>OX243962.1:4295000-4935000 GCA_945859745.1 Synanthedon formicaeformis
TGTAAAATTCATAACAAGACATAAATTAGATGTTTACTGAACTAATTATCAACACTTTCAGCAACACGTACCACACCTAACACAATACCCAGGAACTTTAAAAAATGCTTTCAAAAAATTGCCACACTTTCAAGTGTGGCAAACAATAAAAACGCATACGCAAAGAGAGACAAAATATCAATAATGTGTCTCGCTCCCTCTAAGGTAATAAAGCATAAATGCGTCTCGTTTTCACGACTATTATTATTTTAATGACTATAATGACTATAGTCTATACTTTTTCTATGATTCAACACGTCGTATTTTGTAGAACAGTCGACGCTCTGTTGCAAGATCATTCAACAAATAGCAACAATTTTGCTTTCTACATGTTTTCCACAAAATTGCCAGTTGTTGAATAGATGGAAACCTACCTTAAGATCTGAGCTTATAAGATATGACATTGATATAGAGTGGCAGGCAGATATTTTTATCCTATTTATTATCTGTGGTTTGGCCAGATATCAATAAAAAAAAAAAAAATTTTTAATGTCTAGGTTTAAATTATTACGTTTAATAGAGACAGTATAAAGGGACATATTTTATTTTAAAATACATTTTGAAATATTAGTGACAACGTTCACTTTTTTTGTTAAGTTGCTAACGGACTTGTACTTCAGTCGGTTTCCTTCTATCCAACTTCTATCTATATCTATGGTATATATTATATATATATATTCATTTGTTAAATGGAGGCGTGATGGACGCATTTGTCCGAAAACTATAATTTTCAAGTTAGCCATTTCAGGGTATTTAATGTAAGTAGAGCTGTTTAAATAGTTACTTCGTATTCCGTTTTAAATAAACAATTTATTCGATGTGTTACTTTGTAAAGAAAATTAATTCTGTTGTTTATATTTGAGGGAGAGACCATAAGGATCATGGATCCTTAGATTACTCGTGGTTATAATAGTAAGCATGTTTTGTCGTTAGAATAACATATTTTCACTAGAAGTTTTTAAGGTAATATATTTCATTTCCCATTTTTATTAATACCCTTTGCAAGAAGTTCAAATTTTATAAGCGGTATGTTACGACATCTATTTGGTGTAGTGATTACTTCATTGTGATCGGACTTTTGGACGACTTTATGCATGCAGTACTCACCCTCACCCAACTTGAATCAGTTGCGGTGCGGTGTGGTTCAGTTTCCTAATTATATTTATTTGTCTTTTCACATTTTTCTAGTAGTCAATATGGCTGGGAACAAAATTAATTCAAAAAGTAAAGGGAATCAGTACAAAGCAACTAAAAACACTCATAATGAGAATGATGTATATGAAGACCTGGATTTTACTGAACTGAGAAAGCCAATACAAACTAGTATTACAACATTGGAGCAGGTTATCAAAGCTTTTAATAATGGTACTGAGGAGGTGAGTGATTGAATTTTCATTAAATATCTGTTCTTTGAAATTCTTGTTTTGTTTTTATTCTTATTATAGTAAACTAGCTGGTGCCCGCAACTACGTCCCCGTTCTCTATAGCCTATAGCCTTCCTCGATAAATGGACTATCCAACACAAAAAGAATTTTTCAATTCAAACCTGTAGTTCCTGAGATTAGCGCTTACAAGCAAACAAACAAACTCTTCAGCTTTATATATTAGTATAGATTAGTCATTATAGATTGGTCACCTAATTAATTAATATTCACGGTTCATAACAATAACAGTAGACATTAGTCACCTAAGTAATAAGTTGTTTTATGTTTATGCTAAGATCTACAGACAGGTGTCAGCCCACTTGATGATAGATTGCTACTGTTGGCTATAACACAATGGCGTTGTTCAGACAATACTAGGATTAAGGATAAAGACGGGCGATTACCATGGTGCCGGTGCCGACGACACCATGGTAACTGCTTGAGCACTGGATGTGGTTAAATAAAATTTTGTTATGAGGGTTAGAAAAAAATAGAATTTTTATAGCATACCTAAAACTAATGAAATATTTTTTTTTTCAGTTCAAAAGAATGGTTTCACGCGAATGTGACATATTTTACGAATGCAAAGTATGCCGTAGTATATTTAGGAGTTTCCTAAACTTTGTATCTCATAAAAGAGTGTTCTGTAGAGAAGAATTTAATACTTTTAAACACAGTCACTTTACGAAGGAAAACGTAAGTATAGCAGATTAAAAAGAGTATACTACAGTTGTTCAGTTTGTTCAAATTTGTTCAGTTTATGTTTTCTAAATGTTAATATTAATATTCCAGGACAATGTTATAAATAAAATTGCAACCATAGAAAAAGATTATCAGGATTTTTTGACGACGGGAAGAAAATATATGGAAACTGGTGATGAAGACCGTATACCACTCACTAAAAATATGACAGCAGTTGTAGAGGCAATAACTAAAACTAAAGGAATTAATATTGATTCTGAATGTGAAGTGATATCACAAAAAATACCAGACACTGCAGCCGCTGCATATCAAAGTGTAAACTATGACACTGAGGAAAAGTTGGAAAATATGCATAAGCAAGTATGTATTTGGATTTGGAAGAAATTTGAAATCCATAATCAATACTATGCTATATACTATCTATACTATATTATTAATAACTATAATAATTAATCCTTACTAATATTATAAATGTGAATGTGAGTTTGTTTGTTCGTTTGTTACACTTTTACGCCTTAATTACTCAACCGAAAATGATAAAATTTTGCATACACATTGTCAGCGATACCTGAAAGGATATAGGGTATCTTTCGTCCAGAAATATCTATAATAAAGAAAAACTAACACCTGGCAAAAGTGTAATAGCCATGCAGATGTCAAGCCTTATATCGCTTATATAATTTTTTATTTTTCAATGCGGACGAGGTCGCGGGCACCAGCTAGTGATTCTGGTGACATGTAACACAGGTATTTTTCAATAACTACCACGGGCACCAGGCTCTCATGCAGTTACGACCATTACTTGTGTATATAACAATTAAGTTAACATTATCTGTATATTCTGTGGTTTTGTGATTGTGTGGAGCTAATAAATGCATTATTATTATTATTATTATGTATACTTCAATTTAACTCGTCTCCCCTTCGTAAAGCCAAAATGAGTGGGAGACGGTGACCGGTGTTACCCCCAACAGAAGCACAGTCGGTCGGGGTCCAGGGTGACAACGACAGAAACCGACGCACGATCCTGGCTGTAATCGAGCAGATAGTTGTGCGGACTCTTCTATCCAGGGCGTCTAATTCGGTCTGAGACCATCTAAGCATGCCAAACGTATAGAGGAGAACAGGCATGACCCAGCCGTTAAAAGCCCGAACCTTGTTAGCGCCAGACAAATAGCTCCTAAGAACTTTTGTAAGACGCTCCCAAAACTCTTCGCAAACCGACTGTTTCACAGCCCCCTCCACTACACCCAAAGATTCCGATATCGGTACGTTCAACCTCGGAGAGTGACCTCATCTGCCCCGGGTCAACTTCGACATCAGCCAAATGGATGACCCGCCCCCTCTCCACATGAAGGATCCCGCACTTGTTGAATCAAAACTCCATCCCTATCAAGCCGCTGAAATCTGTTGTTAATTTCAGCAATAAATTAAATTATCTCGTTTATTTAAGTACTTTCTGAAAATGTAGCTAGCAAGAGTGAACCTGTAAATAAATAAATAATTTCACTAAGCTAATAAAAATATTGTAAATGTAATTTTACATCAATTTCAGGTTGAAGAACTCAATAATATATTGTCAAAGGATAAAGTTGTGTTGAAAAGTGGAGGACAATTGGAAATACAAAGTAGCGTGGATGAAATGGATACTGCCACAGATAGCGTCATACAAATAAGTGATGATGACGAAGAAGCAAACATGCTTAAATGCAAAATCTGTAAGTTCATAGGAATTCAATTCATAGGACCACTCGATGGTAGATGGCTACAGTCGCCTATTATAACACAAGCAACGCCATAAGTTCTGCAGGTATAGCAAGATCGAGGATAATGTATAGCGAAATGGGCTTTGGCACCCCTCACTCACTCATGGGAACACAACAGCACATGTGCTGTAATTTCACAGTTGTCTTCTGTAAGCTGGTGATTACACCTGCCGGACAAAACAAGAGTATGTACTTTTCATATTTGTGCCAATACAAAAGTACTTTTCATATTTGTACCAATACAAAAGTACTTTTCATATTTGTGTCAATACAAAAGTACTTTCATATTTGTACCAATAAAAAAGTACTTTTCATATTTGTGTCAATACAAAAGTACTTTCATATTTGTACCAATAAAAAAGTACTTTTCATATTTGTGTCAATACAAAAGTACTTTTCATATTTGTACCAATACAAAAGTACTTTTCATATTTGTGTCAATACAAAAGTACTTTTCATATTTGTACCAATACAAAAGTACTTTCATATTTGTACCAATACAATAGTGCTTTTCATATTTGTGCCAATACAAAAGTACTTTTCATATTTGTCCCAATACAATAGTGCTTTTCATATTTATTGTCCCAATACAATAGTGCTTTTCATATTTGTGCCAATACAAAAGTACTTTTCATATTTGTGCCAATACAGAATTACTTTTCCTGTGGACCCTGCAATGCAATCCACATGGATCGCTTGTACAAATTTACAATCAGATACACGGCAATAGATGGCGCTGTTTTACTTTTTTTAATTTAATTCAAATATAATATTTGTCTTGTTGCAATCGATTTGAATTTTTATCTTGGACAATGTGTGATTGGACGTTTTTGTTATTGTTTCAGGTAACATGCAATTCTCTACACAAAAAACATTCAGATTTCACATGAAATGCAAACACGTTGAAACGCGTCTCGTGTACCCGTGTCCGGATTGTATGGAGATATTTTCCACTTCGTGGAGTGTCTTCAGACACCTTTTTAAAGTTCACCGGTAATGTTTGTATTTCTGTTTCAAATTACACTTTGTTATAATACATTAGCTGGTGCCCGCGACTTCGTCCGCCTTAACACCTCAGAAAATATCTGACATCTTTGTTTGCTTTGACGAGTGGCGCTCAATTTTTTCTTTATATTAGACGATCCCTAGGGAAACTAAGATTTCCCTTAAGTTAATCCAGACGATAAAATGTCGATGTGCCAATTGTTTAACCTCCAAACTTGCACTTTTCACTTTGCACGGCACAGGGTTTAATAAAAGTTCTTCATTGGTATAATCCAGACATTTTATTTATTTAAAAGATGGCTAACTTTGTTCACTGGCATTTATTTTTTAAAGCGACATCTAGTTGCATTTTCTATACACCAATTTTCATCCAAATCCGTTGTCGTTTTTGCGTGAAAGGGTAACGACCTGATAACGACTTTGTGTAATAGTATTTAGAGTATATAATGTATTTACTTTAACATGTCACAATTTAATTGAAGTATTTTTTTACAGCAAAACTGCAGCTCAAGTGAGAAAATTAAGAGAGTCGGTACAGTCAAAAGCATTCAAAATAAACAATCCCCCTGCCTTTTATGAGAAAAGGAAAAATATGAATTTGAAAGTAGCCGCCCTGAAGAAATCCTCTCAGGAAAAATTTGAACACGAGAATCAGGTAAATTTTGCGCATTGTTCCCGTATACTATGTATAATGTCGGATAAGGTAACTATATATATATATATATATATATTTTGATGAAGCATGAATATTAATTAAGTCTATATCGGTGATTCGGTGACTTATAATTTACTAGTTGGTGCCCGCGACTTCGTCCGCGTTTTGGATGAAAGGTACCCTATGTCCTTTCTGGTGTCCCAGAGAACGTGTATGCCAAATTTCATGGTGATCGGTTCAGTAGTTTTTGCGTGGAAGAGTAACAAACATACATCCATACAAACTTTCGCATTTATAATATTAGTGCGGATAGGGCCGATAAAACTACCGGAAGTTGTTCTTTTTTGTTTCAAGTTTTTTATAAACATTTTCTAATTCAAAGCTTTGTCATTGTGATCTAAGTTTAGTAACATTATCAAGTTATCACCGGCTTTTTAGTAGTGAGTACTAAAGTCTGTTTTATAATCTCAGAGACAAAAATGACACATGCAAATGTCAAGTTTGCATATAATGATACCATGTAATGTATGTAATGCATGTCACATGTAATGTCATTTTTGTCTCTAAGATTAAAAAACAAACTTTACTCCAGCACACAACTCGCAAGAGGCTAGGCAGAGATACTCACGTCATGCCGAGCAACTGACATACGACATAGGTTTATATATAGGAGCACTATCACTATAAGGGCCTCTTTCACAAACTACAAGTAAAAGTGTTGATTAGTTACTTTTAGAAATCATTTTCTGTTATATTGAATTATGCACTCGGTTTACTGCTTCATTCGATAGCCGATTTTTTTGTTATTATTTTCTATTTAATATTTGGGACGTTTTTTATGCAGTCCTTAGAAAAGCCCATTTCCCACCAGTGGCTAACTGTCCGCACTACTCTCCGCTCCGCTCTGTGTGTAGGAACACTAACATGTGAAAATTCTCCCTGAGACCATGTGGTCCGACTGGTAAACAGTACTACTAAACACTTCTTCCAGTACTATTTAGCAAACATTTCAATATAATTTCTAAAGAACATTCTCTATTAAAATCTTAAAAGCAACTATATCATTCATTCTGAAAAAACACCTTCACTTGTTTTTTCAAAATCGCATTCCAAATTATATTTCTTAAATTTATCACCAGTATAAAATTCAAACTTCTAAGGCTGGTTTTAGTGTCATGCGGACCGTCAGTACGGATTGCTCCGCACGGACCAATATTTATTAAAGCTAGGGAGCGTTTTAGAGTAATGCGGACAGGTCCGTACGGACGACCGTCCGTGCGGACAGCTCCGCAGCCGTCCGCATGGCGCGTCCGTGCCGCGGAGCTATCCGCGCGGACCGCTACTCGCGCGCCTCTGCCTGTAGCGAGCGTTTTAGTATCGCGCGGAGCGCACGCGTCGGCGGACTACAATCATGGCGAGTCGATATTGCCATGTTGACACGAGTCGAGTGTACTCCGGGGCGGTCAGGACGATACTAAAACGACATACGCGGACGGTCCGCGTGACACTAAAACCAGCCTAACAAGCAAAAGCCAGACACACTATAAGGGTTAACGTGTAAAAATGACAGAACTGAAAATTTGACAATAGGAATGGATAGATAGTATGGAGAGCGACAGTGGGGTGCCTCGTTGCGGAGGCTGCGGACGTCACTTCGAGCGACGCGCCGCTCTGTCCGCGCATCTGAACACTTGCCAGCCACGCGCGCGCGCCATCAACCGTCGCCCCGACGCCAAGAAGATTGAGATCCAGATACGGAAGGACTACAACAAGGGGCCCGCCGCCTCCTTCAGACTCCTCTCCAAGCCTCCAGACGTCACAGGTACTTTTATTTTGTGGGCATTGAATAAAGCGCTCGTTCGGGTGAATTCGGCTCGAGTCGACCAAGGGAGTGAGAGAGATATAGCCAAGGCGTCACTGCTATACACACTCAGAGCATTATGAACCTCCGTCTTGATCAAGTTTTCATATATATTTTTTTATTAAGGCCGTCATAACACAAGCAACGCCACCACAGATCTTCGGAAATGCGCGCGGCCCCTCTAGAGATATGGAACCGCTAAAGAATAGAGCGTGCCACGGAATTGTCTAGCTCGACAATTCAATCACGTGTTTCGTCGCGAACAACAAGCGAGCGATCAAAAATGCTATTGTTCCGGCAGTTGTGTGCGTGCAAGTGGGTACGCCGGGTCGGTTGTCATTGTGTGCTATTTGTACGTGAGTGTGCGTAATTTTAGTGACACGGTTGTTTGTTCTAATTATGCCATATCTCTAGCGGGGCGCCCGGCCGCGCGCATTTCCGAAGATCTGTGAACGCCGCACATGTTGAACTTTACAAAGTTGGCTCTGGTCTGGATTTACAAAGTAGTGGCAGAGCACACTGCGTTTCACAGCCATTTGGGCAGCCCGACTGGCAACAGTAATTACCCCTTTACAGAAGACCACTGTGAAATAACAGTACGTGTGTGTCTGTGCTGTTATGTGAGTGAGTAAAGGTTGGCAGAGCCTGTTTCTCTGTCCCTTCCCAGTCCCTTGTCCTTAGTGGTCCTGCTATGGTCGGCAGCACACTTGCAGCATCTTTGGTGTTGCTTGTATTAAGGCAACAGTAGCCACCGATCATCAAGGGGACCTTAATATAAAAAATATATATAATCAAGTCTGTGTGAATTCCTAGGGAACTTAAAATGTTACTCTACTGCATTTACCATTGCAGATAAAACACCTGTTGAAGACAGCGAAAAAGTTGAAACACAAGAGACCACTGTAGGTAATAAAAAATCCGAACAGATTGAGAATATGCCACCACAAAACAATGTTGAAAAGACGACCGAACCAACCTATTTGGATAACGCTAAAATGGATGTAATTGAGAGTGATGGAAAAGAGACTCGCGTAGTTGATGTAACGGATGCAATTAAGAATGATGGAAAGGAGACTGTCGTAGTTGAGAATGAGACAAAGTCAAATAGAACATTTAGCCTACCTTTTGCTCAACTTTCTGAAAGAAGTAATATGACGGCGTTTAAGCAAAAAATTGAAGCAGATATTGAGAATCTTTTATGCAGAAGGTGTGACGAAGAGTTTTGTGATACAGATAAACTTTACGAACATGTGGCCGGTCACTATGGATGGATGCGTTACGCCTGTAAATTGTGTAATTTCAAACATTATTTAATAGACAAATTGATTGAGCATGTGAAAGTTGTTCACAAATTAAAAGGTGACGTGGACTTTTATGGCAGTACTATAAAGGCCCTGGACGGCCCGGAAGCCTTGGAGTTAATGGTCGAACAAAATGAAATAAATGATTCTAATAAAACGAGCCCTGATTCCAGACGTCCGAGCAGATGTTCTAGTGACTCTAGTCGATTATCTGATGACAGTTGTTCAAGTAATACTCGTGTGGAGACAGTCAATAAAAAAAGGAAAATATATTCAAATAAAAACATTACATTAAAGAAGAAGAAGAAGAGGGAGGAAAGAAAAGAAATTGTTTTAGCGGGTATGATATTATCTGTGTTTTAATATTTTTATAAGACTTCACTAAACAATTACCTATGTTTTGTAATTTATATGTGTAAATTTCTTTTTTCTTCAGGTGACGGTGAAAAGGATGATAATTTTGATATGCCAATGGATGCATTCTTGACCGATAATGATTCTTCAAACTCTAAAACATGGGAAGAAAATTCGTCAGATAAAGATGATGTGGAAGAAAAAGGAACTAATGATCAAAAACCTTATGGGGCAACATCTCGTCGCCCAGTACGTAATAAGATCAAACCCAGAAATAAAGATTTTGAATATGATTTATCAAACTTACTAAAAACGGAGGCTCAAGCACACAAAGATTTTCAATTCACAGCAACCGCTAAATCAAATGTGAATAAGAGAAAACCTCAATCTGATAACCAAATTAATAGTAACCCTGTTATTATCACTAATAGTATTAAAGACTGTTCTGGGGCTCTAATAGCTTTATCTAAAAAAGCTACAGATATTGCTGCAGCTCACATGAAAGTACAAACCTATGCTCTTTATAATAAACGTAAAGAGCAGATTAACCAATTTATTAAACCTCCATTGCCTAAGATTTCTAGAAATGAAAAAATGTCTCCGAACAAAGGAGCCATTGAAGATGTATCAAAATGTACAACACCAGAGAAATCTAGAGAAAATAAAAGAATAAATGGAACGGACAATGACATTAATGGCGATCACAGCAAAGAAATTGCAGGCAAAGATAATGATGAACAAAAGAAGCCTTCTAGCACTGTAAAGCCTATTAAATTTAGTCGTGAAAGTTTAGAAGTAATAAGAAATCCATTAATAAACCAAAAATTCAACGAATTCAGTAAGGCTGGCATGACGACTAAAATTTTGGTGATAAAACCCATAAATCGAAATAAAGATAGCAACGTTAGCAATCCCCTTAAATTCCAAACCATTAAAATTAAGGATCCTAGACGTTTATCTAATGAAGACAGATCTTCTGATCAAATTGTAGTCTTGAAATTTCCCAAAACTGACTCTAAAGTTGCTCAACAAACTGAAAAATTTAATACCGATAACGACAAACCTACGGACGTGAGTAATCAAATTGTTGACATTGATTGTAATAGTAAGACTGATGAAGAAAACAAAAATAATGCAAAAGTGACTAATTTTGAAAAAATAAAAGATAAATCTACCAATAATAGTAAAGAAAACGAATCAGTAGTCACCGCAGGCGTTGTAGATAGTACTAATGTAGATTTAAAATGTTCTGAAACTTTGTGAATTGTATTCTGGTGCAAGAAATATAAGAAATTTTAATTATCTGTTCAAGCCTTACAATTACGTTTATAACGACGGTGATTCTTTTATCTATTTTAATATTAACTTCAGTTAAGACGAAAATCTAACACTTTTCCTTATAAGAACATGATTTAAGAAAGGCGATATCTGAGTCCTTAAAGGATAAAAAAGGTTCTAGAGGCTTTATACAAAGCACAATTAGTCATCAACGTCCACAAATATACTAACAAATAAAAATTTGAGTCCCTCATGGGCATTTTTGATATAAGTTTCTAGTAGATTATGTAAAGGTTTGATGGGTAAAAGAAATTTTTGATTTCTCATTTTAGAAAGGGTGATTTATTCTGATACTTTTTGGCTTTTAAAAAGTTATGAACATATTTTGCAAAATTAAATTGTCTACAATATTTTATCTGAAACATTTTTTCCTAACTTACCATATTTGTATAATTTGGAGAAAACACTTGATATTTTTTTCACCCCTCTAAAGGGTGAAATCAAAAATTCCTTTCGCCCATTGATATTACATATCTACTAGAAACTTATTTATATATAAAAATGCCCCTGAGGGACTCAAATTTTGCATTGTTAGTAAATTTTCCTAGACTATTCGCCATGAACCTTCACATACCAATGGAACATTAATTCAAGAATGTAAGTCGAAAGTACCAAAACGTCCAGTTTAGCTTCGCACAGTTGCAATTTTTTTTCTGCTAATTACATGCATAATCGCTTTGTTTATCGCTCTTTTCATTTCCGTTGATACTGTTTTCACTATTGAGTTGAAAGTGGTTTTCACACTTTTACTCATTATCAAAATGCGAAATTCTTAGTATTGTGGCTTGAAACTGGATCAATATACTTTTTTTTGGTACTTTTGGCAATCTCTAATGTGATAATTATGGTAAGCATGTGAATAAACAGCTTGATTAGGTATTAGGTATTGTATATAAATCTTTATTATTGTTTCCAAAGTATCGTGGAGCCGTTTTATGCTTTCCCATTAATGGGTAAACATAAAACGGCTCCACAGTAGTTATAAATATATTTTGTTTAGTTAAAAAAGAATTTTAAGTTGATGAATCCTACCATTCTGAACTTTAACGGTTTCTGAAGTTCACTATGATGGAGGTAAAGGTTTCAAAAATTTATATTGAAGCTTGCCTATTTGCTATTTTCTGTTGGCCAAGTTGCACAATATTGTTATTCTTGAATAGCAACCCAATAAAATATAATATCTGTATAAGAGTTTTTAATTGAAATCCACTCATTTTATGCGAATGAATGTCCATTGAGACATTGCGGAAACATTTAAAAATAAGAAAATAAATTCAATCGCCACATGTATGACCGAGCATCACTTAAAAATGGCATGGGGTTAATTTTGCTTTTTTTATTGTGTGATTATTACCATTTTGACATTTCATCTGACGAAACAAAAAAAATCAACAAACCAAAAAGTAAAATCACATCATATAAACATTAGCCAATAGACAAAAATACTGAATCCCCCAGGGGATCCCGGTGAACTCCTTGGTTCAGAATATCTGGCCAATACTATTATTATAAACTAGCTGCTGCCGGCGACTTCGCCCGCGTAACTTTGCAAATTATGTACTAAAACCTTCTTCGAGAACCACCTCTATCCATTGGTGAAAACAGCATGAAAATCGGTGCAGTAGTTTTTGAGTTTATCGCGAACAAACCGATGCGGCGGAGGACTTTGTTTTATGTAAATACTAGCTGCTGCCCACGACTTCGCTCGCGTATCTTTGAAAATTATATTATACTAAAACCTTCCTCGAGAACCACTGTATCCATTATTAAAAATGTGCAGTAGTTTTTGAGTTTATCGCGAACAGACAGACGCGGCGGAGGACTTTGTTTTATACTCGTATGTAATGTAAGGATGTAAAAGTAACTGTCTATCACCGGTTTATGTACTTAACGGAACGGTAGTAGGTTAGGTAATACTAAATCTATGGGTTTAGTACTATTTTGACACAATCCTAAAATGTAGTTTCATCGCCTTTACTCAACCCATTAACCTAGGTTCATGACAACCAATCATATGCCAATCATCATGAAATTTTGCATACACGTTGTCTATATCGTATAACTAGTAGTATAACCAGGACTAGGTGGACTAACCCCAGGGATACAGTACTTACAGGAAAGGACATAGGATACCTTTCATCCAGAAAAATTATGATTTCAATTAGGATCATTTCAAATCTATCATGCGAATAACCCTAAAAAACTGACGCCTGGCCAGTGTTATAGGACATAGGAAGTCAAGCACTATATTGCCTATATATTTTTTATTTTTCAACGCAGACGAAGTCGCGGGCACCAGCTAGTACTTACTAATTACGTCACTGAGATTTTTGCCTTACATATTTTAAGATTTATTTCTTGCTCCATATATGGTTAGGGAGCCCACGATGCTAAATGTGTAGTCACTCGAGCGTCGTGAGGACCTATTGGACTTTGAAGATTGGATGGTAAGAAGAAAAAAAGGTTATATGAAGTTTTTAATTTCAGCGCTGGGGTGAGCGTCTACAGGCGTTCAAAATTTTGTAGGCGCTGTATTTTAAAAAATCCTCCATATAATCGTCAGATTAAGAACCAGCACGATCAGAAATTTAGGCTGAACCGTCTGTATGAAAATCTGACGCGCTCGAGTATTACAAAATGAGAATCGTCAAAAATATTTTTTGCATTTTCAAAAAGTTGCCACGAGCTTGCGTTACATCCGAATCGTCTGAATTTTAAATGGGAGCTTAGTTTAGGTTCACTTAACATCTCCTCTGAAATAGGATCTAAATTGATTCGATAATAATGAATAGGTTTTTCATTAAAATGATCTACCTACTAATTAAACTACTTATGCTTTGTAAACTATGCACTTTGAGAGAACTGGCTTGAAATTCTAATGTGTTTAAAAAGTTATAATACCTAACGTCATTCGTTGTGTCATTCATTATTGTAAGATTTAATTTTTAGTATGAAAGTAAATTTTTGTGAAATCCATGGGAAAAGTTGAAAATTAGAATGGGTAATCTTATATGAAATCGGAAAGGGAACAACTGTCTGGTCAGTTAGTTGAGTTAAAAATAAAAAGACTTCATATTAGATATTACTATATTTAAGAAATACAATTACATCCTCTTCCATTCACAACAATGACACCTAAGCATTCTTGGCGAGTGTCTCCGCCTTAGCAACAACTTCCTCAATAGGTCCAACCATGTAGAAAGCAACTTCAGGCAGATGATCATACTCTCCTTGCAAGATCTTAGAGAAGCCCTTAATGGTCTCTTCGAGAGGTACCAATTTACCAGGATGTCCAGTGAAGACCTCAGCAACTTGGAAAGGCTGTGACAGGAATCTCTGGATCTTACGGGCACGCGCCACAGTAAGCTTGTCTTCCTCAGACAACTCATCCATACCCAAGATAGCAATGATATCCTGAAGAGACTTGTAATCTTGCAAAATCTTCTGAACACCACGCGCAATGTTGTAGTGCTCTGCTCCAATGATGTTAGGGTCCATGATACGGGAAGTAGAGTCGAGAGGATCCACAGCAGGGTAGATACCCAACTCAGCGATAGCACGGGACAGTACAGTGGTAGCATCCAAGTGAGCGAAGGTTGTGGCAGGCGCAGGATCAGTCAAGTCATCAGCGGGTACATAAATAGCCTGTACTGAGGTAATGGAGCCCTTCTTTGTGGTGGTGATACGCTCCTGCATGGTACCCATGTCAGTAGCAAGGGTTGGCTGATATCCTACAGCAGAGGGAATACGACCCAACAAAGCGGACACCTCAGAACCAGCCTGAGTGAATCGGAAAATGTTGTCGATGAATAGCAGTACATCTTGACCCTCTTGATCACGGAAATATTCAGCTACAGTCAAACCAGTAAGAGCGACACGAGCGCGCGCACCTGGGGGCTCATTCATTTGTCCGTACACAAGTGCCACCTTGGATGTCTTGTCTTTCAAGGAGATTACACCAGATTCAATCATTTCATGGTACAAGTCATTGCCTTCTCGAGTACGCTCCCCTACTCCGGCAAATACAGAGTAACCACCGTGGGCCTTTGCGACATTGTTAATCAGCTCCATGATTAATACAGTCTTACCGACACCGGCGCCTCCGAAGAGTCCAATCTTACCTCCTTTGGCATAAGGAGCTAGCAAGTCTACAACTTTAATACCAGTGACCAAGATCTCTTGCTGTACAGACATTTCTACGAACTCTGGTGCCTCTGCGTGGATGGCGGCGGTTTTGTCGGTGGGAATGGGGCCCCTTTCATCGATAGGTTCGCCGATGACGTTGATGATGCGGCCGAGGGTCTCTGCGCCCACGGGAATACGGATCGGTGAGCCGGAGTCCAGGACAGGTTGTCCACGAACAAGACCTTCTGTACCGTCCATGGCGATGGTGCGCACAGTGTTCTCTCCCAAATGCTGCGCAACCTCCAACACGAGCCTGGGGCTACGGTTTTGAACTTCGAGGGCATTGAGAATTGGAGGAAGGTTATCATCAAATTGGACATCCACTACGGCACCAATGACTGCTACCACCTTACCTTGCCCTTTGCCTGCTGCGGCCTTAGCTGCATAATTTCTGTTACTTACGGATACCGCTGCGACTTTGCTGCACTCAGAGAGAGCCTTTTCAGCTATTGATTTAGCAGCTATGAAGCCGCTTCCAGCCCGACTTATAGCCCCGAACATTTTGTATTAATTGAAGCAGTCAGCAGTTGGTACAAAATTAATGGAAATCGGCGAGCCCAAAATTATGTAACGTGATCATGAAATGAAGGAAAAAGTCGGTGACTGACTGTGATGACTGACTGAATGATGGGATGGAATGGATATGGATGGAGCTATTGTGACGCGTGTAGTGCTGAAATCTACACATATATCTAAGCCACAGAATACTACAGGTGCTGTACAAAGGATTTTTTTGTTCCTGAGTTCTTGAGTCTGATTACATACAGAAAAAAAGGAATACCTACAGAAAGACAAATGGTTCGGTATCAGTAATGAGGGTTGATTTTTCACTTTATATCTCTTCTATGCCTCATTATACGCGTGTGTGTAGAGTACATCATTATCATTTAAGCCGGAGAGTCCGTTGCTGAGCTGCCTCCTCTAGAATTTTTCAAAAGTACCATTTGGAAGTAGCCTGGACCAAGCGTCAACTTGGGGCACTTTTATGTCGACCGTCTGAACATCTTGAGGGCGGACCAGAACGTCCCATATTGCACTTGCTGGTCCGTGCTCTCCAAACAGCATAACGCTGTTATAAATATAAATTTATTAATGTTACATTGAAATTAAATGTTTAAATTAATTACACACTAATAAATTGTTAATGCTAATTTCATTAATCATTAAAAAATTGGGGTATACATAAAATTTATAGCGGATTGCCCGTGGTCCACCTACTTTGTACACCTGGGTGGACCATGGGCAATCAAAATTTTAAAATTACTAATTTTAAAATTAGTATTAATTTTTAAAAGATTTGGATACCTATTCATAAGCTTTCACTGAATTTATCATATCAATTTGCTGTCAATTTTAAAGGCTTTATAAGCCTTTACGCAGCTATTTCTATCCTTTCTATCTATACCATAGATCTATGATACTATAGTATCTACTATTTAGTTTGTGGCTCTACGGTTTGTGGATACTATATCCGTGTACCGTATGTAGAACATATGAGTATATAGTGTTCTGAGGTGTTATTGAATACTGACTTGTAATATAACCACTGGACAGGCTGTCCTATACAAATGACAGATAATTTTGTGTAGCATTTTGAAACGCCGCTGTACGAAAGTACGGAGAACTAATTTTGACATTGCGTATTTTATCCATCTTTATATATATTTCTTCTGTGCGTGTGTATGTCACTGAACTCCTCCTAAACGGCTGGACCGATTTTAATTCTGTCTTCACCTATGGATAGAAGGATAATCAGGAATGGTTTGTATGGAAAAAAACATTGGTCGCGGACGAAGTCGCGGGCACAGCTAGTAGATATGTATAATAGGTGTCTTTTTATTCTACATATTTTTGCTGATGTCTTTGAGAGTGTTTATTTGTGTCCGCTTGAGTTTAGAAACATGAGGATATGTGTAATCTGTAAATGTTAAATGGAAAATTTTAATTATTGCATCAAGGAGGATAGAATACAAAATGCACCATCTCTATGTATCTAAAAGTTCCGTTAAAAGGCGTTAAATTGGAGGAGTTAGTGTACTCAGAGAAAGTGACACAGGTGTATTATTTTTTTTAATTTTTCAATTTTTCAAATCACAAATGTAATTATTTTATTATTTTTAAAAGTTTTATAACAGTCAATACAATAAAAATCACTAAGATATTAAAATCTGCCACGTTCATTTCATATACTCTTGCTACACTAGCGCCACTCTGGTCAATTTATGAACCACTATTTAATGCTTTTAGTTGCCACTTTTTTAGTTCAACACCCATGTTATAAGATGGTGCTCCTTTGTGTCAAAGAGGATAGAGATAAGGAGGGCAATCTCTGAGTATTAAAAGTGTCCGTCGAAAGATGATAAATTGATGGCGCTAGTGAGGCTAGGGACAATAAACAATTCAACCAAAATTCAACTCGGCGCATTTCACTTCGTTAACTACTGCTACATTCATTCCATACTCTCCATACTCAAACTCACTCTGTACACACTAGCGCCAACTCAATTTATCGCTTTTAGTGCCACTTTTTCAGTTTAACACCCATGTAAGATTGCGCTCCTTATCTCTACCCTCCTTACTTTGTATTCTATCCTCCTTGTTATTGCATGACTAATTCCGGGTATTAGTTCCGGGTACTTTCGCTCCATAGCCTACAGCGCTACAATGGCGTTTTTCAAATAGGCACACATAAAAATAATTTGACAGCAGCCTGTCCAGTGGTTATTGACCAATATAGTCTTTTTAATCTGTGGTTATTGACAGGTTTTTTTGTTATATAATATATTATAGTATTGTATGTATAATCAAAATCAATCAAACTTCAAAGTAAAATAGAAGATTTTTTTTATCAATCAATTCAAATCAAAACTTTACTTTTATTATATTAGGTCCTTTACAATAATGATTAATGCAATATCTACAGAATAATCTGTAGATAAACCAATTATTGCAGACATTTGTGATTATGTTCTTTTGTTTATAATTAAAAGAATTGTGTGTATGTACTGCCCTCATGTTTTCTTGATATTTGGTTATAGTTGCGCTGGACTATTATGTATCATATATATCGTGGCGCTTACATTTCTCGCGTAAGTTTTTCTAAGGCCTTTTTCGTATATCTAGGTACCTTACATAGGACTAGATAAATAAGCATGGTAATTGGTATGTATTCAGTATTCCGGATGGCGGCAATGCTGCTTACCCTACTTACTGAAGACGGTTAAGAATAAAATGAAAAATCAATATTCAATATACTAATAATAAATCTGTAAGTGTAGGTATTGAATGTGTGTATGTTCCTCCATAACTCTTAAATGAATTAACTGATTTTCATGAAACTTGGTAGATAAACATTTAGACGTACAGGACGCGTACGAAGTCGCGGACGCCAGCTAGTAATAATAATATAATGTGTATTATTTTTATTGATAGCTTTTGACACAAGGCAGTCTGAGGAGTATTCATTATGCAAGACGCTGTGATATGAACATTTATTCTGATGCTTCAAATGTAAGACAACAAACCACAGTGGCAAAAGAAGATGGCTATATAAAGAAATTTATGAAAGCTGTAGGATGGATGGATCCTGACAGAACAGTAAGTATTTACATTTATTTCCTCTTTCCACTGAATGTAATCCATTAGCCACCAGACAGATTTATCCGACAATTATTTTCGTGTCCATTTCGCCAGAGCCGCATATATATGACAAATTCGCCTACATGTATGTTTTTTTAAATCATTGCATTGCTTTCTATTTAAAAAAAATATATATAAGTTTACAAGTCAAGCGCTACAGGCATGACAACTCCTACAAAACCAAGCAGTTTAAGGGTTAAACCATTGATCAGCAGATTAGATTTAATGGAATTAATTTAATTAAGATTTAATTTAACCAAAAATATGTACATGACTCACATAATAATATTGATTACCATAATTTATGTATTTTATTATATATTTTTTAGCGTTTGAAACTAACAGGATATTTTCTGTATGAAAGTGTTCCTGCCAATGTTCAATACAACGAGTGGTTTAGAAAACTTCAACTGCCAGATACATTTGCGTCATGGTTCAGTGTCACCGAATTGCATGTGTGGATGTTGTTAGTGCGATATATGGCAGAAGATATGTCTTTAACCGGTGGAGAAAAGCCAAAATATGTAAAAGGTGATGGACATTACGTGCGAAACTGTATAATAGAGGCGTTATGGGCAGATGTCGCTAATAGAGTTAAATTGTTGGAGGTAGGTAACTTATAGGATAGAAGAATTTTAATTGAAATAACTTAATTTTAATTGCATTTAATTGAATTAATACCTAAGAAAAAGGGGTGTGGGCATGTTGCAGGAACAAGTTATTTCTATGTGTTAAAACCTAGGTATATTCAGTCTTTTTTGCTGATATATTTTTGGCAGCAATATTTAATTTTTATTAAAAAAGAAACTAATTTTGTATTAACTATGACAAAGAAAACATGACACAAAATCTGATCACAAACACAAAAAATCTGTTTATCTGATTGCTTCATACTATATACTGGATCACCCACTGGACTAAACTGAAGATTTCCTAAAAATTTCGAAATTTTATTGAAGGGAAAATATAATACACATTTTATTTATACAGATAAGATTACAGGGTGTCCCAGAACCCTTCTGAATTAAACTGAAACTCAAAACAGTCATTTATTTTACTTGTACCTACATAAGTAGAATTTTTCAGGGTGGAAATCCATCGATAGCTAGGAAACAAATTAGTGAATTGTCTGAACAGTTTCAAGCGGCTTTGGTAGCATATGACGAAGGACTAAATGATGACAAAATTATGGCTGGAGCTATTTGGAGAAGATTTTATTATCTAACAGACGATGTTGAAGCAGAAAATGTAGAAAGAATTCTACATCTTATTAGGCATCAGGTAAGATCTCAATAGTGTGTGATTTCAATTCTAAAAATCAATATAAATTAATAACTAATTAAGTCCCTATTATTAGGCAATGATATTAATATTTGAAATATATGGAAGTTTTATTGAAGTGGAATAGCATTAGATATTTTGGTCTCTCAATTTATGTTAACATTCTTTTATTGACAGAAATATATGTTATGGGTTAATGCTTTCTAAACCAAGCCACAAATTTACTCATAGTCTTCATGACAAAAAAAAAAAATCTTATAATATATTCTAAACGAGGAATTCTTGTATGCCACGACAATCTTGCAAACGGTTCTAACGATTTTGACGAAAATGTGGGGTTAGGGGTTTTTTAGGTCTAGAAATCAATTTGTCAGGGTCTTGTCTTTGAGAAAATTCGTTTTAGGTAGTTTTTTTAATGGAACGGTTACAAAACTAATACCGCGTGCTCGTTTTATAATATTTTGAATTTTATTATTAATTACTAATTCAATTTTTTTTTTCTTTAATGTTTCAAAGACTTTCTTCTTTCTTAACATGTAAAAAACTTTAAACCTTTCATTGGCCCAAGCGAAGCTCGGTCACCCAGTCTAATATTTATAAAAAGGGGAAATGTTAGAAACAGGCACTATACATGATATGTATATATAATTTCCATTATACACAAAGAATGTATAATACAAATTGAAATTTTAATTTTCAGCTCTCTGAACTGGACAAAATGCAATGCGGTGTATTGCAATGGAAGCCTCAAATCAAATGGTTAAGTATTCTCAAACATTAGTTAGTGTATAATTAGGGACAAATATTGTAAAGAAAGTAGATTTTTATCTAATAAATTATTTATTAGTAGTTTTTCATGGTTTCATTGCAATTTTGTAGGCAATCATCTCACGTAGAGTAGAATAAGTTTCGTAACTCCTCGCATCTCTCCCTCTCCCATAGAACGGTGACTACTGCTCTGCACAGTATGTTGATTTTACAGTTCTCATCGCAATAGGGCATAAGGGGCCAACGGTTGTCACTTAGTTTGTAGAAGAATGCCACATACAAGTCTAGCAGCTGAGTGTTATCCGTTACCATACTGTAGACTATCTGGTTCATAGAAGAGGCTGATAAGTCGTTAACTCCAAATCTGGTTCTGACGTTGTACAGTTCGAACCAGTGAGGTCTTCTGTGCGGTGTTAGGTTCGCTTCAGTCAAATTGTACACGTAATTGACGATATCTGTCGGTTCCTGGAAACGTTGTAAGTGATTTTGGTTTATTATTCGATATGTTTTTTTCTAGAATTATAATGTTTTAAGGGTTCTGCTTGGGAATTCGTGAAAATTATAACAATGTCATAAAATCGGCCCAGTAGTTTTTGTTTTTATATACCGCCGCGTTTGTCTGTCTGTCTGTATGTATGTTTGTTCGCGATAAACTCAAAAATTACTGCACCGATTTTCATGCTGTTTTCATTAATGGATAAAGTGGTTGTCGAGGAATGTCGCGGTCAGCAGCTAGTTCATTATAAACAAAAATACAAATCTTTTCTTTTAACAATGTTAGTATAGATTTACAATGAATGACCCATTTCACTCTGTCAGTATCAGAAATATGCGACACATTCAGTACTCGCTTGTTAAAAGAAATAACCCTCATAATGTTATGAATAAAATATTATGGTGAGAACTTACATATGTGTTAGTTTCAACTGTAACCACTTTGTAGTTGAGGTTATAGTTGGTGTAACTAGTAGCGCTGCCGGCGCCCCACGCCATAATAATCGGCTCATTGTTGTCCAAACTGTAGAATATCTTGAACTCGTCCGAGTGTGTGTGCCCGTTGAATTCGGCGGCGATTGTGGCAGAGAATCTTGAAAATAATTATCTTTCAATCATTCTGTACAATCGTACTAATATTATAAATGAAATGTTAAATGTATGTTTGTTACTCTTTCACGGAAAAACGGATTTGGATGAATTTTTTTATGCTAAAGTCGGCTGACACTTGAATACTTGGCGTTGGCTACAGTAGGTTTGGGGATTTGGGAAAGAGATGCAAATTGATGCAATCAGATGAAATCATTCTTAAATTTAGTACTTCGAAAAATTATTGAAAAAAAAAAGATGTAAAAACTTTAAAATTGTAACCTGTTGATAATCCTATTATATTCTCTAGTCCACGTGTGTGTGAAGTCATGAACTCCCGGTGGTATATGAGCGAGAATATGCACTTTCTCCCCAGCTAACTCTGCTTTGTACAATTCTTCAATCAGCCAGTCCAAATGTTTTTTAGCGTCCAAAGGATCGTACACCAACCACCTATAGTTATTTTAACAACGTAACAAATAAATGTGTTTGTGATATCAACATTATCCTCTCTTTATTTCAAAAAAAATACCCTTAACTTTTAAATTTATAATTTAATGTAGATATTAACCAGGAAAATAAAGTAAATTTATAAAATCACAGATCGGTAGACTCCTGTGGGTTTGAAAATTATCTAAAGATTATTATTTTTATTATGAATAAGATAAAAATTTAAATTCTATTCAGCTCACCAATTCATTCTGTAAGCAACATTGTTATTCAAAGATATAACTCTGAGTCCAGGCTTTGCTAATATAGAAAATTCCCCCCTTTCTCTCAATGTTTCCTTTGCCTCCTCGGTCAAATACTGGTCCCATTTATTTGCTAACCCTTCATACAACCAAGTTGTATTCAAGCCTTCTCCGGTCACCGATGAAGGTGCAAACCTAAAAAAAATACAGTTGAAATTCGATATGATGCATGATGCATAGAATTCGATATGATATATTAGATAAAGTCGCATTCTTCATTGCTGAAGGTCGTGGTAGCTCTGAAATGCCTTGCTGGCATCAACCACCAGCTGTTTCCAGATTTTCTTATATTTCACACATCATAAATGGTAACAAGTTCAAAACCGTCCTTAAAATCTCTACAAAAGTTATAAATTTCGTATTTAATACCATATTAATATATAATATTAAATAAAATAAATAATAATTAAATATATAATATATATGGTATCAAATCACCACACATTTCGTTTGTTTATATGAAACTAGCGACCCGTTTCCGGCTTCGCCCGCGTCCGATAGTCCAAACGCTACAAAATTTCACACCCGCTGGACTAATCTGAAGATTGTCTGAAAGTTTCATCAAAATCGGTTCAACGGTTTTGGAGTCGATAGGGAACATAGACACACACACACATACATCGCCTTTTATATAAGATGTTACAAACTGTGCCATGAGCCTGGCTGGATTAGTTGCTTATTTTACTGATAAAATTTCTAGGCGGACATTAACTTACTGATTTGTCGGTTGAGACTCGTGATTTCCTATCACAGGAACGACCAGAATATCACCGAAGTTTTCTCTCAATTTGTCCACAACGTGCGCGTTCACATCATCAATTAATTCGTACGTGGTCTCCCAAACTCCGTGATCGATAGAATCTCCAATGTAGTAAACGAGGTCGATATCCTGCAAAACATTTAAGCAAATGTCATTAATACTTACCTACTTTAAAAATTAAAACATCGTACATTTTGTATATAAATATCCCTACTAATGTCTATCTATCGGTTACCTTTTCACGCCTTAATTACTCAACCGATCATCGTGAAATTTTGAGTACACATTGTCAGGGATAAGGTAAAGGACACAGTTAAAATTAAAAAAAAAAACATGAAAAATAGTGGACCTTCAGCCTGGCTGTCGCCTTTAACATAAATAACAACTTTACCTTGTGAGTTGAAGCAATTCTTTCCACGACGTCGTCATATGCCCAATAAGGAGAATCACAGTTAAAGTCGCCCCAAAAGCCGGCTGGTTGTACTTCAATGTCTCTTGCAAATGAACTTGATTGCATGAAACTCTTCATCTTTCGAATTTCCAAACCTACATCCAAATCTAACATAATATCGCCATCAACCTCGACTACGCCCTTTTTAATTAAACCAGGGTCAACAGAGGACTTGAAATCGGATCCAAACAGACTTGAAGTGGCGGCAGGAGTCTGCCCTATTCTGCAACATGTCGGTTCACCGCAGTTTGAAACTCCAAATGGTTCATAAAGGGGGTCGATATGAGCATCGGTGAGAAGGGCTATCTGAAGAGGACTAAAATCTAGAGATGGTGTCTGAAAGAAATTAAATTTAAAAGTTAAAACAAATAAACGGGAGTTAAATATGTGCTATTTGTTATGTGTCCGCAACTCAACTGAAGATTTCTCGTGTATGTACAAGGAACGCTCCGCAAGGCAGGAAATCTTGGGACTATAGGTTTGGTACTATAAGCCCAGCATACCTACATGCTGCTTATCTGTTTGTTACATTAAGAATTACTAGCCGATGCCCGCGACTTCCCTCGCGTTGAAAAATAAAATATATAACAACAAAATATGTAAAGCAATATAACGTTTTTTAGATAGCTGGTGCCCGCGTTATTTAGGCTATGTTCATCCTGAAATTCTATTCTAACTATTAGTGAATGATGAGTAGTTTCTTCTAAGATTAGCTTCTACAATACATACAAACTTTACCTCTATCAAGAACTATTTCAGGAATTAAATCAGACGAAAGCAACGCCAAAAGTGTTAAAGTGAATTCGTCTATTTTAGATATTTATATAGGTAGTTAAGTATATAAAATCAAGGTTGACTGTACAAATTCTGGTATTGTGGAAATCTTATATTTTATTCATATAAGATTTCCACAATACTTGGATACTAGGAATCTGGTATTTTATATTTTATAATATTAGTATAGTATAGATAAAATCATCCTTAAAATATATTTAACTTACAGACACATCAGGAACATCCGGTAAATCAACTTGCCATTCAAACCTCGTATCAAGTATTGGGCAGATATTAGAATCGGAACTTTCTTGCATCACGAGTCCGCAAAATGTTCTGGGAGTCGCTTCCGGTGTCGTCCTTATGATATGAGTTATTATTGGCTGTGAAACAGATAACATTGACTCTCATACTATTGAAACCAAGTTACCAACTTATCACTAATTTGAAATGAAATTGTAATTTCCACTATCTTCTTTCGTTTCCTTCAGTCTTATTAGAGTAAGCAGCTTTAGCCTATCCGCCACCTTTTAAACCAAAAAAGATGTAGGGTCTGTCAGATGTTTACAAACGAAATGGGAACGTTCTTGAAGAACGTTTGTCTCTTTTATTCTACTACAACAATCTTTGTTTAAAACAAGTAAATGACACCCAAAAGGCGAGATGTATGTAAAAGGCGAGATATATTATGTCTTTAGGTGCTGACTGTAATATAGTTATCATGCAATTTACGTACCCTAATTTAGTAATTGCTAGTTTTATCATAGTTATCTAGGTTGCATAATCAAATGAATAAAACTACCCACATTCATTTTACAATTTTTATTTTAGTAGGTAAGTACTGTTAGCGTCTGTTATTTATGTCGATTGAAGTTGATTGAAAAGTACTCATTCATTCATTCAGATTCATTCGGTGGTATAATATTGAAAGGCTCAGTCAGTTGAACGAACGCCTTCGCGAAGAAAGGTCTATGTCGTATGTCCTCACCTTATAGTTGGAATTGTTGTTCTGATGTATCGGTCGGTCAATAAAAGTATTGGGACTCAACATAAAGTGGATTAATTAATGTACCCGAAGTAAAGGGTGCTAACAGTAGGTACTTACAATATTTAGCTCTAGTGCTCCTTCGCACACTCTTTGGTTCTCAATCCCCAGAACAGTACACAAAATTGTCAATCCCGTTGCGAGTTCTTCGTTTGTTTGACCATTTGCAACACCATCGAAAAGAGCAGCGAATGCGCTAGTGCAAAATATGCACTGGATTGTCTGAAATAAGGGCAAGAACCTCACATCTGATTGAATCATATCGCAATTAGTCATGATCTCTAGAAGAATAACTTACCAATCTGCTAACGTCTTGCTCATAAACTGATGATGACATCGGCTTTTGAAATAATTCTATTACATCACGTAATGTTTGATCTTCAGACTCTGTTAATTCCTTTCTAACGAGCTTTATAAATAATCCTTCTAATTCACCTGTTAGAAAAGTATAGTTATCATAAAATATTTCTAGTAGAACTGATTATAAAAAAAAACCCTTTAAATTACAAGCCACGATATAGTATTTATACTAGAATAAAAGTTCGTTAGCTGACGTTGAGATTCGGTGAATAATATCTCAGCCTTTCGTGATAGTAACTCTTTCTGTCTGCTATCTTTTCACGCCATAATTACTAAACCAATCATGATGAAGTTCTTCCTAAACATCGTTAGGGATACAGAAAATGACATAGGGTTCCTTTAATCCACGATGAAAAAGTAGCTACTCAATCAAAAAAGTCAAAAACCAATGCCTAGCAAAACTATAACAGCAATAAAGATTGGATAAATCTCATGTTTTTTCAGGCGTTAATTTTTTTTATGTGAAACGTCTTTTGCGGCGGGTGAAAACGGCTTTTGGTGTAACGACGCCAACATATTTTGCTATACTTTGGGCGCAACTACTTAATATGATTTTTTTTAAATTAAGAATTTTTTTAACAAAATATTTTCAATGTTTCACATCTGCCAGGCGTCCAGCTAGTAATAAAATAATGGCAGCGGGAATCCAAATATAATTGGGATAGAAATATTACTTACCCACGGATAAAAGCCTATTAGCCGTCGTGAAACTCGTTATCATAAACAAAAGAATAAACAATTTCATTGTGCCGTTAGGTGAAAAATGAGCAAACAATGATACCAAAGTTTCTGTATATCTAAAACGTATGTTAGTGCATCAAAATTTTTAAAATAGCTAGTTGAGAAATGAAACCATGCGGGCCCTAGTTGTGATAATTTTATACCTACTGAATTAATGTGTTTTATTTTTTATCAATGGTAAAGCAATCCACCATCAATCAATACGTATCAAGAATTCAAGACTATCGAATGTTTGCAAAGTGATGTTTTATCGCTTAATAATTACTATATAAGTAGGTAATCGGGTTCTGACAAATGTCTGAGCGAAATTATTTGACAAAAACCTAATAGAATTTAGTGTATTTTATGTTGTAGACTACATTGTGGATTTATTATTATGATTTATGTATGTATAACTAGGTACATATTTATTTCGGATTATGGTTTTTTTATTATAAATTATATATTTTGTATCAAAAAATTAAGTATTTAAAATCCGCATTAAGTTATTCTATCCACTCCTATGTTGTCTCGGTGTAACATATATTAGGATCTAGAAACAATTTTTGATAGCGATTTGAAAAGCCAAGAAGAAAGACGTAGACGACACTGCTATGGTCCGAACTGTACCGCGCTTTATGTTTTAACGTCATAACTACGCATTAAAACTTTAGTCATATCATATCTACTAGGAAAAGTTATGGCACTATTAAATATGTAAGAGGTTGGCTATTTTCTTTATGTAAATGTCGTCAAGACTGTCTTTCGATCCACTTGATGGTGCTAATTTCAAAGCGGTGGGTGAGTAGGGAACAGGGATAACACATAACAGCGGTCCGGGCATAAATCTTGGAGTAGGTATACTAAATCTATGGGTCCGTCCGGGCGTCCTGCCGGCGCTCTGCAGTGACTTAAATGCTGTCTGAGCTAGGCGTTTTTGCCGGATCCGGCAGTGTGAATACTTTCATATAAATATACTGCCACTAAACTTTCCGACAGTTAAATAATTTAAAAAAACGGACAATACATTGAATGTATCTCAAGACGACAACAGAAAATTGCAACTTTAATATGGAATCTAAACTTTAAAATTGTGTCAAAGGAACCCTAAAATTAGACAAGCATAATCACTATTTATTTTTGATAAAAAATACTTTAGTAAGATTAAAAAACATTGTTATTGAATCACCACCAGCCAAGAATGCAAAAAATATTTTAACTATATAATATTAATCCACAGCTTGTAAAATATATTAGGCCTAAAACGCGTCGCATACGGTCGCTCAGGTATGCTCAGATCTAGGTCACCTCGTGATCAGTTTCGACTTGGACGAACCATATAGGGTACTTACTAGGAATATTTCCTGCCTTTTCGCCTGATTAATTATTTAAATTTCCTCCCCTTTAAGTTTTTGAGTTATTAGCGAAAAACCAAATGTCTTTTTTGTCATCTTAATTTGTTCATAACTTTTGCAATTGATTATATGCTGGTAAAATATTATAATACATTTTTCTAGACACCATTTTGAATCCAATGCACATAATTTTATAAGCTTTACCAAGAATTAACAACAATTTAAACTTGTGAAGACCGAAAAAAGGCAAAGCTACGCAAGTTCAGAGAGTAAGTAGGTATGTGCATAGATAAAATACTTAGGTACTTGATACATTACAAATAGGTTGCCTAACTAATAATAGTACTATTAAGGTATATAGTTTGTGTTAATAAATTAATATGTATGCAGAAAAATAGCGAATTGACACGTCTTCACTCCTGCAAAAATGTACAAAAACAGGGTTGGACGATTATTTATGAACTCTCTAATTTACAAAATAAATAATTATTATTTTATAAGAGAAGTGTCTTCATGAGCAAATATTAAATACTCAAATATTTGCATATTATTAGTGAGAAGAAAGAAACAAATTACACTCACTACTATCGATTTTATTGTGTCGTTTTTGTGCAAATTTATTTAGTATGGAATTGAACCGAAAAAAATTGAAAAAATGAAACCAAAATGACAATAAATATACCATTTATTTCCCATAAAAAAAAAACTAATATGATACATAATATGCTATTCACACTTCAGTCATCTCTTCATCCTCAATAACCAAGTCATCCAGCATCTCTGCGAGAGTAATGCGAGGTAGTGAGGGATCGATCTCGTCCGTGTCTATGGGGACCTTACTGGCGTCCTTGAATATATTAATGTTCTGTCGAAGTGTTGGATCTTCCTCCAAATCGTCCAGAAACTCGTTATAATCACTGAAAAAAAAGTGTAAAATTTGTAGTCCACTAACATAAGATTTGATTTTTTTGTATGTTTATTTCTAATGGATCTAATGGATAAACGCAAAAACTACTCAACTGATTTAAAAAATTCTTTCACCTGTAGTAAGTCACATTATCAACGAGTAAAATGTCAAAAAAAAAAAACGAATGGAGACCTCTACGAAAATTACAATAAACAAAGGTATCAATTTAGTTTTTGCTTATAGAAGTCCTTATTCAAATTAGTCAATCAAAACTCGCGAAGAATCAAAAGATGATGACGTTCGTATCATATGAATCCTTATCCGACTAAATAGTTTCATAATCAAGATCGATTATGTATTTATGTCTTTATATTAAGGGAACTAAGCCTTTTCGTTTAGTTGTATAAAAAAGCTAAATAAAAAAAAAACGCCGTGGTTGTATTATAGACGACAGTGGCCACCTACCATCAAGTGGATCCTGAATTAAGAAGTACATACTAATTCGGATAGATGGCGTTTATTTCATATAATTTAACATCACTGAGGGTGTCGCTCGACTGTTTTTACTATACTAAGTGCCCAACGCGCCTTAAATAAGTTTTTACTTTAAAAAAGAAAAGCGCATTAGACGGAACTTACTCATTAGTGGAACTGCGTCCGTCGTGCATATCGTCGGCCATGTGCTTCAGTTTCCAGTTCCTGGCCCGTCTCCTGGCCGACCTCTCCCCGTAGTGTTTCTTCACAAGGAACACGTCCGGGATGTTCCCGCTATCCAACTTGTCCAAGTTCACATCGTTCACGTTTGAATCACTCAAATTGTATCTGAATACAATTCAATATTTAATTTTAATTAAACTAGGTATTTATTTGTCTCTCTACGGCGGGAGTCAAACTTAATGTCGAGGCAGAAGAGTTTTATTTTCGTCGCCTAATAGAGTGAAAATTAATTAAATGAAAATCACTACATATTATAAAACATAGTCCTCCGCCGCGACTGTCTGTCTGTTCGCGATAAACTCAAAAATTACTGCACCGATTTCCATGCTGTTTTCACCAATGGATAGAGTGGTTCTCGAGGAAGGTTTTAGTATGTAATTTACAAAGTTACGCGGGCGAAGTCGCGGGCACCAGCTAGTAGACTATATTTAAAAAAGTTTAAAGTGGGCAGATTTTATACAAAACATTCTGAGAAAAGATATATTAAATTACTGTAAAGAAGGCTACAGAAATGAGCAGAAAGTGGTGATAATAATTATTAATCCACATATATCGTATAAAAGCAAAACCAGCAAAATCCAAAGTAACAGAAATGGATGTTGCTGGTTTTGCTTTTATTTATACGATTCATATATATGAAAACATGAATCCTAATTAACTCAGAAGCGCAGTATCTACCAGATATTGATCCTGGGTTGGGCGTTCGAGATTGAAGTACTTACCCCAAAACTGTGTCGCCGGGCTTCAAAATGTGTCCAAGGTGAGTCCTGGTATGTGTTGGGCTGATATCGAGTCCCAGCTCGCTTGCCTTCACCACCCATACATCGGCCACCACGTGCTTGTTGGACAACGTACCTTGGCCAGGAAAAGACTTCTTCTCCTAGTAAAAACGCATTAAGAGGCTTAACAATAGTGTCGTCATATTGCCCTTATAATCTTTGTACGCAAACACTTCTATTATAACAGAGGTAGCCGAGCCTTTCATTCAATACCCACAAAATAAAGTGCACTGAACTAGTTTTCACTTGAATAAATGTCTTTAAAAAATAGTTTACTTACATGTTCTTTTAAGATGTCAATATCCATCACAATATACTCCACCAGTTGTTTTGGATTACAAATAGGTGTGAACGGATTCCTCCAGTACACGGTAGAAGATATTTCGCACACTGGAAAAACAAACATGAAAAATATATATTTTACATTGTTAAACATTACTTCTATTTTACTGATCTGTACTGATCAGTAAAGATAATTTATAAAATCAAATTGGACCAATGACAAAAATGTTTTCAATATTAAAAGTAATAAAAACATTTGAAACCGTTATGAATAATAAAATGATAACTTACCCTGGCCAGTGCTGGCATCTATTAAATGTATAGTACTCGTAACTCTGTGCACGAGACATATGGGCGATATAGAACCGAGCTGATTCGTTAGCTTCTTGGGAAGGCACACAACACTGTCTTTGGACAGCGGAACAATTTCAATGCTAAATGTAAACTTGTAATTGTAAATATTGCTGTGGATATCGTGTGATATCAACTTCTTTGAATGTTGGCATTTAATCGGAAGAACCGATTGGACAAAATCCACCATTTTACGCGCATTGCTCTCTGTAGTGTAAAAGAAATCCAGCCCATCTGAAATAAACATAAATGTACTATATTTATATGGATCGCTATAGTCTCAACAGACTTTATGTAAAAACTAGCTGGTGCCTATGACTTTGTCCACATTATTTGCAACACATTCGGCGATAGTGGCGCCTAATTTTTTTTTATTTTTAGACGATTCCTCGGGAACCTAACATTTTTCCAGGATAAAAAGCATCCTTTATGTTAATCCAGGTAATAAACTATTTGTATGCCAATGTGCCATAAAATGGTTTAACTTTAGCAGTTTTTGCATGTAAGAGTAACAAACATCCATCCATCATCACAAACTTTCGCATTTTTAATATTAGTAGGGTTCTTACAATAATAATTTCTTGCATATAGGGGTTGGAACTCACCATGCTTGGGTTTAATGCCGAGTGTGTTTTCGTGGGCCTTGTGCTTCAGTATGAGCTGTTCTAAGTAATAGAAGGTTTTCCTGTTGTTGGCCCGCTGCCTGACTTGCACTAGAGCACGCCAATAGTCCTTGGCCTCGGTGCGGTGACACGCGTCGCACATCTGGTGCTGGATGTTGTATTCCACTATGAACGTTTGCTGAAGCACCGTTCCTCCCATCACTTCACCTTGCACAGTCAACTTAACCTGCAATGTTATATTGACATTTAAGAATTTAAGCATATTTGCTATTTTGTACACATAATAATTTCAGCTTAGCAAAAAGCCTTCACTTCAAACAAAATACAGTAATAAACAAAATTACCTTAATTCTCTTAGAATGAGGCTCAGTCCACGCGAAACCAGCATCAATGAGTTTAACTCTGTTCAACCCTTTTAGCTTCTTCAGACAAAGTGCAAGTAGCTCACGAGACTCCAATGCACAGTACACCCAATCAGAAGGTGGTTGTAAATATCTGTCAAAAACATTATTAATTTCAACCATAATTTCAGTAATAGATAAAGTGGATTTTTTTAAATAGAAATGTATAAATATTATACACGAAATATCTTATTTTTTTATTCATTTAGGAAGTACTGACAGGTTTGCATTAACTTACGCAATATGTGAGGGTTTGTAGCTCCCTAATACAGGAAACCCAAATTTCATCCCAGTTAGCATTTACAATTTGAGTAATTGAAAATTAATTTTCCACACAACGAATTAATTTTCCACAGCAATAACGACAAGAGAAGCTTTATGAGCAAACCAGTGAAGTAAGCCTAGGTACATCGTGCAGTAGGCGATAGTTGAAAATGATGACAATTAAAGGTGTTTCCTATGAATTGTTAAAAAAATATATAAAAATTTACCTCTCACAGCCCCGGCAATAGAAAAGAGTAGCCTGTTTAGGAATTCCATCGGTGATGTCTACTTGAGCGCGTAGACATGCCACACACATGTTGGATGGATTAGCTTCTATGGGTACTGCACATTCACAACATAATCTGAAAAGTTGATATTAAAATGAAGAGATGTTATTGATTTACGATTTTAACAATTCTCATGTAAATAATTAGCACATACATATTTCAAATAACAATAGTTTCACATAAATAGATGGATGTAGTTATTTACACGAAAATAGAAGAAACATGTCAGATACGTAGCGAAAAATGTACTGTAAAAAAATCGACTGTAATATAAAATATGTGACGCTGCGAATAATTCCAAATACACTTATTCCTAACCATGTCCTGATGAAATATATTTTTTGTGAACTATCAACTCAGTAAATACCCAGATTATTGTCTAATGTTACAAAATGCTACAGATAGAAGTTACAAAATGCTAGTCGTCTACTTCTATATTGACTTACATTCTTGTGCTGTTCGACCCAAAATCATCTTGTGTAATATACTCCATAGTTAAATTTTAGGCAATTTAATCTTTTTTTGTGTGTTCAAATCAAACTGAAAGTAGTCCCATGAACTACCCAAACCATAACATAACCAAACAAACCAATTTAATTAAACTAGAGGAAGGAAATTGACAGAACACCATGTGGCTGTGATGTAGTTGAAGCCACAGAGCATTATTTATTACTTAAACATAAATCATCGTCCTCTATGGTAGTGAATACCAGAAAAAAACGATCGTTTGCTCATTGAAGCTCGAATTGAGATTCTAGAAAAACGAAGATATTCCGCCACACTATTTAAAAACCTTTTGAGACGAAAATCTAAAATTAAATTGATATGCAGTGTACAAAATATAATTATTGTAATTAGTTTAATTAGTTGTAGGTACCTCGTAGGTACTGTTCTTGACAGTTTATGCTTAGTTAGAGCATTAATTAACCAACAGATAATTAATGCTATACTGCAATTTAAAAAAAAAAGTACACTTATTCACGAAAACGAGCTAATATAGCGCTTTCTCTTTCACTCAATTCCATGCAAAAGACAAGGACAGCAAATCTTGAGTGGGCGTATACAATAATAGGTGAATGTTCATTCTACGCTACTTTTAGCTTTGTAAACTATAATAAAATATTATAGTAAATATTAATACAATATTATAGTAGCCTACGTACAACCCTACACTTATTATTTTGTATAATAAAACTATATACAAAATAATTCAACCTATTAAGTTGTGGATTATTTATTAATTAAGATATTAGACATTTTGGTTCCTGATATAATCATAAAATGAAAAATATACGTTATTAGTTAATATACGTTTAAACCTAAAAATAACAATAATACGAATTAAAATTAAAAAACGATGTATAATAACAGTGAGAGCGTCTGAACAGTGAGAGTTCTACAAACATACTAAAAAATACATGTACTGTGTACAGTCGGCCGCATAAGTCGATTAACACTTTCAAAAGTGCAAAACCACGTAACACTTAACGCGCCATACATAAGTCGTTGTCACGACTAGAGGACAAAATAAACTTCACGTACAAACGATCGTAAAAAGCTTCAGTAAGTAAGTAAGTTGAGTGTTCAGTTGTTTTGCACTTTTGAATGTGTTAATCCACTTATGCGGCCGACTGTACACTCACATTGTCTGTTATCTCCACCAATCACAGCCGAACGCTTTATCTCCCTATAAGCTCTTTTCAGTGAATAAGGTATATAAATAATTGCTTTGGAAATCCACAGTATTATTTGGCACCTTGATGCCAACGTACTGAATGCACTCTGACTTGTTTAAACAATTATCTCATTATTCATTTATTTTATCTATAATTAATTTATTTTGTTTGCGAAGTGATGGTTTAAGAATTTAATGTTTCCGTGCTTCATAATTGAAAAAAAAAAGAAGAAAATTGTCTGTGGTATTAAAATTTCCCTCCCCTCACTTCACACACACACCTCTTCTTGCCCCTTCCTTACATTACGTAAAGTCTCGTAACTTTACTAATTTAAACCACTGTGCTTTCGATCGATTTTGAAAAACGAAAATGTTCTCTACTGTCTGTAGAGCTGGTCGTTTGGCCGGTAAGACGGTATTGGATAAATCTTTAGGAGAAGCGGCCCCACTGTTCGGAGGAGCTGTAGTGAACAAACGAGATTTCGCCGCAAAAGCCTCTGGTAAGGGGCAAGGTAAGGTGGTTGCTGTCATTGGTGCCGTAGTGGATGTTCAATTTGATGATAACCTTCCACCAATTCTCAATGCCCTCGAAGTTCAAAACCGTAGCCCCAGGCTCGTGTTGGAGGTTGCGCAGCATTTGGGAGAAAACACTGTGCGCACCATCGCCATGGACGGTACAGAAGGTCTTGTTCGTGGACAACCTGTCCTGGACTCCGGCTCACCGATCCGTATTCCCGTGGGCGCAGAGACCCTCGGCCGCATCATCAACGTCATCGGCGAACCTATCGATGAAAGGGGCCCCATTCCCACCGACAAAACCGCCGCCATCCACGCAGAGGCACCAGAGTTCGTAGAAATGTCTGTACAGCAAGAGATCTTGGTCACTGGTATTAAAGTTGTAGACTTACTAGCTCCTTATGCCAAAGGAGGTAAGATTGGACTCTTCGGAGGCGCCGGTGTCGGTAAGACTGTATTAATCATGGAGCTGATTAACAATGTAGCAAAGGCCCACGGTGGTTACTCTGTATTTGCTGGAGTAGGGGAGCGTACTCGAGAAGGCAATGACTTGTACCATGAAATGATTGAATCTGGTGTAATTTCCTTGAAAGACAAGACATCCAAGGTAGCCCTTGTGTATGGACAAATGAATGAGCCCCCAGGCGCGCGCGCTCGTGTCGCTCTGACTGGTTTGACTGTTGCTGAATATTTCCGTGATCAAGAGGGTCAAGATGTACTGCTTTTCATTGACAACATCTTCCGTTTTACTCAGGCTGGTTCTGAGGTGTCCGCTTTGCTGGGTCGTATTCCCTCTGCTGTAGGATATCAGCCCACCCTTGCTACTGACATGGGTACCATGCAGGAGCGTATCACCACAACAAAGAAGGGCTCCATTACCTCAGTACAGGCTATTTATGTACCCGCTGATGACTTGACTGATCCCGCGCCTGCCACAACTTTTGCTCACTTGGATGCTACCACTGTACTGTCTCGTGCTATCGCCGAGTTGGGTATCTACCCTGCTGTGGATCCTCTCGACTCTACTTCCCGTATCATGGACCCTAACATCATTGGAGCAGAGCACTACAACATTGCACGTGGTGTTCAGAAGATTTTGCAAGATTACAAGTCTCTTCAGGATATCATTGCCATCTTGGGTATGGATGAGTTGTCTGAGGAAGACAAGCTTACTGTTGCGCGTGCCCGTAAGATCCAGAGATTCCTGTCACAGCCTTTCCAAGTTGCTGAGGTCTTCACTGGACATCCTGGTAAATTGGTGCCTCTCGAAGAGACCATTAAGGGTTTCTCTAAGATCTTGCAAGGCGAGTATGATCATCTTCCTGAAGTAGCTTTCTACATGGTTGGACCTATTGAGGAGGTTGTGGCAAAGGCTGAGACACTCGCCAAGAATACATAAAATGCATTATAAAATGTAGTTGCAAATAACTTATTGTAGGCAATTAAAAACCAACTTTCAAAGAGGTAAAGTGTTAGTAATTTAAAGTAATCATGAACCAATATTGTTTAATATAAAATATTATTAAAGAGATAAAAACTAAACATGAGCTTTTTTCATTGTAATACCTATTTATTTTTCAACGAGCTGGTGCCCGCGACTTCGTCCGCGTTGAAAAAGAAAATATATGAGCAATTATACGATAAGTACGATGAAATATCGCAAAAACAAATTTAAAAAATCAGTTTCTATCTGCGCCATCTGATGGGATGATTTGTTACTGCAGTAACGTCTGCCAGTATTATATTTAATGTCACTGACAGATGGCGTTAGTTGACGCAAATCGAAATTATACTAACGTTAGCTGGTGGTAGTGGTGGTGCCCGCGACTTCGTCCGCGTTGAACGATGAAAGGTACCATATTATGTCCTTTCTGGTGTCCCAGACCAGACAACATGTATGCAAAATTTCATTGTGATCGGTTCAGTAGTTTTTGCGTGAATGAGTAACAAACATCCATACAAACTTTCGAATTTATAATATTCGGTTATACCTACTAACATTATAGATATATTTAAGCGTGATAAGCTGCTCCCACACCGCGAGTATTCACGTGTGTAACGTTACAGTACATCAGTGAAGGAGAACCCAGCATTACAATGCTCAACTACAACTTGTAACATCAATGCGCTTCACTTGTAATGTAACACTGATTTCTGCGTACGAATGTTACACATGAATGCTCGTCAGTCAGGGAGGTAGTATTGTAATGTAATATGAATGTAATGCTCAAAGTCGAATCTAAAAATGTTACATTACACGTGAATGCTCGCGATGAGGGAGCACCTTTACTCGATAAATGGACTATCCAACACAAAATTTCAATCCTAACCAGTAGTTCCTGAGATTAACGCGTTCAACCAAACAAACAAACTCTTCAGCTTTATATAATAGTAGTATAGATATAAAATATTAAAAAGATAAAAATTAAACATGTTTTTTCATTGTAAATGTACCTATTTATTTTTCAATTATTTCACTACTACACCATACTTTATTTTTACTTTAGCTTTGTTTTGTAGATTTTTTTTTTTCAGAAAAAGCAACAATGATTTCAAAATAAACATTATACAAATAGAGGAATTTGTCGTACAGATGTCGACTCGACGGCTAAATGGTTAATCATTTATTTATGTAAAAATTATCGGGAAGGCTAACGATTCACTTGATGGCATGTGGCTACCATCGCTTTTTAACACGCATAGCTTTTAAAGCAACGCCATAGCTATTGCAAGAGTACTAGAGCTGTCGAGACATGACATAGTGAGAGAGTAGGTACAGCCACCATAAGGATCTAGTCTCGACTCTAGCAGTGGCGATTATGAGAAGCAATCAGATATCTTTACTAGGGCATAAACACAAATAGCCCATACATCAATGAGCAGGCCCGACAGGGTTTCAAAGCAACGTCTGAGCGACCTAATCCATAGGCTGTCGCTGTTTTGGAAATTCAATACTCGTCTAAAATATTTTTACTCCACACTCCAACATCCTTACATATTATAAAACAAAGTCCTCCGCCGCGTCTGTTCGCGATACTGTCAAAAACTACTGCACCGATTTTCATGCTGTTTTCACCAATGGATAGAGTGGTTTACGAGGAAGGTTTTAGTATATAATTTACAAAGTTACGCGGGCAGAAGCCCAGCAGCTAGTGTTTGATATAACCTGCATTTTTTTTCTGTTAGGCGACGGTCCTGGGATGATACCGTTACAGCGTGCTAGCAGACTTATGTACCGTTGGTGCGTACTGCTGTTAATTTTTTTTAACTGTGGTCTGACTGTACAAGCGTTGACATATTCGCCAACTTTTTTGTTTTGAGTACTCTTGTAGTACGTTGTTCCGTTTTGTCAACTTTTGTCATTCGTATATTATTTCGACAACTATTAAAACAACATGAATATTAATTATTTCTTAATTATGTTACTTTTAGAAAAAGATGCATAACTTGGAATATTTCGCCAACTGGAGGCCTGTACCCCATAAGGATCCAAATGTGCCAACACCAAACAGTAGGCGCGCCTAAACTTCAATGTATGAAACGGTTACACAGCTACACTGATAGTACGCATGTGCACGCCGAACTAGGGATCATCGGTCGAGCACATCAGGTTCTGGTGATCAAGTACACATTGTACTTGTTTTATGTTAACAGAAATATCCCACAAGGCAGAACTAGGTAATGTTGGTTAACACAGTAGATCTATTCAATTTACTCAGAGTCAGAGTTGAAGTTGTATTAAAACAAATGATTACGATGTTATCAGTTTATTGGATTCATCGTTTTCCTCCTACACGGGGTGCTGACTTCTGACTAACTTTGGCTGCTTTGGCTTTTGGCGGCGCCTTTACTTTAGTTGGTGGAGCTGCTGCTTTCTTTGCAGCCTTTGTAGTCTTCTTCTGTTCCTTCGCCACCCTGGAAATAGAAGTTTTATCTGTAATGAATAAACTCAAAAAATACTGGACCAGTTTTAAAAATTCTTTCACTTATAGAAAGCTAGGCATAGGCTATAAGTAGACATTGATACGAGGAAAAATTTGATTGTTTGGTATTGAATAGGCTCCGAAACTACTGGACTGATTTGAAAAATTCTTTCACTGTTGGGAAGCTATATTATATTTCATAAAGTTACGCGGACGAAGCCGCATGCAAGAGCTAGTAGTTCATATTTTGTGAGATAGGAAGGCCTATGCCCAGCAGTGTCTGTCAGTTGTCAATGAACTATTAATGTAACATTTATATGGAGAAATGGATATGTAATTACAAAAAACAATGTTGGATGGGCACACAAATAAAGAATCTCGTCAGTTTTTAACCCTTGACGCAAGAATTTAACCTGTGTATCTCTCTGTGGCATCATAGGTCCCAAATATATAGACCAATTTTGAAGATCGTCAGCTCATTTCCTAATTGACGAAGGGTTCTCACAACTTCCAGGGTCAATTGTTTAAAAGAAATTGACCTTGACCTGATGCTGCGGCATCAAGTGGGTAATCTGCGGAATACTCAACTCCTCAGCATCGTACAGCAGAAATAGCTCATTAAAATGCTCTCAATAGAATGTTGTAGGTTAGGTTATAATTTTTAAGATGTTTGGAGAATTGTTTACAAATATTGGTTCTTAGGAGACCATACTAACTTGATGGCCTGTTCTCGCTGAGCCTTCCGTACTTCTGGCTTCATGTTCCTCTTTGCCATGATGTCGCTAAGAGATGCGCCTACGATAGCCCGTTGGTACTTCTGTGTCCTTCTTGTGCGCTTCTTGGCCTGCTCTTCTTCTTGGCCCTTCTTGAACTTGCGCCTAAATATCAAACATTTTTAAACAAATTATAGCATCTAAAACTGTAACTTTGAACATATTCAAAATTACTTTAATCCTTTTTTTTAAATATTTAATAAGATTTTACAAAACACTAACTTTGAAGTAATGACATATTATGGTGTTTTTTTTTTATAAATAAAATATATTAAGTTTTTCAAGAACTAACATATTGTAGAGACACACTCATTTCAATATTATTTTCTACCCATTTAAACTTCGTTGCATAATTTGAATGAGTAATTTGACATTTCCTGGGTTGCAGGTTTTTGACCAAACAAAAATAGTGGTGTGACCGAATCAAACTTATGGTTTTATAAAACTGTAATCAATGCTTTGCAGAACATTAATTAGTTTAGAATTAATATTAACTATTAATTAATTGTTTAATTAATATTTTTTTTTTCAGTCAGTTCTATAAGTCGCAATCCTTTTTGATTATTATAATTTTTATGATGAGAATATTTTCATAGGTGACATAAAATTATCACAAAATAATAGCTATGAAATGCATTATACTATTTTTTATTTATTTGACTTCACAAATTAATTGTGTTTTTTATTCGTTCCAAATCGACTTGGTAATACAGCTTTAAACGAAATTCAAACCTTAAAATAACAATAATATGAATGTTAAATAAATAAAACAAGATTAAAACTATTTTTACCGTAAAATATCATAACTATTTAAGTAAAACAGATATTAGTATAGCACTACAGAAACAATGTTTGAACATTATTCTAAAACTTTACATTAGGACCTGTCAAATTACTCATTTGAATTATGAAACGCACTTTAATTAAATGACATTCATTCCATAAAAAAATTAAGATTAGTTTGACAAATAGATCACATTTAAAAAGAAAATGTTACCATTTGAGGAAAATAGTTAATGATTACATCAAATCGATACCTTAATTTGCAAACCAAATAACTCAGTGAGGCGAACTTTACAGGGGAGACTAATAACGTCATTATTTTTTTTGTATGATACGAGAAAAATAAAGACAATTTTATATTAGAAATTATGGCTCGTATTAACCGTATTACCTTACAAAAATTAAATTCTAATTGTCATTAAGTTTCTCCCGTACCAATTAGTCATTTTCAACCAAAAGTGGAGTTATTCGTTTTGCAAATTAAGGTATCGAAATGTTATATGTATTTATTTATGTTTCTGTGAAAAAGCAATATTGTCTCAAGAATTTAGGTGTGAAACATACCTGTAAAGGACCGTCCATGTCACTTTACGAGGATTCCTCCTCATCAGATGGGCAGCTTCACATTTTGAATTCAAGAATGTGAATGTCTGTAAAGGAAGAATACAAAAACACTGTTAAAGGACAATCGTATATTTGTGTTATCAATCACAACCAGGTAAACAGTTACTGGTATAATAGTTGTGTTAATTGTTTCGATCCATTGTATTTAAAATTACAGACTATTTCAATTGAATATTTAATAGGTACTGTTTTTAATTACAAATTTCCCATGTAGACTGTATAAAAAAGGAATTATTTGTTACATTATTAGTTTTAACTAAACAAGGCTTGATATGACACAATAAATGTTTTTGAATACAACGTTGAAAACAATAGAATTAACAGTTAATTTCAGATAAAATTATAAAGTAAATACTTAATAACAAACATAAATAAATGTAATGATTACCTTGCCATCCACCTTAACCATGGTTTTCCCATGGCCGGGATAAATTTTGTATCCGCTGTAAGCGCAAAGACCGATCCTGAAAATAAATTAAACACAATAACAATGTTAATTTTGTTCAATCGATCATTTTTTAAGCGTCCAGAAATAATAAGAGATTAAGCAAATTTAAAAAGATTAATCAAAAATTCACCAAAAACGTACTTCATTTTGACTTGTTGAAATGAAAAAGAACCAAGAGACAGACAACCACAGAACAAACAAGAACAACAGCAAACACAATGACAGCTGTCAAGGTTGACAGCAGCTAGCGAGTCACAGACGAATGAGCAGCACAGAATAAAATTACACACTTGATCATTTGCATTCCGATTCCGATTCCGAACCATAAAATAAATAAAACTTCTGGCGATGGCGATTACAAACAAACGTTGAATTGTTCGGCGGTTAAGTGTTTTTACCAAAAAAACCAAATTTGATTATCACTACCATAGCGAAATAATAGAACAATTTTTTTTAAAGATCATTCCGACTTTCCTATTCAACACTGATCTCTAATAAAGCACTGGATAGGTTATCCCATAAAAATTACAAATACTTTCGTGTACCATTTTGAAGCGCCGCCTTACGAAAGTAGGGGAACTAATTTTGACGTTTGCGTATTTTAATAGTGTCTGTTTTATTCACGTTATATTCTATTTGTTGATGTCTTAGGGAATGTTTAAGTTTATTTGTGTCTGCTTGAGTTTTGAAACATGAAGAAATGTGTATTCTGTAAATGTCCCTATATTGCGTATTGTATACATAATAAACATTTTATAATAAACTTTACTTTCTAAAACAATGTCTTATAAGCGACTACATAATTTTCTCTATATGTCAAGCAAATTCTTTTTCTATATTTACATAATTTAAACTAGTATATTTTTAAAACCAGACAGTATTAAATTCAATACCTTAACAGATATCACTAGATTGTTCCAGGGGCCCTAGACAAGTTGCATTCGCTCCGTAGCGATTCGATTCGCTAAAAATAAAATGTATGGGATTGACATATGCCTTCGCTAAATCACGTGATACTTCCCATACATTTATAACTATCGAACTTCGTTATCGTTATCGTTATGGCACTTTGTCTAGGGCCCCAGGTTCCACCAAGCATCACTGTATAGTTTGTGTCCATGTACTTTCACTCCATCACTCCATAGTCCATAGGCCTCATAGCCTACAGCCCCAAAATGGCGATTTTCAAATATACAAAAATAATTTGACAGCAGCCTATCCAGTGTTTTATTTATTACATATCTGTGCTATTCAAGTTTGTCAACTTATTTTATTTTGATCGCCTGTGGTCTTAACCTCTTTCTTTCCGAGCTTCATCACTTCGGCTTTTACTTTTATTTCATAGCATAGTTAGTTTTGAAAAATAATTTGTCGCCGATTGTTGCCTTTATCTAGATACCAATTACCATAGTGATAAAATACAGCTATTGCTAAATTTAACATAATTTCAATTTACGATTTTTTTCGTTCTGTTTATAATGATTTGTCCAGACTTTTTAGAATTTCAGGTTTGTAATAGGAAGTAGGTAGGAAGGAAGAATATTATGTAGAACCTATATAATTAACTGCTATTAAATTTTCAGGATAATTTAAAGAAAATGCGTGTGCTAGATGATAAGATCATTTATACGCTTAACACATCATTGCCAACAGAATCGTTTAGATATAAGTCTGATGCTTCTTCGGCTTGTCAAGATTTATATTTACAAATTCAGAAGGGACATTCTGATAGGGAGAATGTGATAAAAAATTGCATTACTTCTACTGCTGATGCCCTCAGAAAATTGAAAGCTGATAAAGAAAATGCACCAAATGATATAGATATTCTCAAGAAGCTACAAGCAGAACAAAGAAAGGTTAGGTAGATAATTATATGTACACAATGTTGGGCCGGAAAGTTATTGAGTGGAGACTGCAGACTGGCAAGTACAGTATAGGGCATCCACTAACGAGGTGGACAGACTGCATAAATTAGGTTGCTTCTGACTGTTCCTATTGGAAAATTATTTGGAAGGCAGTCCAGAAGTGGATATCCCAAGACTGATGTGATGATTCACTTATATTACTATAATTATCAAATGCTGGCGGCCCAATGAATGGGTATTGCTGGTTTATGTAGGTCCTGCCTGAGTGGCTTAGCAAACGCTAACAATCCGTTGTCATGCCAATTATGGAGAAAAACAAAGAGTGGAGTAATGATGACATGTTTTTGTTGATTAATTTATTATAAAGAAAAGCTGTTTTTTTGGACTTCTCTATTATTATAATTATCTATTATCATTAATCTATTATTAGCTTTATAGCTGAAGAGTTTGTTTGGTTGTACGCACTAATCTCAGGAACTACTGGTTCAAAGTGAAAAATTCTTTTTGTATTGGATAGTCCATTTATCCAGGAAGGTTATAGGCTATAGAGAATGCGGACGAAGTCGCGGGCACTAACTAGTAAGGTATATAAACAAAAAAAACAAGATAAGTAATTGCTGGATAGAAATTTCTATTCTTAATTAAATAATCCTTTAATTACTATCAAATCTATTGGACATCAATGATATTAAATTATGAATACTCTGAAATTCTGATTTTAATAACATTGAATTTGATTCTTATATAATTCCAACTAATGATCTACTATTAAATGATTTACAAAATATGTGGTTGTCCACCATATTATCTGTTTTCATTTAATTTTGCTTGTCCTTTCTATTAGCATAAAACTAGCATTTATAATTATTTAATTGTCATTCATGATTGAATTGCAAATGCAAGCCAGATTCAGGTACTAAAGATCCTTTGCTCCTAAATGTATTAGATGTACCTTTGAAGGCCAACAAACGTTCAGTAGCAAAGGCTGGGCTAGTGTGCACCCAGCATAACATTGATTGATAATTTTGTTACTGATATGAATCTTTTTTTACAGTTACGTATGTTACAAACAGAATTAAGTGTAGAAGAAGTTATAAAAGAGAGAACAACGAAACTGTTCACTGAGAAATGCAGAAGTTATTTCAAACCTAATGGCTTATGAAGACTGAAAAAAAAAACCATCTTTTCCATTTTGTTTTGTATAGTGTATATATAGTAAAATAGATTAAAAAATATCTGAAGTCTTTTACATTGACCTTCCTATAAGCACAATCATTTACTAAAGGATTTAAACAATTTGTGTAGGTAGTATAAATAAATAAATTTAATTCCAGCCACTATAAACTTAATATTTTCTTAGCGAATGAGTATGTTAACATTTGCAAGATGTGCATCTTATTCATTGGGTTTCTTATGCTGTTCTTCGTATTGTTTATGCCAATCTAGATTCATTTGATGGACAGATTCTCCTCTTTTTGCTGCAGCTTTGCCTGATAATATTGCTCCAATACTTGCAAGAGCTGTTAGGAGCATTAAAATATTAGCTACTTTTATTCTTGCTTCACTGCGCGAACGTTCAATGAGTTCAAGTCTGAAACATCAAATTTTAAACAAAAACAGTAAGTATTGCGTAACGGTCATGTTATTTAGGCAAGTACGCAATAACAGTACATACGAAACATATTCAGGAATTTCTTCTTTGGTTTTATATTTTTTAGTTAATACGAGAATAAATTTTTGTAGATTTGATGGTTTATATCTGGCTCCAGAGATATTCGTAGTGCTTTGTTTAGGTGCTGGAGTGCACATATTTCTGCTGGTTAAATAATATAACCATGACTTCGGACGAACGATTCTATTCATTTTTCCTTATGAAAACACTTCTTCTTTGTCAACAAGTCACTTATTTAATATCTACTGAAAAAAATATAAGTATTTATTTATCTAAATGACAAACAAAATTGTACAATGTACATATATGTATTATTTTATTTATACATTATTTTTCTAGCTAGCTGAATAAGCTAAGAAGAATATAGAATATATTATATTAGATGAGATAATTTTATTTTATATCTAAATAGGCCATATTGACCTGTGGTTTGACTAATTTTTTTAGAATTTTTCGGCATGGTTAGACTTTAACGCAATGTTTTGGCCTCAGAGTAATATAGTTTGTAAGTTCACTTATACATATTCTGATATAAACTCACACTAGAGCCATTGACGTAAGGGAGTGCCACTAATTATATTATTGGCTGTGGCTCCTTTTGAGTATGTACTATTCTGTGCCTGTGGGCCTCATGTCATGTTATTTATGTCATCACCTAGCGACTGACGTGACGTTGATTTGATGAGCGAATGCAGTCGAATCGAAATCGAACATGATAGGATTTTGTTGATCGAATTTCACAATTTGCAATATTGTACAGTGAATCGTATATCTAAAGAAGGGACGATAACTTTTTTCTTCGAAGTATCCAACTAAATACACTGTAAGTGGTTATCAATTTCAATAGCACTTCTAGCACTCCTTCTTTTAAATTATGAATTGCCTAAAAGGTTTTTTTAGGTGCTTCATTGAACTTTTTTTCATGCAATGAAAGTCTGTTTCATATTTTGTGGTATATTTTGATAAATGTTAGTAATGATATTTTAAAATAATTAACAGATGTCTGGTGACCACAAGCATCGTTATAAGAATGCAGGTTTAAGCACTGATGAACTGCGTCGGCGCCGTGAAGAGGAAGGGGTCCAACTTAGAAAGCAAAAAAGGGAACAACAATTATTTAAACGTAGAAATGTTCCAACAGAAAATACTCCCGATGTTGCCCTAGAGGTTGGTGTAAGTTTTTTTTTTTTTTATCATAATATAAACATGAGATATTCTTACTTTGCTCATAATTATGATTTGTTCTTTATCATTTAGATGAGAAATTTTATTGTGTTGATATTTTATTTATTTATTGTTGATTTGATAGAAAATTTCATATTTCTAGGACGAAATCAACATTTCTCCATATGACGATATAACTCCAAACATGGTAGCAGCATTGTACAGTGATAATCCTCACGAACAATTGACAGCAATTCAAAAATTTAGGAAACTACTTAGTCGAGAGCCCAATCCTCCGATAGAAGAGGTCATTCGCACTGGCATAGTACCCAAATTTGTAGAGTTTCTAACAAACTGTGCAAATCCAACATTACAGGTATTTGATATATTTAATAATAATAAAGTATTACAGTTATTTTAGTTGCAATACAGAATTTCAAATTTGATAAATACCTTGCCTTAAATGGGCCCTGTATTAAAAGATTATTAATAATAGTAATTTAACTATTTGTTACCAGCATTCCAACTGAAGAAAGATTTATCTTTCGTTAAACTACATATATTTTACTGAGTACTGCTAAACAAAATTAGTTGTAAGGATAATTGTGATTTTACAAGGAAAATTGATGGATATATCTGAAAATATATTATAGTCACTTATTAAGTCACTTCCCATCTTTTGTCCCTCTGTATGTACACTTAGATTTTTCAAACTTGAAACAGCTTTTAATGCCGATTTCACTAATGGAGAGAATTGAACCAGTAAAAAAAAACCAAGCAAAGCCTAACCTAACATAGCGGGCTGTGGCCAGTTTAAATTGTTAAATGGAACATAACAATGCATCAATTAATTGATGTTGTCTAAGTACATTGTAATGACATCAGTTTGAAGCGGCATGGGCGTTGACGAATGTTGCATCGGGCTCGTCGGAACAAACACGGGTGGTGGTTGATTGTGGTGCGGTGCAAGTGCTCGTCGCGCTCATAACGGACACCACGGTCAGCGACGAAGTACGCGAACAAGCCATCTGGGCGTTAGGTAACATTGCCGGGGATTCCCCCAGGTGTCGGGACACTGTACTCGCTGCGGGTGTCCTGCCACCGCTGCTTCAGTGAGTACCTTTTTATTATGATATGATACATAATATAAAACAAAGTTGCTTCCCGCTGTCTGTCTGTCCCTATGTATGCTTAGATCTTTAAAACTACACAACGGATTTTGATGCGGTTTTTTTAATAGATAGTGATTCAAGAGGAAGTTTTTAGTATATTATTTTCAACGCGGGCGAAGTCGCGGGCACCAGCTAGTGATATTATAAAGAAGAAAGATTTGTTTGTTTGAATTGAATAGGCTCCGAAACTACTGTATTAATTTGAAAAATTCTTTCACCGTTGGGAAGCTATATTATCAGCGAGTAACATGTGTTTTAAATAAAAACATCTTGAAAAAAAAAAAAAAAAACCCTTGATTTTAAAATAAAGAATATGGTAGTACATAGTAGTATATACAAAGATAGTTTTCAATATGTTTTTGTGAGTTATGCATTATATAAGTATTTTAATCAAGATTTTCGAAACTCAAGTTGCCAAGAAAATAACACTACAAATTAATTTCTTAATTCCAGTATTCTGACCAAATATCCAAAACTGTCGACGACAAGGAATGCAGTATGGGCTCTATCAAATTTGTGTAGAGGGAAAAATCCACCAACGAATTTCGAAGCTGTAGCACCAGGTCAGTAAAACTTCCTATACAACTATAGGATAGTCCTCTATAGTTTGGAATTTCTCTAGGATTGAAGGTACATTACATCAAACCAAAAGTATTTGAACCCTCAAGATCTAACATTGAAGTTAATTAATTTTTTTTTGTTGCTCTCCCTTTTTGTTTTATTATCTACAAATTTTTGAATATTTTGAATTTTTGAATGAATAGATGTTAAAAAATTTAATTATTTCGTGTAGGCATTCCCGTGCTGGCTCGATTGATCCACCACACAGACGCCGATGTATTGAGTGATGCATGTTGGGCTCTCTCCTACTTATCTGATGGGCCAAATGAGAAAATACAAGCGGTCATCGATGCCGGAGTCTGCAGGAGGCTTGTTGAATTGCTTTTGTAAGTTTCATTTATATTTTAAGTTTTCAATAGAAAAAGTTATCAGTATATTAAAGTACTGTATAAAAACAAAACTGGTTATTTTAAAGATGGTTATTTCTATTACTAAATTCAAAGAATATATTATAATAATATAATAAATCGGTTATTCTATTGTTAAGATAATAATGGTATTTGTGCCATTTGTCATAAAATCTCAATATTTCGAAATTTTTCTTATAATTACAAAGGTGTGTATTTATGTAGTGCACATTTGTGTCAGGGTAGTTGCGGATATCCGCAACCGCATCTTTTATGGAACTAGTCTTAAATCTGGCAGATTTCCCCAGGATGAATTATGATTTTATTTTAAGTTTTTCAATTTGTAATTTTTAGATTTTTTACTAAAAGCTTTGATAATAATTTGATAACTTTATAAAAAAAATATTTAAATGATCAATTTCAATCATTTACTTCTGAATTCCGCAACAACCCCGATTTGTATTAATAGACACAACCAGTCGACGGTGGTGTCGGCGGCGCTGCGGGCGGTAGGCAACATAGTGACGGGCGACGACGCGCAGACGCAGGCGGTGCTCAACTGCGGCCCGCTGCCCAACCTGCACGCGCTGCTGCGGGCCCCCACCGAGGCGCTCCGCAAGGAGGCCTGCTGGACGATCTCCAACATCACCGCCGGCAACGCCTCGCAGATACAGGCATGTCTTTTTACTAATGGCGTCCAGTACACATCACTCGTTGCTGAATGACTCTACTGACATTCGTTTTTGTGCAGGCAATTATTGACGCGGGAATATTCCCAACGCTAATTGATATCCTGGTGAACGCTCAGTTCAAAACAAGAAAAGAGGCCGCTTGGGCGATCACCAACGCGACCAGCGGCGGAACTCACTCGCAGATCAAGTATGAATCTAACATTTCAATTATTACATTTTAATAAATCTTAATCTTGATATTTTTTATTTTTGAATGCGACCGAAGTTGCAGCCCGCGGCTGGTTATAATTGAATGTTGTCGGCAGGTATCTAGTGGAGAAGGAATGCATCCCGCCGCTGTGCGAGCTGCTCACGTTGACGGACTCGAAGACTGTGCAGGTGGCCCTTAACGGCATCGAGAACATACTTAAGGCGGGACAACGCGGCGGCGCCGACCAGCGCGAGAACGACTACGCGGTACTCGTCGAGGAGTGCTTCGGTAAGGAGTGCTTCAACTATTGCCAAGCAGTGGTTGATTGTTTTCCATTTATAATAAGTGTTTGTGCACAGGTTTGGACAAGATCGAGTTTTTGCAATCGCACGAGAACATGGAGATCTATCAGAAGTCGTTCGAGATAATCGAGAACTACTTCGGGTCGGAGGAGGAGGACGGAGCTCTGGCGCCGGCCGTCTCCTCCACCACAGGCAACTACCACTTCGACGACCACTCCGTGCCCACCGACGGCTTTCACTTCTGAGAGCCACGCCTCTTCCAGTAAGTCACTGTTGTTGCTTAATTGACTCAAGTTTTGTCGTCGTAGACACAGTTTTACAATCCGTACATAGATTAATTACGCGAAGCCGAACCCGCTTAGTTTGTAATTTTAAAAGAATCGTTTCAAAATTTATTATAACGGTGCACATCTGTTCTGTGTATGTATGTACATCGACAGCGAAATAAAACAAGGATTTCAGATTTCATAGATAAATAATTTCGTAATACCTACCTGCAGTCTATAATGGACTAATCCGACTAATAACCTTTGTACATATATATAAAAATATATTAAATTTGCTTTAGGGTTAGAGAAGGCTAATAATATAAGAAAACTACATAAACGTCAGTCAGTGTGACACTTGTAAATGTATATTAGATAGATAGGTACTTGTAAATAAATAATTACATAATAATAATCACATTAGTTTTATTTTCCATTTTGTGGCAACTTTTGCGTATGCGAGTGGCATCATAATAGTACACGGGCGGCGGCGTCGCCAGACATGAAAGGCGTTTCGCAATTGTATGGATTTTAAAACTGTGTCGTAGATCCAGACAAAGATTCGAAATCCTCGTGAGTTTTGGTTTCAATAACCATTAAAATGTTTATTGTGTTTAAATTTTAAAAAATTGCAGTATTAAGGATAAATTTTACAGTTTAAAAATATGTTACCTACTGCTATTATGTATATATAGCAAACCTTTCATTCATAGTCAGAGAAACGATCTCATATTTGAGATGACCAGTTCAGTGAGATTAGAAAAATGTAAAATTACTTTCACGTTGAAGAGTTTTAATCAAAATTAAAAATATACTGACATGGATAAATAAATAAAGATATGCCCTTGATTGACAACTCTGTCGTTCATTGTAAAAGTGGTGTAACTCCCTATTTTTAAAACCATCTTTTCTTGCCTAATGGTATCATATTTAGTCATAACTTTCAATATAAAAGTGAAGTAACTCCAATAGTTGCATTAAAATCCCATAGATGAAAACAATGAATGAATGCTTATATTTTTTTTCCTACACTATAATTCGCAAAAAGCTCGTTATTCTAAAATTCAGTTACAAGGAGATAGTTCACTTTTACAATGAACGACACAACTAACAGGACGCATCCCGTTATAGCATAACTTTAAATAATAATTTTGTTTATTTTTGGTGTATTGAACTTGTAATTTAGATTTTTTATGATATAAAATAGCTATAGTCCTATCGTGCCCTGCCCACACGTGCAAAGGAGAGGTGAATTCTCTAAAATTTTAATGGATTTTCTAGTTTTTTTTTACTACAGATTTTAAATCTATTCGTTTTCAGATGTCTGCATATAATAGGATCGCGCTTATAATTTTTTTTAAAAGTGAAGAGTGTATGGTCGCAGTGCCACTTCGCTAGTGATGAGCCGAAATACATTATCGATATAATATATATATATATATACGATAATGTATTTATGTTGTTTCATTTATTTGTATCTATAATTAATAGACTTTTATAGCGAAATTAGCCTGTTCATTTTATGTCAATTTTTTTTTGTATTTTTTATTTGCTTTACAGTGAAATTTTGTTTTCGGTTGGCTCAAACGCCAATGTGTAAATTTTTTGTTGTTGTATATTTATACCGAAAATGTATACAAACTTATAGATGGTATGTTGTCGTGGTAGTTTACTTCTAAGAGTGTATAATGTAACTACTTCTTATTGAACATCTGTATAAAGAAAATGTCGTAAACTAATAATATATTATATATATATATATATATATTATGTAACTAATCTTATATAAAATAAGTCATTCGGATTTATCATTTATTTCGGATTGTTTTAAGGTAAAACAATCCAAATAAAATAATATTGTATAGTGATTTTAGAATGTGATTGAGAAATGTGCGCCGAAGTTTTTTTGTTTCGAACCAGAAAAGATGTGTTATATAATAATTATATATATATAGATTTTTATTTTATTTTATTGGATAACAAATTTGTTAAAAATATATAAAAAAATAAACAAACATCGTAATGTTTCAAAAACTTTATACAGGTGTAACTTTATTGTTTTGCTTTAAAAAAACAAAATCGTTTCTTTTTTTAAATTTCGACCATCTATGATCATTTATTAGTAAAGTTATCAAATGGCGTAAACAAAAGATAAAAAAAGTTACTCAACATAAAGATCAATAAAATTCGTAAATTATATTGCGAAAAGATGTAATTTTTTTTTTCAATATTACATATTTTGCCTACACATTGTATATAATATTTCTATTTTTTTGTTTTAACCTGTGATAATATGGATACATAGTTCCAAAGTAAATAAAAAATGACAGTTTATAAGTTTGACTCCATTGAACTTATTATATGTGTTCACAATTGCAATAAAATAAAAAAATGCAATGTAGTAAACATGTGTCTGTCTACAAACACATGTGAAATATTTAAAAAAAAAAATCAACTATATTTTCACAAAAATGTAATTTGGATAAGTTGTGAACCAATGTCACCATATTTAATTTTAATGTAAATAGTTTAAAGATTGAGAATGAAATGTCTCGGTTTTTATTAAAATAAAAAAAAATTTTTTTTTTGAGTATACTGCAAATTTGTTGGACGAGGACCATACTATAACTTCGAGACGATGTTGTGATTGAAAATTTAAAATTTATTTGATAAAATGTAATTAGATAACTGTTAATTACTTTTTAACGTTTCTATTAATACCTACTTGTTTTTTAAATGAAAATATTTGAAGACATTCTGATGTTTTTAGACCACACAAAGAAAAATAGTAAAAAAGACCGCTATCACTAGTCAGCTTGGGTAACTTTGGATATTTTTTTAATATTTTAAATTTTTATGCTCACAGATATATAGATAGACTATATGTAATTGTTCTGCTGATGTCGTTTATCGATTAATAAGTTGAAATTATTATAATTAATAAAGAGTTAGCACAGAATTTGGGTCGTACACATATTTTTTTGGAAAATAAAAACCTAAATGACTGGATTAATTGCGGAGTTTGGGTGAATTGAAACACACGAGTAAACTTTCGTAACAAAAACCTTACAATAACAACAAGTGAATGAAAAATGCTATTGATACGTTCAGTTTTTTTTTAAATCAGGGTACGTATGCATTCTTACGTTTCATTTCGTGCAGTAGTTATCTATCTTAACATAATTCTAGCATTTAAACTGGATAACGTATAACCCGAATCTTTTTGAAGTTCGAGTTAATAGGCATTTTCTAGGTTACCTCATCCCATTGTCGGCCTCGTCTTTCCTGCACAGCTAGATACTGTTCGAGAGCACACCTAATATTAATAAAAAAGTTACTCAGGTTGACTTGTGCAATATGTTTTTATTTATTTCTAAAAGATGTCCTCTCCAATTTGCAGTGTATAGCTTAGTAGCAAGATTGGCAAGAACAGTATGTTTCTAAAGAATAAATCTTGGATTTCTCAATACTGTTTTTACTGTACCTATATTTAATTTTCTTATAAATGATTAGCATTACACTTAGCATAATATTTGTTGGCATTCAATATAATATATATCTGTTATATTAATTAATTTTACTATGTAATATATAATTTGATTTAAATTAATGTGGCTTCTTGAAAAGTCTTTGTTTAAAGTTGACATCTAACAAAATATAATGCTAATTGTATCGTATATAATAATATTATAAATATATAGCTATAACCTTTACTATCCTATGTATTTGTTTTATTATGTGGATTGGTTTTAAAGAAAAAGCATTAAAACAAAATTGTATGAAACATTTTAAAAATAAAGTGAGCGGCCATTGTTCATGAAACATTATTTGTTTTAATAAATAAATATCCTGAATAGTCCATGAAACCGGAGCCGGATTTAATTTCGATCTGAATGGATATTTTAATATTCTTGTGTAAAATTTCAGGTAAAAATTGAACAGTTAAGATAAAGTCGGTATTAAACATTTTATTTATAGCTAATAGATATTAAATGGAACAAATAAATTCCTGTAAAATTTAGATCATGTGCCCTAGTTCTGTGGCCTTAGATTTCCTACAAAGACAAATCACAGCAAAGCTAATGGTAGCCATACACATAACGATAATACCAACTTGCGCTAGTGTTCGCTGTGTGCGAAGTACTTACTATGTGGGAGTAATATAATCGATCGCAGCGCCCATAGTGGCCAAAAGTAAAAATAAGATTGGCGCTATCATCTGTCATATCTCAAAGTAATCTGTTAGACTTGGTTACCTACTCACTCACCAACCGGGTCCTTAAAATAATACTCATTTCGATCTGTAAACGATATTTAATTTATCACTAGCGATACAGGAACGATTAATATGTTTGAATTGAATGAAACCATTAAAGTAGCTTTATCTTGTAGTTTTACAGTAAAACTACAACTAAAAGTGAAGTAAACAGACCCTGACATATTCAAAATAAAATACACTTTTTGAATAAATTTTACTTACCTCATTTGATTTGAATGACCAAAAATGATTTCACAACCCTTTCTCCACCCAAATCAAAGGTATCAGTCATTTTGGAAATAAATTAATAGATAATTTGGATTACAATAATATTTTGTCACAATGTCGCGATAAATTTCAAAACGTCAGAGCCAACTAAGTTGCGGACGCTAGGTGGCGCTAAACTCGTGCACAGAACCATTACAGTAACGTGTGAGGGAGATTTTTGCGGACATTTCATACAATTAAAATTGTGATTAATTGCGCAAGTCTACACAACACTATAGACCTATTAGGGCGTGGATACTATAGGCCAGATACAGGTCTAGTGTCCGGCTAGATATACTTTTCTCTGAGAGGTTGTATACAATTTATAGGTGATCATCATCATTCATTCCAGCAGCAGAACGTCCAATGCTGGACATAGCAAATAGTTTTCAGGGGCCCTAGACAAAGTGCATTCGATTCGATTCGCTAAATAAAAATGTATGGGATTGACATATGCCTTCGCTAAATCACGCGAAGGCATATATATCAATCCCATACATTTTTATTTAGCGAATCGAATCGAATGCACTTTGTCTAGGGCCCCAGGACCGGTCGAACGCAGCCTGAATCTACCGTTGACCTGCCGAACTTTCAGGTAAAAAATATAGGCAGGGTAAAGGTAAAAAATAAAAAGGCCTTTTATTAATGAAACAAATATATTTCATCATGAAATTAATCACCAACAAATCCATTTCAACACGTTGTCAAACCGATTTTCAATTAAGTATAATAGGAAAATGTGCCTTTTTTTCAGTGCCAAATATTCATTTAAAATGCTACAAAAATACAGTTACCGTTTGCTTTGAGATCATTGGACTTCGACATCACCTCAACATTTCTTCAAATGAACCACGCAACCCCCTCTTAAGGTTTCGGTAACCATATTTTTATAGCTACATATAATTTTATACGCCTAATTAGTAAAACTACAACACACATATTTATTGCACATTTAGAAATTTCGTAAAGTATTTTTGTCTTTTTTTTTTCTTATTTTTAGAGATCCAAGACATTTACTATAATTTTGCACATCGATATTATTTGAAATAATATACACAATAGCATTTAATTTAGATATAATAGGTGTAATATACATCCAAAATATTCCTAAGTTAGTTTGGACAATGGACAAGTATTTAAATTAGAATGGACACGGTGAATAAATCGATCATACTCTGTTAAACATTAAAAATGTTCATGAAAAATAAGAGAGATGTGTTTAAAAAGTACATGTACAACAATAAATATCTTCCTCGCTTTAAAATCGCATTGCTTAATCGAAAGTCTTAATAAAATCATCTCATATGATACAATATTAATAAAACCATCTCATATGATACATGACAAATAGGGTAGAGGCATTATTAAATAGTAGTTTTCACTTCAATATTTAATTAAAACACCGAATTATTCTTAAAAAAATATTAACACGGTGAAAACCTGTTTTATTGATTTCAACAAGGCCAAAAAATTTTTTTAAAATACACAGCGGACGGTATATTAACTGTTTATTTTCCCCACTTTTTTTTTAAATAAAGGTCGCCAGGCAGTAGTAGGATTAAGGGTAGAGGGACACTGGCATATATTTGAACGCACAGTATATTGAAAAAACAGTTGACAAAAAAATACTCAAGAATCGCACCGTCGCTATGTGTATTCTAATTTATACAATATTTCGGCCAATATTTTCAAATAAGTTATGAAACAAACAAGAGACTAACCACCAAACTGCTATGAACACCTTCTTTCTTACATTAAGTAGACACTTTGGTATCCCCACAAGAGACCACCGACTATTGTATTGAACAATGTTGGTAATTTTTATCTAAACCAAATTATTGCTGGCGTTGCAGTTATATCAATATTGTAATGTGTTTTATAATTTATTAACTATGGAAGATTCAATAAATAAAATGTCTCTGTAGAACAGTTTCTATCACATATCATTACACATTGTAGCACCACGCGGTTAATAGACCCATCTACAATAACTATTACTTACCTCTATTTTTTACTCTTGTTTAATGGGATGTATAAAAATCAATACATATTAAGAAAAATAATTTAAAATTGTTCCATATAAAAACATCATGTATAAGTTATGTTTAAAATTAAATAAATACTCTTTATTGTTTTACGTCATTCAACTATTGAGACTGTGATTTGGCTTAAAAACGTTTTAAAAACAATCCCTATTAATATTTTTACATATAAGTATAATTACTTAATGACTGCGAAATTTCTGGCCTACTTTTAACTTTCTACCCGAAAATCAGTCTAGATTCGATCGTTCTTGGCTAGGTCGTGGACTTCATCGCATCGACTTATAGTAATATCACATTCAACGCAATCATCTTTACATTAAATTATGTACCTACATTCAATAACCTACGAGATTGACTCGACCACAACGTGCCGGGTGAAACGTCGCACGAAACGAAACTACCAACTAACACCTCTCCACTATTGCTTAATAATTATGACATTTGAACATATCATTAATAAAATCTGCATTAGTCTGGGCCACGCGTCAGTGCGAGACAGAATAATAAGGCTCTATGCAAACGTCTTTTAAAAGAACTGACGATGCGATTTGAACGCGATCAGGACCAGGGGTGTACTCGTATGTACCACTCTGCACCAGCCGTTTGCTGGAAGGAACTAAACTTGGCGGGCAGTTTAGGCTCGCTAGAATCGCTGCTGATACTATTTATCAGGTTCACTGTCCACAGCCCGTATATGGGCTGTTGACGGCAAGCGCAAATGGGCTGTGGCGTCTATACATTTTGTAAAGGCTGTAGTCTTGGACTTGAGAGAATTATCATATATTTAGATGTATATATGTAGGTACTTGTGAGGACATGAAATGTACTAAATCATAGTGCTGGACTTACCGAGTCACCACTCTATTGAAACTTGGACAGTGACTAAAAAAACAGAACGAATTATCTCCGTCAATAAATATTACTGGCTTTATACAATTTTAGGAGCTAGCATTACAAATAAACAAGTTATTTATTATTTATTATAGCTGCATTGACTAACAAAACGACGTGGCCCATACGAGACGATACTAAGCCTGCATATTTTATATATTTATCCGGTAACAAAATTAAATCAAATTATCAATTCGAGTCAGTGAAATACACGTGCCTATTTTCGAAATAAAAAAAAATACAATTAAGATGTATTCAAATAGATAATCAAATATTGTTATACATAAAACACTATCTATATCGATGATTTTTTTTATTAAAACACTTCCAATAGGGCGATGGCATTTTGCGGATGTAATTTTGAAAATATACCTACCTAATATGAGAAATTTCAAACAATGACATAAATGCCTCTCGGTTCCAAAGTTTTACTTACTTCAATTGTATCCAATAATAAATAAAACATTAAAATATTTCTGTAAAATAATCTCCAACAGTTTCAAAGAAATTAACTGCTAGAACCAATTGTAAATTATATGTATGTACATTTAAATATTGGACGGAGATACATACGCCTTTCAAAGTACAATTGTGCGTCATTCTAAAATACTTAATCGTATTTCGATCGGTTGGTAATACAGAATGGCACGTGAATAACTGTTTAGAATCGTGCTTAAATAATATCCCATGGGTCCCTACTTACCGATGGATAATGGACTAAATATACGTAAAAATAATGCCCATAGAGTTCACATTCGCATGAATAAGAGTTGACTACTTTCAAAGGCGGCAATCTGATTTTTTGAATATTTTTGGTAAATGAGTAAAAACTTATTTTGTGAATTTTTGAATAAACCTTATAACATTTAAGAAAAAGGAGCACGGACGTAGTCGCCGGAAATATTTATAAATAAAACTTTTTTTCTGTCTTGCCATACTAATAACTAATTTTGGATAAAAAGCACAGATTGCGTCTTTCAAACTAATCAACTATTTATTTCGTATGAATTTTCAACTAAACTGTACCCCACATTAAAGCAAATCCTGCAAAGATATGTTCTAGCATTAATGTTTAAATTAACATAATTGTTACATAAATAAAGATGTTAAACAAAACAAAAACATCACTTAAACCCTAGTTTATCACATTTCACCTGGTTAGCACTTGCATATTTACAACCAGTGCTGTTTTTTTATTTGCTGTATAATTTAGAATCTGATTAAAAATTAAATTATCTATAATATATATAATAGGTAAATATGTATGTTACGTGAACAGATATAAAGAAATACCACACCAATCTTAACGCTACGAGAATCCAAAATAATGCACCACCCGTCGTTACTTGGCGGGGTAGTTCGACATTTCTACTTCGGAGGACGCGAACTTTGCTTTAGTAACAACGAGTGGCTTTACAACCTTAACTCTATAAGACACTAAATTACACCACAACATCAAGTAACTACAGCGGATATAATTATAAAAACAGTCAACATCAATTCATGAATAATATTTTATGTTACTTTATATATTATAAATTTGACATAAGGGCAAAATATCTACACGATTGTTTTTAATGTGTCATTTCATTGTTTACTTCGATGGTTTGTAGAAATTCTTACGGTAAACACGAAAACTGGCCACGATAATACCTGCGAATCAATAGCAATATTATACCACTAATCAAAGTGAACTGAAGAAAAATTGACTGAAACCGAAGAAAATTGCAGAAAAACTGAAGAAAAAAAAGGAGAATTGAAATTTTAGTCGAAGGTATAAATTCTCTTTTATTAGATAAAAAATATTACAATTTTATTAATAAGGGACAAAAGAACTAGAAGACAAAATAGAGGGTAAGATACAAAACTAAAAAAGTCATATGGAAAGTACAAAATGTACATAAATTTTATATAGCAATAGTATAAAAATTCTTTATTAATTTGACGTCTTTTATTACTTACTCACTATAATTACGAAATATTATTTCAACATTCACAAGTACCTGTAGTCAGTTTTAGTGTTTAAAATCCGCACTTCAACTAGAGTATTTAGTATTAAAAATAAAAAAATTCAGAGTATTGCTTCTCGTTTATACTAGAAGTTTTCCATTATTTACCTACCTAAAATTACATAATATATCCCTCTGGCAATGACATTAAATATAATCATTAAAATTACGTAAAATATAATTTAACTGCATACTATTATGTAATAACAATTATAACCGTTTAAAGAAAACCATAAAATTAACTGTCCGACAATATATGCTTGTGATCGGGATCGTTGGGGCTAATAATATGTCTAAATTTAGTTAGAATACAAGTGATTAAGACCGCTCGAAGTTTATTGATATAGTATTTTTCTAGGATAAATTCGGAATGTCTCCAATCGTTTCTTTCATAGCGGGTTATGAAACGCAGTTAAGAATCTGGTTAACATTTGCTTGATTAATAACCGATTATGAAATAGTGAAGAAAAATTTCTTCTCTGTTAACTGGTTATGAAATTGATTACCTATATACTATGGGTCTCACTATGGGGCTTGTAAAATAGCTCATCGTCGCTAACTAGATATGTTCGGGGTTACTCTGTGAGATTGAATCAGAAATGACAATGACAAACGAAATCCGTAGACAAACGAAAGCCATCGACATAAGTAAATAGCGGATTAGTAAGTTGAAGAGGCAATGGGCATGACACATAATACAGACAACAGACAGCCGTTTGGACCGGAAGGTTCTGGAAATAAGGCAGGCAACGGACTGGCAAGCGTTGGCAAATGTAGTCCATTTTAAGAGCCGCCGGTTGTCGCTGATATAGAAATAGAAAACATTTATTTGCATACACATGGCACACACGAATACATCTAAAGATAACAAAACAAATAATAGATTTTAAATAAAATCCCATTGAGTGTGCGCCATGGCAGCAAAAAGTTATCTCGCTCAGCATTAGCTGCGATGCAAAGCACAGATCTAAGTTTTAACTAAGTTTAGACAAGTTGCGCCCGTCTGTCCCGATCACCAGCCTAATTTATCAATAGTAAAAAACAATATATTACACTAAATAGATGGATAAAAATCCTCGCACCCGATCATTTCGTTGCATTGACTGCTTAAAACTGTAAAAGTAGGTATAAGTGTCTCATCTTTAACAATTAAACTATTGTAACCGTATCGAAAAATACTGGTCCGCAAATCACTTCAAGATATAACAATATGTACTTACATACTATTTACTTAATTGACGAATTCATAGTCCGTTCGAATGAAAGATTATAAAATTCTTATAAATTATTCAGGTCACAAATCATGTGGACTTTGCCTGAAGAAGAATTTTTATTTTACACAGATAGCATAGAAGATATAGTACGATGTATCCTTGAGATTATTTAATTATTTAGAAAAAATCCTTTCAAAATCAAAATTTAAAATATTTTTTATTTACATTTTAGAGGTGTTTAACTTAAACGAAATTTACAAAAATGGCTAAGTTTGCAACAATAATTGGTTTATATTTAGGTGTATTTAACGATTATTTTAATTTAATATCAAAAATATATTTTGCCTACATTTTTATTGAAATTGTCTTTGAAATAAATTACTTATTGTATCTCATGTTTAACGAGATGTATAGAAAATCTACAAAATATAGACAGATTGTATAAAAGGATGTTTCATTTTTCTATAAAATTTTAAAATGAAATAAATTGTTTGAAGAATTTCACAAATCCAAATTAAAATTCCTTATAAGAAATGTCTTCCAAAATGCGGTAAAGTATGCCTTAAGTATGTATGTTTTTTTATGTGTATAAAAAAACATTAAAATTCAAGTAGAAAATTATTTTTTAGTAATTATGATTAAAATTACTTTTTAAAAATTTAAAGAAAATGCTTTTTAAAAGAAAACTGTTTAGAATCGCAAGTAGTTTTTAAAATATCACATAGTCGGCAGTTTCTATTTGTCTTAAAAAGATAAAATGGCATTGATTACTTCTAATTATTGCAGACCAGTATTTTTTTTTCTGTTAAAACTTTATAAATTTATGTAATAACTTCTTAGGTAATTAACTGTTACTTAATTACTTATTTTGAAAAGCTCCTTTGGATTATGAAATTGGACGCAAGCTTCAATATTGTTGGTAAAAACACGACCAGGAGCTACGAAATGGTAGAAAGACATAAATTAACAACGAAATCTAAAACAAAATGTGTAGGTACAAACGATCTTTGACAATTAATTTATCTAATTCAACGTTTACTTTATGAGGTACATATTTTGGCACAGAGAGATTTGTTTTATAACTAAGTATTTATTTCATTTATAACTAAATATTTATATTACTATGAATTAAGTATATTATATAATTATATTACATATATAACGTTTTCGATGTTCTAAAACTTGTTGACTGATCTTAGCGTACGAATCACAGCTTTTTTGCATTCTCCTACTTACCTATCGTCACGACTATCAATTTTTCCTAGCTTCTTTTCAATGGAATGAGATTTCAACCTAAAATTATACAAACATACAAAAATATGGCAAAGAAAACTTATTTATAGTCATTTTCAAATGTAATAATTCTTACATAAATCAATGTAAGAAGGCAATGAAATTATTATACGATGAAACGTTGAAATCGTGACTGTTAGTTAATTAAAATGTTTAAATTAAATTAAAATTAATAATAATAAACTTAATAGTAATTATTGACAAAATGTCAAGCCGTATCCGTGATGTGGTCAGATTTAAATATTTCAGCAATGTTATAATATTTAATTTAGGTTCATTAAAAGCATTATAACATTCATGAACAAATTATAAAATGCAACAAGTAACAAATTACGTAAAATCGAAACTAGTTTTGCAGTAACGTCATATGATTCTCACAAATTCATTGCTAAGTATAATCCTTGTTAGGGTCCATTCATACGTTTCAACGGCAAACGTTACCTACAGGGTAAGAACTGTCCAAAAAAGAACATCTGGCTGATAAGATAAATTTAAGCATTAATATGTAACGTCATACTTATTATGCCAGCCATACACGATCAGGCCTATCGTCCAATCGACATAATGGACCAAATACACGGTCAGTCCATCGCGTCAAATTAACTGGCGTGAAGCCAAAATTTGATCGTCAATGGTTAAAAACTGATGGCTTGATGTCAAAAACTGTATGTAAAATCGGCGCCGTTGCCTCACGTCATTTTGTCGTCACGCCAAACGCTTGATCGTCTATTTCGTCCATAATACGATTTGCTCGATCAAGCCATAGACATAGAGAGAATGGACTGAGCAATAGTCGCATGAAATTGACCACTCTCTAGAAAGAGAGAATGCCATCGTGCGGTCAGTACCTATTTCTTTCCTCTTTTCTTGTTGGTCTGTAATAACTTCAAAGACCAATCAAAACTTTAGAAAAAGACAACTTCTGGCCGCATGATCGCGACAAAAGAATTTACAAAGGTCGGGTTGAAGATATTTGTGAGTAAGTGAAGTAAAGGTTCGATTCGTTAAGCAGCCAAAACGTATGAAAAGACACTTAAAACTATTTATTTAGTTAACAGCACTATTGTTATATCGGCGACATACGAAAATATACCAAGTCATCTTTATCAATGCTTAAAACATACTCCATTTATTTATTATTTGCTATCAGTAAGAATAAATATCGAAAATTATTTAATAAACTATACAAAAATTCATCGAATGAAAACGGTTCTGTAAGTTCTCTAATTAAACCTGCTTATATCCATAATTATATGTTGTAAAGTTTTAAAAACGGTTTAAAAAATATCATGTTTTTCCTGTTACAAATATGATTCGGCTATTTAACTACGGAGGTATGAAAAGATTTAAGAGAGGACGGCAAAGTCTACGATCAACGAGAGTTGTGCACGTGAGTTGTGAGGTGCTTCGAGAGATAGTCGGCCCTCGCGAAGCATTTGCCGCACGCCTCGCAGTGATAGGGCCTTTCGCCGGTGTGGATGCGTAGGTGACGAGTCAAATCGCTCTTTCCACCGAAGGCCCGGCCACAGAACAGACACACAAAGGGACGCTCGCCGGTGTGCTTGCGGACGTGCAATTTCAAATTCTCCTTAGACCTCACGCACTTGCCGCAGAAGGGACATGCGAATCTTCTCTCCCTGTCCCTCTGCCTTTCGTCGTTCTGCAGAAAACTCAATATCCCAGAATGGGAACTAGAGCTTTCGTGCTTGCCGCTGTCCGCTCGGGATTCGTTTTCTGAACTGTCTGCGATGGAGCTGACGCTCGCGAACGAGACTGGCACGCGTCTCCTCTCCTCTTGGGGATTATCTTCTTCTCTTTTGCTCTCGCTTTCGGCGCCAGAATTTCTGCAATCCGTTGAATCGTCGACCGTAACTATAGAGTCGGAAGGTCCATTGGAGTCGACAGTGCTATCTTGTTCTGCGTCGTTTATCACTTCAATGGGCGGCGTCATCGGGGAATCGGTCCTGCTCTTCTTCTTTATGGACAAATCCATTTCCCCGCATTGACCTATCAAGGCCTCATTTGTACTGGAGACTTGGTCCATTGGATCCGTTTGGTCGGTGTTTTTCGTGTGCAGTCTCTCCAGGGTGTGATTGAGGCGATGTTTTTTGAACGATTTGAGATATCGAAATTGCATTCCACATACATCGCACGTGAACAGTTTATCGGCCGGCAGCCTGGCTCTATGATTTTGCTCTCTGTGCTTCACGTAGGCCGACCTGTATCTGTAACTTTGGCCACATTGTTCGCAAACGAAAGGTTTATCATCGCAAGAGGACTGCGAGGCGTGCTGTAAGGCCGCGTGGCGTTCTAGAAGCCAAGCGGAGGGAAACGAAGCGAGGCACACTCCACACCTTCGCCTCTCAGAATGTAAAAGGTGGCGACTTTGGTAGCTCATGCAATCGTCACTGAGATACCTACGAAGACGACAAGCCTGTAGGGCCAATAGGGGCGACCACAATGGTATCCCGGTCGGACTGCGAGGAGGCGGTATTGGACTGGCGATAGTCGACGTACCGCACGACATATCCAGCAGCATCTGTAATCAACATCATGCGATATTAAAATATGTTTAGAATCTCTTTGATTACTTACTGCTTGCATTTACGATGAATTCACACACGTACCTCTCTATAATTATATCTATCAGGGTAAATAGGGTGTAAGAATAAAAATGTCTTTCTGTAATGATTGTAGAGCTTTTATTTGTCAAAATTGTATTTTTACAGCTATGATATGCTTATATTTGTTTCAAAAGTTACAATTATCAACAGCGAAGTTTCTCTGTTTAAACGACTGTTGTACAATTGACGAAACATTACTCCAATTTGATCCTCGACCTTCCTGATATTTCACTGTAACTATATGATTCAATATAAAGTTTCAACGTAACATTAATTAATGCTCTTGTTACAACATTATGCACTATTAATTATGTTAAAAAGGCAAAACAGATTTCATCTAATCAAAATGTCAACAACGAATGTTAAACTAAACAGCTTAAGGAGAAAATAATTGCAGTTCCTCAACTGAAGCCGAAATCTTATTGTAGTATCGTGTCGTGTCGAGACGGGACGCTTTATAAGTTCAATGAAGCTATATCTTTTGTATGAAATCGTGCTCATTAATTGTCGTCCACGACATTAAAACAGTACGCATTTATATGAAATACTTCAATCACCTTACGAAAATCACGACACGACACGATTTTAATACAAACCCGACTTGAGGAACAACAACGTTAAAGCTCTATAAATTAAGTGAACCTACATTATTTTGAACTTGTGCTGAATGTAATTCATAGTAGCATAATATTAAATTATCAACTCCATCAGTATGTATTAGACGCTATATTCCTGCAAAACTTGACTCTACGAAACAGAAGACATGTAAAGGTATCATTGACATGGAGAAATAGACTGAGAAATACCAGCATGAAATTGATCATTCTCTAGAAAGAGAATAAGCGATCATGTGGCCAATACCTATCTTTTTCCTGTAGGTCTGTGTAACTCTTTTGACCAATCAAAATTCTAGAAAAAATACAACTACTGGCCGAATGATCGCTTCGTCTCTCACTTTTCTGCCAGTATTCACTTTACAGGTGGATAGGGAACGCTCAGTATATTTCTCTGTCTATGACAGTTATCAAGAAAAATTACATATTAATTTGACAATTTCATGTTTGATGATTTAAAATTTGCACATAACATAAACATTAGACATAAAAATATTATGCTAATATGAACAAGTCACAGAAGTATTAAATCTAAATACAAATAATTCACAATAAACCATTAGGTATTAAAAACAAATTGTACCAATATACAATAATTAATTAATAAACCTACAGGAACTTAGAAAAATTGCAATATAAGTTCTATATTTAGGTATGCCACTTAAAAAATGGTAGGAAATGATACAACTAACCGATGTATGTGTAACTTTTCTGCGATCTACGTAACCATATATCGATCTTGGTGGACAACATATTATTTCAACGGTATTATACTAATGTTATCTACTATACAAAATAAATGAATTGTTTTTTTATTATATTGGTCGTAAAAACAATTTTGCACTGGCTCTTGTATCGTTGATACGGCGATAAGATTGGAATGCGCTAGCTACGGAGATCGTGCCGTGACCGAGATCACTTATCAATACGCAGTTTAAGGGTGAACGCTGTGTGTAAGTAAGTGTGCGAGTTTCTAAAGAAATGTGAAAAATTCGACTGCACATATCATAACGCAAGTTACAATTTTCACCATAAAAATTACACATTTTCCTAAAGTTCATCCGCTACTTATATATTCCGTGATTTGCAGCCTTTATATAAGTCTTGTACAGGCAAGAGGCACTCTAAATATAAAACTGTGGTCACAATTCATAATATTATAGAAATGAATCTACGTTATCATCTATTTCAACAAATAAAATATTTCATTCTAGTGATTTTTCTCGTGTTATCATGCTCGGTAGACAACTACTAGAAACAAATTTCTAGACACATAGGATATTCCGTAAGTAGCGATTCTTTTGAAGAAGACTAATCAATGTCATCGACTATTTATGGAATAGCCTTTATGAGCATAAATATAAGATAGATATTTGTTTGTGCTAGCGGCGCGGTGAGTATTCTGCGGGGGGTTGGCGACAACTATCAAATGTTATAATTTGAATAACTGCACTTGGGGGTCGTATATTTTATACTATTGCTCACGTAATGGTACGTCTGTATGTTACAATTCACTAACACTCTCCGCAATGCCTATTTTATATATATATATACATATCGATACATACAAATATATTCTATCAATATTCATTATTTAATTAATAAATAGTATCTCTGAAAGTTAGGAAACAAAATATCATTTTTTTTAAATTGCATTCAGCTCTATTATAAAAAACTATTTCCATAAAACTCGTACAAATCTGATAATTCGCTTCATTATTTAACCATTTATTTATTTTATTGCTATTATTTAAGTTTGTAAATATTCAATCTTTCTTAACATAACAAGAGGAACATGAATCAAGGTCAATATTGCTATTTATGTTTGGTAACGTTCGACTCCGAAAAATAAAAAGATGTGCAGCTCTTCAAATCGCAACATTCACCTATCATTGTTTCAATGTTTCACTTCGTTCATCTAGACCAGTGGTGCTCAGACTTGAACTGTTGACGATCGACCTCGAAATTTTTAGACTACGAGTGATCGACTCGGTAGAAACGGCAAGTATATGTGAAGCACATTACTTAAGAAATGTAGCTGTAGGTAGGTAGGGTCTATTATAACGTAGGTAGGACATAGATACTGCAAGAAGTTTCTAAAAGAATCGACAGGAATCAAAGACGTTATGCGGCGCGGTTTTTCTGTAACAAATACCGTGCGTCCTTTATAAAAAGCTTCCTTTCGGCGCTAGTAGACTGACTGACATAAAGAAGTAATGAGGGGTTATTCTAGCTTAAATTTGGTCATGTAAAATAGCTTAATTGTGAATCGACCGATGTCGGCCAATATTATCCGAGATTGACTGGTCGGTCGCGGTTGACTGTTTGAGCACCACTGGTCTAGAAGACAACAAACGGCTCCGGGACGTAGCGCATCTACCAATCTATTTATTTATTCTAAAATGCATTTACATTGTGAATTCCTCAACAGACCAACTTTATAATCTTTCTCCGTTTCATTTTACAGTAAATTCGCTAAACTCTTTATACAATTTCAATTATTAATTATACATATTTATCAAAAATGAAAGTGAGTATACACTATTTGACTGCAGCACCGAAATTTATATTAAATAGCTTAAAATTAACTCAAACTTCCAACACTTGTTACCAAACATTGTTCAAAGGATAGTCCCAAAAACAAAAATACATGTTTCACTCAGTTTATGGTTCAAAATTATAATTATTCATAGTTAAAAACTGAAAATAAATGAGGCACAAAAACTGAGAACAATAAGGAAAACTAATTAAATATTTTATGTGTACATAATGGACACGCTCAGTAAATATTTAAAAGACCATTTTAAAAATGAGGTATAAGACCATCGTCATTGATTAAGGAAATTTGGTTTAGTTTTAGTTATCGCTTTGACACGTTTAGTGATTTTTTTTATCGAGTATACTTTTTTTTTTTTTATAAAGCCAAAGTACTTTTGTGTCTTGTTCAGCGCCATCTACAACTGCGTGTCTACGATTTTTTATAATAACAACGCGCATTTCTTGATATTCTTTTTTATAATTTTTGCAAAGTACAATCTCATGATACCTGTGACGTCATGTCAAGGAAACGCTTACGAAAATATAACGAAATGTTACGTATTGTTGAATAATTATAACAAATCAATGCTGACATCAAGTGTTAGTAAGAATTTCGTATTAATTTGTATAATTATATATGATAATTCGCATTGTAAAGAGTATTTTTCAATGCATAGTAGGTACATTTTCAATGCAGTCAAATAGTATATAGAATCGATTCTATTTAGAGATATTTTATAATGCATTTTCGAATCTGTGTACTTATTAAGTGAAAGAGTTTACAAAAATCGTATTAAAATCATTTATACCCTTAACACTCAAAAGCACATTGTTTCAGCATCTGCCCTGCTGAAAACAATCCACGTTTCAGTGTTCAGTTATTATTGTGGCGTGGTTTGTGTGTACTTGGTTTGTTGAATGAAAAAAAAAAAATTGTACATTTTCGAGATGTTTTCGCATTTATTGACGAACCCTACCTTCTCTACTGAGATAAAACATAAAAACATTCGATAATTCATATGGAATGTGTCTCTATCGATAAATTTTCATATAACTATTACCAGAATAAATTGCGCACTTCCGTCTATGTCAACAAACTACATAACACTTTGAAACAAACATCCCATAGACATGATTAATGCGCGCCTATTCCTATCTATAAAAAACCTTACCACGTGCATTTTGGAAGAGCTTCCTAAGGACACTACCACATTATTAATTCGACACTTACATAGGAAACAAAAAAAAAACCATCAGATTTTGAACGCCGCGGTACTCCCCCACCGTTTTATTCAATTTTCATAAAAAATTCAATTCACCTTTGAAAAGACATTTACAATTAAAACATCAAATTGTGGAATTATATATTTTGGAATGTAGAACATTCACAATCCAAAATTAAAATAATTGCATGCGTGTGTAAGGCCAGTACTCCACTAAAGCGGAGACGAGACGAGCGGAGCGGAGATGTGTTAGAAACAACCAATAGGATTTCGTTATTTATTCAGCTTCGGTGGAGACGATTGAGCGGAGAGATTTTCCATATTTGTATGGAAAACTATGACTCACAAGCCGGCGACGGCGCACAGCGGAGATGTAAGCGGAGCCTAGTCCGCTCCGCTCCTAGTCCGCTCTAGTCCGCGCGTAACTCCGCTCTAGTCCGCGCGTAACTCCGCTCTAGTCCGCGCGTAAGTCCACTCTAGTCCGTACGCATCTCCGTTCGGCGGAGTCACTCTGGTGCTTTGTTACACATCTCTGCTCATCTCCGCTTTGGTGGAGAGTCTGCCCCTAAGTACGTACGATATCAGTTACGTTAAAAAAAAATACAAAACCTAATTTCTAAAAAAAAAAACCGCCTAAAACTTAAAAATTAAGAAATGAGATCTGTTAAGGTGTACTACTAAATGTTTAGTTTGTTTCTCGGAACACTTTTAAATTAAATAAAAAAAAAAAATAGCCAGTCACCCGTCAGCATCCGAATGACTAATGAGATGACAAATTAAAATCATCAGACTTGTATGCCGAAGCTTAGCCTACACGATCTTATTTCTACGTAACGTAACCATCTCGCCTCATACTCGACCAATTCCGGTCTTAACAGCCTAACTATGCATTTCAAATCACAATCTGAGATCGAAATATTAATACTCCCAGATGTCTCGCCTTACTTTTATATATCACAGATCGTTTCCTATATTTACAATAATACTTTTCATGATTTTTTTTTAATATACATATAATTCCAAAAAAAACAATTACAAATGTCATCAAACGACCGAGCCAAGTGGTTATAATTAAAATATAATTGTCTAGTAATTTAAAAGGATACATATAATTTAAAATATCAACAATATACATTGTTTCCTCTTTTTTTAGATATAAGAGATGATATGTTTCACGCCAAAAGATTATGAAACGATCAGGTTGTGTACTATCCACTAGTTTAACAAATATATTTAAAGATACTGATATTTCGATTCTTAGTTCGAGTCATAAAATATATATATTATAATCTTAATGGCCCTCCCACACTCGTAGGCGTGGTATATCGTTTTTAATTAGTCAAATGTATGCGTTGAAAAACTCGAGATTCTAATTTAAAATTAGCATAAAATGGAACTATTAACTTTAGAAATTCCAATTTCAAAAAACACTCCCACACAGTATACAAGTGAGAACGAATGGAAACGTCACAAGTGACGCGACGCTGACCAAAATAGAAAGCATCATTAAGTCGTTGCCATAAAGCTGAGTAAAACGAAACCGCGACTAGGAGTGTGGCGAGCTTTTAGCGTTTCGGGGAGTACCGACAGCGAATAAGTAACAAAAAAACAATGAACGAGACACTTATGTACTAAAAGTGAGCCAACATTTAACCAGTACCAAATCAAAGCTTTATTTTGTATATATTTAATATTCATTTGACTATAGATATCGAGCCTATAGCTGCAACCATTAAAAACCTGTCGACAAATAAAAACGTGGTGCTATTTATCATAAATAAATGAATGTTTAACTTCCATAAAATATCCCTGTATTTGACTCTGTTGAATTTATTGAACACAGCAATTTGTTAGGCGTGTTTCAAACGCTTTCGCTGGGAAACTCCCGATAGGTATTCATTATGCAGACCATATACAATTTCATATTTACTGTTATATTAAGTTGGTATAATTATATTGAACGTCTGTCTCTTATATGTTTTCAAAGCGAAACCTTTTGTCTGGAGATAGCTTAGTAACGGTTGCACCAAAAAAAGCATTTGAAACACGCCGAGGTAGTAAAACAACTCGGTTTTATGCAGTATGAAAATAGATATAATATATTATAATATATAATGTAACCATTTTTAAATACACACTATGCCCGCGACGTCCACTTGTCCAGTGAATGTGTGTGAGTGTGTGTCTGTGCGTTGTGTCGGCTTGCGGTACATAATGTGTGTGGACGTTGGGGCGTAGCGTTTGGACAGAACTGAAGGAGCGCTTAAAGCTTTGATTCCCATAATCACATCCACGACCCTCCCCTTGTTGCCGAATACAGAGCTACCGAAGCGTTTACACTCTAATTATTTCCCTAAACAAACAAAAAAAGAACAACATTATCAAACTATATGTTATTTACAATTTTATATGTCGTAATATTGCTTTTGAATTACCTCTGGGGAGCGTGCGTCATCTTAATTATCTCGAGAGACGTAAAATTAGTAAAAATCTCAAATCCCTAACTTTTTTTTTTAATTATCATTACAAACTATAAATTGAGTGCAAATTTACTATTTTTTTCTCTAATAATTAATAATTAAAGCACTCATTATCAATCTTTAATTTGGTATATCAAATCAACTCTGAGAGATGAACTACTTAATAATAAATATGCGAATCTCTAAAGATTATGTCAGCACTAAATTAATACAATATTTTACATTTTCATTTAATCATTAACGATAAGCTTTGAGATGGCAACCGAACGCGAGACCTCCTAACGTTTCACCGAAAAAAACCAGTTGCCAAATATTATATCCGTCCACTATTGAACGAGCGAAACGATATTGCAACAGAAGGGTAGGTTCCCACTACGCCGGACCGACAGATTTGCCAATTTTTCAGTAATCTCGCTCTTTTTATTATGAAATTATAATTTTGCTAAATTTAAAAACATGATTTAATCTCATGCATTTTTAGTGGTCATTATATATTTTACCAGTTTCGAAAAAAATAATTACCAAAATGATGACGATCCTGAGAAGAAACCAAGAAAGAAAATTAGGATACCATTCTTTTTGTCATCGAAGTTTAGTTTCAGTATGAAACATCACTTCACGCCACGCGGCTAATTTTGAGTTAATGCAAGCTCGTTCACATTACTCCGGTCCGGGCGTTCTACCGGATCCGGCATAGTGTGAACAACTGCATATAAATTATATAGCCACTGGATTTTCCGGCAGTTTTATTGGTCCGATAAATACGCCGGTCCGGCGAAGTGGAAACCTAGCCGAAGCGATCAAACTGTACCTATTTCGGGTTCCAAATAAATAAATATATAAAAAGAAGTTTCACTTCTCTAGCTAACTTTGGCTATGCCCTCTAAGGAACCCGACGAAATGTGGGTATTCATTATCACCTAAAGCGTAAAGAAAGCACCTAAGTTGAAAAACGTTTCTGAAATGACGAAGCTATAGAAAAAAATAAGAGAAATTAAATAAAGAAAAAAAAAAAATCAAAAACACCCTCCAACAAACGAACACGTATAACAAGTTTTGTGTCAATTATCTATTAGTGAAATATCAAATATGTATTATTCATATCGTTCAGATCACAGTTGCGGCATTTAGATCACATTCTTAACTAATTACAACATATTGTCCTCCGTTTGTTTGTTCATTCTTGTATCACTTTTGTTACGCTCACCATTTACCTATTTCCATAATAATAAACTATATCGTGATAGGCTAATTGTGCACTAGACCGGTTCCGAGCTCATTGGTGCGGACTCTCCTCCTCAGTGTCGACGGGACTCGGCGAGAGGAACTTGCGGGCGTACTTCGGGTAATGCGTCTTCTCGTGCGCCTTCAGTATCGTCGACCTCGAGAACGTCTTCCCGCACAGCACGCACCGGAACGGCCGCTCACCTTCAACCGAAAGCTCATTTCAATTAAATGCAAACATACACTGCAATCGACAAGGTACCATTTTGATTTAAGTTAACTTAAGTACCCACTTAGGTAGAGTCTATCATGGCTTAGGTAGATCATGGGTGTAGCTCATTGCTAATAGCTTCCAGAAAAAAAAAAAAAAAAAAAAAAAAAACGTTTTTTTTAATATAAATACCGCGCGTTCCCGGTTCCCACCGCTAGCAGGGGGTTATTTCGATATACGAGTAAAAAATCAGTAAGGGGTTTATTCTGATATACGAGTAAAAAAATCAGTAAGGGTTTATTCTGATATACGAGTAAAAAATCAGTAAGGGTTTATTCTGATATACGAGTAAAAAATCAGTAAGGGTTTATTCTGATATACAAGTAAAAAATCAGTAAGGGTTTATTCTGATATACGAGTAAAAAATCAGTAAGGGTTTATTCTGATATAAGAGTAAAAAAACAGTAAGGGGTTTATTCTGATATACGAGTAAAAGTTGTAAGGGGTTTATTTATTCTGGTTACATTGTGAATCACGTCGTCCTCAATCAAAAATAATGAATCGAACCATTTCTGGAATCTGGAAAAATGGTACCTCGTCGATTGATCGGAACATAAGAATGAGATAGAATGAAACTGCCTCTTACCTGTGTGCACTCTACAATGGTCCTTCATATGATGCCTCAACTTGAACGCCTTCCCACAAAATTCACACTTAAAAGGTCTATCGCCCGTGTGCACCGGCAAATGGGCTATCAACGAGGACACGTCCGGGAAACTCTTGCCGCAAAACTTGCACAGCACTACGTTGCCCGGCTCCACGGGCCCGATGTCCAGGTCTATGGGCGACTCCTCGGCGGGCATGGACATGTACGTCGGCTCGCTGAACTGGCCCATCATGGGCAGTCCGATGGGCCTGCCCAACAGGGCGTCGCGGTACTTGAGCGTGTCGAGGGTGTGCGTGGTCAGAATGTGCCTTGTGAGTTTGCTTTGGTGCGGGAAAGCGGCGCCGCAGTGTATGCAAGGGTACCCCCTTTCGCCCTCCTCTATTCGCACCCTACCGGACCCTTCGTACTCCTGCAACCACAAAAAAGAACATCAACTTCTTTTCTCTCGTTTTACGTTCTCCGCGTACCAAAAAAACTTGTGCAATTTCAATTAAATCTCTACTATGTCTACTTTCTAAATGGAGATGCAGTCTCTTTTTGTTTATATTTTTTAAAACTTTCCAACTATCACTAATTTTAAGAAGTTGACGCTCATTTTCGCCCAAAAAATGTGCAGGAGTGGACCCGGGAGCCGGCTACGCGTTAATGCCTTGTTGCGCCACTGTACCGAATCACAGATTCACACTACGGCGTATTCGCGTGTGTATGGCCAGAAAACGGTTCAACAAAATTGCCCAAAATATATAATATGAAACGAAATGAATGGAGATAATAAAATAATAATGATGGCCAACAAAATGAAGGTCAACTTCTTGACAGCAAGGCATAGTACTCGATGTTGAAAATAGCGCAGCACATTCAACAAGCATGCACGTTCACATACATAACTCAAAACACCAACGGATAAACATATCACACGTTACGTTGCCTAACTAAATCGCCTCAAAGCGTAGGCTAATTTTCGATGTTAAGCCAATTCTATATTACATTGCAATTATTACATATGAAACAAAGTAAATGATAGACATTTGTATTGATTAATTTAAATGTTCAACAAAAAAAGCATCTCAACGTAAATGCTTTTCACACTTAAGAGACTCTCCCGATGGGAAAATTACGGATTGGAATAACAAGGATGTTTTCCAAGACATTTATTTTTTATATACATATCTATACTTTTCTTATTGTTATATGTTTTATATAAAAAAACATGCAAATTTTACAGGATTTTAAAAATCGATTCAAATAAAACCACACCATTAACTAAACAAAAAAAAAACATACAACATGCATTTTTTTCAAAAGAATTAACAATAATTCGGGTACAATGGTAACCACAGAAACATTAAGTAATTAAATGCTATTAAATTTCACGTTTTAATAAATTTCCCTTTAGTACTAAATGTTATTGATATTATTTTATGAAAAAATAATAATATAAAATTGTGGTCACCACTGTGTTTATTTTCTACATTAACTTGATTGATTTCATAATATGCTGCGAGTATTTTGTGTTTAAAATAAAACAGATTTAAAAATTTTTTTAGCCTGTAAATATTTTCAATCGCTGTACCCGCTTAGGAGCAGTAGGGAAGTCAAACCAAAAAACAATGTTTGGTTAACATTAAATTTGTTTCAATATAGAAGTTTTGGTGGTACGAAAAAAAAATGTACCAAATATTTTGATGGCACTAAGCGCCTGAACTTCATTGACTAAGCACAAATTTTTTATCATTCATTTCAATCAAGTTATGTTATTATATTCATACCAAGTCTACGAACATGACATACAACACAAACATTGAACTACTAAATACTCACAGATTCATGCTGTAATCTGTAGTCAGATGTTGACTCTCCACTCTTTTCTTCATTACTTCTGTCCCATTCGATTTCCTTTTTTAAAGACTGAAAAATATTTTTTCCTCGTTTATATTAGAAAAAAGAAACTTGAATGACTTATTATCCCAAGTGATAATAGCCTTCAAATTTACAACACATTCTGTAAACAAAAGTATGTACAGTACATAGTAAAACTCCCTATAGTAAAGCCAAGGAGACAACGCAAACAATGTAAACAAACCTGGCCCTCTGTACTTTTCTCTCACACAAAGCGGCTGGAGCTATCTGTTTCATGGTATAGGAAGCCATCTTGACAACTCGCAGAAAGTTTGCTTACATTCTTTGTCTTGTTTACCTTGCTTTAGTGCCTTCACCTTTTTTTGACATTTAATAATACTTGATAAAAAATTATAATATAGTTACTTTGGTCAACTACTTCACAGGAAAGACAAACATCAAAAATATTAGTTACTAGTTGATGCCCGCGACTTTGTTTGCGTGGACTTCGTCTAAAGATATGAATATTTATTTTTATAAAAGTGATATTATGAACTAAACATAAAATAATAACTATAAATTAGTCATTGAAACTATTCAAATGAACGATTATAGGCAAGTAGGCAGAGCAGGAAAAAAGGACTGGGGACTTCCCAAGGAATCATCTCAAATAAAATAAAAAAACTGACGCCTAGCCAGTGTTATAGCAACAAGAGGTCAAGTGTTATATTGCTTATTTATATATATTTTTATTTCCGACGAAGTTGCGGGTACCTGCTAGTAATTATGAATTACTAGCAGGTATTATGAAATTCATAATTGTGTCTAGATCAACAAATTTATATAGTCTTCAGCACAGCAGTGAGGACCAGAATTTAGTCCTTTGAGTGAAACAAAATGGTCGTAACTGTCACACGCACCATGCTACCGCGAAAATAGTATAATAGCAAAAGAAAACCTGCTAAATCCTAAATTTTGTACTGATAATGTCGCTCATTTCACATCGCACAACTAAATGGTCATTTCGTTTTTTTCTTTCTCCTGAAATCTATGCAAAATGCGACTTAGCAGGTTAACGAGTTAGGCCGACGAATTGTAATAGTTATAAGTTAAGTTATTTACCAAAGGAACATCCTGGACAGGTGGTAAGCCTGACGGTCCTGCTATAGGCTCGTTTCTTGGACTCGGTAGTGACGCGTGCGACGGATGAGTGAGCACTGGGTGGGTTAATGTATTTAATACACTTATTCTTTGTTCCACTGGAGAGTAGCGAGAGCCAAGAACACTACTGCTAGTACTGTGACTGTTTACTGTCATATTTATACCTGAAATTAACAACAGAATAATTTAAATATACAATAGTTACTTACCCATAGAACAATATACTGCAAAGTTCTTTAGGAAATACTAGCTTCTGCCCGCGTTACTTTGTAAATTATATACTAAAATCTTCCTCGAGAACCACTCTATCCATTGGTGAAAACAGCATGAAAATCGGTGCAGTAGTTTTTGAGTTTATCGCGAACAGACAGAAAGAAAGACACAGATAGACGCGGCGGAGAACTTTGTTTTATAATATGTAGTGATTATGGTCTTGCATCGTAACTCAGTTGGTTAAGTAAGAGATCTGAAGCTTGCACTTTAATATTTATTTAGTTTAATAAGCAATGTACCTAATTCAAGTTATGTGTTCAAGATAAGTGAAAAAGAATTTTTTTCTACAAAGAATGTTCCTGTTTATGACCCTCATTATTTATTAAACAATCACTGTCACAGTTATCAGAGAAATCACTGCTATCATCATATATTATGTAATAAAAATTGTTAAATAATAGTGTTCTAACAAGTCGAAATCATAATGAATTGAAATTGAAAATTGCATTAAATATACGAATCCCACTTGTTTGATGTTTGTTTTGTTTTGAATGTTTTGGTTTTAATCACTGCTGACCCTGACATTGATAATAATGACAATGACAGCATGACAGTAACATTGATGATGCTAGGCTTAGTCTATGTCGGAAAATGACTGGCAACATTGAAGTACATCCCAAGTACATCCATTAAACACACCAATTATATGCCCAAAGTCGCATTTATAATTGAAGACGTGAGTGGATGAAGGTGGTATGTCGCATAATTCCAATTTTGAATAAATCGAGGATAAAGTTTTAGGTTTTAATTTTTGAGATAAGTCGCCACAGAACTGATTTTTGTACTAAATTACGATGAAAAGTTGTGTAAACAACGTAAAATATTAATGGTATGATAGCAATTAAACATTTGTATTAATTAATTAAACAAATAAGTGAACATAGCTCCCTCTTCCATTACCAAAAGTAATCTTTTCTGCCCTTTTTGCTTTTTAAAATTAACTGTACATAACACCTTTTTCAACTTTTTATTTTTCAAAAATGTCTTAAATCGACGATCTTAAGGTCTGTAATCATTCATATGGACATATTTTCTTCAACGCAAAAAAAAAACGAAAAAACCCAAAAATGCGACACCTTCATCCTCTCACGTCTTGAATTATTTTATGACTTGTGTTATAGGATACATACAGGGGGTGAAACCTTGCATACCCAAAACAGTTAGCTTTGAAAAGTTCATTTCCAAAGTTGGCCTAGCAGTAAATCGAACCCGGAATTATTTTATCACTAATCAAATAAAGAAAGTTAAAACGCATAATTAGATTAGGCTCGATCGTTTAGCGCTTTGAGCTCAACACTTTAATAGGTAACAGTTGATTGTAGACAGAGAAGAGGAAAATTGTCTTTATATATATATATATATATATATATATATATATATATATATATATATATATATATATATATATATATATATATATATATATATATATATATATGACTGTAGTACTTAGGTATTGTGTATAGATAACAGAATAAAACAAAAGTTATATATGACATATTATTGAAGAATTGTTTTACCAATGTTGTCATTCTGTGCGCCGTTTGACCTTATCGATACTGTGTCATCTTCTGGCGAAGAAGGCCGCATAGGTTCGTCGGGTGGTTCATCTTTTGGTAAAGGAGGATGCGTAGACGCTAAAGACTCCCCCGATGTTTCAGGTCTAAACCGCCGAACACATAACAAAGGAGATATTCTTGGAGGCGAGGCTTCAGATGTTTCTCTAGATTCCCGGGTGTCACGAGTATCTCGTAAATCACGGGGATCTCTAACTTCTCGCAAATCACGTGGTTCCCTAATATCTCTAAGGTCCCGTGTTTCTCTATGGTCCCGAACCTCCCGGGTTTCTCGTAAATCTCGATGATCCCGAGACTCTCGGATGTCCCTTAAATCTCGAGGTTCTCTTGTGTCTCTGTGTTCTCTTTCCCTGTGATCCTTATCTCTATGTTCTCTGGAGTCACGCAACTCTCTCGCGTGACCCTCTCTAGTATCTCGAAAATCTTTGTTTTCTCTATCACGGTTTTCCCTTGTTTCTTTTGGGTCTCGCTTTTCATCTTTGTCCCTACTTTCTCTGCTGTCCAATCTTTCGTGAAGATCTGGACATTCCCTACTGTCTTGGGGTTGGCACTCTTCCATTGGCTCCGGAACGTTTCTGGTATCAATACCGGCTGCACTTAGAGTCGTCATTTCAGCTAACCCTTTCACCTGAAATAACAAAAACAATATAAAATTTAAAAAAATGTCGGTATACAAGGATGTCTAAAAAGTTAGGAGATATTATAGTCAAATATTAAATTGCGCACCGGTGGTAGGCAGAATCTCGCGCCAAGTTTTATAATAGTTGCACATATCATTATATATTTTATTCACATAACCAATTACAATCCTCAGCGCAGTTGACACGTATGTTACTATTGCATTTTATTATGGCCTTTACAATTGTTGCTAAGCGAAACTCTATACTTACGTCTTCTGATATACCTTGGATAGCGATTGACTGTTGTATGGTGCATAATAAAATATCATTTACCTGAAGACTCTCAGCCGTCTTAAGAAGAGCGGGAAGTTGACAGTATTGTACGTTAACTTCTCCTTTGTACATGAAGTCTACTAGCGTTCGAAGTTCCTCTAGGCCTACGTCCTTGAGGATGACTATGGGGTGGCGCGATGGGTGGTCCACAAAAAGTGAACGGAAGTACGATGAACACGCCGAAAGTACAACCTGAAATAAAAAGATACTTCTATAAGCATAATATTATAGAAAATATTTACTCCAATAGTATTTACTTGGTAATTAACGAACATCAGTCCTCTTTGAAAGTATGTATATTATGACTATTGAGTCAAGTACCTATTGGTACAATTAATTAGGTTGTGGTAATTTCAAGTAGATATATACCTATACTAAGACTTTATCTGTTACCAAAGTGTTGTTACTCATACAAAATAGGTAAGTATGTAATTACATGTGCAAGTCTCCGCTGTCTCCGCTGTTTCTACACATGTCTCCGCTGACAACTTTGAAAATGTGTTTGAAAACTATTTCTAAGGCTTAGAAAAGTATCTTGAACAATACTATTTGTTTACTTTACAACGAGAAAAATAATATTCTTGAAACATTTGAACTTTTGGTAGCAAATTACATTCGAATAAAACTTAACAAATTCTACAGTTAAACACCTATCACGTATTCCATTCCCATACATACATTAGAATCATCGATTATTAGAATGGACTGAGGGTTCCCTATCCACCTGTAAATACGGTTACGGGCAGAAAAGTGTGAGAGTCGAAACGATCGTGCGACCAGTAGTACCATTTTCATTTATTTTAATCATAACTAAGTATGATTTTAATAGTTGCTCTCCTACCAGTTAAGGATTCATGCGGTCACATAATAATAATAATTTTAGACTAAAATCGTTTACTACTTTATGCTACCTATGCACTAAGATTCATTGCAATATGCAGTGTTTAAGACACTATCCAAGTTAAACTATTATCCCACGGGAACGCATTATCAAGACAAATCCCACGTGTTAACCTAGAATTTATGTTATATAAGTTTGTAAAATTTTAACTCAATCTGCTCAATGATTTCCGCATGATTAACAAATTCAGCATGTTGATAAACTTCCATATTATTATATTAATATCAGTGGAGAAAGAAGAGTATAATATTATCGTACTTAGAAAATAATTGCTGTATATTCTCAGAATACTGAACAATCTTGAAAAATTCAACTTCGTGCGAAGCCGGGGTCGGATCGCTAATTACGTATAAAAAAGTTTACATGCTGACCTTATGAGCCCTAATGGAGGCACCTTCGGAGCAGGCAAGCGTAACGTCCACCAGGCTCTCGTCGTGCAGCAACTGGCTGAATACTCCCAGCAGGTTGCTCTGATGATTGTTCCACCTTAGGCAATAGTGCTCACTTCCCATGTCTGAGCTAGCTCCCGCCGCTGTCAAGGAGAATAAAAACACTCATATACTAGATATTCTAAAACAGCTGTGAATAGTTTAGAAGGACAAGAATTACTAAAGTTATAAGTAGATCGCTATTTTCATGTTATCTTTGGTAAACTACCGTTAGGCTCAAAACACCGTCACAACGCGCGATTAGCTGGAACTCGCATACTCACAAACCATTATTTTTATTTAGGTACATCAACGTACAGCGTAGTATGGGACATCCACCCACAATGTGGGCAGGTGACCTGATAATAGCCGCGGGTCGACGGTAAATCCAAGCTGCTACTGACGGATCACGCACAAGGACAGACGCCTAATAAGGGCCACGGATGGACGGTGGATCCTATTGGTAGACAGTGGATTCAAATTTCAAACAGCTTCTCACCTATCCTATTAGAAAATTATGGTGGGAGGGAAAATTATGAGGGATAAAAATGAACCTATTCAACCTCTACATACATACTATACATTGCCATTTTAGCTACTAACAAAAAAGCTTCACATAGATATCTGTTATTTTTGGCTTTCTATTAATTTTTTTTTTAAATATATATGTAAAATAAATTCAAAACAAGATTAAACCTTAACAACAATTAACACCTTAACAAAAACCTTACAAATTGATATTTTTTCATTATCTTCTTTTACACGTGTATTTTTTTACAAGGCTTAATGTTTCTAATATTGTGACTAAAATTAAAAATATCACATTATGATCTCGTCATTTTCTTAGTACGCAGGTATTTTTTTTAAAAGGGGTCTTTCTGTATATTTTATAATATTATATCATTAAATTGTTTCACTAAAATAAAATACTAAAAAGAAAGATTCATATGAGTACATACGAAGAACAGTTTATTAAATTTTTTGAGTAATTGACACATTATGAGAATTTTAATCCGAGTTGATCCACTTTTTTTATAGAAATTAGAAACGTTAAAAAACACACAATCTATTTGCAATGCTTAAAAACATAGTAATTTAAAACTTGAATTGTTTGCTATGAGCCAAAATCTACTTTGCTTATAGGTACATTTTCAAATCCACGTACTTAAGTATATAATTAAAATATAATTTTAATTAATTATAATATACACCTACAAAATATTGGGTAAGTAAACATAGCGATAATTACTATGCGGAATCCTAAAATTTAAGGACTTTTTGATGACGCGTTTATCGTATTCATTTTATTATCAACAAGAACACGTGTAAGATTAAATTAAGTGTACTGATATTATTTATATTAAAAAAAAAAAACTAGACACTTGATTTAATAAGATTAACCCTTATCGCATTGTTATCATTCATAGATAAAGTGATTGTTCTTGTTATATAAAAAATGTTACTTGTGATTAAAGTCAAGGGTGCCTAATTAATATTTTTAATTTATTAAATTAATGGTGTATTTAAAAAATTACGTTATTAAATTCAAGGTGTGTGTTGAAGTCAATCTTTGTGATTTTCAAAAATATTAATAAACACAACCATGTATTCTTATTATTTTTTATTTAAGACGGCTTTATTACAAGGTACATTAAATTCACAGGAATACGTGTAATTCAATGTAGTACTTTCCGTGTTATTTTTGGTTTATTAGAAAAATTGTTTAATTTCCTATTCTTTAACTATATGTAAATTTAATGTAAAACATAACTAACCTCAACAACTTTAACAAATTGATCTTTTCTCATTATCTTCTTTTACACGTGTATTTTTTCTACAAGGCCTAATGTTTCTAAGTTCGCGAAGTATTTTTATTTATTACTTTTTTTAAAGAAATTGACAAGTTTAATTTTAAATGTCGCCTTGTAACAATAATGTTAATTCGAGTTGATGCACTTTTTAGTCAAAAAAAAAAAACTAGAAACATTTTTAAAAAACACAATATTTAAAACCAAAATAATTTAAAACTTCAATTGTTTTTGCTATGAGCAAAAATCTACTATGCTTTTATAAATTTTCAAACCCGCGTATAATATTAAGACCACATCGATGACTGCAAAATAGTAAATAAAGCAATACTAAACGGAAAAATTTAGGACTTTTTGTCCGTCAAGCGTTAATCATAATTAATTTCATTATCAATAAGAACACGTGTAAGATTAAATTTAAGTGCTCGGATATCCTTACATAGTCTGTCTCTACGAGTATATCCGCTAACTCCTCCAAAATCACGCAACGGATTTGTTATCATATCACTATCAGTTAGATACCCGCAATTTTTCACGAAGGTTCTTGTATATAACTAGCTGCTGCCCGCGACTTCGCTAGTCAATTATATTTTAGAATTTATAAAACTTTTTAACAAAAAATAAAACCGCCGAAAAAACTGAAAAGCATAAAATAATCTTCTTATTTTATTTTACCTAAGTAATTTTGAGTCGCCGCCGCGCATCACTCTTTACGTAATTTTTGCTTGTTTGGCGTCGACTCAAAATTACTTAGGTAAAATAAAATAAGAAGATTATTTTATGCTTTTTTTGATGCTTTTCAGTTTTTTCGGCGGTTTTATTTTTTGTTAAAAAGTTTTATTTTATATTTTTTTGTGGCTATTATCTAATATTTACTACATGCTTAATTTTTAATTTTCCCACCCCCATTTTCCCACTCTTAGGGTAGGATTTTTTTTTCCAAAATTATACGAGACCAACTTCGAGGTATACCCTATCCATTAAAAAAAGAATTATCAAAATCGGACTACTCTGTAAAAAGTTATGCGTGGTTATACGCTACAATCGGTGAGTGAACAATTTTCCTACCCTTAGGGTTGGAATTTTTTTTCTAAATTAAAATGGGACCCCCTCGGGGGTGCACCCTTTCAAATAAAAAAAAGAATTATCAAAATCGGACCACCCTGTCAAAAGTTATGCGTGATCATACATAAAAAAAAAATAATAAAAAATATACGCGTCGAATTGAGAACCTCCTCCGTTTTTGTTTTTTCGTTTTCGTCGGTTGAAAATACAACTTGATAATCACGCGTGACTTGAAGTAGGATGTCCACTGCTGGACAAAAGTTTATTTGTAATTTTTAATTCTAGCTTGTTAAAAAAAAATCAGTTATATGTAGATAAAATAATTTTAATTATAGATTAATTTATAATTTATTAGTGATTGAAAGAAAAAGTTGCTTGGAGAGCTTAACATTTTTTATGTATACACACGTTTAATATCCGGAACTTTGTCTATTTATTAATGAGCACAACATAAGTAAGGTTTGTCACGCCTCCGTGCGCAATGATATATAAGTACGTAGCCGGTATTGTTTCGTATGTAGTTTAAATGTAGGTGGTGTGCGAAGCGAACACGCGTGCGCCCGCGACGCAGTCAAGATCAAGGGCGCGCGATTGCGCAAGAGCTGGCTGGCGGTCGCGCTGCAACTCGGTGTGATGTCATCCAATAGATTCCGTCTCGCTCTGCCCCTCATACATTTCGCGGACTATTTTTAATTTTTAGTGGACGGGTCCGACCGAATTGCGTGCGTAATGTACCTTTTTCACTTTGACATCCGCGTTAATTAGACATTCACCCCTATTTTGTATCATCACTTTATGAATAAAACCGTTATAGACATATTACCCTTTAAAATCAAATTTCACAATTGAGATATATGCTCCTAAGGGTAAATGACATCGCCGAACTGTTCTTTACTCTCATTCAATGGTACATAATCATTAACAGATGTACAGTAGCTAACGCAGAAAGATATGTTATTATTAAATAAAATAAAGGGTGCACGACAGATATTAAACTCGAATTGTCTAATTTATTCTTGATTTCTTACTTTTTAAAGTTATATATAGTTAAGTTACCTATAATATTTCTATAATACCATATTTTGTCAGGCGCTATATATTTTTTTTTTTTAACTCAAGTCTCGAACATCAGCTACTAATTTATATAAAGTTCCAAAGTTACCTAATACATTAGGTAGGCACTAATGTCTGCACAAGTAGAGGCTAGACATTCAACAAGTTAACTGTTAAAAATATAATAAATAAGCTATGAAATTCTCAGAAATACACAACATAAAAAACAATGTGTTTGTGTTGTGATGTTAAAGTCGTTAGTATATGGTATAACCATGGACAACCTTGAGTGCACAATAGACAAGCTAGAACATTTAAAGAAGTGGACATATTATTAGATGAGCCAATAACATAACAACGATGTTGTCATTGTCACTACGCGACATGCGTAAGCCTGCGTTCCTATTTACGCTATTTTTTTATCATTTATCTTTCTTTATTGTCTCCATATAGATGAAAAGTAATAAACTAATTAATATTTTTAAGTCAACACAATTTTGGCTAATACAATGAATGAAACGAAATTGTAGTCAATTTTTATGATAATATGCGACAGGCAGCTTGCACTAGGATTTTGCTTAGGACCAACTTAGGACAAAATTAGGTAAGGATAAACTAAACAATTCTTTACTCAAAACAAAACAGTACACATGCAATTTTTTTTATGATGGTCCTCTGATCAGAGTGCGGCCGCGAAAGGATCCCTACGAAAACTTCAATAATGTAACCCAACAATTTTTTTTGTATAGAATAAACTCAAAAACTTCTATAGGTACCGATTTAAAAATAAAATGCATATATACGTGTTGTCAGGGTGTCGAAAAAAACATAGGGAAATAGAAAATCCAGAAGAAATATAAAAATTTAAAAAAAAAAAAAATTCAAAGCATTAAATAAATTTTTCAACGCTTTGGAAAAAAGGCCTTGGACGAAGTCGCGAGCTAAAGCTAGTACCTAAAATCACTGAGTTGACGGCCTAATGTTTGTATTCAGGCATATCTCTGTGGATTACAATGTGTGAATGTGTGAGTGAGGGCTCGCACACAGCTGGTTTATTTTGGGAGCGACAGTTATTATTGTTAATGATAATACATCCGTCCTTTTTGTGCGTCCTTGTGCAACGTACCAAATTAGAATTAGATGCAATAAAAATTACTGTGTTGCATAGGACTAAATTGATTTACTATTACGTGAAATTCTGGATTCGAGAAAGAATCCGATAAGAAATTTAATAGCCGGATCTTTTTAGGTACTAAAAAGGTACATAACCACAAGTTTTATTGTTACACAAAACTGTCAACCAATATTCATTGCATGATCAATAAATAGTCGCTTCAACATAGATAAAAAAAATACAGAGCCTGAAATGATTTTAAACTAGGTCAGCGTTGAAAAATAAAAGACATAACGCCTGACAAAATATGTAAAGCAATATAACACCTGACATACATTGACGCCTGATATTATACTTTTGCCAAGTGTTGCATCTTTATTTTTAGATAGCTGGTATCCTGTTGGAATATGTACCTTAGGTCCCTTTTTTTAATCGGATTAGAAGTTTCGAAATTATACCTCCTACATACAAACAAACATACAAATTTTACCTCTTTATAATATTAGCATAGATTTGTTAATAAGTACCTAAACAGTAATTTTAAAACTCATCCTTTATAATTAATTAATATTCATTCGAAACATTTTTAATGTAAGGGAATCTGGACATGATGGACTTTTTGTAGGACCAATTATTATCAGTGACTTATTTTTTCAACCGATTCGAGGCCGATAAACAATTTTGGGCCGCATGGAAAACGGTCGAGTTATCGCCGATTATTTGATTATTTGTACAATGCGAGATCAATTCAGAAATGAGGCGATCCGTAGACGTACGAAGGTTACCGATATAAGCCGGCGGATCATATTCAAGGACGATCGACTTTAGATTCTATTGGTCGACGGTGGATTCAAACAGCTTCTGATTAGATCCTATTGGAAAATAATGGGGGAGGCCTATGTCCAGCAGTGGACGTCCTGAGGACGAGAAAATGATGATATTTGAATTATTTACGTACCAATGTTCACCACCTCTCCAAGTTACATGCTTTACGTTGAAGCTTGTTTTTATTATAATAAATGTATACCCGCAAATAATAAGCCCGGTTTTAAAATTGAAAAAAATAAATAAATAACAACCTAATTCTTCCGTACAAAAGTAGTGTGAACGCCGCTTAACTTCTCATAGATGCAGTTCGCATGCGCGTCCGTGCCAATATTACTAGTTACACGCGCAAGTCAGCGCGCGCTGCGTGGAAGATCAAGGTCATGCGTATGGACGTACAGTCGTACCTACACACACTACATAACTAACATTCAGTTGGCTGCGATATCTTTAAACAGTTGCCTACCGTACCGTCAGTACCGTGTGGCATAACTACGGTACGCGCCGACCTAACTTCCGGCCGTGTCTCCTCCTCTTATCACATCACAACCAAAATTACTAACAATATTTATATATAAGATTAGTTTCAACAAGAGTAGTTAGTTCTCTTTGTACAAATGAAAAATAGATTTTATAATCCATTTTAAAGAAAATTAATTTTATTGCTTCATCTTAGATTTTGCCGGCTTAGCCCTTATTTTCGAGGACAATCTCTATACTAAATTTCATCAAAATTAGTTCAGCGTGAAAACAAAATATAGAGTTACTATCGCATTAGGTAAATTTATTTATTAGCATACAATATATAAAAAATTAAAATTGGATTTTTCATTTCAATTATTACACTCGTAAATAATTTATATAATAACTAGCGAACTGCTCCCGGCTTTTCCCAGGAAATATCTTAATTTTATTATAATATATAAAATCCGTGTAAAATTATCTAAGTGATGGTAAAAACCACATCAAAATCCGTAGCGGCCACACAGACAGACGCGGAAAGAAGTAATATCAGTAGAAATATTAGATAGATTATCTAATAGATATTTACTTATTAATATTAATTAAAAGTAATAATAATTTGCTTATTAATATTATTTAATACTAAGATGATACTTGACGAACAGAATGGGTAAGGGTTTATTTTTCTTTGAAATAAATATTCAAACTCGTATCTTCGCTCTGGGTATACAATGTTGAGCTTCCGCCACAGTCTGTTCTATGATTCCCCATACAATTCCCATAATACAAACTTAGTGCTTTAGGTATAGGGGTGGCATATTTCTCTTCTAATTTATAGTTATTATATTTGTTTCCTCAAGCTTCATTTGAATTCATAATAACTGTGGAGATCACATCATCATAATGCCAGTCATTTTGTCACGGTGTTTGTATTTTGTTCACAAATACAACGGCCTTCACCAGATGTGGACTCATAGATTCAAAGGTACAATTGCACAAACGGATACAAACAGAATCAGATCCAAAGCAAACATTGACTGCGAGTGCGAGTATAGTCGGAATCCTGGATTAGTTCGTAGCACGCACTAGAAAACAAGTTTGTTTATTGACAACGCGGTCCGTTTGAGTGGCTTCAATAAAAAATTTTTCAAGAAAAACCAATTCGGCAAAAAATATAAGTGGTATTATTTATAGTCAAATATTTTCTGTAGACCATAAATAACATCTAACTTGAAAAATATGAGATTGTAATAGTATTAATACACTATATTTACCTTATAAATTTGAAAGATATTTGATATTTTAACGTACGCGTAAATAAAAACTAAAGATTTACGCGTGTTAAGATAACGCATAGGTAAATACTACGTAAACGTATATTCTAAACCCAGTTGTAAGAAATTGTAAAAAAAAATATACAATTTAGGTAGGTATAAATCTATTTTTCTTTTTCGTCAATTTTTTGGAGCTAAAAATTGACGAAAAAGAAAAATAGATTAGTGATTAAATAGTCCGGCGTAGTGGGACCCTAGCCGTAAGGGAGAAAAACCTTACGGCTAGGGTCCCACTGCGCCGGCCCTTCATTTCTCCCTTCTATTTACTAACTACTGGGTCTATTATTTAGATTTATAACATAATAAACAACATACTATACATGCATTATGGGAAACTTCGCGACAAAAGAAACAAATGGATGGAAATACAAATGAACTCTAATAGGACAAAGGATAAATTAGAAGGTTAATGTATTCATGGGGATGGTAACGGGATCTTTTACTCAAGCAATGGATCACAACAGCATATTTTATGTTCTATTATTTAAAGATGGTTTTTCTTGTCAGAAAGATAAAAGATAAACATCCTCTTTATTATTAATATTATTAATAAAACTATAATTATTTTATTGGTCATCAGCGAATCGAAGTTGAAACGTACCTAAGGTCAAATACCATACAATTTACTTATACTTAACAAATAATATAAAATGTAAACAATATATTAATACTAAGGAGATAGACTAAGTCAAAGCGTATGTCATAGCGCCTACGCAAAATTTTTGCACGAAACGTCACCTATCATCGTACGGCATCGACGCTATGCTATAAATTCAATATTATTGTTCAGAAAACATGTCACCGGTTCGCGTGTGACATCGTGGAATAGCCGATTTATGCGAGTTGTCCAGTTATAATATTTTATTATGTAGTTTTTACGGCTAAGCGCCTGTTTCACAAACGTCAAGTAGGCCAGGCCAAACTGTCATTTAAAGTCACCGGTAACCGGGGATAATGGAGCTGGGGCCCTAGCCAAGAACAAACGTACAGTCGTAAACGTTGCGTAAACGCTACGCTACAAGAGAAATAAAGCCCGGTGATTGGTTGTTGTAAGCCTGAGCGTTGCGTTTACGCAACGTTTACGACTTTACGTTTGTTCTTGGCTAGGGCCCCAGGGGCCCTAGACAAAGTGCATTCGATTCGATTCGCTAAATAAAAATGTATGGGATTGACATATGCCTTCGCTAAATCACTTGATACTTCCCATACATTTATTCTATCGAACTTCGTTATCGTTTTTAAAATGGCACTTTGTCTAGGGCCCCTGATATACCTTTGTTTGTACAGTAAACGTCCCAAACGTCCCGAGTGACAGAAAATGATTTCTAAAAGTTACTAATCAACACTTTACTTGTAGTTTATGAAAGAGGCCCTTAATCGTATTAAATTTCTTACCTATAAATTTTCAGTGTTAAACTAAAATCTAAAATTGTATGTCTGTTACATTTTCACAACTTAAATTATTCAACCAATCATCATGAAATTCGAGGTTACAGAAAAGGACATAAGTACCCAGAAAAAATAAAGTTCTCAATGGATAATTTAAGAATAGAAAAATCAAACGCTTGGTAAAAGAATAACATCAATTGAATTTAATTATATGTCAGCCGTTATATTACTCTATATATATTTTGTCCCTTAAATTTTTATTTTTCACCGCGGATGAAGTCGCGGGCATCTGCTAGTCACACATAGTTCTTTTATGGTCGACAGGGCTCTTGTATTGAGCCTAACCTAACTAAACTATCATTTAAATATATGAGATCTATAGCTTTCTATAAAGCAATGTGGACCTCAATATTATGTGACTATATATAGTGAAGTTGTTAACTAGTTGGTTGCCCTTAGCTAACAACCTATAACAAACTCCCTAGACATTTGATACGATATACCCAGGCAAAGATTCCCTGGTGTTCTATTCATTTTGCTTCGGTGACGTCACACTTTGTTCGTCTGTGAATATCGGCGTAGTATGTAGCCTTCATTTACCTAATAGCTGAGCACAGCTCACAGCTTACAACATTGTACTGTGTAAGGGGATCTTTCTTTGCTCGTTTTATTTTGTGTACCTACTACACACGGTGGTGGCGTTCGTGAGAAATAAAAGATTTTATTCGTTTTTTTTTCTCATATTGGTTTCTTCAGATTTGCATCCCAGACACAACCGCGGATTCCGGTTCATGCTAATAATTAACTTAAAATTCAAATCTAGACTGGTCTATAACTGTGAAAGTTCATCGAATGTCTGCATTCGTAGGTGGATGTTTTGTTGCATACGGCCGCAGCGAAATAAAAATTTTCGATTTGTTATAATAGACATTCACTCATTTAGAGCTCACCAAACTAGACGAGAGTTTTCTTTCAAGTATTTTTTCGTTTAATATTTTTTTTTACTGAATACAAATGCAGACTTAACATTGGATCTTATTCATAATATTGATTAAAGGAAGTGCTTTAAAAATTTTCATAAGAATTTTCATTCAGAAATTAACACCCGACGCCTGACGCAAGGGGTGTTATAAGTTTGACCTGTTTATCTGTGTGTTTGTAGGTGGCATCATAGCTCCCAAATGGATGGACTGATTTTGATACAGTTTTTTTTTGTTTCACATCTGACGTGATCGAGATGGTTCATTTTCAAGTTGACTAAGGGAAGACTAACTTCCACAGGTTCTATTGATTTTAAATATTGTGTACTGTCACTTCGCCACAGGCTCTGCAAGTGTGTTGCCGCCCTTAGTAGAATGAAAGATTAAACAATCTGTTATTTCATGGTGGTATTCTGTAAGGGGGTGGTTACTGTAACTTTTCTTAAATAAAATTTCTAATGATTTTTAAAATTCGCATATAAATATATTAAATATATGAATAAACACACATCATGTTGTAGATTGTGCAAATCTAACTGTGAGATGTGAATGTTGTTTGCTACGAAAATTCTACAGAAAATATTGTTTGGGTTTTTAAATTGCTTTATTTATGACCATGTTAGACAAATACTTAAAATTTTATATAGCGGTTTCAAGAATAAATTATTGAAGCCGATTTAAATTTCTGTGCACCTGTTTTGAGCGTGCGGTATGGACGTGCCGTCTATCCAAAAAATCTAATGCTGACGTTTTGTATTACCTTTTTTTTATTCTTAGTCTGGCACGTCAAACCAGTCTGCCTAGTCGGCGCGTAGGTAATTACATACCTGCATAGTTTGATCTAACATTTGATTCAGTCTAGACATTATGAAATTTCACCGAATAAACGATAGGCCAGCTTGTTTGATATTTAAGTAAGCGTACCTAAAATAACAATTCATTCATTTATTAATAATATTCGCTATTATTAATTCATTTATTAATTAATAGTAATTTAATTCATTCATTATTACTAATTAAGTAATATTTAGTTAGTGAATAGTTATAGAAGATGACACTAGTGGAGTATGTCATCAATCTTACTACTAATATTAAGATATTAATATATAAATGCGAAAGTTTGTAAGGATAGATGTTTGTTACTCTTTCACGTAAAAGCTACTGAATGAATTTCGATGAAATTTGTCACACAGTTAGTTTATTAACTGGATTCACATTTTGGATACTTTTTATTCTGAAAAAAAAAAAAAAAAAAGTTTGGTGCCCGAGGGATCTCTAAAAAATTTAAAAAATTAACGGCCACGGCCGTCACAGAAATAAAGATTTAGGGCGTTATACATAGTAACATTTAATAATAATAATAAAAATAAGTTTATTTCAGACATTTGGTGTCCATATTAGTGTTAGTAATAGATAAATATAGATATTTAAGCGTTATACATATATTTTCTCAAGTGATATTTTTCATTTTTCAACGTGGGCAAAGTCACCAGCTATTTTTTTAATTACGTCTTATGAAATTATATATAAGCAGGAATATCCGTACTCTTACGTATTCAATAGATCTGTTCTGGAAATTGTCTAATGTCTATAAAACTAAACTAACATAGTTAGTAAGCTCGAGTCTCTAGCTCTCACTATCCCTAAATGAGGTTATTCGCTCTTACGTCGACCCTTTCGTTGTCAAGCGAGAGCGGTTCTTAAAACGTGAGGACTCCATCAACGAATAGGTCACCGCAGATAAAGGGAACAAATTGTTATGACTCGAATGTGTGTTCTAATTTTATGCCACGAACACGAATATTTCACTCATATTATAAAACAATTTTAATGCATAGATATACTAAATTCCTATAATATTTATAATAAATACTGTTACTTAGGTTATCAAATATGGTATTAATCCTTACATATTATAAAATAAAGTCCTCCTGTCTGTATGTATGTTAGGGATGATCTCAAAAAGTACTGAACAGATTCTCATGCAGTTATCACAAATGGAAAGAGCGTTAATCTAGGAAGGTTTTTATATATAATTTGCAGAAAAAAGTTGGAGGGAGCAGGTCGTTAGTAAATAATAAACTAAAGCAAGAATACACAGTGACAAATTTATGAATATTAATAGTTTCAATATGTCTTAATGTTGATCTTTTAGTTAGCGTAACGCGAATCCTACTTACTGCAGAAAGTAACGTTTTAATTCTCCAAGAATTGAAAACAAGAGAATTAGTTTTGTATATAACAGCCTATAAATATTAACTATACTTTACGTCTCATCAATATGAATAGACATTCTCAGTGTTAAGAGGTATGAACTCTGCAAATTATCAGAACTAATAAGTCTTCGAACATTGTTGGAGATTTTCCTTCATCGTTAGAGCACTATAATTTCTAATTTCTATATGAAATTTGAAAACTCTCCACTTAATAATTTATGTAGGGACGTTACAGAAGATCACCGTGAAATGACAGCATATGTGCATTGATTTGTGTGCCTTTACTTCATTAAAAATAATACTATTAATATTCCCCATGGGTATCACTTTTGTACGGTAATATACTTTTATTTCAAGTTTCTTAAGTAAAATAAATTGTGTGCCAAACGCCTACTAGGATTTTCTGAAGTTGTCATGTCGCACGCAATCAAATAATAAGTGTGCGAGATGACTACTAAAATATATTTAAATTTAAAGCTGGCTCTTCCTACATTTCGTACGAAATAAAATCGTACGAGATGACTACTGAAACGTGCAATTGTGTTTCGGTAAGTGAGTAATGGATGCTAGAGCTAATTTCCCTATCCTTTCCATCTTGCCTACTATATATAATCGGCAGCACACCTGTGGCGTTGTTTGTTAAGGCCGTGGTAGTCACCTACTATCTACTGGACCGTCAAGCTACTTGATGACTTTAATAAAAAAAATATTAAAAAACTCACAGGTGTAGAACACCCAACCTTGTATACAATTCAACCTTGCATCTGCTTGATAAGTGAATAACTGTCGTATCTTAACCAAAATTAATGAAAAGGAAGTATTGTAGGTACTGATAAAGCTGCCCAATCCTGATCTATTATATCCTCAATCCTACAATGGTCGCCAAAGCACTCAGCATCTTTGACGTTGCGACGGTAACCACCTATTATCAAGTGGACCGTCAGCATCTGCCAAAGCAATGTAGAAGAAAAAAATCCGTACGAAGGCGGGGGCGGCATGTTAGTTTCATTATAAAATTGATTACAGGCTTAATCTAGTTTTCGTGTGGCCACATTAACACTTCCATAATTATGTCTATTTGTAGCTGTAATGCGGTTTTAACTGGCTGTCATTATGTAATATGTTAAAATTATAGAGCCTCGGCGGAATTTCCAAAACGCACGAGCAACAAAAAATGACAATCGCAAACAACGAGGTCGACGAGCTCAGGTCCAACAGTTACGACGCTCCATATTTTGTTACATTGATTCGAATCTATCTACTCAAACCTTAGTCAGACCTCTCTGATTGTTTTTCGATTTCATGTGGGTTTTCCCTTACGTATAAGTTGGCATTTGATAGTTGGCATGTGTGCTTTTGCGTTTCGGTGAGTGAGTAAGGGATACCAGAGCCCCTTTTCCTTTCCTAATTCACAATGCTGCTATGGTCGGCAGCGCTCTTGTAACACATGTGGCGCTGCTTGTGTTATAGGCGACGGGAGCTACCTACGATCGAGTTGACTGTCAGCCTGTCTGTTGACCTTGACCACACTTAACATAAAAAAAAACCGTAACCTATTAACACTAACCAAAGGTTAGTGTTAATAGGTTAATAGATATGTTATACGAGTATTATGGTTATATGGTAGGTTATAAATCTGCTGATGTTGATAGGAAAATAAATAATGAAGGGATAGGGAAATGGGCTCTGCTATCACTTACATACCGAAACACAACTGTAGATGCGTTATGAAAATATTTTTGGAAATTTACATTGTGATGGGGAGTTGGATGGGTCAGTTTAGTAAGAAGCTCTTTAATTCAATGAAATGTGACTTAAATTACACATGCTAAAAACATGGATATGTTTTGATTCTACCGAAGTTTCCAGTTTAGTATCATTCAAATTAGTCTAGTTTATAGTTTAGAACAAAGATTTGTTTAGAAATATTTAAGTTTAGGCAGTGCGAAGCCTAATACAACAGTTTTGAAAAATGCGGTTTTATGTATTTAGTTTTATTCAAAAGGTTTATTTTAAAAATTAGGTTGTTAATAAAATTTATGAATGACAAGCCAGAAGCCACAAATAATTCCATATTTAAAATCTTGCTACTCAAACCCAATATCCGACAAAGTACTAACAAAGTTGTCCATCACAGCTTAATCGATCCGCCATAAAAATAGACATAGTAATTATGCGAAATTACAAAAACAGGAAAATATGTTTATTCAATGCAAACGGCGATGGACTAATTTATCTGTAAGTCAATTTTATCGTACGCATGTATGTGCATACAAAATGATGTACGGGCGGCCACAGAGCAAATTGTTTCGAGGGATCTATGTGTGCGTCTAAGGCAAGAAAAATACAAACTCGTGACTCCCGCACACAAGCGATTTACATAATGGTGTTGTTATAGTGATGCGAATGGGCGGCCGTGGAAATAACAGTCACAGTTTTTTTATTATATACTCTGCCCCATTAGGCTGACTATTGAACTTGTTTCAATTAAAAGGGGAAGTACTGAGCGTTGCGGTTTTATTGAGTTGTTGTCTATGTAGGTAACTTTTTCAAGGATGATTTTGTTTTTTATTTCTAACGCATAATCTATGTTTACCTTCAATTATAATTACGCACGTACGATTATTTTATATCAGGACGAGAGACGGCTTTTTTTCTGACAACTTTTCATAACGTATAACCGTCTTTAGATTATGTATGTATTTCTTCAAGTCTTACTCAAGAAGAAATAAGCCTTATGTTTTTAAAGAACATTTGTCTACAGAAATAGATAACGAAAGCTTATATAATAAATTATTGCATGGTAAAAAAAAAAAACAACATTAGTAAACTATCATTTATGACACATTGTACCTGTACAGCTGTACCTGATGCGGCTTGGTACGCGCTGTACTTAGTTCGTTTTTTGAAAATCCTACAGGAACCTAACATTTTTCCACGATATAAAATAGGTAATAAAATATCTGGGTGCCAAATTTCAACCCACTTTCAACCAAATTTATTCAACCGTTTTTGCGTGATTGAGTAACAAATATACTTTCGCATTTATTATTAAGATTAAAGTTCGTCAAAAGTTTGTTAAGTATAGGTATTAATATTAAAAGTTCGCAGGTCACACTGAGATCCGCATTTACAAACTAAATAATCAACCTCGTACAGAAGGTTATCGTGAAACAACGTGTATTTTGGTATTACTGTAACAAAAAAAAACCCATCACCCTATCCCCATCTCGTCTCTTAGGTACTCCTTATCGTAACAAGGTCGGCAGTGCAGGGCACTGCAATTGCATATCTCCAACTCTTATTGTATTTATAGGTGACGGTAGCTACCATCGATCAGTATATCATGAGTGCATTACCAGTTAACCCACATATTATTTTCTCATAAATAAATAAAGAAAATTAAAATTTATAAAAATAAATGTGTTATTATAGACTGCTCAGCTCACGCCATCTAGTTACAAATTTGATAACTAAAATATTAACCCTTGCCGAAATAAGGGTTTAGTAGAAGTCGTCTCGCACAATTTTGTTTCGTACGAATTGTGCGAAGAGCCACAGCCACATACTTTGGTTTTTATAGAAGAATTTAGATACTTTGTTCTATGCATTCTCCAAGTACAGATGATTAAATTCCGTGTATTGTTATTGGACAAAAATATTTGCATAATAATTGATGTTCTAAAACTACTAATATTGTACAATAATTACTGCGATTAGTTACATTCTGAAGTATAAATTCCGTAGATTCAAAACCTAATCCATATTTTGATGGCCAAAAGGGACATAAAACCCTTAAATAGACATCAACGGGCGTTCATTGTATTATTTACCCTAATTTCACAGAATACCGTAATAGTAAATACAAGTACTATTTGACAATTCAAATCAAAATTCAAAATTCCTTTATATAGGATTTGCTTTTTAGTCTCCGTTGTAGTTCTCATAAAATATTATATCATATTATTTAAATATTATATTATTAAAATTGTATTACATAATGTGTATATATATATTATAACAGGATTAGATTTTATTTTAAATAAGCTTACTTTTGGTTTGTAAAAGAAAGTTAAATAAATATTTTACTTTAAATGTTAAATTATTATATTCTTTTGTAAGTTTAATAATTATTATTTTTAGTACTTTTATTTTGTCTGTATTGTTTGTACCGAAATTTATTTACATGAAACAACCAAGGTGAGGATGGGACTCTGGCTTCCCTTACTCAGTACGGAGATTACACAATAATCTTTAGATCTTTAGTCTTAAAATATTTATTCCAATCAGCCTAACCGAGTTCCTGTTCAAACTTCTACGGATCTAAACCTGCCTTCGAAATAGTCCAAAAAAATTTCAATGATAAAGTGAACCACATCTTGTGCCAATTTAATGCGTAGGAGCAAAACATTACATAGTTACGTTCGCATATTTACTAACATACGCACACATGCAACGATCTACATACATCACACAACTATATACGTATAACAACATAACACATCGACACGGTGACAAATTAAGAGTACGCACAAACATAAAAAACGACCTTCATTCTAGGTTTGTTTGATTAGATTTTATATAGTTAATTTTAATTATCCTAACAGAACATTATCTACATGATAAACTAGCTAGCAATACTGTCTTATACATCGGGAATTTCGAAAAGTGTCACTGTCCAATTCAGCATTTAAAAGTTGCCTGCAAAGTACAGTATTTTACCTTAAAATGTAGATTTTCAGAAATCCTATCTTTGCGGGCTCCTATAAACTTTCAATTGATCAAATTTGTGGCTTAAGTTGTTTTTGATATTTCGTTACTGTTGTTTTGTTTTTTGTTTTTGATAGCGCCCCATTGGTCAAGTTAGTGAAAGAGATTTTCAGTGAAATTAATACAAGTCTATAATATTTAATTGGGGCACATATTATGACTTTTATTACATTAACTTTTCTTTAGAATTTATACAATCTTTGTATCAATTGCTTGGTTTAGAAGAAAAGCGGACAAATCGATAGACTCAGATAGAGATTTCGCTTGTATACCTACTGACCAGTAACTAATATGTTAAATAAACAAAAATTGTAAGCAAATTATTTTTAAAATAACACATCGCAAATATTAGTCCAAATTATGGGAGCAGGTTAATTAGGTTATCGATTTTTTATCAATGCACCGATTCGTTTGGAATTATCTAGCGTTGCGTATGCGCTCAAGGGTAAAGTCTACGTCCGGACATATGTATGCGTGTGCGACTATTTCGCGTCTATGTGTACCGGTCTATTGTGGAGTGGATGTGTGTGTGTTACGTGTGTATGAGTGTGTGCCTGTCGGCGGCGACGGCTGACTTTTTCGATTGCAGATGTGGTTGCCATGCCCGAAATAATACGCGGATGAAATTCGCGTCAATGCCACGCGTCCTAGCGGTTGGCCTGCGGGCGGATTTCGCATACAGCCGACGAAACCGCCTGCGCTTGCGCTCCGTACATTATTATTTATATATTGTATTTAATTTCATATTTTTAAGCGGCCCGCCTCCGGCTTTGGCTTTGAATGCATTTTTGTTCCTGTAAATTGTGTACACAAACCTTCCTCATGGATCGCTCTTTCCATTATTGAAAACCGTATCGAATACCGTTGGGTGTTTCACAAGAAGTTAGCGGAGAATCAGATAGTCGCGGATAGCGATTTTAATTTATAATTATGTAGATTAAAGTTTTAATGAAAGAAATGGAATATCGGGTTTCGACTAGCTAACAGTTTAGTGAATTTAAAAAAATTAAATTAGATAAAGTGAATTTACGCTAATGAGAAATGAATATCACTCGCTAAGGTAATAAAAAATAAGCGACATAATAAGTTTATCTGAGTGTCTTGTCGAACACGCAACAGACAAAATCTTGACCTACGACACTTAACAACCAAGTGTCTAACTTGACCTCAAACTACAATAACTAGGCTGTCACTTAATCGGCATTAATTTTCCTTTAAGCATTGTTTTAAGTAATTAATTGCATACACGATATTGCAATATACTAATTCGTATAACTATACTAGTGCATCGCTCAAAGCGATAGATGTATACAAAATAAGGGAGTTTCCACCAACATACGCGGCCCATTATTAAGTCATGTTTGTTTTCATTTGCACATTTCCTGTCCCACGACATTTTGCGGTGATATCTTATATTAGTTCAATTAGATAATTGTAACGTATTATCAACTCTTTACTAATTGTTCACATTATATTATATTGGATGCACGCAGTTTATAACATTGTTATTTAATGTATTTTTCGATGCTTACAATATAACATATTTTAAGGTAGAAGAATCGTGTCGCTTAGTGTACTCGTAGGATTGTAAAACAAAAGGAGACGCTGTCATCCATGTATTGAGGAGAATCTTGTGTCGAAAGAGCGTTAGTTCAACTAGTTCTAATATATTTTGTTCTACGATAGACAAAAAGTTCGTGTATGTCTACTGCTATTACATTGCTACCTATGACAGATTTAACTCAAATATTGTTCCAATTGATCAACTTATTCGACATTTTTTTCGTTATAACTGAGGAAAAATAATCTTATGTGAATGTTGGCAGTGTGTAGTCTATGTGAAACGCCATAAGCGTTGCAAGTTGCGTTGCGTTGCTGGCCTTATTAGAATTAAGGATTTGGGATTATATAGAGGGGTATATGTAGAGAGATAGGATCCGGCATCCCTTACTCACTCACCGGAACACAACAGCACAAGTCCTTTATAGATACGAGTAAGAACATCTATAAGTATTTGTTTAACTCATGTATTCAAACGACGTTTTTTCACCACTTTATTCTTTCTTTATTATTGCGTCTTTTTAAATATTAACCAAAGTAGTACAGGATTATTTAATTTATATTTTTAATAAATAAAATGTAATATTTTTTAAACATGCTGTTTAAATCCCTAAAGGTGACAACGACAACTTCCTAAAAATAACTAAATATTTTGTGAAGTACATGTTTGTTCTCTAAAAAGCTCTTACAATTTTATTAATTTCGTAAAGATTTAGGAATATAAAAATATCACATTAACATACAAAAATTGAGTTCAAATGGCACATTATATGTTATTTTTATCACGAAAACATGATTTGGACTAATATAAAACGAGTATAGTCAAACCTGTAAATCTATAAATATCATCTGCCGATAGAACGTTCACTTTAGAAGCAGGCAGTAAAAGTTGTTCCTAACGTTTTGGCTCACTCATTGTTTTTTATTATTGGAAAGGTGCTACTATCTATTTTCTTCGATACTTAAGTGAACGTAGAATAGAATACATTATTTTTATCTATTTTTATCGTAAACGCTATTATTAGGCTCGAGAAGGAAGTAGTGGGTTTTAAATGGTCATATATAATTACGTATACTTATAGAATTTATAGCTTCAGGGCTTACTGCACACATTAATTATTGTACAAATATATTTCCTCCTATTAACAATTTTCAATAAAGATAGATAAAGAATTTAAATGCTCAAAACTATACTTATTCCTAATGAAACCTATTTATCTACAATCTATAATGAAATTGTTCATATGCGTTCATACTAGAAATAACGGAGGCTCATTAATTAATGAGCACCTGCGACGTGGTTTCAAATTACTTACATATTTTTTGTGTTTTTTTTTAATTGAGTTTTTTGTGTTAATATGTGACGGATAGGCATACAAACAATTCAATGAATGCCGCCTACAGATCCGTGTATCTCCATGGAGCTTGGAATTGTGAGGAAGAAAAGTGTGTTTATTTTTTAGGAAGAGTAGGTCTCCTCTGCCGTTCTGATAAGAATACAAGCATTATACAATGCTAGGGCACACACGTTATACTTACAAATATATAATGTGTAATTTTTTGAATAGTTGTTTTAAAGTTATAGCTGGTGCACGCGACTTCGTTCGCGATGTAAAATAAGATTTTTTTTTATCTAGTAAGCTATATTGAAAGTTATAATAACATTTCGTTAGTTTGTTATTATAGTTCTTTATATACATATTGTATTTGTCTGGTGTCTCATGACCACATGGTGTGTGGTTCACTGGTTGTGTTCAACTTACTCTTATGTTTAAACTTAGTATTATTTACTTCAGTTTACTTAACTTCGAACCTAATGAAGAAGAATTCGTAGACATAACAATTTCGATAACAATGTGCCTTTTACAGATTTCGAAAACATAAACAAATATTAGGTATATAGTACTGTATCAAAAATGGGAAAGTAAAACTTTTACTGCGAAGAAAGGGAAGATGTATATATGGTGAGACATTATAGCAACTTATTGACGAACCAAAACGATAGAGGTCAAGATTTAAATTTTGAAGGAAATATTCCATGATTTTTTTAATAAAAGACGAGAAGAGAAGTACTGCATCGAACGTGAAAGAGAATGGAAGTACTAAGAGCGATATTTTTTGAGGATATTAAATGTTAATTTATGATAAAATAATCTTAAACTACGGTCAACAATAGAGTACATATAACGATGGTGACAATAAAATATAAATAGAGGTATTATAAGTAAATAAATATTAGAATAGGAAGGGTCAAAGCGGTTTCTATTTGCTCACCCCTTGTTTTTATCCTATTAGATGCATGTCGGGCATTAGATCCTAGAGGTACAATCTGATTGGATGAGAAGCTATTCTTTCCCCTTAGTTGTAGTCGTAGTAAAGGGCGTATATGTACAATAGGAGAAAAGGAATGTTTAGAGGTCATTTTATATTTGCGATAATGCATAAACTCATCGTAGTTTTGATTTTTTATTTGTACTCTTCAAAAACTCGAGAATGGGTACACCGATTTTAATTCGGTTTTCACATAATATATGGAAGATTTTTACACCTCGGACGAAGCCGGGAGCAAGTCGCTAGTGTAAAAAGTATTGTTAAAAAAAGGGTATATTTAGAAATAAAGTAATTTTTTTGTGGTTAATATGGCTAGCTTAATAGTTATTTCAACTTACAATTAGTATATTTCAGCACTCTTAAGATGCTCGTAAGATTTTTGGAGACCACGGACCGGTAAGCAGTGTAGGACGTCTAATTAGGGCCACGAAACAGGTCAACACTAGATCCAGGCTACTTCTGACCGGTTCTACTATTATGGGGGAGGCACTGGAAGTCCTACCGTTGAGAAAATCATCCTTGTCACCTAAATAATTTAACAAATAATCACCAAAATATTATAATTTAACAAAAAATCTGTTAGCTTTTAGTTTAACAAAAAAAAAGCTAAGCTATCGTCGCCTATAACACAAGCAAAGCCACATGTGCTGCAAGTGCGCTGCCGACCATAATACGATTGAGGATAAGAGATTGGGATATATGGGCTCCTCAATCTCACCGAAACACAACAGCACATGACATACAATGTTCAAAATAAGGAAAAAAATTCAATATTATATATTATCATACCTTTCTTTTATCACTACATAGGTATTATAAAACAAAGTCCTCCTCCGCGTTTTTCTGTCTGTCTGTCTGTTCGCGATAAGCTCAAAAACAACTGCACCGATTTTCACGCTGTTTTCACCAATGGATAGTGGTTCTCGAGGAAGGTTTTAGTATATTATTTACAAAGTTACGCGGGCGAAGTCATTTGATTCATTTCAATTAATTATACGAATTGCGAATAACCAGTCAAAATTTATAACAAAAATATACGTAGGTAGCAGATAATAAAACAAGTTGTTAAGTTTAAGAATAGTATTATAAATAACATTTTAAAGCCGGATCTGAACGACAGATAATGCATTGTTAATCATTTGTTTTACATACAAAATAAAATGTGTTACATGAAATGGAAAAATGTGATTGTTTTTTAAAATAAGTATTACATCACTCATATTTACTGTATTATTATTTCGTCTCGATTGTTCCAATATAGTAAAATCCCTTTTTAACTCGATTTCTTTCAATTATAGCACAATCAGTATAAACTACCAACAATGGTGAAGAATTCAAAAGACTATTTTACCTATTGGTCTATGCATGCTGTACCTATTTGCACCCAGTTACCTACTTACTTCCTGTATTTTGGTATTTTGTATCATGATCATTTTTCCAACTAGTTAAATTGAGAATTTTTCTTGTATTTTTTAAATTTCATTTTAATAAAAGGATCCACATCAACGAACCGTGTTACCTAAATTTTGTGCATGCGTGTGTGACAACAATGAAACTCTGTGCAAAATATTGAAAACAATTAGGGCCGACGCAAATTGGAAGACGACACGGCAAAGCATTTCAATTTTTTCATAGAATGGACAATGGGTCATTTTGGACCAACTTCTCCACAGTGATGGAACCTATGCCATATGATTGTTTTTGGGCTACAATTCATTTTATACTATGGCAGCTAAGTTGAAATCAAACGCGAACATACGAGTGCATAGTGTTTTCGTACATTTTAAAACTAAAAAAATTGAAATCATTCATATAAACTATACCTACCAATCAACCATCAATTATTAATGGTAACCATCTACCATCATGTGAACTGCCAGCCTGTCTACCACCTTTATATTATAAAAAAATAAAATTAAAAAAAGTTAAGTGTTTGAACCTTTCTTTGTGTACAAACATTCGCCAATTGATTTTTATTTATATAGATACTAAAACAAATGTAACAGTCTTTTTTGATGTTCACATTGATGTATAAATTATCCAAACAATTAAAAATATTATTGTATATTATTAAATATATTATTGTAGTTATGTGAGTATTGAAATAAAAAATGCGTAAAAAATCTATGTACATCAAAATCAATCATAATAAACCAATGTATCAACATAAACATGTTTTTTTTAATATAACACAATAATGCTACTAACTTCCTAAGGTACTTTTATACATTATTATTGAGAGCTCCAAACACAATGTTTGCGCTAGATTTTGACTTAGCTGCCGTAGTATGAATTAAATAAAACCCAAAAGCTTTCAAATGGCATGAGTTTTATCACTGTTGAGCATTGGTCCAGACTCCATACTAATTTGCCCATACTCCTTTGTATCTTTAATCTTTTAGAAAGAAAAAAAAGAAAGAAAGAAAGTATATTTTAAATACTTTCTTTCACAAGACAGAAGAAAAACAAGAGACAATATGGAAGAGTATTCCAAAACTATAATTTTTTTAAATATTTTGCCGTGCCGTCCTCCAGTGCGCGCTGACCCTTACAAGGTGAAAGATTTTTTATTTACTTATTTATAATAAATTTAAGAAAAATTCGACACGTTGCTGCTTCATAGTAAGATGCATTTTAGAATGAGAGACATTTTTATAAGATACTGTTTTTTTATAAGAATATTCTGTCTTCAGACGATTTAGTCTTGAGGAGTTAGATAAGAAATCTAAAACAGTGACGCGGCGGTAAGAATGATTGCGAATACGTCAATCTAAGTAAATTCTTTTGTAAAGTTTTAAGAGTAAGTTAATTTTATTAAATTTATTAATATGAAACTAATTAAGAAATACTTTTTCATCCATATTTCTTTAAGTTCAACCTGCTTTTGGACAAAAAATTAGTTTTACAATTTTTATAAATAAAAACCTAGTTATATCAATTATTTCAAATTTATGGCGACTTTAATTAAAGCCTATGATATATTATAGGCTTCGGCATAAAATACATAATTGTTTCAATTGTTTAGTTGTTGAGTTTTTTATGTAAATATGTATATAATGTAGGTACATACTTTTATATATACATAACTGCCAATGTTATCTATTGTAATTTGTTATCTCTCATACTAGATATATTGTATTATATAATCCATTTATATAGTTTTATCTTTATACTAAAAAAAAAAGGTAAAAGAACCTTCATTGCAATTTATATTTTTATATTAAAGATAATTATATACATAATTGTAAAGACTATAATAGTAAATATTTACATAGTTATATGCAATAGAGGACACCGGCTAAACACCTGCTATGAGGTGAAGTAATGCGAGTTAAAACGGGAACCAAACAATTTGAAATTTGTTTAATAACAAAGTAATGTGGAACAATTTTAATAGACCAAGATTATTAGCAGTAAAACCAGAGGAGGTGCAATTGTGCCGCTCATTCTTTAAGTCCTAGACAGTTAAGACATCACAATATTAGAATAAACTGAAAATCAAAAATCAATATTATAGAATAAATCCATAATAAATCCTATAATACTGATTTTTGACGTGATTATGTCTTTAAATTTGCTTCCATAGTGGACTAAGAGCTACTGAACCATCCGACTAACCCGCGTGGCACAAGGTTAGGATTTTTTTTATTGATGTTTTATTATCGGTCAATTAAGGAAATACCGGTCTGGCAGGCATCTCGCGGTTGCGTCGTTATCAAATAAATTTTTCAAAATGTAATTTTTTTTTTATAACCGCACACAAGGCTGAGATTTTAAGGGCATATTCTATCAATAGTTTAAAAAGTTTATACACTATGGCACGCAGTTGCAACTGCCAGAATAGGCTAGCTCTTTGCATAAACTTTCAAACTATTGATAGAATATGCCCTTAAAATTTCAGCCTTGTGTGAGAAGGTTATGAATTACTATCCCGATAACAAATTTGCATACTTGGATGACTTGCTTGTTTTCTGTCTGTCTTGTCTGGCAGGCACTTGCAACCGCCAGAACAGGCTGGCTTTTTGCATAAACTTTCAAACTAATGATAGAATATGCCCTTAATATTTCAGCCTTGTGTGAGAAGGTTATGAATTACTATCCCGATAACAACTTTGCATACTTGGATGACTTGCTTGTTTTACCAACATATATATACTTGTCTGGCAGGCACTTGCAACCGCCAGAATGGCTGGCTCTTTGCATAAACTTTTTAAACTATTGATAGAATATGCCCTTAAAATTTCAGCCTTGTGCGAGGTTATAAAAAAAAAAAATTTCAAAAATTTATTTGATGACGCAACCGCGAGGTACCTGCCAGACCGGTATTTTCTTAATTGACCGATAATAAAACATCAATAAAAAAATTCTAGCCTTGTGCCACGCGGGTTAGTCGGATGGTTCAGTAGCTCTTAGAATACAAAGACTATATAAGTATATTTGGTAGTATTAGAATATAGTTAGTTGGAGACAATTCAGAAAAGTGATGATAACAAAATAGAGGATACAGTTCTATCATCTATATCCAAAATTTAATTACACCACTCGATAGATAAAGGGTCAATTTTTTTGTGTATATATAGTATATTCCAATTCGTTGGATATATACATAAACATAATATAATGCGCTGAAAGAAAACATTACCATAGTAACGCACAAGTATTCACGTAAAACACACGGCTATATCCCCCAAAGTTTTTAATAAATGTTAGAAAAAAATTAAAAACTTATTAGAATTCTTATAAAATTGTAAAAAATACAAAAATTAAGTGTGTGAAATATATATATGTAAGGTTATTGTTATAAGATGGTGTCGTGAATGAATACAAAAAAATACTTATTATATTTTAGGTACATCGGGGATTTCCCTGATGGGACCCTCTGACGTATCTCATCTCTTTATTATTTAATTTAATGTAAAATACTGATCTTAATTTGGTTTTAGCCATTATTTATCTCGTGTAACATGCGTTTTCCAATAAAAAAAATTGAGAATCATAATAGAAGTAAAGTAATATAAAATAAAAATATAAGTAGTATTTTATAGAAGTAACTAATTTGATTAATGAAACACAAATCCAATATAATAAATTATATAAAAAAATAAATTAAGAAAATTAGGAAGTCCATGTTAAAACAGAAATTATATAACTACTAACGACAGACTGTCAAGGCTGATTTAACACCCTTGTAATAATTGACTGATTTTTTTATTAGTTACATAACTTGTGTCATTTACTTAGCAAATGATTTTATATATTTCTAAGTTTTTATATTATTATTTCGCATTGAATGTACTCGTACGTTTGGCGTCTAATCTGTCTAATGTTTGTGACGGTGAACACAATGGAATATATCTGTCCGTGTGTTGCAATCATAAAAAAATATTTGAAGGATACAAAGTTTATATATATATATATATAAATACATATAGTAAGAGTCAAAGAGTAAGAACAAACAATAAGTAATATTTTGTAAGTATATATATACACTATACATAAATAATATAATATTATTTAAGGGAAATATTAAAATATAATATATTTAAGTATATATGTGTATATTTAAGTAAGGGCCTCTTTCACGAACTAAGAGTAAAGTGTTGATTAGTTACTTTTAGAAATCATTTTCTGTTATATTGAATTATGCTCTCGGTTTACTGCATCATTCGATAGCCGATTTTTTTTTATTATTTTCTATTTAACGTTTGGGACGTTTACCGTACAAACAAAGGTATATTAGCTAAATTATTCCCGGTTACCGGTGACTTTGAATGACAGTTTGGCCTAATTGACGTTTGAGAAATAGGCGCTTAAAATAGTATCAACTAATTATACAATAAGTATTTTATAAGTAAGTCAGTTAAACTGTGGTTACGGAACAAAATGTCTGCATTGATTGATTGCATTACGATGAGATTTTCATCATAGTTTTATTTAGTAAACAATTTTTTTTTCTCTAAGTGTGTGTGTCAACAACAGAATAATTTCATGAAAAACTTAGTTAGAAGTGTAAGTTCCATTATTTTCAAAATATTTGCGTTTGCTGCATCTTATTTTATGTACTAGCGACGCGCTCCCGGCTACACACGGATGCAATTTTTTTTCTGCAAATTATATATTATAAAAACCCCCCCTCGTTTAACGATCTTTTCATTAGTGAAAAATCCCATAAAATCAATACTAATAATAAATCTGTAAGGGTTGGTAATGGAGTAAGTTACTTTGTTTTCAGAGATAATATCGTGTTTATAGGCTTTATACATGATACTGAAACTAAATTGATGATTTTTAGAATTTTTTTCTGTATGTATGTATGTAAGTATGTATGTTCCTCCATAACTTTTAAACGAATTAACTATTTTCATGAAACTTGGTAGATAAACATTTAGACGTACAGGACACAGGATAGGCTACTTTTTCTTTTTCAACGCGGACGAAGTCGCAGACGCCAGCTAGTAATTAATAAATGATTAGCATAACTAATGGTTATATCTTTTTTATAATTTAACTCTTTATGTTTTTTTAGTAAAATAATTATTTAGTTATAAATTTAAAAAAAAAAATGTAGGTCGTTAGTACCTATTTGCATACAAATAACATGCATTTAATTTTTTATAGTAAGTAAATAAAATACATGGAAAAATATTACTGTCGAGCTTAAATAAGAATTCAATAACATTTTTAAAAACTACGTTAGGATTATAGGGATTTATTATAGTTATCTAGCAAATATATAATAACTACTTGATGGAGGTCATAATATAAAAAAAAATATGCTAGAATCTTTACTTATAATAATTGTGTGTAGACAAAGATCGTTCAAAACCAGGCCATTGTTTTTTTTAATAAAAGCCTTGTTTAGTTCAGTAAATTTCCTGTGAAAATTTCAGATTTTGTAAACCAGGAAAACATTCGAAAATTAAAAAAAAATTATATTTTCTATAAATTTTTATACTTTTAAAATTTTTATACTTTCAAACTTTCCAATAATTTCAAACTTTACAAATATGTCAATTAAACCCTATTACCAAATATCACGATATTTTCGCAGTAAAATCAACTTATAATTTCATCTTACCCCATGGTACAAGTTTTAACCGTTAAAAATGTCTCAAATAGTTCAAAATATTTAATTAATCTTAACATTGATACGGTACCTAATAAATAATGAACAAACAAAGTAGACACTTAAGTTGTATTAAACTTAAGTTGATGTCACCTTAGTTAAGCACCATAACATTTGATAGAAGGTTCTATGGATAACATGTAAATGTGTTGCAATAATTGCATTTGCCTTTCAGGTTGATGTCGCAGGTAGCGACATGACTATGGTCATCTATAATTTACTTTAAAATCGATTTTCGCTATATCGCGTCGCGTGAAAACCTACCTTTATCACTTTTCACAAGGTAAGCACTCCTTTAACAATCTTTATTTTTTTCCTTTAAAATTGTAGATAAAATAATCTAATGTAGATAAAAATATAATCATAACACCGTTTCTCTATAAGTTTTATGTTATAACGGGAATACAAATATTATAAATAAAAAAATACTACATTATTTATAAATAATTGTAAATTACCTATTATCTACTGAATATTTTATATTAAATTGTATAAATAGTTGTTAAACATAATGTATGCTAAATTAAATAAATAAATATTATTATTATCATAATAATCACAACATGAACATTCCATTGAACAGAAAGTTTAAAAATATATTTATAAATATCTACTTGCACGAATACAACAACATCCAATTTAAAACACTAAAAAAGCAAGAGCTATTAATTATTCATCAAAGACAAAAGTTTTTCGCGCTTATATATAGAGTAAGATTCAATTACGCGAAAATTTGAATTTAACGTAATATTTTCACTTTTGTCTTTGATAGTACCTTCGACGTGAAAGGGAAAATTTTAGGTGAGCACGAATCGAGTGCATTCGAAAATTGGTTTGCGTAACAAACCCAGGTATCGGAAGTGAGTCAGTGGCGTTCCCTGTCACGTGTGGAGCACTACCTACCTATACGGTGTCGCAGGGGTGCGCTAGGGCGCGCTGGATCGTCGGACGGCGGGCGGCCGGCGCACTAACACTCACATTCAAATATTCGTCTAACCTTGATGCGAATCGGCGCACTCCGGGTTCCATCCGACGACGGTCCGATACGGACGGGCTGAAGGGCTCGCTTCAGGTGTGCAAGTTAGTACGAGTGTGGTAGAGAGGTTGCAGGCGCGGGCGTCGGGCCGGACGGCAGGCGCATCGGCGCGCCGCCACCGGCGGAGAGTCGCGGGGCTGCGGCGCGACGGCCGCGCTACATGTCACAGTGCGGCGAGCGCGCTCTTCGCGCCTTGGTCACCGACTCGCAGTCGCGTCGCCGTCCTACTGTCTGCCGACGGCCGGGACGGCGGCGCGCGTTGCACCGCCCCGCTGCACTCCGCCTGCCCCCCTGCCACCCTCTAGCCCCCTCTATCGCCCCCCTCCTCCCGCCGCCCTGCACCCGCCCCGCCCCGAACAATTTTCCGCATCGGGCGGGAAAAATCGATTGTGCAGCGGGCTCCGAATAATTTCGGCAAGACGCACGGCGCCCTTGCGCCCCCTCAGCCGGCGAGACGGTCAAGCGCACAGCTTCGCACCGCGCCTTTCACTCGCCACAGACAACTCTTTTCAATATTTAAAGGCAATCGCCTATTCTAATGTCTTCAAAGTAGGATTTTGTTTAACGATGAAAGAAATGCAAATTATATAAATAATACAATACACACCTATGTATGTAATTATAATCTCACATGTCTCTAACCTATTCTTATCTCCATAAATTAAGACTTTTATTTTTAATTTCTTAACGATGAAAAAATGCAAATAATAAATAAATATAATCGATTAAAAAGTGCATCACCACACTCCCCTCTACTTATTTTATATTATTTTATAAGCGGTTCTGTAACAAGTGAAAGTTTCAAAATTCAGTTTCAATTGAAAAATTAAAAAGTGTGACAAATTCGATGCAAGCATGGTCTAATAGCCTAATCAATTTGAGTGGAAGTATGTTGTACTTTATATAATCGTCCCATATCGCCCCCACTACTTTGATTTTAGTTAGGTATAGTTTATTTAATAAGTAAATTAATATCCAACAAAATTAATATCATTACATAAAATGATTTTCTTAGTATTCTATTAATTTTTAACAATTGCGAATAAATACGATATCAGGATAATTTTTTTTTTTTTTTGATTTACTTTATGGGAGAAATAAAATTCGATTTTAAAATTTTTAATGCATTTTTAGTTATTAAGTGTGGCAAGCAGGCTGACGACCAATTTGATGCTCGGGATGCAATTGCACTGCTAACCCTCTTAGGAAAAGAGACGAGATGAATGTAGGAAAGTTGTCTATAGAATTCGTTTATCTTGCACTTTGTTGTATCTGAAGTTATTTCACGGTGGTCTTTTGAGGTTATTATTTCACCAGACGGGCAGTAATATTAGATATTATAATTTTTTTTAATGTATACAAGTTAATATAAAAAAATATTATTATATTTTTTTACATTTATCGTAAAACTTTTAAAATAATCGGATTTATGACATTAACATGAACCTACTTAATTAATTTGATTATAATATAACTGAAGACTTTTTAAAAGTAAAAGCACCTTCTCCCGGTATAGACGGACAATTTATGAAAAATATGTCCGCTACGGATTTTCGTAGCACTGTGAGACGAATAAAGGAAAGTTTTCTAAATAAACGTTTATCCGCTTCAAAATTTAAATAGAAAGCAATGAAATCGTATTTATGTAGAAAAAGGTGTGAATGACAATACCCACTAATGCAAATTATAAGTTATTCGATTGAGAAAAATTAAGAAAATAGTTATTTTTTTAAGGAAAATTAACATAAACTATTTTATTTACTAAGTAAGTCTTCGTCATTAAGAAAATAATTTTTGACGCTTACTTTTAAATTATAAAAGAAGATCGTAGTCATATTGGTGACTTAATAAAATTAAGTCTAGTTAAGTCTATTTGAAAAAATGTTATGATTTTATAATCGAGTGATTTTTGTAATGTATTTGTGTATAAAATAGTTTTTAATTTATGTACCTAGACTATCTAGTAGTAGTAGTAGTAGGGGTAGTAGAGATAGGTGGAACGGGCGGAATATTGCTAGTTTATGAACGATCATATATAGGTACTGAAGTATGATAACTTTGTTTACACAACCCTATGTAACCGTTTATCTATAAATAAATAAATAAAAAATAATATTTTATCACATGTTCTACCAATATGTATTTAACAAGTTCCAACTGATAATTTTTAAAACTATTAGGGCCTCTTTCACAAACTACATGTAAAGTGTTGATTAGTTACTTTTAGAAATCATTTTCTGTTATATTGAATTATGCACTCGGTTTACTGCATCATTCGATAGCCGATTTTTTTTATTATTTTCTATTTAATGTTTGGGACGTTTACCGTACAAACAAAGGTATATCAGCTCCATTATCCGCGGTTACCGGTGACTTTAAATGACAGTTTGGCCTACTTAACGTTTGTGAAAGAGGCGCTTAATATAATAATCACGTCACAAAGTAAAACTATTTTAACATAATGAATTACAATATCCAACCTTATTTAGTGTGTTCATATAGTAAATTTTCCAAAAGAAAACATTAAAAAAATATTTTTGTAAATTCACACAGGAAATCGAGGTAATAAGACCTTAAACGTTTCTTTAGGTACTAATTAACTTGTAAGTACACATTTTTCTTACCTTATAACCCTTTTTATCTCACTTCCTTCACAAACTATATGTTATTATTGTCGGAACATTGCATTTAACTTATAACGCAAAAAAAGGTTCGCGCGTAATATTACCTAGTTATCGACGCCGACCTGTCTGCGTATTCTGAGTAAAAACATTACCCGCAAGCACAAAGCTGTTTACACGGAAAAAATATTAGTAGAAACTATTAAATTTACTTATGAAACTCGAGTTCAACAGTGTCAAGTTCGTTTCATTGGGATATTTAGCGCGGTGTGTATAATGCACTTATTAATTTCGAGGCGGGTGGTAATACATAAAGATTGCAGTAACGATTCCCACTGGAACCAAGTAGGTACATAACGCTTGCTCAGCGCAGTTGCTTCTTGGAACCATCGGTGACTACATGAAACCCGCTGCGAACATATTCGCTTAGTGTTGTCATAATATACTAATTATTATTTTTATTGCAATTTAAAATATAGCGGCTCTCGTTTGTGAGCATTTTATTTTACGATTATTTATCAACACTGTCTTCTGTATTATATGACGCAACATGGCACCTGTTTTTATATGATGTCATTTATTATGTCTCACTGCTGAACACAGACCTGAAGGTGTGTAGGTTGCATTCTCTAGTCTTATCAGATGTTGGTTTCCAACATAGGTAATATCCAACATTCATTAGGTAGCTGGATTAAATCCGGCTTGAAGGACCAAAATATGCTGCAGATATCAAAATAAAAACTTGACTTTGATTTAGAGTATTGTACTGTAATTTTTCATATATTTTCAATATAATCAAAATGTTATTTAATTTCAAATATACAAATTTAGACAATCATATTGCCAGCCAGTAGGTTTTTAACACCACACTAGCAGCTTTCCTGGTGATTCATTCTTTTTTTCATTTCTAATCTACACAAGAAATCCAATCAATGCGAAGATTTGTCCAAGTTTAGAACCTCCATTTGCTGCGATTTCAGACGAGCACCTTACGTCTGGACTCTTACCACTGATCTGCTGCTGTGAACATCCACTGGTCAAGACCTTAAGTTGTATATAAAGTTAAAAGTATAATTTAATTATATACTTTGTGTTAACATCGACAAAGCCTTTTTATGATGAATTAACAGAAGAGATAAATTAACTGCTCAAAACAATTATTAGGGGAACAAGATTTTGGTCCTTTCTATTATTTAAACTACAATTATTAGGTTTAAAATAAATTTTATGTAAATTTTTTCTTTGTTAATTCATTAATTAATATAATTAATAAAAAACTTGTACTTTTGTAACTTTTTAATCAAAAATAAAATAAAAATGTACATTGTAGGCGAAAACCTAATTGGCGATAAAAAATGTACGTCAAGGAAATATTCTTATATCGAGTATCTTAAATACTCGTAATCGTCTTTAGTGACTTTTAGTAACAAGTGTGGTCTCCATGAACCCTCTTTAGTGATTTTTAGTAACGTGTGTGGCCCCCATCAGCTTGACCACGACGAGGCATGCTTCGTATGATCCTCCGAATATCTTCTTGTGGAATTCGCTCCCATTCTTCATTCAACGCTTCAGTGAGCTGCTGCAGTGTTTGAGGTGTAATAGGATGCTTCCGAGTGCGCTTGGAAGGTCACGGCTCATGGATGGCCACTCCATTACGCGGTTTTCATGATGCCGTTAGTAATCTGACGTGATGGCTGTAGTATGTGGCCTGGCATTATCATGCATTAAAAGAAAATCTGGGCCGATACCATATGCTGAAAGAAAGAAAGAAAGAAAGAAAGACATTTATTCACTGCACGAAGGACATTTACATGACATTACATAAGAAAAAGTAACAATAAAAACAAAATGACACAATTAAATTATTAAAACAGACAGGTAAGATGTGTGTGTCCTCGCGGCATTGAATCTGATATTGGCTCAGCATTGTGCTAAGACGCTGGGCAAGCATCTGAAGCGCTGATTTTCGGCCAGCACCGTGTGACACGCGAACGCCATATACACTCGTATATATTATATAATTTACATAGATACTATATTGATAGCTTGAATAATTAGATACATAGATAAATATAATATAATATAGCAACTTATAATGCAATAATAGTAATAATAGATAAAAGTCTGTTGATAACAGAAGGGGTTACTCCTAGATATTTTTCTACATAACGCATAGTTAGACCCTCTTCAAGCAAAGCGATAGATATCTCGGGAGACATGCAATTCAGTGAGATCTGGCATTATGACCAAAACTCGCCCGCTTAAATGAACAACAATACTCAGAAGACTAACTTTAATCTTTATTAATACTCAAAAGACTTGAAAAACAACTTAAAATGTTTTTTATGTGATTAGAATGTAAAGAAAATTCAATGGCGTCACTTTATTTTTAGGTGTTTATAGTCTTTTCCACTTTATTGAGAACTATTAACAAAAACGCCGAAGCATTTTTGTTTTTTTTTTTAATTTCTTTAACAATGCCTCTGCATTATTAATTAGTGGTCAGTTATAAATAAAACCTTAAGTAAAAAAAATGTGCTACTTTAAAGTTTTGTTCCGCTAATTATTTTGAGCAGTATATAGGTAATAACGGTGACTGACCATCCAATGGCAGGTGGCTATCGTGGCCTAAGGGACAGCAAACAACACCAAAAGTTATTAAAAGACCAGAAGTTATTAAAATCTATGTCTATACATTTAATAAAACCGTAAACAAGCAGTAAAACATAAAATATTTTTTCAAAAAAATAAATTGTACACGTTGTACGTTGTTACCGAGGTAAAAAAAATGTTTTTATTTTTTTGTCCGTTTGTCTGTGCACGCTTATCTTTGAAACGGCTTAACGGATTTAGATGAAATTTGGTACACAGATGATTTACTACCTGTTTTAATATATATGATACTTTATTTCTTGGAAAAATTTTAGGTTCCTGTGGGATTTTCAAAAAACTAAGTACAACGCGTACGAAGTCGCGGGCACAGCTAGTGTTGGTTAAACATTTAGGAATTTCACAGATACACTCTGTAGTTGTGCAGCTGTAGCAGGTGTACTCTGAGAACAAGTCTAGTGTTTATATTTAGGAGCAGTTAATTCACTATAGCTGTCCTGGTAACCGACTAACTCACATTAAGGCACCTATAAACACAGTGCCCTGCCCTTCTGCCGATTTGGCTTAGAAGCAAGCTTCACCAAGGCAACATTTCCATAATGACGGAACTTTTTGCAAATCTTAATTGTTACGGTTTTCAACTATTTACATTTTTTATTATCTCTTTGTATTTATAAAACAAATATAGATATTAATTTCAAAGGAATATACAGTGAAATTTTTTTTACTTAATTATTTACTCACTCCCACAAAAGTCGTATCAGAGTATATTCTACATATCTATATAAATAAAAATGAATCCCTAAATGTGTTGCTAAGCGCAAAACTCTAAAAAGGCTGGACCGATTTTAATTCTGTTTTCACTCATGGATAGAGGCATAATCAGGGAAGGTTTTTCCGTAAAAAAATGCAACCCGGGCGAAGCCGGGAGCGGGTCGCTAGTATTTAATAATGTTGAAGATAGTTAAAAAACTTCACACATTGTAATGTGTACACAACTCCCTATTCTATACTTTGTTCGTCAATAAAGATGAATTGAAGAAAAACTTTCGTTTCTTTTTAAAAATGCTATTAGATTCTTCAGACATAAATAGTTAATAATTTACGGTCCAAGTGTTGAAGCAAAGTTTATGTTAAAGAGTTTTTTTTTTGTTGGTATGTAACTGTAATTATAATTCTTTTTTCTTTCTACTTATACTTCACTGCTCAACATATTAACATTAATCTATTTTTAGCAATGTACCGCTCTGATTTTCTGTGTTGTTAATTTTAAACAGTTTAAATTTAACACACAGTCTTTTATGTACAATGTATGTAAATGTTGTGAACTGGGCTTCAACTTTGAGAATACATTTGCCAATTAGGATTCATTAAGATTTTTTTGTAGAGGGTGGTAACTATCTAGAAAGGCTGTCAGTGTCGGTGTTTTCAGCTACTGGGAATATGACAGTCCTATAAACTCATATTGTAGTTTCTTATTCCTTACTTGTTGAACTCGTTTTTTTCGTTTACTCATGTGGAACTTCGGAATAAAAAGTAATAAAAACACACTTGACAAAATTTAATGTTACGTCAAAATTTCACGTCAATCAATCGGCAAGTTTTCGAGTTGTACCAGGGTGTCAACACAGGCTTGGAAGTACCAATATTGTCCTTATTGTAAAGCATTTCTCTATGGGTTGCTAAAGTTCAGAGGTGTCGTATGATTATTTTAAACTAGCTGTTGCGCGCGACTTTGGCCACACATATAAAGTATAAGTGTTAATAATGTAGCTTTCTATAGGTGAAAGAATTTTTTAAATCGGCCCAGTAGTTTTTGAGTTTATTCATTACAAAAAAAAAATCTCTCCTTATAATTAGTACTAGCTGGTGCTCGCGACTTCGACCGCGTTGAACGATGAAAGGTACCCTATGTCCTTTCTGGTGTCCCAGACAACGTGTATGCAAAATTTCATGGTGATCGGTTCAGTAGATTTTGCGTGAAAGCGTAACAAACAAACAAACTCACATTCACATTTATAATATTAGTAAGAATATATAGCAGAATAAACTATAAACTTAGAATTGCAAATTTCTCACCAAATATTACATTGGAAGTTCGAAAAATTTAAATTATCTACATATTGATCAACGAATAACTATAATACCTAACTGTCCGATACAAAACACAATGAGACACATTTTATTATGTAGAGGCCTTGAGTGTCATTGAAGTACGTGTGTATGGTTTTTTTTCGCATACTATTATCGCTACAAAATACAAGATACTTCAAGATAACTTATCTATCGGCGAACAATTTGCATAGACACCCGTGATCACATTTAACGAAATAACGTTAGTAGTATAATTTAAGTTTTAATAAAAACGCCAATAGTTGTAGATTAAAAATATATGAAGGGGTATTTTTATGATATTTTATGAGACCTCCCATGAGATGTGATGTTACTTTGAAGTGGTAAAAGAAAAAGGCAGGGTTCGAAAAGAGTAGAATTGCCCCCTAAACAGCACGTGTGCTGGTGGTAAATTTCTTTAAGGCCTTTAAGGTGGTTACTGTCACAAAAAGACTGCACATTTTATGACTTAGTTTAAACGGTGAACAATTTCTGAAAAAATTGACTAGGCTATTATAAGGCTTCTGGTGATCATTGATAGAAATCAATTTTCTAATCTCACCTTGACCTCTCTCCTTTATAATATTAGAGTTGTTATCACATTTGCGTTCTTCCTGGTTTGTTTGTGTTTTTGGTACAAACGATAATGGACGGTTATCCTGTCTTGCTACCTCTATAGTATTATTTTTTCTTAAATATAGCGGGAAGCTTAAAATCTGAAGCTAAGTGACTCAGGTCATTCAGATTTAATTGGCTTGATTTATTTACACATACATCCTAATGATTTTTAAAAGGTGTAATTACATTTCCTTACCGTAGACGAATTATGTTATTTTAAGAATTAACATCTTAATATTCTTTCAGGATAAGAAATTGAGACATTAGGTAAATTTACTAAGCCTGTATACCCAATACCCAATACGTATTCGGTATTGAACTCAGAGCTAATTGACCTTGGCCAATTTGTTATTTAAGTGTGTACTTGCATACCTATTGTATTTATTTATTGGAATGAAAATGTTAGATTTATAGTATTCTTAATACATGTACTCGTATTTCTAAAAAAATAAGCAGAGAACTGTTACATAATGTTTAGTTTTACCATAAATTGACAATAAATGTCAAAATTTTTCCTTCTCAAGAGTTTTTAATCGTCTGTTTTCTCTAAAATTTATTTCTTAAGTCAAAATTTCCTTAGCCCTAATTCCCTCATCATTAGAAATGTATATCTTGGAAATACTTACCAAGATTATTAAGAGCTTTGTATTATGTGACTTAGCGCCTCTTTCACCAAAGTCAAGTAGGCTACCAAAGTCACCTGTCACCGGGAATAATTTAGTTGATATACCTTTGTTTGTACGGTAAACGTCCTAAACATTAAATAGAAAATAATAAAAAAAAATCGTCTATCGAATGATGCAGTAAACCGAGTGCATAATTCAATAAAACAGAAAATGATTTCTAAAAGTAACCCATCAATACTTTACTTGTAGTTAGTGAAAGAGGCGCTTAATCATATTTTATAGAATTATATTTAATTATTTTTTAAAGGAATGTTTTCGGATATTACAATGTATTTTAATTTGATATTATAATTTTATATTCGAATCTTATCTCTACTATTATTAAAAATTATGTTTCTCTTAATTAGGTTTAATTACTTATTATGGTTTTATAAACATACCTACCACGATAAAAGTGCACACATAATTATGACAGTTTTAGTCATATTTATCAACAGATGTCTTAATTGGAGTGGTTGAAAATGGCTAATTACAATTAAAAAAAAGAATCGAAATTTAAGATAAAATAAGTCACAACGCCAAAAAATTCTGTTCTTTCCTTTTGAGTGGGAAAAATGTGAGTACTGGCCCTTAAGTAGTTTCGCAAAACAAAGTCCCCTTGTGCCGGCAATTCAGGCTTGCATAGGCCTAATTGCAGTAACAACAAAAGCTGTATGAAACACTGCACCAAATCCACTAACGTTACGGAATCATTTTTTGCGGCGCGTCTACTTCTTGCCCCAAAGCGTGTTAGACATCGGTTTTTTTTTCGCAAACCAGTCGCTTCGTGACCTCGGCTGACTTTAAAAATAGTTATGCCTCGCGCACATGCTATTTTTTTTATACTGCAACACACTATAATAGATAAGTCTAAATTAATTACATCACATATGAGAGGCGCACTAATTTTTAAAAAATTACTTACTTACGATTACTACTGTACGGTTTTCTGCTTGTTTTTTTTTCACGTAAACAATTGACTTCTGTAATTGCTTTCGTGTTTTAACAGAATCAAATACATATTTTTAAAATTCGCAGTGGATATTGCAGTGTAGTGTTTTGTAAAACAAAAAACACAAATTGTTGTATTATTTTTGAAGCATTTTTAATACATTATATTGTTATTAGACAAATATAAAGTTTAAAGAACTATTTAAAAATATTACTTTAATACTTTAGCTTGGCTTGGCTAATTTGGCTATATCAAAAGAAAATATATTACCTATCTTTTCATTTACAAAAATATCATGTTAGTTCAAGGACGATTAGTATGTCATCTTCCTATTTATAGTAGATATTATTATATTTTACCATTTTACTTAATAATGTTCTTAAGTTTTATATTATATCAAAAGCTTAAATATAATTAGCTTTAACCTATCAATTAATAGAAATTTAGTCGTTTCACTTATAAACTATATAAAGTCTTTATAACTACGTGTCTTTAAAACACGGTTCCTTGCCATTTCATCGACAATCGTGCATTGTGCGTGAACGCTCTATTTTAGTTTTTGTCTGATTGCAATTGTTGGTTTGAATTTAAACGAGTGTCGCTTTCTTTAACTTCTACTTTAAAAAAAAGGGTGTAAAAAATATGTATCACTATCACGCAATTCGTCGATTTAGCGATAAATCGAAACGCATGATAGATATGGTTTCGTTGCGATGTATTCTACTATCGAAGATAATATAATTGCAGAAAATATACACTTGTTTACTGAAGCATAAAATTATTATAATTTCACAAACGTATAAAATTTATTATTAATTTTAACCTATCCAATGGTTGGAAAGATAAATTTGTCTGATGATAACTGCTGTTTGTTTAGAGATTTTAGGAATTATAATAGTTTTTAAAGCAGAGTTTTGCTCAAATTAAATGTTAACAAAATCGATGTGGTAGCTATACTATGTTATAGTAGATATTCTGAAATTTTCCGAAAAAGCCGTGCCCGCGACTTCGTCCGCGTTGAACGATGAAAGGTACCCTATGTCCTTTCTGGTGTACCAGACAACGTGTATGCAAAATTACATGGTGATCGGTTCAGTTGTTTTTGCGTGAAAGCGTAACAAACAAACAAACAAACTCACATTCACATTTATAATATTAGTAAGGATAGCCTTTGTTACTCGCTGATAATGTATTGTAGCCTTCTATAGGTGAAATAATTTTTAAAATCGGTATAGTAGATTTTGAGTTTTGAATAAACTCAAAATAATCAAAATAACTTTTACAACCAAAAATACAAGTCTTTTCTCTTTATATTTAATATAAGTTTAGATTAGGAAGATTTGCAATTTTTAATTATAATTCAATAATAAAATTTAATAATAATAAGCACTTTAATTAGACAATAAATTAAAATAATTATTAGTCGTCAGGCCTCCACAAAACACTAAGCTCCGAGGATTTGATGCCCCATCATTATTATTTACTGGCGATCCGCTAAGAACGATAAATTAGGAAGATTTTTTTGTGTATATTTTTGTGTACAAAAAATCTTCCTAATTTATCGTTCTTTCTATTACTGAAAACCGTAGTAAAATCCGTTGAGTGGTTTAGAAGAAATTAGAACAGACAGAGGCAGACAACATCTTTAAAACATATTTACTTGATATAGAACGGATATGCCTGCCTAGATATATAAATATAATCTACTTTTTCATTTTTTTGAGTTGACCTGGTGAACCTTTATGATCGCATTGATATACCAATTAGTTTGATCACACATACACTTAGTTTACATTAAAAAAAAATGAATCGAAAGATAAACAAAGTAAGAAGAAATTACCAATATTGTGAGTTTATATTCATAAAAACTAACAAGCGATATTTAGTAGACACGGTCATAGACGCAAGGCCAGACAGTCTGCACTGGTCAATGACCTTTTGAAATGTCTGCAAGCAGCCGATCATATAAAAGAAAAGTATGTAGATTATTCAGACTAGCGCTGACTAATCTACCATAAAGTGTAAAGTGAAAGTTGAAAAAAATCACGAAAAATACTAAAAAAAAACGTCCAAGGAGTAATTAGCACTGCATTTTAAGATTTTAATCGTGAGCAGTACTTTTTTATATTTTTCACTTTGTGATTTATGCTTTCATGGTACAACAAAGGATAATAGAACATGCCTGCTTAAAGGCACCTTGTACGAGCGAGTAGTCACTAATAGGTACTGTTCATAGGGTGTTTTTACTTGAATGTCCATCCGATACGAAAATAACACGCCGGCAATTCCATTATTTTAGAAAAACCTTTATACATAGTTAAAAATGATAACCTAATACGAGTAATATTAAATGTACATTATAGCTAGGATGTTTTCGTGAAAAAATGTGTTATTTAGTAACTAGTATTATTAGTAACTAGTGTTATTAGTATTTAGTAACTAGCTATCCTGTGTAAAAAGAAAAAAGTAGCCTATCCTGTGTTCTGTACGCCTAAATGCAATCTAAATGTTTATCTACAAAGTTTCATAAAAATCAGTTATATCGTTTAAGAGTTATGGAGGAACATACATACATACAATATCTACACTTACAGATTTATTATTAGTATTGATAGCCTATGTTACTCGCTGATAATATAGCTTCCCAACAGTGAAAGAATATTTCATGGATGTACGGATTGATATTGCTAATAATACACTTACTATGCTAATAGTACACTTATAATATAATAAAGAGAGAGGGCAGATTTTGTATGTTTGTTTGCATGTGGATTTCACTATTTTCTTTCACTATTTAAAAGGTAAATTATTCCAGATGGACAGATATGTGTTATGTATAATAATCCCCTCGTCTGCTCCCAGTGGGCGAAGCTGGGTCACGTCAGTCTAGTATAATATTATTGCGCCTACCCACCACATCATGTGACGCTCCATCGGTAAAGCAAGATATATTTTTATAATGTTCGAGTGTAGCCTGCGAATCTACTCAAGTAGGTCGCCAGACGCATTAGCGTGAATTCCAAAAAGCGACTAGACGTGTTCATACAATTATGGATTCTTCTCTTTGTTGTTAATTTTCGGGCACGGCGTTCACCGACAGCCACAAAGCCGTCTAAAACTTCACATTAAGGATGCTTACAAACACACGCAGGTTTTTTTTTGTAATAAACTATTTTTAGCTCTATGAGTAATGCTCTGTAATGTGTTATGGTTGTAGAAAAATTAACAACGTTTGGAATAAAAGGCCTCATTTTAAAATTAAGAGTTGTCTTACATTATTATTCTAAGTTTATTTTGTATTTTTTTTTTTATTTTGTCTCTGAAGTATTATGTTTCTATTGTACTGACCAAGTACTGACATGTTTTTAACAAGACGCAAAAGAAGGGTGTCATAAATTTAACCTGTTTATCTGTGTGGCATCATAGCATCCAAACGAATAGACCGATTTTGATCCCTTTTTTTTTTTGTTTGAAAACTGATCTGATCGAGAATGATCAGCAGAACTACTGTGGTCGGCAGAACACTTACAGCACCAGTAGCGTAGCCACCTACCATCAAGTGAACCGTCAGGTGGTCATCTTAAATAATTTTAAGGTTTTATTTTTTATAAAAAATACTAATAAAATAATGATAAAATAGTTAAGATTAAGATAAAGTAGTTCGTAGACAAAGTTCATCTACCAACGGTTCGCGTTGAATTTATTATCCTTTCATCTCGTAGCACTATTTGAACTAACCAGTTCTAAGACCGTTCAGCGATTTTTATGTATGAATTTCAAACATAAAAGTTGGTTTAATTAAGCAAAGATTATAAGATTATAGCAAGATTAGTGTTATTTGAAGGTGGTTTTTTTTTATATAAATAAAAATTGTGCAGGGGACACTGAGAATAAAATAATTGAAAATTCTATTTATGTTATGTAATGCATAATATAGTTCAATGCTAATATTTAATATTTTTTAATAAAGTAATAAAGAGATAAAACTAAAAGAAAACTTATTTTGTAGGTATATGAAACGGATCAATCCAGTATGTGTTTGTGTTACATATTATTAAGGAAGGTTTTTTCCTAAAAGAAATTATAAGAAAAAAGAATATAGTTACAACCCTACCGTGTCTCGGTAGGAAACACTAAAATTTAATAAGTAAATACAGTAAATATCACTTCTGAAGCAACAAAACTGGCCTCTTTTCGTTTGGTCTCTTATCAGGCATTCAGGTGTGAATGTATTGAAAGAATGAATGTCACACTGTATGTGAAGAGTGGAAACAAAAAGTGTGTGAATAGAAAAGGTAAAGGAATGTCGACCTTATGGACCCACGGCAACATCAAGGAAGTTTTTAGAAAATCTCATCTTTATTACAATCTAATGTAACGTATTTTTATAAAAAATGTTTGGATGTTTTTTACTCAGTAACGCAAAAACGGCTGAACAGATTTGGAACAAATTTAACGAACATGTAGTTTATTCCTTGGATTAACACAGGATAGCTTTTATCGTGGAAAATCGTGGATATTGGGTTTCTGTAGAGTTTTTAAAAGTCATAAATGCCAGAGTTTGTATATTTGTAACTCAATTATGTAAAAACGGCTAAACGTATATGGATGAAGTTTAGGGCACAAATAGTTTATTACCTGATTCAACATATAGGATACTATTTATCCTGAAATAATGTTAGGTTCTAAAAATCTAAAAATACACTAGTAAGTAAATAAAACAATGGATAAGTAAGTATAAGGTGTATAAGGTGATGGATATATGAGGTGACATAGTGACAAGGTATAGTGTAATTAATTTCGCCAAACAAATGATTGATTGTAGGTCACCAACTACTTAAGCATTTTGAAAATTCATTTCAATTTTTGTATGCAAAGGTAATAATGTAGTTGTATAATATTTGATCGATGCGCACGTTATCTATCGAAACGGTTTGTCATTCGCTAAAATAGCCACCACGAGCGATAAGAGCGACGCGGCGTCGTGACACCTGCGCTTGCGAAATTATCTAAAGAACATAGTCGCCCATCCATTCTAATAAAATATTTATATTCATCATTTAACTTCGTATGTGTAACTAAACAAACATCGCTCTTACACTAGTAGATAAAGAATATGTAATATATCTACAATTTTGAACAAAATTAATAAATTATTTTTGTTTTATTATAAATTATTTATTTATTTTGTTTTTTTTTAAGCCATAAAAATTGTATTTTTAATTACTTACAATATCAGATTTAAAATACACTTGCTCAAAATATTGCTTCAATAAAATCGAGAATGAATGCATGAAGAGTCGCACTGTTATTAATTTCATTAATAATAATATATTTACTTCATTGAGAAGTAAATTTTAATATTTTATCAAGCAAACTTGTTTAGAATGTGTTCTTTACCAAGATGAAAGCTGTTTTCTGTACCAAATTTTATCAAATTTTGTCCAGTAGGTAATTTACACGTTAAAAATCAACAGACTGACAAAGTAAAGTGTACCCACCTAACTTAAAATAAGTGTAACCGCTAAAAGCGAGTTTCATACAATTTAGGAACAAATCAGTTACTACATAATTACAGATAATTAAATTTTTTCTTAGTATTTTAGTTGGTGAAAAAGTTCAAAGTCGCCCGAAAAAGACCACACACGAATTGGAATTGGTTAGCTGGTAAGTGAACCAATAAAACTAGGTTATAGGATTTGATGAGCCCATTGGTCTAGTAGTTAAGGTCCCGGGTTCGGCAGGAGAAACATGTAAATAAACTTTTTAAAGTCGTTGTATGGTGATCCCATAACACACACAAGCCTATAGCGCTTACTTTGCGGGCCATACAATTGGTGTTTTTAAGCATGGCTATTTATGCATTTATTATAATTTGATATCAGTGGATGGGGGAGTAAGATGCACACCGATGTCACCTCTGCAGGCGAGTCGCCTTGTCCTTGCGCGCGTCGTGCACCCACTATCACGATGCGACGTACGGTGTCCGATACCTACAAGGTTAACCTTATGTAACCGGTAACGTAGACGAATAATCCCCTTCCTTTATTCTGGGCTAAATTTTATTTTACTGATTTAGACATCAGACAAAATGTCTAAATCGAGACTGACAAAATGTGTGGAATACCCGAAAAATTCATTTTAAAAATTTGAAAAATTGTAAGAATTGATTGTTTCCCAAATTTTTACCTAAGTTAAACCGATTTTGATGAAATTTTCAGACAATCTTCAGATTCAGCAGGTAATCCTGTGAAGTTTGGTAGCGATCGGACGCGGACAAAGTCGCGGGCAAAACCTAGTATTTAATAAGATATAATAACATTACTTGTATAAGTTAAGTTTCTCTGAAACATATGCTTACTGCAATGAATATATTATAAACATATGAACATACGAGTAAGTATAATATGTGCATATTATGTTCTTTTAGCACGGTTTTACGAGTATTAATGGATAATAACAATTTTGTATATATGTGGTACAGTGGTACGCTCAAGATCTGACCCGGTTGCGAACGCGTGCTATTTGACACAAATAATTTTTTAATCGAAATGTAATGCTAAAAGGTTCAGCCATATTTGTTGTAGGTACGCCGTTGCATTAGTGTGTAAATCTGTAGAAACCGTAAAATTTCAAGGAAGCTCCAAAAATGTCAGTGTGGTTACCGAATTTGGCGTTTTAGGAATTTTGCGACGCAAATTCTTTATTCTACTGTAATATAAGATTAAAAGTTAAACTTTGTAGCAGGTATTGCAAAGGAGGACTGGCATTATTTTGTGCACATATTGTTTAAGACGATTTTGAATAGTACGTAAACGAATGTCTTGTTGAGAGTATTTATATTTTATCATCAATTTATTATCTCAGCCGCTAGACGTCCACTGCTGGATATAGGCCTCCCTCAAAATTTTCCAATAAGACAAGCTAAAAGCAGCCAGAAGCAGCCTAGAACCTAGAATCAGGTCGTCTGTCCACCTTGTGGATTCTACCGCTTGCTGGCCGATCCATCCCCTCCACTCAAGAATCTTCCCGCCTACGCGGCCTTCGACTCTCCAATGTATCTCTTCATAATAATTAATTGCCCGAAAACAGTTGATCTCACGAACAAAGGGTGATGATTTTACAACCTTGCCTTATAAGATAAGACACCACAAAACATACTTTTATTAACAGCGAATTTAAAAGATAATTATTTAAAGAGCACGTGCTCATGAATAGTGTGACGTCACAACTGAAAAAGCGGGAAACAAAATGCAAAGCTGCAAGCATGTGAGCGACTCGTATGAAAGCGAAAGTTTTGCCGCGGAGTTTCATTCAGATGAAGTTGGCGCGGCTGCAGCGTTACACCATGAGAAACTACTGGAGCTATACTTCTTCAATGCATGAAAATGTTATACTGTGAGGATCTCTATATCTTACTGTGGAGCGAGCAACTGTTCATTTTATATCAAATATTTCAACTATAATATATAATCACAACCATGTCTTTTAGATTCGGAAAGGGTGGTAATAAGCCATGAGTAAAAACCTCTCAAACAATAATGCTCCCAAATAGATTGGCAGCCAACTAAGTTGGGAAAATTAAAGTTTTCGTAAGGATCGTCTTCAAAACAAAGTTATCTCTCTTCTGCAGCTTTGAAATGTTTTGGTCATTTATAATTCTGCTATTATTTACAGTCGTAAATAAAATATTACTATGTTATACACTGTGTTAATTGTCAATAATTGTACTGTTATAATAATTGTAGTCATAAATTATAATTTAGTGAAACCTTTTTTTTATTTACCTAATCGATTCGATAATTGAAATAATTGAAATTGAAACTTTTAAAAATATCTTTGCAAATAAAAAAAAATTGTGACACTTTGTAACCTTTGTCTTTGTATGTGAAGATGTATGTAAGTTCAATGAGATTTTTGTGCCAAATACATAAATATCTAAATTTAGAAATTTTAATAAATAGTACTTAGTACTTACTTTAACGCTAATTGCTATTAATCGAATCCGTTTGAGTTTACAATAAAATTATCTTATAATTTTCAAGTGTGCTGTAAAATGCTGTAAAATCGGCTATTGACTTAAATTTTCCAATCAGTAGACTGTCTACTATGGATATTGGGAAATCTTAATTTCAGTGTGATTAGAAGCAAGTTAAATTACACCTATTATTAAACTGTCATGTATCAGCATATAAAACTTGGTAAAATAGATGTTTATAAATTTTCCTTTAAACGACTGGATAGAAACAGCCAATCATGTTATATCTTCACTTAAGAATGCCATGTTAAAATTTACAGTTATTTTAGAAGGAAAGAAGAAAAGTTCTGCAGGTGCGACTTTCTTTTACCTAGTACAATACAGTATTTAAAATTTTCTTTTTTTTTCTTTCATATATAATCATAATTATATTAAATTATTTCAATATGCAAATTATAATGCATATGCAGGCTGTTTTAAATTTTGACTCGGATTTAGCGTTTCAAATTGTATTTTTTTTAAAACAAATATTTTTAGGATCCGGGCGTTTTGTTCAATAACTCTTTATATTATGTAATTATGATAAAAATGATAATATTATGTCATTAAGATAACATTTTACCTGAGGATAGACTTTTTACAATGTCAACTGTTCAGATGTAATTGATATATTAAAGAAAAAAATTAATAAAAGAAAAAATAATCAGAGGATTCAATTTCTAGATAGAAATATTAGCAAATATATCATTATTAAAAGTAACTTTTACATGAACAACTTAATAAAATTGCCATATTAACTTAATACTTAAGTGCATTATTTACGAGTATGATAGCTCTTTCTCAAATTGTAACTGAACAAGTTTTTAGTTAACAAATTATTATCAAGTGATCAAACATTGGATGAAATAACAAAGTTAGACAGCTTAAATATAAAAATATATATTTTCAAACCTTGTATTGTTGTTTGCTTTCATTTCTACGACGAGACTCTTTTAGCATTAAGTTTTGCTTGTTGATAGTGCTATATAATGAGAATAAGGACAGTTATAAACAAACGAATGGTGTCACACCTAGACAACTTTTCAATGTCACGAATTAGGGTCTATGCAAACATATTATATATGTATGTATATAAGATATGTATGTGTACATAGACAAGTACATAGTTACTATTTCTATGAGCGCACCCCACCGATTGTAATCTGGGCGAGGGGCGAGCGGTTGGAGCGAGCGGACCAATCGCTGTGCTCTCGTGACCAGAAAAGTGGGAGGAGTTTCGCACCCCTAGTTTTCTAGGGGTTAGTGTGCTTCCGCGGCCAACCTAGTTTGCCGTTAGCCCCCGCGCGCTGAGTCTCCCCTCGCACCCACTAATTTAGGGGTTGATCAATCGGCCGCGCTGTCGGCAGTTACGTAACGGACACCGGATGAATTTCCGTCCAAAACCTTCCACCAACATTGCCTAAATCCTTCTGAGACTAGTCCATTACCACATAATTCATAACCTTCCAAATTAAATTTAAAAACTTCCAAGGACACTGTCACTACTATTTATTACTAGCGGCCTGCCCCCGAATTCGCACTGATGCAATTTTAATGCTAGTTTGCATCGTTGATCCCTCTTTCCATTAGTGAAAACCGCATCAAATCCGTTGCGTTATTTAAGAGGAGTTAGTGTATATACAGACAGACAGACAGTTAGAGAAGTACACTCAAAAATTTACCTTATTTACTTGGAATTTCGAATGCATTAAATCATATTTTGACACATTGCTAATCTAGCCTACATTTATTAATAAACTAGTGACGCCAGGTTTCGCCTGGGGTGCAATTTTTATATATATCTACAACCTTCCCCATTTATCCTTCTTTTCAAAAGTGAAAACCGAATTAAAATCGGTCTAGTCATTCTTGAGTTTTTGCGAGACTGTTTGATTTTTATGTATAAAAAAGATAAGATATTATTCAATATACCGATGGTTTACAATGAAGAATATCTTATTTACCATAACATTCCAAATAAACGATCGAAGAAATAGCTAACATAACATAAATTTATGGATTTATTATTTAACTGTAAAAGACCATAAACAACCATAACAAATGGTTCGCTTAAAGAACCATTATGAGCACTAAAAACATACGCTTAAGACAGAGTTCACTTTGACTCGTTTAAGGCAGATAGATGGTGTAAAATTTAACATAAAACAAGTAGGTACCCATTTACGGGCCACGACAATTGATTTCTTCGATACATTATTCGTAAGAATTATAGAGCGTATAATCGTTGGGGCGTACCTACTCGCGGTTTTTATTAACTTTCTTGCCCGTTGCCTTTCATTTTGGAATGGGAATTTACGTCTTTGCCTTAACCCCATTTCCATTATTAGAACGTTCGATTTCTAATATTAAAAACCACTCGAGCTTGGCATATCTAAAACGGTAGTGTTTCCTTATAGAGTTACTGTGAGAATAGGAATAGTTCATTAAACACGTAAATAGACAAAGTTTACTGAAATATTATTCTGTTAAAGTTTTAAGAAATGTCGTGTTTCTTCTATATATATTAATAAGTTCCTGTCTACCTCTATCTGTTTCTCCGCTAACTTCTCCTAAGGAAATTGTTTCACTAATGGAAAGAGCGATAAAAGAAAAAGGTTAGTATATATAAAAAGGTTAGCAATAAAAATATAAGATTTACACCGCAAAAAATTTAAAACAAAACATATGATTTTAGTTTATCATTTTGTAACAGAAATTATATAACCATTTTCATGATAACCATCACTTATGAATTATTTAATATTTATTTAATTAAATGGAAATCAATAATTAATACAACACAATTCTATCAAAATTAATGTTAGTTCTAATTTTGATTAAATTCATACCTTTTGTCTGTGGTTAACAAATCATCTACAGTACTCGTTAGTCGATTAATTACATACGGTGACTGACTAAAAAGCCATTTCTCGAGCTAAGTCACCTAGGAACTTCATTTTCTCATTTTCATTCAAAAATGAAGACTTTTCAAAGACCACATTTTTTGGCCTTAGTCTGCGTGTTAATCCTCGCGGTCAGTAGTGTAGTTACAATACAATCTTTTCTTAGTTTGGGACCCAGTTTAATATTGATTCTTATGATCACAAAAGTAGAGGAAAAGTCACAGAACAGAACAGTGCCCTCGCTTGGAATTGAATCTTAGAGGGAATAATTGCTTCAGTTAACATAGACATTTATTTCCTTTTTTAACCTCCGCACTCGACGCAATTATAAGTTTAACCTGTGTAGCTGTCCGTCCAACCAAACGAAAGCTTTTGTTAAAAGCTGACGTGATCGAGATTGTTCCTAGTTATAATTATAGAGTTCTGTTTAGGCGTTTGAAGATCATCAGTAAATCAGTAGATAACGAAGGGGATGGAAATCACTAGCTTCCACGCGTTCGATTGATGTGAAATTTGGTTACTGCCTCAGCTCTCAATAGTCTGCCTCAGCAAGTTATAGATATGGATGGCGTGTTTGAGCTCAATAGAATGGTCTCAATAGAAAGTAGGGGGTTAAGTTTATAATTTTTAATTATAGCTTGTTGTCAGCAACCGGTGACGCATAACTGATATTTGCGTGAATGTCATAAAATGAAAGGCATACATGCAAGATTAAGAAATTGTAATCACTTACATAGTGTTATTTAGTAGAATATTGATTTCACAAATTAATGCAGTGTTAAATTATAAAATTTATTCGATGTATTTTTTTTAAATAAGTTGTTCGAAAACAATAATTTAGTTGTGATGAAATGATCATCACCATTTTCCATCAAACTATATTATTATAAAGATATTCACTCCTCTAGAAGACTTCGAAGACATGGGTTCCTGTCAACCATCAATGGGTTTGCCTCTTTGACCAAGGTTGCAGGCAATAACTTCTCACAAGTAAGAAGGCGAGGGCGTTGATGTATATTCAAAAAAAAAAATGTGTTGTTGTTGTAATTGTAATGTAGGAAAGAATTTCAAGATGGACATAGGCTAAATGTTTCACGCGGGCGAAGCCGCGGGCATCAGGTATCTAAAAATAAAAATCCAACGCTTAGCAAAAGTATTATGTCAGGCGTTTTATCTTTTATTTTTGAACGCGGACGTAGTCCCGGCACCCTTTGATATCTTTACAAGACTTCTCTATATTGAGTCTGTCATGTAAAGATGTATGCTTGCGGACTGGGGACCGCGATTCGTATGACTGTGAACATTTTCCAGTGTGAAAAGTACTAACAATTCCACATTCCCAAGAGGCATCACAAAGTTTTTTCAGTAATATTTCGTAACATGATTCTCACCCTCTAGTCAATGTTATGTGACAAATTTTAACACTAAAATATTTTAAAGTTGGCTCTGGTCTGGAACTGGAAAGTATTGGCCCACTTCGTTTGGCAGTGATTTGGGCAGTCACCCCCTTACCTGTGTGAAATAATAGCACGTGTGCTGTTGTGTTTCGGTGAGTGTCTTTCCAATCCCTTAACCTTAATTCTACTGTAGTCGGCAGCATACTTGCAGCACCTGTGGCGTTGCTTGTGTTATGGGCGACGGTAGCCACCTACCTTCAAATGAATCGTCAGCCTGTGTGCCGATCTTAAAAAAAAAAAGTATTCATCGGACCATCAGTATGCCTGCCGAAGCTTATAAAAAAGTTTAATAAACCAATTTGTAATTGCAATAACCAATATCAAAAGCAAAAATAAGGTTTTGTTAACTAGTTTTGAATCAAGAACAGTTACTAATAACATAGATACTAGTCTAACTAGTTTTCAAAGTCTAGACGACCGTCTAGACTAGAAAAAACAAAACACGAACGACTAAAACGAACAACAAAAAATCTAGAAAAAGCTAGGCAATCTGTAATTTATCTGAAATTACAGATTGCCTGACTTTTTCTAGCCACGCTATTTTAAGATTAGAAGGTTCTATTTGTTTGCAAAGTCTAAATACATGTTAATAGAAAAAGTGAAACTCATCTTGAAACTTACTTATTTGTTATACTTAGCGCCTATTTCACAAACGTCAATTAGGCCGAACTGTCATTTAAAGTCACCGGTAACCGGGAATAATTTAGCTGATATACCTTTGTTTGTACGGTAAACGTCACAAACATTAAATAGAAAATAATAATAAAAAATCGGCTATCGAATGATGCAGCAAACCGAGTGCATAATTCAATATAATAGAAAATTATTTCTAAAAGTAAGTAATCAACACTTTACATGTAGTTCGTGAAATAGGCCCTTAGTATCAAGAAACCTGCTTTGTTGCTATCTAGTATTCCGGCATTCCGGGACACGCACCTTTCTTTGACTCACTGCTGCCTTAACATAATTGCAAGTCGTATTTAAAATGATGATTCTTTAGTCGACAGTAATGATTCTTTAGAACGTAATGTAGTTATAAAAGATGTACGTTATGGAGTATTTTCTAAGAATACATAGTCCGATCAATTTGGCTCAATGTGTTTGTAATTTTTGTATATTAAATCCAAACGGTAAATTTACGGTAAATTATATCATAAAAGTAGGTTAGATAAAAATTGTAGATCATGCAAATATCAATAAAAATTGTACTTAAGAATCACCCTTTCTGAGATATGGCAATTCAATAAGTTGGTACGCCACTTTTCCCTTAATACAACTAAGCTTAGCATATAACCCATAATACAAGTAAAAACATGGATTAGGGTGCTGTCTAAACGCTCTGTTGAAGGGTTCCTGGGTGCGATTCCCGACAGGGTCAACTTTGGAAATAACTTCAAAGTTGGCTCTGGTCTGAATATGAAAAGTAGTGACAGGGCACACTGCGTTTCGCATTCACATGGGCAGCTCGTCTGAGGGCAGTAAACACACACTAAGAACGGGGGCAGCAGACCACCGTCAATTAACAGCATGTGTGCTGTTGTTTCGGTGAGTGAGTAAGGGATGCCAGAGCCCATTTCCCTATGCCCTGTCCTTAATCCTAACATAGTCGCAACCAGCGCCTGTGGTGTTATTTGTATTATAGGCGACGGTAGCCACCTGCCATCAAGTGGAGCATCACATTGTATGTCGATTATAACTCAAAAAACTACAAGTAAAATGTTGATTAGTTACTTTTAGAATTTTTTTTCTGTTTTATTGAATTATTCACTCGGTTTACTGCACCATTTGATAGGCGATTTTTTATTAAGTATTATTTTCTTTTCAATGTTTGGGTTTTTTACCATACAAAAAGGTATATCAGCTCCATTATCCCCGGTTACCGGTGACTTTAAATGACAGTTAGCCTACTTGACAGATGGTGACAGAGGCGCTTAATCTTCAATGTCCTTAAATATAATTTTTGTTATTCAATAAATAACCAATTTCTAAATAGAGTAAGTAGTTTCTTGATTTTTATTAAATAGATAGAATCAATGAAAAAAAAGTGCACATAATTATATAATTAAAAAAGTATTGCTTTTTCTTTAAAGGATAGCCACAATGCTTCATTAAAGACAGTAATCTTGTTAACTCACCCAGTAGTCCAATTAGAATACAACTGCTACTTCGTGTCGCGGGTTGTAATGCATCTGTTTGGCTAAGAACATTCCATTTTCACTTATAATTTGTAAATTTTCCACCAAAATTAACACTTCATAACTGGATCTCTCAATTTTTCTTTTCTAAGCTAAGTTTTTGGGAAATCAATCATAAAATTGTACAGATGTATATTTATGTTATTTACTATTATAACTAATTTATAAGTTAGTATCATGTTATACCATGTCGCATTAATTGTATATTTTATTTTATATAATGTTAGAATTTCAACAAAGTCAGCATCAGATATATCGGAACTGTCTAGGTACTCAAAGAAAACTACACACTTAATGTGAACATCCAACGCGTCAAAAATATCTGAACATTCATAATATTTATTATTTTCTATACATTCATATTTTCATAATTAAGTAAACTGTTGTCAGATGTATCTAAATAAATGTAATTGAGGTCATGAGCGAAAGATTTTTAAAATTTCGAATGGCCCTCATGTTTTGTATTAGGACGTGTGTTGATGATAAATATTACTTACTTAAATTTATATCCTTACTAATATTATCAATGTGAATGTGAGTTTGTTTGTTACGCTCTCACGCAAAAACTACTGAACCTAACTCCATGAAATTTTGTATACGTTGCCTGGGACATCAGAAAGGACATAGGGTACCTTTCATCACCTTTCAAGTCACAGGCTAACGTCTTCTATAACACAATCACTAGGATTGATTAGGGAAATAGGCTCCCTATCCCTTCAGTAAGGGGTTACTGTCACACGTCAGTATGCCCTACCACTACTTTCTAGGTCCAGAGAAGAGCCAATTTTAAAAAGCTTATATTCAGTTGACTTCAACCACTCATCCAACGGGCTCGTCATAAAAATACAATATAAAAATAAGTTCACAATATAAAAATCAATTGTCAACCATTCCAAACAAAATGGTTATGAAATGTATTTTTTATAAATTAGGTATTCATTTACAATAATAAAACAAAAGAATAGAAGGACGAAACTGTATATTTTAGGTGTGAATATCCTGTTAATAAAACTTAAATAAGAAATTTAAAAAAAGAGCAACGGTATCAGCTAAGAAGGACAGTTTAATAAAATTCTGCGGCTTCTCCGACTTTAAAATAAACTTGATTATGAATCGTAAATAGGTATCAATAATTTCGTTGATTTTCCTTTATTAAAAATTAATCAAAATATTATTTAAGATTAATTTTTAAGTTTCTAACTTAAAGTTTAAGTTTTAAGGACCACCTCTGAAGTACGACCTAAGTACAAAGAATCATCAAAGTCAATTCATAATTATAGTCAAATTGAGAACCTCTTCCTTTTTTGAATTCAAGAATAATATGAAAGATAATGTAAGCAGACGATTATTACCACCAGCTCAATATGAATCTTAATACAAATAATTGAAAATTTTAGTGCTTAGATATTTTTGACATATCAGTGTTTAGATATATTTGGATCTATAGAAGCTCACATCAAACTGAATCTGTTGTTGTATAGATGTTAATGAAAAATTAAATGCCAACAATTATTTGCCTACTTCAGATGCTCATCTACTTCTGACGCTGACTGAATGTGAATTTGAACCTACATGCTAATGCTAATAATATTATCAATGCGAAAGTTTGTATGTTTGTAATATATACTTTTTATCCTGAACAAATGTAAGGTTTCCGAGGGATCTACTTAAAATATGAAAAAATCCGCGCCATCATCGTTTCAGTATATTTTTAATTTTTTATATAACTTAAGCCACTAAGCAATAACTTTAGGATTCAGTATAATCAATTAATAAGTTAAAAAAATTGCCTCACATTGTCTTTATTCTGTATTTTTTTAAATATGTTGTTTGGCCATTATAATAAAATATATTTATAGCTAAAATTTTATAATATTTATCTTAAAAAATCTCATCGATTTTATTGTACTAGAAATGTGAGAGAATACATAGTTAAACATTCGAGCATAAAGTGTCGAATAAATTGTATAACGTTACCATTAAGAAATTTTTTGACATTTTCCTCAAACGGTAACCGTTACTGCCTTAAATCGGCATCACAACAAAAAATGGACAAGGCAGATAACTACAATGACTCGTATAATCTTCATCGAGACGAACTAGTTTACCTTAGCAGAATTTAATGAAATTTCACACCGATTCAATAATTGTGTTTACAACACAAGAAGCGTCTTGCGACGCCTGAAGTGAAACAACAAGTCTTTTTATTTTATATTTTGATAAAGTGTGTAAATTAATATTGTATTCATACAAATAAACTAAATTGAATTGTCTATTCTTAGTTTAGTAATAAAACTATTTCACAGTGATCAATAAACAAAGAAACTCACTTTCGAATTTATATTATTAAAATTTGTTAGAATATGTACCTACTTTGTATTTTTTGCATTGTTCGAATGATAATAATTTAGTTGTAAGTTAGCAATAAGTAAATTGAACCAAAAATTTGACTTAAAATTTGAGGAATTACAATGAAATTTAATGCAGAAAATAAATTAAAAGCACGGAACAAATCAATAGTAGCATGGAGTAAATAGTTATTTATGATAGTAGTAATATGAATGGAATTAATAAGACGGTGGGTCTGTTTGTCAAGGCGTTGGTTACGCACGGGTGATTTAGGATTTCCCCCCGATCGTAAAGCTTAAGGTCACTGACTGTCTGAGTGATTCGAACATTTTCAAAGCGTACTACAGTATTAGTGTGAAATAGATTTGTGCCACTCTACAAAAGAAATTTTAGGACGAATTTCTGTTCATATGTCTACTTACCTATTTATAATGCTTACCTAATGAGATTTCCTTCAAAAATATAACCATGTTCTTAAATTACTTTTTTATTAAGTACTGGTTAGAATCCTACTAATATTTATTGTTATTTTCGAAAGATGGGTTTGCTCTTGGCTAGCATCTAGCCTGTGATGGATCTAGCCGAAGATGAGGCCTATGATGGAGCGAGCTCACCCAGAAGATTACTCCAACTTTTAAAATATTTGGGTTATATGAGCCCGGAAATATATACGCGGACGGGGAATTCCAAACCTTAGCAGTGCATATTATAAAGAATGTTTTAAAGGTTCGATATCATTTTGTTTGTAAAGGTTGCCAGACGTCCACTTGATGGTGAAAAATCCAAGCCTATAATAAAGCAACACAAAGGTACTGCAAGTGCATTGCCGATCATAACAGGATTAAGGATAAGGAATTAGGAAAATTATCTGGTTAATCTGGAGAGATTATCTAGATCTTAATAACTTAGTTGTGTTTGTCTTTTTTTTTGTTTTTTACTTGTTTTAGTTAACGTATTTCTGGATATCAACTTTTAATGCCCAAGTGCTTGAATTGTAACTTAATCAGTAGCTATAAGGGTGAATTTATATGTACAATAACTATTTACTTAGTTATTTGTTGATTGTGTTATTATAGTACTTTAAGTTTGCCAAAAAATAAAAATAAAGTCACTGTACAATAAGTCACTTTTCTATTGAAAAGAAAGGAAGAAAAAAATATATTTGTTTAAAATCTGAGTATATTATGAAAAAAACAATTATTATAATATTATTGATAACTACATTATTTATTATTTTTTGTATAAAGCAGAGAATTATTGTTTGCCTATAAACTCACAATGCAACTCGTATGCAAGATCATTTTTAATTTAATAATTATACGCCTATATAATAATTAAAATAAAAAAATATTTTAATATAAGTAGGCGTATAGTAAGAATAAAATAATTTGTATATTTTCTATCATTGTATAATGGTTTGATTTAAAAAAAATATCAAATTTTCAAACAATTTAACTAAAGTAAATTTAAGCAAAGTTGGTAAGTGATATTTTAACAAAATGTCACTGGATTTGAGGGATTTACAATATTCGTTGACAATACAATAGAATACTCATAAGATCGTAACCCAGGAAATGTTTTCTTTATAATTTTTACATCATAATTGAATGAAATTTGTTAATAAGCTGAAAGTTAGTTACTGTATGGTCCAATAAAATTAGTCCCGTTATTCATTAATTTAATTAACCTAGAGAGTACACGAAATCCGCTTTCGATTTTTGAGATTGATACTAAGTCCAATGTCCGCACAAACGCAGTGTGCGGTGGGATTATGTTTAATACTATTATTATAGAGTCTCAATATCGGCATCGGAAGATAGTGAAGATCGTGACGCGGAGACTGCGACGCGTCTTATCGCGGCATCGGCTTCGTGGCCGTCGTAAATAATGTGCAACTTTTCCCGCCACGCCCCCACCGCACTAGGAACAACGAATGCTGTGCAGTAGTCCCAACGAAATTGAAATATTTTTTTACCATAAAATATATACATTATTGGAGTTTACTCCTTAAGTTATGTTATGTTAGAATAATTATCTGAAATTTCGGAGAATATCTAGGGGGGAAACCGGAAGAGAATTGATATAAACATTTCCGTTTATCCACCAGGCTAGGGTGGATAGTCTCGGATATGCATTTCGAGTATCCCCCTTAGGGTGGATTTTTTGGGGTGGATAAACGGAATAACCGGAGATATTGTGCCATCTACACAATATTATTTAAAAAAAAAAGAACAATATTGTTCTTCGGCGTGTTCGAATTGTAAAATTTAAAATTTTATAATCGTTCGTAAGGAGTAAACTCCAGTCGTTTATTGGAGCTGATACACACATATATTTTTTAAATTCACTCACTAAGTTACTACTCTGCTCATGGAAAGTGTTGTTTAATTTATTTTATTTTTAATTTATCAAATTAATTAAGTTTTTACAGGGAAACCCTCAATAGAGAGTAATAAATTGTACCTAATATGAGTATTCATATACTAATTTTTAAGGCAAAAAAACTGCAGTTATGTTTTTTGGGAACAAGTGCTAATTATCCCGGACTATAATAAAATCATATGTGTATTGCATTTCAATTGTAATATCATTTCTTACTAAAACATTAGAACACTGGAAAAAAAGATAATACCTATGCTTTGACCTGTTTGTTTTTATCAGGATTGTATGGCATTATCTTTTTCGATACAAATTTAAAACAATGGAAATTTCAAAAGTACAATTATTTTTTCTTTGAGCAAAAGTTATTTAAATTTAAATTTGTGTATTTTTTTAACATTTTTTTTTAAAGTAATCGAATCATCACTAAGTATTTTTACATATTTAGGTTTTTTACATACGCGAAATGTCATAAAATTTATATGGAGATGACTACTTATAAATATAAGTAGTATCTAATACCGTCTCCATAGGTTCACTAGCCCATGCACCCACCTAGACGCGGCGGTCGGCCAAACCGCGGTAACACTCTATCGCAGTCGTGGCCGTGGCGTTGTTTTTGACTGAAAACGGTGCACGCGCGCTTCATGCTTTACGTGGGGCCACTAAACACACATAGGTCGCCATTGAACTTACCTACAGAATGTTGACACCATAAACATTTTAACATAAAGAAGTAGTTTCTATATCTATCTTTTATCTTTATGAATAAAAATCAATTGTCACGTGTATGATCGATTTAGCTATTTTTTGTTATGTTAGTGATTGTCGGGACAATTAAGGTTTGTATGAAAGAAAATTATTAGAAAATCACAGGAAGTCGGAAATTCTAATTTTTATATAGACAGAGCAACGACTGTAAGGTTAGCTAGTATTTGTTATACCATAAGTACGTGTAATCCCAATTGACTACTTTTCAGCAAACCACGTGACCATAGTAATACTATAATCATAGTAGTTATTTCTTAAACGATTTCTTAACAATGACGTCACAAGTTGAGATTCGACAAACTATTTTTTCATTGAATAATAATGACAAAATTGATGACGTCAGGCGAAATATCTATTCAAATCTCTTGTGTTGTTGTTCAGAACAGGCAGGAATGCAAATTTAATTATTAAATTTTTATTAATAACTTATAAAACTAAATATATTGATACGGTTTTCACTATTGAAAATTTTTTCAGAAAGAAAAATTTTCAGAAAGAAATTGCATCGGTGTGATGTGAAGCTGGGAGTGAATCGCTAGTGTTTACTAAAGTAAACAACATATTAGTTCAATAATTACATAATTCTCTTTAATTACTAAATACTCGATATATTTTATAGGCAGATGAATTCTTCGTCATGTCATCTGCCTACCAAATCATATAGAGTCATTAATCTTCTTTAACGATCTACAATAATTTCCACTTCATAATTGCTTACGTGAATTTATATGAAGTAGTAGTATAAAGGAGAAATGAATTCCAAATAATATTGGTAGTGGCCCTACGGCGAGCACGCTGTACAAGCGCTACCCACGAGTTTGGCTCGTACTCCTAAACGCGACTGTGTTTACACGAGATTCTGACCACTAGCCGGCGGCAACGAACAAAATCCTAAGCGGATATTAAATTTATATCGACCAACCACTACCTTATGTTGCTATACAAGTTTATCGTATATCATGCTTCAACCATTAGGGCTATTACATCCGTGTTAAATGTTATAAAGTAAATCCCGAAACTAGATAGCTGTGTGAACGGTACTCGTGTTTGGATATGTAGCCAAACGTACGGGTAACTTATTCGTAACTACCCACACGTCTTGATACAGTCTCGCCACCCACTCTAACCTTTAAACATTACTAAGTTAACTCCCTAACTTAAGTAATGAAGGGAACATTTTTAAGCACAAATGAAGTTATTAAATGTTCTGTTCTGTTTAGCTATTTTGTGCATTAAGGTTGAATTGTGTTGATGACATGCTAATAAACCCACCGATGTTATATGTAGTAGAGGCAAAGTATATTGCGTTTAGCAGTAATAAATTGGGCAGCCTTTTGGCAGCAGTAACCACCACCTTTCCGTATGCATTATAAATGCATTAAATTAATAAAAATAAACATTATACATACTGCTGTGTGTTTGACACACAGCAATATGTTATTCTCTTTTGTTTATGTTCGAATTTCGACCACTGGCAATTGGCATAAAGGTATAAAAGGAATTATAAAAGTAGCCCTATGCTCGGACATACTAAAACGTTGTTCAAATTAAAATATGTTGTCCAAAGATCGTGCACCGGACACAAACGTCACTAACAATTGATAAGGGATTCTATTGTTGATGTCAGAAAACCTAACGTGGTCAGAGGACCTAACGTGGCCAATTGGCCATATGAAAATTGCATCATTATAACTTTTATCTAAGTATGATTCCTTCCCTCTATGTCACTGGGCAACCATTGGTATTTTCTAATACGTTAGGATTAAATAATCGTAGAACATTGTAATTTGTAGCGTAAAATTATTAGTCATTCAGTGATCGTAATGAGTTAATAGATAGAATAAATTAACGCGCTTTTTTAATTGGTGTCTATTGTGGACTGGTATAGAGTATAAAAAATAGAACACTAAAGAAAAAACTCGCCAGGTATTTCATTCTTGTATGCCACGTTGATAGTTCATTTCTTTGTTTCTATTCGTTTTAATTCCTAAACGAATGCAGATAGGGTTAAGCACCTGTTGTGAAGACAGAAGTACTCTGTGTTGCTACCTTACTCAGACTAATCAGATCTTACCTACTAAAATTATATCGAATTGGCTATAAAGTCTTCACTGCGCAGTTCACACAACTCAAGGAAATTTTATTAAAAATCCTACTCGGAGTTAGTTTGGAATACAAATTATACGAGTACATTTATTCCCTTTGTTACTATACATTTCAGGCCATTTCTTACTATTTTACATGAATTGGTATGCAGATCAAATCAAACTTTCATCAAAACTGTATTACTAAAGTAGTTCCTATTGTTTTCTTATAACAGATTTGTTGTTACAAGATTGTTATTTGTATGTATATAAGATAATGTTGACTAATTGACATTAAAATTAATATATTTTAACACTTCTTTATTCTAGACTAGCTGTGCTCGCGACTTCGTACGCGTTTTAATCGGAAAATTTTGTTTGAAAATCGATTTATGTCGGGCTATGTCCACTCACTACTGCCACTTACTGATCCACCGGGTTATATTGGTAACAAGCCCATAGTTTGTTACAATCTTTTAGCGCTATACAAGTACCTATGTATCAATTATTATTGTGAAATGGATTTATTTTATTTTAATAATATAAAAAAAAAAATTTTTTTTTAGATATTTTAACATTAAAATTAAGAGAACATTATTAAAATTAATAAATAAGGCATTTATTTTGTTTCTTAAGATTACAGAGGTCGACATAAGAGATTTATATGTATAATTAAAAATTAGTAAAAATTAAAGCACACAAATAATGCCATCTTTCAATAAGTGTTAATAATTTGTAAAAATAATAAAAATAAAATTTGATTCATGAATTACCTACATTCAAATTGAACTTCCTTACAAAGTAATATTAGAGTTATTATACACACGTACAAAAAACGTGTTCATAATCATGTAAGAGCTCAACGGTATGCGACTACGTACAGCTGTTCTCAAAGCGGTCACACTTTATTACGACTATACGAAATAATCGCGACGGAATTTCGTAACCCTTTCCTTTGCATTACGAAGAAATACGCGTTTTTTTTTATTATTAATCCATTGCTTTAATTACGGCAATGGAGAACATATTTCAAAAAGCGAGTTTGACATTAAACAACATCGCGGGACAAGAAAAATGGAAATAGTCGTAGCGTTTTTATGTAACTTTCTTAAGGAGCAGATGTTATCAAAGGCCAGTAACAGAACTAGCAACGATTAACGGTTATGTACAGTTTCATTCGACGTTTCAATTATTGCCGTTTCCATTGCTGCTTTATTTGGACGACGACTCTTAACATGGCTTGGCTCATTATTGCGACATTAGCTTGTATATTATATCAAACGCTAATAAGACTGACGATTCTTAACTGGTATTGAACATATGAAGCCCTATGAAATGAATTCTTAAAAGAGAAGGGTTCGGGGTCTACTGTATATAAGTAAAGTGGTCTACTTTAAAAAAAAATGGAATATACAAAACATTTAGCTAATATACGAAACAAAAATACATTAGACAAATACAATTTGTATTCAATCGTGTCTCGAAGGCTTCCCTCAAGGTGAATAAAGGTCGCGAGATGAATCTCACGGCTATGACCCGTGCGCAAGCAAAACTATTCATTTAACAGATCATGATAAATACTCTGAAATTTTATGTGTTATGGTCAAAGATTTAAATCGAGAGATGCGGCATTACTAGCAAAAGTGTGTTACAAAATATAACATACATTATACTAAAGACAAAAGTATAAAATACATATACCTTTGTCTAAACACACTTTTAAACACAGACAATACATTCCTTACTTCAAACGTGACTGTGACGATAGCGACGCTCTCAACAAGCGACCGTCACTCACTGTAGCTGGCGTGCAACTGTAGTTGGGTTGAGCGCCTGCGCCCAACCCATTGTTAAGAATTTTCGGTGTGTTTTTAGTATGGCGCAAGGAGATTCGCCGCACCTTCGATTTAAATCTTTGGTTATGGTTAACAATATGGATAAGTTTACGTTTCATTGGACCCGAACCATTATCCTATATGAGGTGGTTGCACTATACAACTCTATCATGACATCCACTACATTTGTACAAAGTAGTTCTTAGGAATCTAACCTTAATAAGTTGCGGGTTGCTTTACTTGTCTTCGGAGGTTAATGTTTTTGTATCACAATTAGTGTTTCTTTAATTTGAGGGAATTTCTCAGATGAGTCATCCTGGCTAAATGGCGGGGCCGTTATTTATTCAATATTATTAAGAATTATTAAAATTAAGAAAATTGTGCAGAAATGCTAATAAATTTCGTTTAAATACATATAAAATTATTAATATAATTTCATCCCACCTGCTGGGATCAAGCTGCTGACAAGCGTCCCTATGTGACCCAGTATGGACTAGTACACTGGACTAGTACTGGGGTGCGAACTTACGACTATACCTACTAACTATACAATATCCGACTAAACTATCATTCTTGCAAATAAAACTGTCACACTGGTAATCTAAACGATATCAAAGTCTGCATTTCGCTGTTGTATTTTTGATGAGGTTATTTCTATATCTGTCTAACGAATAAACTAGTTAGTCCAAACATATCTAGTTTTTCCCAGCGCTCTTCATACTACGAGTATTTTCTATCACTATATTATAATGTCTTGATTGATTTCATTCCAAAATTTTTCTTCTCTGTTTTTCATCTTAAGTATATCCGATAAATATGATCGGTCCATTTTCGTTTCTTTTACATTATTAATGATGTTCAGTATAGTCTTAGTATCCGATCACAGAAGAGACCACCATCGTTTAGAGAATTTATTCCGGAATATTTAGATTTTTTTTTTTAATTTTCTTTTTGTATAGATTACCCCTAACCCCTGCACTAGAATAACTTTTGTTGTAGAGGAAAATGTATATAACATATTTTAATTAAAATCTTGGATTGAGTCGATTTAAAATTCAGGCAATTTGGAATTTGTTTGACATTACAAGTTAACCGGAAGCTAAAATATCACCGTGCGCTTACACAGTTTATGTTGGCTAAACCCTTATAAGGCATTTAGTATAGGCTTATTAAAGTTGAATTTTGACGAATTACACCTGTGGAAAGTCTGTGAGATCGCCTGTTATTATTATTAAAAATACTTAAATTTCCTTAAAAATTTATGGCTTTTGTTTAAAAATATATTTATGTCACCGTTTACTTGTGGTTATGTTATAGATAATCATTATATTACTGCTGCAATTTGACTTATAAGGAACCGCTGTTCCATAATATTTAAGTGTTACCGGCCTATTATTCCTCGTTAAATAATTACCCATTCCGGCTGCATAGATAGTAGAATGTTTAGAAGGGTTGCCACAGTACAACGGAAAAGTAAATGACAAAAACGCCTATATGGACATAGGCGGCATACATTCACGTGTTATGCAGACGCACTAATGCCTACTTACATAGTGGAGTGGTTATTTATGCGTTTATTGATCCGTGAACGCCTCACGCACTATCGCATACGCAACGACGATTCGATACTATCTTTTATCTTTATGAATAAAAATCAATTGTCACGTGTATGATCGATTTAGCTATTTTTTGTTATGTTAGTGATTGTCGGGACAATTAAGGTTTGTATGAAAGAAAATTATTAGAAAATCACAGGAAGTCGGAAATTCTAATTTTTATATAGACAGAGCAACGACTGTAAGGTTAGCTAGTATTTGTTATACCATAAGTACGTGTAATCCCAATTGACTACTTTTCAGCAAACCACGTGACCATAGTAATACTATAATCATAGTAGTTATTTCTTAAACGATTTCTTAACAATGACGTCACAAGTTGAGATTCGACAAACTATTTTTTCATTGAATAATAATGACAAAATTGATGACGTCAGGCGAAATATCTATTCAAATCTCTTGTGTTGTTGTTCAGAACAGGCAGGAATGCAAATTTAATTATTAAATTTTTATTAATAACTTATAAAACTAAATATATTGATACGGTTTTCACTATTGAAAATTTTTTCAGAAAGAAAAATTTTCAGAAAGAAATTGCATCGGTGTGATGTGAAGCTGGGAGTGAATCGCTAGTGTTTACTAAAGTAAACAACATATTAGTTCAATAATTACATAATTCTCTTTAATTACTAAATACTCGATATATTTTATAGGCAGATGAATTCTTCGTCATGTCATCTGCCTACCAAATCATATAGAGTCATTAATCTTCTTTAACGATCTACAATAATTTCCACTTCATAATTGCTTACGTGAATTTATATGAAGTAGTAGTATAAAGGAGAAATGAATTCCAAATAATATTGGTAGTGGCCCTACGGCGAGCACGCTGTACAAGCGCTACCCACGAGTTTGGCTCGTACTCCTAAACGCGACTGTGTTTACACGAGATTCTGACCACTAGCCGGCGGCAACGAACAAAATCCTAAGCGGATATTAAATTTATATCGACCAACCACTACCTTATGTTGCTATACAAGTTTATCGTATATCATGCTTCAACCATTAGGGCTATTACATCCGTGTTAAATGTTATAAAGTAAATCCCGAAACTAGATAGCTGTGTGAACGGTACTCGTGTTTGGATATGTAGCCAAACGTACGGGTAACTTATTCGTAACTACCCACACGTCTTGATACAGTCTCGCCACCCACTCTAACCTTTAAACATTACTAAGTTAACTCCCTAACTTAAGTAATGAAGGGAACATTTTTAAGCACAAATGAAGTTATTAAATGTTCTGTTCTGTTTAGCTATTTTGTGCATTAAGGTTGAATTGTGTTGATGACATGCTAATAAACCCACCGATGTTATATGTAGTAGAGGCAAAGTATATTGCGTTTAGCAGTAATAAATTGGGCAGCCTTTTGGCAGCAGTAACCACCACCTTTCCGTATGCATTATAAATGCATTAAATTAATAAAAATAAACATTATACATACTGCTGTGTGTTTGACACACAGCAATATGTTATTCTCTTTTGTTTATGTTCGAATTTCGACCACTGGCAATTGGCATAAAGGTATAAAAGGAATTATAAAAGTAGCCCTATGCTCGGACATACTAAAACGTTGTTCAAATTAAAATATGTTGTCCAAAGATCGTGCACCGGACACAAACGTCACTAACAATTGATAAGGGATTCTATTGTTGATGTCAGAAAACCTAACGTGGTCAGAGGACCTAACGTGGCCAATTGGCCATATGAAAATTGCATCATTATAACTTTTATCTAAGTATGATTCCTTCCCTCTATGTCACTGGGCAACCATTGGTATTTTCTAATACGTTAGGATTAAATAATCGTAGAACATTGTAATTTGTAGCGTAAAATTATTAGTCATTCAGTGATCGTAATGAGTTAATAGATAGAATAAATTAACGCGCTTTTTTAATTGGTGTCTATTGTGGACTGGTATAGAGTATAAAAAATAGAACACTAAAGAAAAAACTCGCCAGGTATTTCATTCTTGTATGCCACGTTGATAGTTCATTTCTTTGTTTCTATTCGTTTTAATTCCTAAACGAATGCAGATAGGGTTAAGCACCTGTTGTGAAGACAGAAGTACTCTGTGTTGCTACCTTACTCAGACTAATCAGATCTTACCTACTAAAATTATATCGAATTGGCTATAAAGTCTTCACTGCGCAGTTCACACAACTCAAGGAAATTTTATTAAAAATCCTACTCGGAGTTAGTTTGGAATACAAATTATACGAGTACATTTATTCCCTTTGTTACTATACATTTCAGGCCATTTCTTACTATTTTACATGAATTGGTATGCAGATCAAATCAAACTTTCATCAAAACTGTATTACTAAAGTAGTTCCTATTGTTTTCTTATAACAGATTTGTTGTTACAAGATTGTTATTTGTATGTATATAAGATAATGTTGACTAATTGACATTAAAATTAATATATTTTAACACTTCTTTATTCTAGACTAGCTGTGCTCGCGACTTCGTACGCGTTTTAATCGGAAAATTTTGTTTGAAAATCGATTTATGTCGGGCTATGTCCACTCACTACTGCCACTTACTGATCCACCGGGTTATATTGGTAACAAGCCCATAGTTTGTTACAATCTTTTAGCGCTATACAAGTACCTATGTATCAATTATTATTGTGAAATGGATTTATTTTATTTTAATAATATAAAAAAAAAAATTTTTTTTTAGATATTTTAACATTAAAATTAAGAGAACATTATTAAAATTAATAAATAAGGCATTTATTTTGTTTCTTAAGATTACAGAGGTCGACATAAGAGATTTATATGTATAATTAAAAATTAGTAAAAATTAAAGCACACAAATAATGCCATCTTTCAATAAGTGTTAATAATTTGTAAAAATAATAAAAATAAAATTTGATTCATGAATTACCTACATTCAAATTGAACTTCCTTACAAAGTAATATTAGAGTTATTATACACACGTACAAAAAACGTGTTCATAATCATGTAAGAGCTCAACGGTATGCGACTACGTACAGCTGTTCTCAAAGCGGTCACACTTTATTACGACTATACGAAATAATCGCGACGGAATTTCGTAACCCTTTCCTTTGCATTACGAAGAAATACGCGTTTTTTTTTATTATTAATCCATTGCTTTAATTACGGCAATGGAGAACATATTTCAAAAAGCGAGTTTGACATTAAACAACATCGCGGGACAAGAAAAATGGAAATAGTCGTAGCGTTTTTATGTAACTTTCTTAAGGAGCAGATGTTATCAAAGGCCAGTAACAGAACTAGCAACGATTAACGGTTATGTACAGTTTCATTCGACGTTTCAATTATTGCCGTTTCCATTGCTGCTTTATTTGGACGACGACTCTTAACATGGCTTGGCTCATTATTGCGACATTAGCTTGTATATTATATCAAACGCTAATAAGACTGACGATTCTTAACTGGTATTGAACATATGAAGCCCTATGAAATGAATTCTTAAAAGAGAAGGGTTCGGGGTCTACTGTATATAAGTAAAGTGGTCTACTTTAAAAAAAAATGGAATATACAAAACATTTAGCTAATATACGAAACAAAAATACATTAGACAAATACAATTTGTATTCAATCGTGTCTCGAAGGCTTCCCTCAAGGTGAATAAAGGTCGCGAGATGAATCTCACGGCTATGACCCGTGCGCAAGCAAAACTATTCATTTAACAGATCATGATAAATACTCTGAAATTTTATGTGTTATGGTCAAAGATTTAAATCGAGAGATGCGGCATTACTAGCAAAAGTGTGTTACAAAATATAACATACATTATACTAAAGACAAAAGTATAAAATACATATACCTTTGTCTAAACACACTTTTAAACACAGACAATACATTCCTTACTTCAAACGTGACTGTGACGATAGCGACGCTCTCAACAAGCGACCGTCACTCACTGTAGCTGGCGTGCAACTGTAGTTGGGTTGAGCGCCTGCGCCCAACCCATTGTTAAGAATTTTCGGTGTGTTTTTAGTATGGCGCAAGGAGATTCGCCGCACCTTCGATTTAAATCTTTGGTTATGGTTAACAATATGGATAAGTTTACGTTTCATTGGACCCGAACCATTATCCTATATGAGGTGGTTGCACTATACAACTCTATCATGACATCCACTACATTTGTACAAAGTAGTTCTTAGGAATCTAACCTTAATAAGTTGCGGGTTGCTTTACTTGTCTTCGGAGGTTAATGTTTTTGTATCACAATTAGTGTTTCTTTAATTTGAGGGAATTTCTCAGATGAGTCATCCTGGCTAAATGGCGGGGCCGTTATTTATTCAATATTATTAAGAATTATTAAAATTAAGAAAATTGTGCAGAAATGCTAATAAATTTCGTTTAAATACATATAAAATTATTAATATAATTTCATCCCACCTGCTGGGATCAAGCTGCTGACAAGCGTCCCTATGTGACCCAGTATGGACTAGTACACTGGACTAGTACTGGGGTGCGAACTTACGACTATACCTACTAACTATACAATATCCGACTAAACTATCATTCTTGCAAATAAAACTGTCACACTGGTAATCTAAACGATATCAAAGTCTGCATTTCGCTGTTGTATTTTTGATGAGGTTATTTCTATATCTGTCTAACGAATAAACTAGTTAGTCCAAACATATCTAGTTTTTCCCAGCGCTCTTCATACTACGAGTATTTTCTATCACTATATTATAATGTCTTGATTGATTTCATTCCAAAATTTTTCTTCTCTGTTTTTCATCTTAAGTATATCCGATAAATATGATCGGTCCATTTTCGTTTCTTTTACATTATTAATGATGTTCAGTATAGTCTTAGTATCCGATCACAGAAGAGACCACCATCGTTTAGAGAATTTATTCCGGAATATTTAGATTTTTTTTTTTAATTTTCTTTTTGTATAGATTACCCCTAACCCCTGCACTAGAATAACTTTTGTTGTAGAGGAAAATGTATATAACATATTTTAATTAAAATCTTGGATTGAGTCGATTTAAAATTCAGGCAATTTGGAATTTGTTTGACATTACAAGTTAACCGGAAGCTAAAATATCACCGTGCGCTTACACAGTTTATGTTGGCTAAACCCTTATAAGGCATTTAGTATAGGCTTATTAAAGTTGAATTTTGACGAATTACACCTGTGGAAAGTCTGTGAGATCGCCTGTTATTATTATTAAAAATACTTAAATTTCCTTAAAAATTTATGGCTTTTGTTTAAAAATATATTTATGTCACCGTTTACTTGTGGTTATGTTATAGATAATCATTATATTACTGCTGCAATTTGACTTATAAGGAACCGCTGTTCCATAATATTTAAGTGTTACCGGCCTATTATTCCTCGTTAAATAATTACCCATTCCGGCTGCATAGATAGTAGAATGTTTAGAAGGGTTGCCACAGTACAACGGAAAAGTAAATGACAAAAACGCCTATATGGACATAGGCGGCATACATTCACGTGTTATGCAGACGCACTAATGCCTACTTACATAGTGGAGTGGTTATTTATGCGTTTATTGATCCGTGAACGCCTCACGCACTATCGCATACGCAACGACGATTCGATACGCACAACGGTTGTTGTAAAAAAAAGCAATTCTTGCCGATTCCAATACGTATTATTGTGTTCGTAAGTTTGTGTGAATTACCCACACATTGGAATAGCCAATAAAGAAAAACTATATAACTTTACTTACATTAAATTAATTAATTCTAACGTGGGACCAATGTTATGTAACTTAAAAAGTAAATGGGTTTACTTAATATGGAAAGTCAAGTAACAAATTATTTATTGTGAGGAAATGTCTTGGAGGCATCTTTGAAAAATAAATAAATAGAGCTATTTAAAAATATTTCAAAAAAATATGGAGAAAATATAATAACGATAAAATTTAATAACATTAGTTTTCATATAATTTTTATCTAGTATCATTTCTCTTCAAAACAATAAAGAAACCATTTCATTTTATAACTAAAAAGAAGATTTGAATGAATGCGTGAGAGATAAAACCAACACGCACGAAGACCTTCTCGTCCAACCTACTGGTTTTCATATCAGAATGAACAATAATATTTATTTTAAATGCTTATACGAATGTCCATACAATCTACGTACACCTTGCATAAAAAAAGATAACCCCGGTTAATATAATATAAAATAATTTATATAGACAGAAGTCTCAGGACACGCTGCGTTCCGCGATTATAAACTGGGCAGCCCGCCTGGCAGCTGTAACCTCTTGTAATACTCTTGTAACCGCTGTAATACTCTTGTAGGAAACAGCACGTGTATTGGACTAAAAAACATTTAGGTTTTCTGGGTTTAGTCCTAGGACTAAAAGCGTAACCGCGGACTTTGCCGTGAGTGTATAAAAACGCTCAAGCCCTGCAAATAAAGTGATTAGGAAAATCTCGACATGAGTGTAGAGAAGCGATCAGTCATAGGAATGTTTAACTGGTTGTTCTAAGGTGTCTAGTTTTTTTTTAATATTAAGGTCGACAGTTAGGCTGACATTCCACTTGATGGTAGGTGACTACCGTCGCCTAAATCATAAACAACACCTCAGGTGCTGTAACTTTGCTGCCGACCATAGTAGAATTATGGATTAGGGATTGAGACGGAATATGAGCTCTGGCAACCCTTACGCACTCACCTGCATCATGTGTGCACATAGCACACATGCTGTTATTTCACGGTGGTCTTCTGTAAGGTGGTAGAAACGAGCTGTCCAAGTGACTGCGAAACACAGTGTGCCCTGCCAGTACTATCCAGATCCAAACCAGAGCTAATTTTGAAAAGTTCATTTCCACAGTCGAGTCTGCCGGGTGTCGAACCCGGAAACCCAGAGACAGTGTCATAAGGCAAGCAGCACCCTAAGACCCTAACCACTCATCCAAAAGGCTTGATAAAATTATCGCTTCACATTTCTAATTATAGCATTTTTCATTTTATAAAATTATATCTACTTATTTCTTGTACGAGTATTGAATGTATTTGTACTTATACTTACGCTTCAATATTTAAACTTATTAGAATACGCCGTTGGTGTAATTATGTGCAACGCTGAACGCTCATTATTGGTATTATATTAATCGATCTAAGGGACTCTTTCACCAACTACAAGTAAAGTGTTGAATAGTTACTTTTAGAAATAATTTTATGTTTTATTAAATTATGCACTCGGTTTAGTGCATTAGGCGATTTTTTTTATTATTTTCTTTTTTAAGGTTTGAGACTTTTACCGTAAAAACAAAGATATATCAGCTCCATTATCGCTGGTGACCGGTGACTTTAAATGGCGGTTAGCCTTCTTGACATATGGTGAAAGAGGCCCTTAAAAATTTAGGTTATTTGGAAACAGTATGAAAATTTAAATGCCACTCAATGACACTCAGCTTACGTTATTCAAAAAGTTGAAACAATCTGTCGACTTGGTCCTGCTATAAAACATTTTAAATGGGAACAATTACCTAGCATAAAATCCATCTTTGACCTGGTTACAACCTAAATGCAAACATTAGGTACACGCAAGTCATAGCTGGACTGCGTGTCTAGCCCGCCCAGCGGCGGCAATCCGCATGCAAGCAACACACCTCATCAATATAACTAGACACAAAACTATTCTTTATTCCATCAGATCACCACTCAAGTTCTTATTAATTTAGGTCTAATCCATATATAGTTCTACTAATTTTACAACCAGTTTAGTTCTACAACCATAGAACTAAACAGATTTTTTTCCACTTCTATATATATAGTTGGTTGAACTAATGATTCTATTCGTTTTCGAATTGAAAACGAATAGTTTCAGTATCATGTATAGAGCCTATAAACACGATATCTCTGAAAACAAAGTAACTTACTCCATGACCAACCCACAGATTTATTATTTTACATATACGTAGTATTTTACAAAGATTGCTAATGGAATTGTTTTCGGTTGAAACAACGTGAGGTTGGATGAATATTAACTTCAAATAAACTTTAGCACAATGCTTGAAAGCTTTGTTACAGGTTTGACTTTACACAGTGCACGCATACATATGTAACGAACACTCGAGGCTACGTTGTACGTGGACGTGTTCTGTAATATCTGGTCTACACCTGACTCGGTTAAGTGACAAATGTAGTTAGACATTTCAAAGCTTATTTAGTTACTTATCAAGAAATTTGGAGTTAAGGACTTAAAAGCAGTGCGAAAAAGAAACGTGCTAGTTAAAATTGAAACACAAAGTATCAAAACTTCGCACACAGATAATTTATTACCTAGATTGAAACATACGATACTTTTTATCCTGGAATAATGTTAGCTTCCCGAGGGATAGTCTAAGAATATAAAAAATGGGCGCCACTGTTGACGTGGGCCAAGGTCGTCAAAGCGATAAAGATGTCGGATATTTTCTCAGATTTTATGTTTTTCATTTTTCAACGCGGACGAAGTCCCGGGCACTAGCTAGTCTTATATAATCCTTAGAGAACCAAAAAATTGAATAGAGGCTTCAAATCGCTCAATCGTGAATTCTTATTTAATATATGTGAGTTGCCTCATCTTTATAGTTATAATTTTTGTACAGATATTAAATATAGATATTATAGTAAAAATACATTTTAAGCAAAGACAAAAACTTTACGTGACTGGCGTGACTCCCCCCTTGTCATAAATTGTCACACAACGTGACAATTTATGACAAGGGGGGAAATCCTGGTCTATTGTTTTATCTGATCAATTATTTTTAAATGCATATGTGCACATTCTAAGCAGCAGGAGTATTAAAAAGATGAGCATGAAATAATGTGGAAGGAGTTTAGTAATGATGAGAATAATTGCGTCGCGTCATCCCGAATTGGCGGTGGTTCCCACAGCTCATGACATCGTATGGCACGCAGTGCGCAGGTCTCCCGCGCACGTCCGCGCCCATTATCAATTAGGCGGCGCGCGCGTGCGGCCTGTCATTACTGCTAGCGCACGACCACGCACTCGGATGCAACATTGCAAAATACACTTCACCAGCATGGGTCTCAATAGAAATAGAAATTATTATTTGTGTTAAATGCGAATACATTTGAGATTTTAAACAAATAAATGTCGTAAACAAATTCTGCCATTAGTAAGGGCGTAGAATTTTATTTATTTATTTAAAAGATCTAATTATTCTTTTTATATAATATAATAGTCGATGCCCGGTACTTCGTTCGCGTGGAGCCGTTTGCATGCTTACGAGTATATCAATTTAAATTAAAGGGCAGATGGAACCGTTGAGTACAGCTAGTATATGTATAATACATATCAGTAGTCATCACTTTATTATTTTATTGTGTTTTAGCGTACTAGCTGTAACCTCCGTCTTCATAAGCGTGATATTTGGAATAGCACGTAGCTTTTTTGTTAATAAACTTATAGAAATGATACAAACCCTGTGTAACGGCAAGCTCGGCTGTTTCTGAGATTTGCGTGAACGTTCGCACAGGCAAACGATTTTTTTATAATAATATGTATGATATAGCGACACAAAATTGAAATCATTTACTCAACCGCATCAATATTTCTGTGATTAGTTAAATTTACGACAATTTAAATAAATATTTTATATACTTAACCTTAATTAAATTTAATGATAGAGCCTTTTTATTAGCACTTAGGCACTACACCAATTAATACTAGTTGAAGTAGTAATTGTAAATTGGCAGCCGGGGCCCGGGATGCAAATGGCGAGATCGCGAGATATGTTGCGACTTGCGACCTGCGCACACATACACCAACGTGTACGGTGGCCCTTAAACACATTACGCTCCATCAGATATGACGTACACTATTTAAATTAAACCTTCATTTATATTCCTTTGAGACTGATTTTTTTTTATAAATTGTACCTAATTTCAATATTAAATATCTATCAAATATTTTCAGTCATGTTTCCTTTTACTAATAGAGAAATGGGCCAGATATCACAGCTAGCGCGAATCTAACATATCAATATCTGTTTCTCCGCTAATTTATTTTAAGTAGGTGGCTTGAAACTCTTCTTATAAGTAGGCGGCTTTAAATTTTGAGCCACAAACGAGGAAGGTTTGTATATGAAATTTTGCAGGAAAATTGCATCCATGTAAAGCCGGGGGCGAGTCGCTAGTATTATATAAATGTAGCACTTGTGGATAGCAGCCATATAATTCGTAGACGTAGCTATTCAATCTATACTTCTGAAAATGTAGGACTTTTTGTACTAGACATTTCTCGGTGGAAAAACACGCTAATTGGGCTATTACTTATGCAGTCACTGTTCAGTTAGTAGTACGAACAGGTGGCGGTACAGCAAACGCAAATTCTAAACTCGACCAGGCCTATACCAGTGATCGGAAAAATCCGCATAGAATAGTGACCTGTACCCAGCAGTAAGTATATTACATAAGTTATAATATACATAGGAACTTAGAGCCTAAAAAGACAAAACTCTTATTGACAAGATTTGTAATTTCCAACTCCAGTCGATATAAAAAAAATATTGAATATATAAATAAAGAATATATAATATATAAATTGGATAGAAATAATTCTGGGTTTCCTAAAGGAATAAAATGAAATATTGTTAACTCATTTCTTATTACTATAAAAAAAGCTAAATCTATTTACAGATTTATCGTCGTTGTAAAACCAAAATCTACAAAGTCCAATAGGTTCCTATATTTACGACAAAAAGTTTTCCTGAATTTTTTTACATGAATCTTTAAAAAAACAGTTAAAACTAATAAAAAAGTATTTCATTTGAAACTTACAACCTTTTGTACAGGTTTGAAGTCTAAGTCTACAAGCGGTAGGATATATTATGAAATAAGTAGTTGAATATAGGAGTAGCAAAGTAAACAGAGCTGGTCTGTGTGTACGTAGTATGTAGGTAGATAAATTGGCAAGAAAAGCAGCGCAGTCGTGTTGTGCGCGCGCTGCGTGGTCGTGGGAGCGCGCGAGATAAGTGCGAGGTCGCGGTACGTCACGACCGCGTGCAGGCGTTCGTCGCATCCATCGCGTCCTTCTACCAAGCTTACAACCTCCACCTTGGACGTCTTGTTAGGCACATTTTCGACAATTTTCCTTTTAATATAATTTATATGATTTTTATTAAAAAAATTAACATGTATATATTTTAACTACCTGTTGTACGCGACTTATACTCGTAGTCCATGTTTCTAGCTGATAATGTAGCTTTTTACAGGTAAAAGAATTTTCAAAATCGGTCTAGTAGTTTTTGAGCTTATTCATTACAAACTAAAATTTAAAAATGCAAATCTTCTCTCTTTATAATTATAGATTAAAAACATAAAATGAGTACTATGGGTCTCTATAAAATGTACACGCTTGACGTCTTTTTAGGCACTGTTGCCTAAACTGGACTTTGCAAGTTTACTTACAGTTGAGAACTTATGATTTTCAATAAATAGAATGAACATTGATTGTTCTTTTAAATAAAAAAAATATTTATTTTTATTTATTTGAGCTGCCGACAATAGTAGGATTATGGATAGGTATAATAAGGAAGGGATAGGGCTATGGCATCCCTTACTCATTTACTCATACACAACAGTACACATGCTGTTATTTCACACTGGTCTTCTGTAAGGGGATGGCTATACTGCCGGTAGACGGGCTGCCCAAATGACTGCGAAACGCAGTGTGCCCTGCCACAACTTAAATTACATAAAATAATGATATTAAAAAAGAGATCTATTATTAAAATTTGAATGAATTTAACAAGATGAGACAATCTTTTTACTATAGTGCAATACATACATGTCCTTAGTATTTAGTTGATTTGTCAGTAATTTGTCACATTGTGTGGTCTCATAGCATAGCATAGTCGATTATGGGTTCTTCGGTCTAACCGCGGTCACCAACCCGAATGCGAAGCGTGTTACCGTCAACACGCTTGGCATTCGGCTTGCGAACTATTCCCCCTACTCCCATTTGGGGGAGAATTACGTATATATACTTACCCATAACATTGGGAGTCTATATATAGATTATTATATACTCCAGCTTCTATAATTCCGCTATATGTACTTTCTCCATTCATTAATTTGATTCTTTAAATATATCTTGCCATTAATCTATGAAACTCGATCGTTAAATTTAAAAAATAATAAAAAAAAAACTATGGACAGTGGAAAAATCTCAAAAAATAATAATCATTTTTTATTAAATTTGATTTTGTGTTTAAACAAATTAAAAAAAAACACGAATAAAATGTAGAATCTATTATAATGTTAATTATACTTATAATAATTTATTATATTAGTTCGATTATATTTATTAGAAAAAATAAATGGTCTTCTTTAATAAGCGCGTTACAAATTCTCTCCGCTAAGAATGCGGTATCAATAATTCTTAATTGGCTTGTATGTTACACAAAGTTTACAACGCGCATTAGCCTCCCATAATTACGAATATAAAAACACAAGACTACATCCACTTGTGTTTACGGAAACATCTAAATTGGCGGCCAATTTATTCTGAACTTACCCCAAAGACAGTTCTGTAATTAGACCAGACTTGTTTATTTCCTACAAGGTTTATGGAGCACATGGCCAACGCTGCTATTATTCAAGCAAACAACGTCAAGTTATTAAAGTTTTTTGAGCAATATACCTACAATTATTGCCTCAAGTTCCATTATGCGTTAGACTAGATGTGCGGCAATGCCTGTTTTTGAAAGTCAAAGACATCGAAATACTACAATGGAATTTGCGTCACAAGTGCCAAAGGGGAACATAAAAAGAACGCCTTTGACAGAATCATGGCGGACTCTTGCCTTCACGCGTCAATGGTAAAAGGTAGTAACGATCAACTTCTACTATTTCATTTTAAACTCTAATGGGTTGACGTAAAGTCACATTTTCTTTAAATTACGTACTTATTATTATGTTTGTTTTGTTATAAATGACAGTTCATGCTCTACGCATATGTCACTTTTAAATGTTCCATAAAATTCGTTGTGTTTTGTATGGCACGCGTGTTCCATGTTGTAGTAGTTTGATGATCAAAGACCATAAAATATATCTTCATGGACGTCAGCCAGTCTGACTTAAAAAAAAAGTAACGTGATAGGTAATAAGCCAGGTAGCAGCTATAGGATATAAAATTTTCTTAATGTGAACGATATTTGATTTTCCTATCCATTCCTATTCCCTATCTTTAATCCCAGTATAGTAGGCAGCGCACTGAAGCACCTGTGGCGTTGCTTGACTTATAGGCGACGGTAGCCACCTACCAATTACCATAAAGTGGACCGTCCGCCTGGCTGTCTAGATTAATAAAAAAAGGTAAAGAATTTTTTAATATAAAATTTTGCTTTGAAAAAATAAGTTCAATAATCAATATATTAAGTAGTTATCTACTTAAACAATGTTCATTATAGAATTACACCAAATGAGCAATCATTATGTTTTTAGATAGACGATTTCGTTAAGTATATGTAGTTAGTTCTTACATCATATGCTCCGTTGTAATTAAAAGGGGCTGGTGTGTAAAGGTTATATTTTTTACTTATTTATTGTAATTTGCAATTATGCGTGTTTCTTCTCTTGACTGTTAAGCCAATTAAATGAATTAGAGTTATTAATCTTTATTGTTCTTAAAGATAAGCAAGTGCTGTTTCTTTAGTTATATTAAAATAATGTGGATTTGTATGAAGCATTTTTTTGTGTTCACTACTTTTTACACCGATGCGAGTTAGAAGAATTCTTGGGTTAAAAACTATTTTTTTTTGTTTCCATATATCTGTCATTGTTTATATTAAAGCCACTACCCGCAATAAATATGATTAATCAATTTCTCTAATGTTTATTCTTAGTTAAAATTTACAGGTTTTTTTTATATTAACACTGCAATGCCAATGTTAAATGACAATTGAAATTATAAAGTTCAAAACAAGTTTAAAATTACGATTTTAATGACATGTTAATGACATTTAAAATCAATGACAGTTGAAAAAAATAGTAATTATCACAGAATTTTATGTGATTTTTAAAATTAAGCTCGACAGACAGACTGACGGTCCATTTGATGATAGCTGGCTACCGTCGCCTATAGCGCCACAGGTGCTGCAACTGTGCTACCGACCGTAGTTAAGGTTAAAGGATTAGGAAGGGATAGGGAAATAGGCTCTGCATCTCTTACTCACTCTCACCAAAACGCAATAGCACAGATGCTATTATTTCACGGTGGTCTTCTATAAGGGGGTGTTATTGCCGCTACACGGACAGCCCGAATGACTTCGAAACGCAAGTGTGCCCTGTCACTAGTTGCCATGTCCAGACCAGGGCCAACTATGAAAAGTTCCTGAAGTAAAACCGCTTCATATTCTACGAATACTTCATAACTTTCTTAATATCAAATACAATCGGAAGTCTATACAGCTGATATCTACACAAATCGAAACTTATAACGCATCGATTGCTGTAAGCTTGTAATTCGACCCTATTAAATCGAGTTGTTATTGGTGTGCGACGGCTTCTACCTACTACACACAAATGTTCTATTAACACACCCCTGCACACAGGTATCAGTTTAATGTACATTGCTGTTCCAGTGACTGCGTTTCGCTAAGAAATTTATATGCAAGCAACGATGTACATCAAAATTAGCGTTTGGGTCTTAGGTTAGAATCGAATTTACAGTGTCGCATACTGTGTCGCATTGGTACCATGAATCGATTGTCCAGTGCAGTTACAGTTACGGCCTCGACCACCTAGCGAGCACGCAATCGTCTCATTGCGAAATTGTTAATCATTAAAAAACACATTCTTGAAATTGAAAACGTTAGCCATTTAAATGGTCTTTTCTCACAAAAAACAATGACTCATTCGACTCAATAATTATACTATAATTGCATTAATTAATTAAAGTATGATTAATATTCAATTGAAAAGGTATGCATTCTATACGTTTTGAATAAATAAATAATTAAATTTAAAGAGAAACATTACAAATATTATCAGACAAACTTCTTTCGTGTAATTCACACAATTTTAAACCTCTGGTGAAACCGTTTTGCTGATGCGAACTATAGATAAAGTTGATGGCGCTTAGAAATTTATAATGTAACTTAGTAGTTTATAAACAAATATCAGCAATTATAGGTATTGTCGTTATCATATTTCCACTGGTAAAAACTGTATCAAAATCCGTTTGGTGGTAAAGAAGAAGTTAGCGGAGAAACTGACAAAAGCGGACAACGACTAAACGCATTGTGCAATGTCTGAAACTTTCAATCTATTTTTTTGGTGTTAATCTTTACAATAGTCTGTATGACCGCTAACTCCTCCAAAACCATGCAACGAATTTTCACCATCAGTTAAATAATTTTATATCTATACTGGAATTTTTATATCTACAATCATCATCATCAATCATCAATACTAATAATAAATCTGTAAGGGTTGGTTATGGAGTAAGTTACTTTGTTTTGAGAGATATCGTGTTTATAGGCTCTATACATGATACTGAAACTAAGTTGACTATTTTTAGAATTTTTTTCTGTATATATGTAAGTATGTATGTTCCTCCATAACTCTTAAACGAATCAACTGATTTTCATGAAATTTAGTAGATAAACATTTAGACGTACGGGACACAGGATAGGCTACTTTTTTTCTTTTTCAACGCGGACGAAGTCGCGGGCGCCAGCTAGTTAATAAACTTATATAAAGCTGAATCTCAGGAACTACTGGTTCGAATTGAAAAATTATTTTTGTGTTGGATAGTCCATTTATCGGGGAAAGCTTTAGGCTATATAACATTTTGAATGCGGACGAAGTCGCGGGCAACGGCTACTATATCAATACTAACAAAATACTAATAATAAACCTGTAAGTGTAGGTATTGTATTACGTATATTCCTCCATAACTCTTATACGGATTAACTGATTTTCATGAAACTTGGTAGAAAACATTTCGACGTACAGGACACAGGATAGGCTACTTTTTTCTTTTTCAACGCGGACGAAGTCGCGGGCAATAGCTAGTATATAATATAATAAAACCTAATTAAGTTATTTCTTGAGCGAAGCCGGGAGCGGGTTGCTAGTAAACTATAATAAAGATAATATCATCATCATTATTGGAGTATTAAGACGACATCATTATTCGAGCTATGTTATGTTATGTAAGAAAATTTATATTTTGTTAAGTCCTGTTGTAATGTTCACGCCTTTAGCGGGGTCAATCTGCATACAATGGCTGGGACTCGATTATGGTTGGTCCTACATGCCTGCATGTTTTTTGTTAGCTTGCGTAAATAATTATTGTACTACCAGTTTTATTTTATTTAGGTACTAACTACAGTTTTAAAAATACAGTTTTAAAATAATTTTAAAAATAACATAATTTAATGTTCTTTTCCTATACATAATAACATGTTATTAAACTAAATTACCTTTATCTTAAATGAAAATCTTTAAAATAAAATAAAATATACTATTAGTTTTAACGGTGCTTTGTGATAGTCGGACGCACAATCGGCTTCCGAATCCAGTTGACCTGCACAATTTTCAAAAAATTTCAAATTTTCACAATACTGCTGCAATTTACAAATTTTTCAATATTTTATAAGAATATCTTTTGTAAAAGAAGATGAAAAGAATTAAATGGGTTATAGCTGAGCGACCAAGTTCAACACGATTCAGACCAATTAGGAACATGAGTCCTGAAACTCATCCCTAATTAAGCTTACCTAATCTTATATTCTCATTACAACTTTGTATTACTATGTAGACGTCATTACCATTACTCAGTATTTTTAGTAAGGTTATGATTTTGAGGTTTTGAGTGAAGACATTAACTAATTTTGAAATTCGAGCGTTTTGTTGTCGTTCTGCTAAAAAATATTAATTCTTTAAGGGCCTCTTTCACCAACTACAAGCGTTGATTACAGTTGCTTTTAGAAATAATTTTATGTTTTATTAAATTATGCACTCGGTTATTTTAATTTTAATTTTACCGTACAAACAAAGATATATCAGCTCCATTATCCCCGGTGACCGGTGACTTTAAATGACGGTTAGCCTACTTGACAGGTGGTGAAAGAGGCCCCTTAAATATGATTTTCATATACTTAATTGGATATACAGTGTGGAAAAATAAGTCTGGCCCTGGAGGGAAACTACCTTAAATCCTTAAGTTGGCTCATTTTACATAAAGAAACATTTTACTTAAATGTGAAAAAAAATACGAGTATTTTTTTTCACATTTAAGTTGGTTCGATTCCCAGACGAAGCAAGTAATTTTTAATAAATCTTTGAATGAAGTATTACTAATTTTTTAAAATGAAGGAATGTCTCTTTTATGTAAAATGAGCCAACTTAAGGATTTTAGGTAGTTTCCCACCAGGGCCCGACTTATCTTTCCACACTGTATAGTTATACCCAATCTGTACTCAACTATAGTTTCATTATTACCTACTTGATGTCACGTGAAGCTTTACAGAAGCGTGACGTCATCGCTGATAGGTCCAAATGAAATTAAAACGAAATTAAATGACTACGAATTACAAGACTTAATAATTCACACGATTGTGACTCATCGATCGCATTACGAACGAACAAGAAGCACGTTCACATACAAATTCACGTTAACGAGATGATGATTCGATATATTCTGGGATTAATATGGTATCGAGTATCAAAACACCTGTGATACACTCGACAGTTGCCCAACACATATTTTTGAATATGTGCATGCTTCGCACATTGATTTGTCAACATAATTATGTATCACACACGTGCATCATACAACATGTACTTAGTAAATATTTCGTAATCTTTGATTTTACTGCGTATTTACCTCACTTTTATAAGGACGTCCAATATGTGATCGTTATTTTGGTTATTTATCAACTATTCTTCTTCTTAGTCTTACACTATTGGCGTGGTAATGGATCTTATTGGATAAGTCTGAGAGATTTCTCCATTTCTCTTTCTCTATTTGTGACATTGTGTGTACAATTATAGATTTTTTCCATTGTTTCTCCGCCTATCTCCACGGATCCATAATGGTACTATCTTTCTATGGTGTAATAATTTATAAGGATTACAAGTAAAGTAACCAAGCAGTTTCAATGATTTGAGTATTCAGAACAAAAACAATTAAAACAAACCGCCAAGGAATTAAAAGTCACGAATGGGTGAGACCGATTTATGATTCAGTTTTCACTTATGGAAAGAGGGATGTGTTTCTATATAAAAATTGCAACTCGGACATAGCCGGGATCGGATCCTGTAAGCTTCATTAATATTTAAAAAATAGTAGAAAGTTTAGAATAAATGTAAAGATCACATCCCTTCTACAAATCAAATGCATATTAATTAATTAAGAACAAGAAAAACAAATGATGTTATTCGTAATAATTTCTTCTGTTGAATATTCATATTAAATTTGTATGAATTGTTAGAGTGATATTGTTTTTCCATTTCGTTCTGAAAGTCATGCATTGTAAATTTTCACTGAAGAGTAGATAAGAACAAACTGCCCTGCACACAGTTTTCATATGTCTCTGAAGTAAGAGGGCATACTGACTTCTGTAGCGGTACCTACCTACGATCTGCCTGCCGGTCGCTTTCACTTTAAAAAAAAAACACGGAAAATTATTCTATTCAAAACTAATGCAATAACGAATTTTTTATGTAAAGGTAATCAGACAGGCTGACGATTCACTCGATGGTAGGTGGCTACCGTCACCTATAACAGAAGTAAGTTCACAGGTGCTGCATCGCGTTGCCTACCATAAAAGGATTAGGTAATAGCATACGAGTAATAAGGGTCAGAGAGTATATTGCGAGTTTTACTTGATCAACCTCGTCGAATGCGTAAACGTCAATTCTCGCACTAGGCTCTTTAGGAAGGGATAGGAAAATGGGCTCTATAGCATCAATTACTCACTCACCGATACGCTGAAGTTTTGAATAAGCTTAAGTTACAGTTTGGCAGACAGCACGTCTGGTGACCTTAGTCCCTCCTTTCCAGAGATAACTGTGAAATAACACGTCCCCTTAATGCATCGCCGTCTTTAGATCTACAAGGTAGTTTAACCCGTTTTTTGATACATAGCTTGGTTCCCAATTTAGCCTGTATCATAAATCAACTTAACAGTCATTTAATATCACTACGAACAGCCAAAAGTCAATGACTGCATGATAAATCCATCTTCTTCTTGTATATTTAAAATGTAGTAATCAAACATATTTATAATATGTGTTAATAAAAAGATAAAGATTTCAAATATACAACCTGTTTTTAGTAGAAGTGTTTTTAGGAATGTAAAACTTCAAACTCATTTTTCTCAAAACTATCTTTTTGCACTTAATTGGTTTTTGCAGTAAGGGGACGCAATTATGTAATTTAAAATGTGTAAGTACAAAAAAAAAATTGCACTTTTTTCCGACATAAATCAAATAACAAAACATAAATCAAATAAATATTAGTATTCCATCGCTCTTAAGTTACTTAAAGTAACAATAAGTAAAATTACATCAGTGCATAGTAAGTGTCCCAACATTGAGGAAAGGCTGAACAAAGTATCACCAATATTTACTATGTGATATTAAAATACTGAACAAAGATAATTGCCTCTTTAAGATTCCGTTCGTAATACAGCATATAAACCTGTTGATCTAACCATAAGAAGACACCGGTCCGATGTAACACTTCATAAATAACATTAACTGATAAAGATCAGCGGCACTCGCAGGACATAACATAATCTCGCTAACAAACTATTTTCTTATACAGCAATTGTACGGGTGTTGGATCTTAACCAGTATTGTAGAAATGGAAATAAGTAAATGCCTCAATACTCTAAAAGTAAAACTAAACACTCGAAGTCGTAGACATTTAAAAAAAGTTACAGATACAGTACAGTAGCTTACGTTACGGTTGAATACAGTAGTTTCAAACCTGTTCAAAGTGAGAATCGCAAAGTTTTGCGGACTTAAATACTGCAAGTGGTACATTTCTTGCATGAAAACAACCATATCAAAGCAATCGAGCGATCGATACGTTTTTTTTAATATCGTTTACATTTTCTCTTTATTCACTGACCTTAACTATAATATCCACCTACATACAAGTGTATATGAAGTTATACATCGTGTTATTTCGTAACAGTTGGAATTCCATACATATTTTGTGTCAATAAGAATGTTAATTACCCATATTAATGTTCACTTGTTGTTTTTCAGAGAAAGTGTTCTTTTAATTATGGTTCTATTAGAATTTCTATGTTACTATTGTTTTATTAATTCTCTTCTTTATCTATTAACTAGCAACCCTCTCCCTAAGCTTTGCACGGGTGCAATTTTTTTCATCAAATCTATACTATAAAGCTCAAGAGTTTGCTTGTTTGGTTGTACGCGATAATCTCAGGAACTACTGGTTCGAATTGAAAAATTGTTTTCGTGTTGGATAGTCCATTTATCGAGGAAGGCTAATAGGCTATAGAGAACGCGGACGAAGTCGCGGGCACCAGTTAGTTATATATAAAAACGTACCTCGTTTAACGCTCTTTCCATTAGTGAAAACCACACCACAGAGGTACAGACGGTAGAAAGCGACTTACGTATAAACCTTCCCTGATTATCCCTCTATCCATGAGCGAAGACAGAATTAAAATCGGCTCAGCCGTTCTCAAGTTTTGGCGCTTAGCAACACATTTAGGGATTTATTTTATTTTTTATATAGACTATGTAAAGACTAGCGACCCGCCTCGGCACTTCAATTAAAAAATTCTGCATTTTATATGCATATTATACGTTTTTGAGGGGCAATATTTTACTACATCTATTAATAGATAATAGATAAACACTATACTGAGTAGATTTTTGAAAGTCTACTGTTGTCCATAACCTTCCAATAAGACCGGCCAAGTAGCCTTGATCCAGTGCCAACCCGCGACCCTTATTTCGTCAGTACATGTTATGGGTAGACTCCTTTCGGCCCTAGCGGTCCCTAGTTCTCAGTACTATGTCCTGCCCATTGCCACTTTTTCTTACTAATCCATCTGGTTTAGTCTAGTGACTTTTGTTTATATACAAACCTCCTCATTCCTGATTCGATCCCGAAGAGTAATTTTTTTTTACTAGCAACACCAAGGTCATACACGGTGCGTGCACGTTCATATTTTAATTGCATTGTGTACGATGAAATGAAAAAGGTTAAGTCTATTATAGTGGACAATTGAATTTTTTGTAAACATATTTGATGAAACCGCCCTTATAAGACTTTTAAAGTGAGATGTTTACTTTGTAAAATACTTCCATGCGAACATTAATACACGCACGTTCTCGCATTAGCATTTTAAATAGGACGCAATGCATTATAACTATAGTTTATGGAAATACTAGACATTGATAAAGTGTTTCACTTTTTAAGACGGTTTTCGAAAAAACTTTAAACATTTTAATAAAACTGTTTAATATTATCTCCTCTATACCCTATCCATTTATGCCAGGGATTTTATATAAACAAATATGCAAGAAAACCTATTATTCGGTCGAAAATATATGGGTAAAACATTTATGATAAAAAACTTAATGTGCATTTTCTAAATCTCGACAATTAATCTTTGGTTTGTAAATTTGATGTTTGTGTTGAATAGATTTAGATGAAACTTGTCATATATAGTCATGAAAATAATATATTCTTGATAAAAAAACCATAACTTGGATTAATGATGGTGGTATTTATTATGGTAATGAATTTCATAGATATTATACTTTAACTTCAATATTATATACAAAAAAGTTTTGTATAAGTTTTGTATGTAAAGGGAACGTTATGACACGACATCCGCTACCCACAACGCTCGTCAAGCACAGGGAGTGCTACGCGCCCTTCTGAAATTGTAGCTGCCGTGAATCGAACCCGTTACCTCTGAGTCAGAGCCTTAAGGCCTTAAGTCATGAACCATCCAACTAATTGTGGTTCGTCAAATGAATTCTTCACATGTCAATTCTCACTTAATTTTACATACTTCTGATAAAGCATTCGCGCCTTTGTGCTTATACACCTCTTCTAGAAATAAGAGATATGATAGGCCAATGCAGTTTCGCAGACTTTGCATGCCTCGAAACATTAGTGGCTTCTCCAACACGCGAATTCGTTAAAAAGTTGGCTAGTGACAAATAAAACTGTTTAGATAAAAAATAAGTCAGAATACATTATCTCTATGCGATGATAAAATCAGCAATAAAATTTGCTCACACAGACAATCGTAAAATATTAATAGTGTAGTTCATTAAGGAAGTTTGAAAAAATGTGTTTTTTACGTCGAGAACTGTTATATTTGTCACTCGTAACATAAGCGAAGTTACATAATGTATGGCCGACCAGAAAAGTGGTTTATCATTTTCGATAACAAATTCCATTCATTTCAAAATTCGCTAAGTATTGATTACTAATTGACATAATTGTCACTTTGAATTTTCAAAGGAAAACAGACCTTATCATTCTACAAAATACAAAGAATGTTCAATCTTAATTAAGATAATAAAGCACTTTATTTGTTGAGTTTACAAATAAACCCTTGGTACAGTTAGCAAATAAAATATTCGGTCATCTATAATATTTCTTATACATACCATATTAAATAATCCAACGATTTTATAGTAACCTTTAAACAGAATTTGGTTTTGATTACACTTTCAAATTTAATCCATCGTACCTTATCCATATTGTAGAATACATTCCGAAGAACATATCGTATAAGCCACGTCTGTATTTTAACCTGAGAACTCATACAGAAACATCTTGTTTGTATACAATCTCCGTAGTAACATAACTAGTTGCATATTATGCAATAATTCGAACGTTAAACAGTGAAACAGTTGAAACTGAATCGTAGCTAGGCGCAGTCTGCTCACCTTGCCAAAATTAACCGGTCCGTTAGTGAATCAATAACAAACTCAACCGCTGACCCAATGCAACGAAACTGGAACGATACTCTATAAATAAAACCGCCCGTTTCGTCTGCAAATTTTATACAAACGTCAATTTAAACTAGTTTTAATTCTATTTGAACATGGAAAAGCTTTTATTGTAAATAGTTTCCCTCATAAGAATATGGGGGTACGATGCGAAATGGCATTTTCGCTCGCTCCTCATAACAAATCGTTCAGAAAAATATTATTGTTTATGAAGCTTCAGTATAAAAGTAGCTGTTATTAGGTAAGAGTATTGTGATTACTTTGTTATAATACATATGAAATTGTGTTTGAAAGTTGTGTACCTGTCTAACGAATATGTAGCACATTCGATAGGACGTCCATGTAAATTCACTCAATTTTGTTGCGGGCATTATAGACTTAAATGCTTTGTATTAAAGACTTCGATGTGCCTCAAGGTCCCCTTATTGAAGAATATATGGCACCATGCTACTCTGCTGCAGGTTTTTCCTTAATCCTACTTTTGTCGGCAGCGCGCGCACTTGAAACACATCCTGTCTGAAGCTTAATAAAAAAAAATATTCAGCAATCAATTTTCATTTCAGATCATCTACGAAAAGTTTAATGCGGTGTACTTTTCAAAAATATTCTGTAAACAAAACTAGAAGAAAGGGTGAGGAACCCTAGAATCCCTAGAACTAATATCATAATATGTGAATGCGCTTTATCCGCGTGTAAAAGAGAGCGGCGATCGCTCCATGCATTATTAAACACATCAAAGGAGAAAAATCGAAATGTGCAACGGCCAGTGAAGCGGTTTTCCACCCGATTAGCGATACGCGGATCTACCGATTGTTGTGTGCAATCGTACACACTAACCCAATAAGCTTATTAATGAATAATCTCACATGGAGCACGGCGCCGGTGACGGGCCACAACTGTGTAGCCACATAAAGAGGTTTAAATATTTGATAGTCATGGGGGTAGCACACGTGAAGCCTTATGGTTATGTGAAGATCTAAAAGAGAATGCTCACAGACTCCTACCTCATGGTTCAGATAACAATACCACTTACGTTTACTTGTGTAACTTATTTGATCTTAAATTCTCGTAAAAAAAACTTGTAGTGGTCAACTATTTGAAAAAGTTTCCCGCTTGATGTAGACTATAAAAAATGTTAAAATGCATCTTATTTTATTATTTTTCTAACAACGATATTGTTCAAACAAAATCAAAGAAGCTGCTCTTTTACAATTAGAATCTTAGTTTTATTTAGATAAATTTCTCAACATTCTGTAACTAATTCAAACTTACTTAAGGTAAACTTCGCTTACAATATATATTTAGTCATTCCATTCACATTCACATTTTAATAGTAAGGGTAAAAAAAATCCAAAAAATAGAACGTAGAAATTGCAAATAATTTTAAAAATTCAATTTTTCTTCTATCTCGAATAAGTCTATAATTTTATTATACAAAATGCCAGACAAATATTTTATTTTAAATCTATATTGCTACCTGTTTCACGCATTAGGCGAGGATTTTCCAGCTGCCAACTGTGAACATTGTGCATATTAAAATATCCTCTATAGAAAAGTTATTGATTCTTTGATTCATCGTTCCACAAAATTTTACCTTCCTGGCCTTCCTAGGAAATAACAGCTTATCAGTGCATGAATGGACTTAAACATACTCCTATTTAGAAAGAAATCATAAAATTAATAAGAGCAATCTGATCTTTTTAGATTATAATAGTGTTCCTTACTAAGACAAAAAAGACAAACATACAAACTTTACCTCTTTATAATATTAGTATAGATTAGCCAATAATACTTTAAAGAAAAGGTGCAGATATAACGTAATCGTAATAAGACATCGACGAGAAATCGATAGTAGTCAGTGTCAAATGTTTTAACAGACTTGTTTTTACAATTAATTATGAGAACCTACTAATTACTTTACGCTAATCGATTGGTATGCCGATAAATCTATTTATTTATCAAAAAAACTCCCACTGAGCAATTGGACGTGCCGCTGTTTTTATATCTGTAGTTGTAAAAAAAAATCGAAAACAACAGAACAAAAGGTTAAAACTTTTTTACTAATAGACAGTCTCAAAGATGAATTGCCTTTGTTAGCACTTTTTTGTTTCGGGAATATTATGAGGAAAAATCTAATTTATTTACAGGTACAGGTAACTGATATGTATCGATCGAGGATTTGATTTGATTGCCCAGCTTGTACAGCACACTACGCGCAAATATTCTGTCAAAGCGAAACATTTGGTAGACTATCGCCGTATCTGCTTCCCTCAAATGAAAAACCGTTGCTGAGGAGTTGGGTATCCCGCAGGTCAAGGTTACCATGTCATGGAAATACCACCGAAGTAACGGTATACCAAATTTCCCACCAATTGAACTTGTGGATGTTAGTAAGATTAACTAGGAAATAAACTGATGATCTTCAAACGCCTGAACATATCTTCATAAATTACAACTAAGAATTAGCCTATCTGTTTAACTATCCGAAATAAATAAAGAAACTAAATAAGAACTATCCGTTTGGGAGTTAAGTACGATGCCACAGACAGATAAACAGACAAAACTAGCATTGCTGTTACTTATACAAAATTATACACATTTTAAAGATAAGTTTTTTGTGTTAACACAAATTACACACAAACATTAATTACAATTTTTTTTTAAATATATATTACAACTAAGATATATACAGCCATTGTCACTACTTATCGAAAAATCGAACACAATATTGCAGACAAGACAAAAGGCTATAGATGGAGTTGATAATTAGTAGACAAATCTTTATAATGACCTAGAAAATTTTAGTATTACTGGCTTTATCTGAGTCTTCTTCCGTAGTTAGTATCTTTATTAATTATCGCCTATTCTGATTATCTTTTAGGTCGACAGACAAGGCTGACGGTCGTCTTTTGTCACAAGTAACGACAATGAGATGAAAATGCACAGCCGAATTTTGTAAATTATAGGAAGTATAAGAAGTAGTAGGTTTTTTAATATTGGGAAGACAGTTTACAGTCATATATTTGACAAAAATTGAAGCAATAAATATAATAATTGGTGAAAATGGAAATAAATTATTAAAAAGTGCTTACATTGGAAAGCTTTTAGGATTCTTCATAGTAGAAATTTAAATTGATAAGCCTACAAAACATTTAAAAATACTCTGTTCGACACAAATACACCATAAAAAGTTACAGGAAAAATATATTTAACACCATAACTACCATGGATAGCTATGCTTGTTATTGGCGTAACAAGCATAGCACGGTTCAATGACAGGCCTTTGCACTCAGCTTGGCGCCCAAATATTTTTTACCGAATAGAACAGTAGAAAAATCAAAGCAGAGGCTTATAAGCCATATAAAAAGTTGCGTTTTTATCGCATAAAAAAATTGTTATTGAATATGTTAAGAAAAAGAAATAAAGAGGTTCATTGCTGAGGCCCGCCATCATTTTTTATAGTGTTCTAATTTAAACTCGGCTACAGTTCTCTAGTTCCACTCATGAACGCATGTTTAATGAAGATATTGGCGTTTTTTTAACATTTCGAACCAGTGTTTAGTATATTTCCATCGGCGTACAATATTATTGAACGAAATGTAGATACAACAAAATAACCACAATAACGATATAACAAAAAATAAACCAACTTCAAACGGTCTCATGGTCTTTTATCATGGATGCCAGCGTCAGAATTGGACCAAATTAAAATTGCACCACAAGGGAAGCACCAGCTTTCAAATAAAAAAAAACCACCAAAATCGGTTCAACCCGTCGAAAGTTATGGGTAGCAAACATAAAAAAATACAGTCGAATTGAGAACCTCCTCCTTTTTTGGAAGTCGGTTGAAAATGACCATAATCTAGACTAGACTGTTATAGAAAGAAAATATTTGTATTTTCGTTTGTAATGAATAAACTCAAGAACTACTGGACTGATTTAAAAAGTATTTTAAATCTATATAAAGCTATATTAAGCTATATAAATAGCTTATATAAAGCTACATTATCAGCGAGTAATATAGGCTATCCTTACTAATATTATAAATGTGAATGTGTTGTTACGCTTTCACGCAAAAACTTCTGAACCGATCACCATGAAATTTTGCATACACGTTGTCTGGGACACTAAGAAAGGACATAGGGTACCTTTCATCATTCAACGCGGACGAAACTTTATAATCGTCACAATATTCAATATACTAATAATAAATCTGTAAGGGTTGGTCATGGAGTAAGTTACTTTGTTTTCAGAGATATCGTGTTTATAGGCTCTATACATGATACTGAAACTAAATTGACCATTTTTAGATTTTTTCTGTATGTATGTAAGTATGTATGTTCCTCCATAACTCTTAAACGATTCAACTGATTTTCATGAAACTTGCTAGATAAACATTTAGACGTACGGGACACAGGATAGGCTACTTTTTTCTTTTTCAACGCGGACGATGTCGCGGGCGCCAGCTAGTACTTTATAAAGTTACGCGGACGAAGGTGACTTTGTCCGCGTAGTTACAGCTGGTTTTCAATATGTGTTAAAATTTATATTGTTTTAATTTATCGTTGCATTTATTACTGAAACTCATTTCGCGTTATAATCATATCCATCCATTTTGCAATCTTGAATCTTCGTTTTTTTTATTTGGCATATAAGAGGGCGTTATATTAAAAGATAGCGCTAATGCTCGTATATCAATGTGTCAAGGGAATACAGGTGTAAAACTATATTTTAGTATTTTAATATAAACCAAATACGTAATGATATAAAAAATTCTCATTCATGTTGATTTTTTTGCGAACCTCTTGCTTGACTGTAACAAATAATCTAATTAATATTAAATACAACATCAAATGAAAAGGGGTGCATGAGACAGGCTTTATTATTATCCATTCAAAGAATTCACAAGCTGTGGAACAGCCGTGTGAATCTGTATAATGATTCATCGATTCGGAGTGATCGACGAATTATTCACTTCGAACACGTATGTGTCATACAATTTTATTTATATTTTAGTATCTTTTTTATGTTAAGGTTGACAGGCAAAGACTAAAATATTATAATGCGCAGTTTTATATAAATAACACAAGGCTTAAAAAACTTGAAATACATAAAATACACAGAACGTTTTTTAACGTAAATAAAAATGACTATTATTGCAAAAATAAAACTTGTACTATATAATAATGTCAACGGTGTTGGTGTTAAGATGACACGGCGCCGCAACAATTACTTTAAAATAAAAAATTTATCGTTACACTTATTTACGATTTTTTAAACTATAAATGTTATAATCGGCGTCACCTTCTCCATCAATATCTAAGTCTTAAAATAGTTAACAGTTATAATATGAGAAGAATATAATTATGCACTATTTTACTGTCAACTAAAAACGTATAGACGGGTCGCGATAACATTAAATTGAATTTAGTGCGTATCTTGACCAAAATTAGTGTCAATTAGCTACTACATATATGTTAATGCTAATTAATATGACCACAATGTTATAATGTATTTGTTTGGGTTATATTCTAATAGGATCGGTCAAAAGCACCGTCGAAAATCCGCTAAGTTATGTCGTAACTTTCATTTGCATACGGATCTCCTCATACCTGTGATTTGATCTCGCAGAATAACCCCGAGCATTACCCTCTATATCTCATTGAGTGATGTTGAGCTTTCTTATTTATTGACTATTTCATTTCGTTTTTTATTAATAAATAATAAACATAAAAGAAATAGATTATTTTGGCAAGACGGAAATATGAATAAGAAATTACCATAAACGTTATAATGTAAATTTAATGGCGCTGCTTTTATTTTGAACTCGAACCAGAGCTGTCTATCAATTCGAGATTTTGGGAAGTAATGTCTTTATTTTGAACCACAGTACAAGTCGGGAGCATAATAATGATTATAGATTAATGAGTGTGCTTCGGCCTTAGTTAAAGAATTACATTGACCCGTCCACACATTTCATGCTGGCCTAAGATGCTAGTAGAGGAGTAGTGGTTAATAGATCGCGTGTGTCCAGCGCTAGCGCACGCACGGCGCGGCTCGCAACAAGCACGCCTATTCAATTACGGAAAGGTCACGCCGTTTGGTGCGCGGGCGCAAGATTATCGCAGCTCACCTGTCGGTGCTCAAGCATTGGATTAATACCGGCGCTTGCAACGTGTTTTGTTAATATTCCTAGTTAGAAAAAACAACATTTCCATACATTGCTATGCACCGCGTGTACGCAAACGATGTCCGTGCATTAGCCCTATATACCTAGTGGACTTTTTGCTTGGTTTTTTCACTTTTTTACTAAGAATAATTGACACTTAAGGGATGTTTTTTTTTTTTCTTTAATCGCATTAGGTGTCTTTTTAAATATGCATAATATAAATAACTCGAATAGATGCCATCACTATCCGTGGTGCGTCGCCTCTTATAAGTTTACAGAATAGGTATTCTACTAGTGAGCTCTTAATTAGAGAATCAGATAACTTTATTCCCAGTTCTTTCAATTTAATCGTAAGGGTAATGTCTCTATATTAAACTATGCTTAAATAAAACATATTTGAAAATGTTCTGTTAAAGGTAAATCATTTGATACCCAGAAAATTATCGTTATATGATTTGTTAACGAATGAATACAGTCATGTAGAAATATAGTGCAATTAATGTTTTCTTATGTAAATTTCGGCAGACAAGCTGTCGCTCCACTTGATGGTAGGTGGCCATCGTCACTTACATATAACTTATATAACGCACGTAACGCTACAAGTGCTGCAAGTGCGCTGCTGACCTTAGTAGGTTTAAGGACAAGGAAGGGATAGGGAACACAACTGTTATTCCATTATTCACAATGCTGTTATTTCCTAATAGTTTCCTATGAGGAGGTTTATGCTGCCTCCAGACGGACTGCCCAAATGACTGCTAAATATAGGACCTATATAGGACCTACGAGATAGAAGGTTACCTACATAGGACATACTAGTAGTCAACGCAATATTAACGTTTTGTTTGAGATAATATGTTTTTTAAATTTTTATATTTTACTTATCGTTTTATCAAAAATATTTATTAAACAATAGTTTCTAAACATTCTAAATGTCTGATTCACTTTCAAATTACCTTTTGTTACCTTTTTGAAACATACTAAATCCAGAAGCGGGGCTTATTTTATAATTAAGAAAATACACCATCATTGGTAATCCAAAATTGTTATTTAAAATATTATAAAATGTACATAAATAGAATGTTTTTTATTTAAAATGTAAAATTTCATTCAATGTTATACTTACCTAGTTAGTTCGTTGAAAAGGATTTTCTTTTATCACCCTCATTCCATCACCTTACTTCAAGGTTCGTTTCTTTTATCAATCAAAGTTAGCGCTAGTGAAAAACAACAACACTATCTTAATTTAAAAATCTCCATATTTTTTTCTTTGTTACTCTCGTGCCACACGCTCATTTTAACTTAAAAATCATTTAAGTGCAGGAGCTCGACACATTGGGGTTAAGTGGGTTTGTTTCTTTTTTAAATACAATTAGAATGTTTTATCTTAATATCATTTATGTATAAAAGGCGATGTGTGTATTTATATATTATGTCTCCTATGGACTCCAAAACCGCTGAACAGTTTTTGATGAAACTTTGAGACAATCTTCAGATCAGTCCAGCGTTCCTGGTAAATTTGGTAGCGATCTGACTCGGACGAAATCGCGGGCAAATGTTAGTTTTTAAATAAAAGGATAATGAAATTAAATTTTAAATATATAATAAAGTTCGTATACCTATTAACTATTAAGTTACCTTTTATAATAAGTACTCTTTGTTAACACTACGTTACTCTTCGTTAACACCCCGTTTTTGCGTCGGGCATCGGACGTTAAAATACTGTAAGTTAAGGGCCTCTTTCACAAACTACAAGTAATGTGTTGATTAGTTACTTTTAAAAATAATTTTCTGTTTTATTGAATTATGCACTCGGTTTACTGCATCATTCGATAGCCGATTTTTTTTTATTATTTTCTATTTAATGTTTGGGACGTTTACCGTACAAACAAAGGTGTATCAGCTCCATTATCCCCGGTTACCGGTGACTTTAAATGACAGTTTGGCCTAATTGACGTTTGTGAAAGAGGCGCTAAGTGTAACATTAAGTGTAAATTAAGGTGTTCGTTTTACCCGTAGCCGTTTTACTCAGGCGATTCGATTCCCGGCAGGGTTAACTAAGGAAAACTTATCAAAGTTGGCTTTAGCTTGGGTGTACAGTTTCACCGACTAAGCTATCCGTTATATGGTTATCCTGTAACTCAAGCCTTAATTTGAGTTTTACCATAAGTAATTACTTTGAGTTACACTAAGTGATTATGCTTTGGGGGCATACAATTATTGGTTTATTTAGTCTTGGGCGGTTTATTTATTTATATATCTATATTTTCTTAGACAATATATATAACAGCGGGCTAGTAATACGCATTGTCATCAATGTTTAGAAATAATTTCCTTTTATGGAAGGAAACTCACTATGAATATTTGATAAGAACCTACATACATTGTAAAATTTCTTTTGTTATCAATATCAGCTGACACGTCACGTCACGTGTGCCTAATTATGTAATTAATTATATGGAATTATATACTTAATGGCGAATTTCAGTCCCTATATTTAGCCTTAAAATATTCATTTTAAGTCGCACTCAAAACTAAGACACAATTTTTCCGTGTGACTGTGACTGTTTTATTCCGCGTTTTATTTTGCCCTGTTCTGTGGTGATACTTGTGTTAATAGGTGACCGTCAGCCTGTCTGACTAGTGACGACCTTTATCTAAAAAAAGTCTTATCTGTGTGAGAAGTTTCATCCATATCCTTAAAAACTAGATTACTAGACATTCATAACATTACGTAGTATGTAGAAAAAACGAAATTTTAATATAATTTAATAATAATACATTTAAATTTTAAATTTGATTTTCGTGAATAATGAAGTTTTTCGTGGGTTTAATCAAACCTGAGGCTAAATATGAATTGAAGATGAAAATTCCATTTCACAAGGCGGTTCACGCTGCGTTCGCTGCTTGCGAGGTCGGGCTCGATGACCCGAAATAAGGCTCTGGAGGGTGGTATTGCAAACCTCATCCCCTCCTTATAGAACTACCCCCACCTGCATCCGACCGCTGGGCCCGTGCGCCGACCCGTTCATTACGCAATAAAAGTTCCCTTAGCTTATGTGCCTTGTGCAACTACCTATCTTGGTGCATATAACTTCATTACTATGTAAACAATATACGCTTACGCAATGACGCAAGAATTTTAGATTATGTTTTCTTCAATGATATATCGGCTATGAGGTTGATATTGATCTATTTGAAAGTAGGTTTTCTTTGTTTAAAAGTAGATTAAGGATATGTAGATTAGTATTAAGGCCTCTTTCACGAACTACAAGTAAAGTGTTGATTAAAGTAGAAACATAGTTAGTGAAATAGACGCTAAGAATTAGTATTGATAATTATGTCTTTATATATATATTTCTTCTGTGCGTGTGTATGTCACTGAACTCCACCTAAACGGCTGGACCGATTTTGTCTTCACTTATGGATAGAGGGATAATCAGGAATGGTTTGTATGTAAAAAAAATGGTCGCGGACGAAGTCGCGGGCATGGCTAGTACTATATAATAATGTATATAATTGTAGTCGAAAACAAACGTAACTGTGAACAGAGGTCAGCGGCTGTTCACCCGCGGTACGCAACATCGGCTGAAAATTGCCATTCACCCCGAGGTTATGCTGGAATTTTGGACCTAACCCCCCCTTATGTCAACGCCTTTATAATTCTCGAACGTCGCTCCAGTTGCAAAGGGTGGCCAACGAACTTTGTAAACTGCATGCCTATGTTAAGTTGGTATCTAGTACGTGCGAGAACCGAGACAAACTTATATGTTGTATAACTTTCTTTATATGTTATTTTTTGTTATGCAAAAAAAAATTCAAAAAACTGATTGTAATGACCAATGTGATGACTGTTTCGCCATTACAGTCATCGTTTAAATAAATCAAGGAAATACATATAAACATAAAAAACTTTTTGGTAGTTCTTTGGTAGTCAAAATTTACATTAATTTAAAAATGTTGTATTACCAAATATATAAAACAATAAAACAATATATAATACAACAATGATTTATTAAATTGAAGCAAGCATTTAACTGAAGCAAAGAAAAAGCCTTTTTAAGGTAAGAATAAAATAAAGAATAATTTAATAATTTTTTTGTCGTCTCATTTTTATTCTTTTTCTGCTTACATAATCTACAATCTAGAATCTGCCCTAAGAATCCGTCCTTTCGCAGGGATTATTGTAAGAAGTTAAAAAAACTCATTTCTTTACTACCCAATAATAATCCAAATAATAATAATATAGTCATGACATTAGTAAGGTCAAATTAATATAAAAGTAAGTAGTAAACCTCATTTCATATTAATTATTTAATAATGTCTTGACAAACCATGAAACATTTAATTTGATGTCGTGCACTGCATCGTCTGAAATCTTATCTTGACTTTTAATAACAACGTAGATATAAAAATTCATGTTAGTAGAAGTCAGCTTACACGAAGTATATAGACGTGGAAACTCACAGACGTGACATGAAATTCAATATTTAAATGTTTGTTTAAAAATATAATAATATCTGGTTGGTTCACACAACGATTTCATCTTTATTAACTAGTATTTATATATCCTTACTTCCTTACTTCGTATGCGTGGTATACGCGTAGTAAACCAACACTAAGGGCCTCTTTCACCATCTGTCAAGTCATTTAAGGCTAACTGTCATTTAAAGTCACCGGTAACCGGGGATAATGGAGCTGATATACCTTAGTTTGTACGGTAAAAGTCTCAAACATTGAAAAGAAAATAATAAAAAAAACGCCTATCGAAGGATGCAGTAAACCGAGTGGATAATAATAATTTAATAAAACATAAAATTATTTCTAAAAGTAACTAATTAACACTTGTAGTTGATGAAAGAGGTCCTTAATGTCACGGGAAGCTTCCTACAATACATCAGTGAAAACCGCATTCAAATCCGGTAAACTGTTTCGGAGATTAGCAAGCTCAAACGCACAGACAAACAACGATTTCATTATATCTATGATTTTATTAAAAACGATGGCCAATGCAAAAGGTTAATAATATAATAGCTAAATTCGCTTCTTTCTTCATTTCCGAGGGCATTCTCCGCAATTTATAGTCTTGCGACCTTTGTGCGTGCACATCTCGTGGTTTCGTTAGTTTATTAGTTACGACTTCACTTGTCGTCACACAGGTTCCTTCGTGATGTTTTGCCTTCCTATTAGATAATGACTGTTATTACATTCTAATATTTTTTATACAATATGTATACAAAATACAGGCTAAAAATATGTATAAACTTTATAAAAGCATATTTAAATTTAAAGCGATTTCATTACAAATTACAATTTTTTAAAGTAATTTGTCTCAAAAATTATGTAAAAAATAACCAAGCTATTCAATCACAACATTATATTATAATTTATATATATTAATTAGAAATCTATTAGATTATTGTATTTCTTGAAAAGAAAATCTTTCAAAAACATATCTTGTTTAGCGTAAATGGTAATTAAAGGAATTCGTGCAATGTCAAGTAGTGGAGATAATTTGGCCGCATTGTTGTTAGTTCTATAGTCCGGGAGCTAGTTAGTGCTCAGGGCTGCAGGGTTCGTATTGGGCGCGGTCGTGCGGCAAGGTCTGCGACCCTGCGCCCTCCTCGGTCCCGATCCAGGTTATCAACATCACACCACCCCTCCCGCCTCTGCACTCTTCAAACGCTGCAGGGATTTTCCACAACATTATATGGGAGATGCCTCAAACCTAACTCAACTTTGCAGAGTGCGTTGACTTTAGAAAACCCCACTTTCAATGTTCTATTTTTCTGCTTCTGCTATATATTCAAATGATAATATCTTTGATCGAAGTTAAAACGGAAGCTTCTAGATTTCATTATTAGGATTTAAAAAATGAAAAACTTCAATGTGATCCTGGCCCATTTCATGTGATAATTAACGTTGATAAGAAACTTCTCAAGTTGATAAGATATTTTACTTAAAATGTTGAGTAAATATGTAAATACATATATTACATATATACCTACAACCTATATTTATGTACACATTGTTTAAGTAGATTACCGATGAAGGTACAGTCGGCCGCATAAGTCGATTAACACAGTCAAAAGTGCAAAACAACTGAACACTCAACTTACTTACTTACTTATTTACTTACTGAAGCTTTTTACGATCGTATGTGAAGTTTATTTTGTTCTCTAGCCGTGATAACGGCATATAGCCCGTTGAATGTTGTTGTTTTGCACTTTTGAATGTGTTAATCGACTTTTGCGGCTGACTGTACACACAATATCATTAGGGTAAAAATCTAAAAACACTCATAAGAATATTTATGTGATTACAGAGTCAAATGACAAAAACTAATTTTAGATATAACAATATTAATTGTTATTGTCAATGCCTACGTGATATCAACACGCCCTGTGTATAAATTTGTATCGAAATAGCTGGTGCCTGTGACTGTGAAAATTAGGTTGATTAAGGATTTTTTTTAAATTTTAGTTTTCATTTTTTAATAAAAATGTACAGTAAATTTTTGATTGCTTTGTGTGCCTTTACTCCATTAAACATATATTCCTCCATAGATATCACTTTTGTACGGTACTATACTTTTGGTTCAAGTTTTTTTATGAAAATAATATTTGTGCAATCAACGACCAAAAATTTATTTAATTTTAAAGTCACTTCTTCGCACAATTCGTACGAAACAAAATTGTGCGAAACCACTACTAAACCCAAAGATTTAAATCTTTGGCTGAACCCGTCTGACATACATTGACGCCTGACATTATATACTTTTGCCAAGCGTTGGATCTTTGTTTTTAGATATTTGGTGCCCGCGGCTTCTACCATGTGGAATATTTAGCCTATGTCCATCCTGAAATTCTACTTTAACTATATATTGGTGAAAGATTTTTTTTTAAATCGGCAGAGTAGTTGCGAAGATTACTTCCTACATAAAAATAAACTAACAAACATACAAATTTGGACTCTTTATAATATTAGTATAGATAATATTTACCCTAAGCGCCTTTTTCACCAACTACAAGTAAAGTGTTGATTAGTTACTTTTAGAAATCATTTTCTGTTTTATTGAATTATGCACTCGGTTTACTGCATCATTCGATAGGATATTTTTATTTATAATTTTCTATTTAATGTTAAATCAGCTAAATTATTCCAGGTGACAGGTGACTTTAAGTGACGGTTTAGCCTACTTGACGTTGGTGAAAGAGGCGCTAATACTTTTATTTTAATAGCTTCTAAGTAGAGATAGATGAAAATTTCCTAAATTGAAACTAAGTATATTATTTGTGCCTAAACAGTAACATTTTTATCTATTAAAAAACATATAGGTAAACATTTACGGAATGCTTTCTGTCCATCCTTAAGTTGAAAAACTTGTAAATTCATTATTACTTAAGCGGGTACCTTTGGGTATAATTAACTAGTTAGAACAAAAGCTGTGCAGTCGCGAGTTTACTAAACTTTTCCTCAGAAGATGCCAATTACCCTATTAAAACTTTCACTTGTTTTTCAACCCTCAGCTTTGAATTATTATTAACTTGTTTTAGTTATATAAATTAGTATTGAATATCAATTCTGAGTTAATATTTTTAAATTGGAATAAAGCGTTATAAATAACTTCAAAATATATACACAAACTTCACCCGGTGTGCAATTTTTATATACACAAACCTTCCTTGTTTATAACTCTTTCCATAAAGAAGTGAACATATTTACATATTTTATTTCCATAAACATAATCACATTGATTTACTTACAATATAGGTATATCAATAATAATATTGTTCTGTAACTGCAACCTTACTGCAACGAACGAAATCTTGACAGGTCGTAAAGAATTCTTATAAAGTAGATACATATAAACTTTTATAAAGTACAAAATTCTTTGAATATATGTGTGGGGATTTTCACAGGATCGATCCATCTAAAATATATAGGAAAGTGGCGTATGACGTATGAGCTTTCGATAGAAACAAGCTGCAACGCGTTATCGACATCTAGAAACGCAATCTCGACCACACAATTTAGAGCTCCGTAAAATTTTATAGCCCAACTCACGTGTTCATATTGTTTCCAAACATGATTCCATAACGGGTGTTAAAATGAATAAGTATTATCCATTATTGTTATAACGTTGAAGAAGACAGACGAAAAGGCTGGAGTTGTCTAATCGGACGTTAATTTTAAACATTAATGTGCATATAATGTTACATATTTATTTTTGTACATGCGACTTCGCGCGCGTAACTTTATAAAATGTAGCTTTTTATATGTGAATTTTTTTTTAAATCGGTCCAGTAGTTATTGAGTTTAAAATGCCAATACTTTCGTGTCAGGCGACAGCCGCCTTCCCTCATAGACAGTCAAATGCACGATTAACCGTTGTCTTTATTGTATTATTTATTTTTCATCATCAGCCCACAAGTGTCCATTGTTATATATTGTTAAACATATTGTTAATTGTACTTCGCATACTTCCAATCCAGTCGCTTTATGGCCATTCCATTGGCCCGCTCGGTGATCTAATGAACCCATCATTAGATCACCGAGCGCGCCAACGAAATGGTAAAACCGTGATCTCCACTATAAGATTCGAACACCGCATCACTCATCATTCCCTGCAATTATGTCCCGCTCATTCCCCCGTCAACTAACCAATAACAATTCTTTTTTATTGTTCGACGTAAGAATTAGGTTTTTACCAATGAAAAGACATTTCGTTCAAACGATGACGACTCACAATATCTATGTGTATACTATAATTATTATTATCGTGTAATTAATTACGATAGTTCTTTGTTAGATGTGCAGTCATGCAAACTGAAATTGCGATATTGCATGACAACAGTTGGGGACACGCGTGACACTTTACCGTACATTACTAGTACGACGCATTGCACATAAAACAAGGAACAAATTTTAATAGAAAAAGGACTAACTAAGTGCAACTAGTATAGTATTAACTAGTATAGAGTTCACATTTTCACAAATCACTGACGCTTGTTTTCTCTAACGCTTTCCTGAAGAAAGCGCGATCATTTCTAATTTACGCATTATATCGAAAAGCTCAAAGTTGCAGATCGACTAGTGAGTCTGCAGCCAAGCTTTCATTTTATGAATTACCATTGGTTTGAAAGGGCACCTTATGCGACGTTTCACGCGTGTATGCAAAATATTAAATGCGTGAGAAAGCTTTAACCACATTCCATGTTAATAATGTAAGTTTAATTAGTTATTCAAAGAGTTAAATCGCCCTTGCCTCGCACGCCATACAACGGTTTTAACTTTAATAAAATTATACAACACTTCGTAGTTCTAATAAGTACCTGTTAAGACTACACAGTAATTTATTGTATACAGAGATATTTCTATTATTATTTTTTTTGTTTTCAGGGAACACTGCGTTCCGCAGTCATTTCGGCAACACGCCTGGCAGCAGTTACCACCCCTTTACCATCATAAAAAGTCCAGACATATTAACGTAAAGATTTTATTTTTCTGTGTTTTTACCAGAAAATTTTATATTTTTATGTAATAAAATCTACTCGAATCCATTCATTGTTTAAATAATTTGAACCATACAACATTTAACCAACATTCAGTCGGTTCTACTGACATAAAAACGAAGGTGAACTGAATATTCAGACAGTTGAGTTAAGGCTTCTATTTATGTGTCCTTCGAATCCAAGATGCATATGAAATTCTGACATGAAACGCGACTTAGTACGCTCATTCGCACTATACAAATATTACTATTTCACTTATTATAAACTGGTTGAATTAAACGCGTCCCTGCCGATTTAAACGTGTTAATAAACAATTATATGCAATGGCTATATATCACAATTTCCAAATCAAATGTATCAGGTAGGTAGTATAACACTTTCGCGAGGACAACACTTTCGTGACGCAGTGTGCAACGGACGCGTGACTCGTACTTGGCTTATTCGCTCGCAAGCTTTCAGCGTTTGCATTTACGTAACTTAGGTAGTCTTAATACATTATTGATATTATTTGATTCTTCTAATGTAATATTTATTTATTGTTGTACTTCCGGTATCATATTTATTCAAGAAACAACTTCTTAAAAAGTAATACTCGTAAATGATAAACCCACTTTATAAAAGTTACAATAAAGTAAAAAAGTAAAATAAATTATTTTTATTTTCCTTTGTGAAAATTTGTACTGCGTTTCGCAGTCAAAGGTCAGTAACTACCCAGAGGTGAGTGATTTAATCTATAATATAAAATAGCTGAAAAAGAAACCACAATGAACTATTCTTGATTGTTCTGTTTTCTCAGTAGGTAAAAAGTACGAGTATATAAACAAAAATTAGACTAATACTTTGTCTCTACAAATATTACAAATGTGAAAAGTTTATATGGAATAAATAGATTTTATTTTTCCATTTACTTGCCTTTTAATAATCAGAGACTCGGAAACACTGCCAATCAATATTTAAACTAATACTAGCAAAAACACGCGTAATAAACTGTTCTATAACTTGTCTAGTTCATTATCGTGCCACTGAAGTCAAAGCAATAACTTTATAATTGCAGTTAATTAACTTAACAATTCAACACAATGTACATAAATGTATTCGTTTTGTAACCCATCAGCCATTAGTATTAATTAAAAACAATATTATTCCTTTCATTTCTCTCAATGAACCAGCTGTCATCAATTAATAGAATGCGAATACATTCTAACCTTAAACCTATGTGGTTTTGCTGTTGTTTTTGCTATGTATTACTAGCCCAGCCAGGGCATAGGCATAGCATAGGCATAAATCTCTTTCGCAGTCTCTTATAAAAGACCACCGTTGTGTTTCGGTAAGTATTTAGGGAGGCCTGAGTTCATTTCCTGAACCTCGCTGTAGTTGGCAGCGCACTTACAGCATCTATGGCGTAGCTTGTGTTATAGGCGACCTAACCACCTACAGAAAAAACCTTAAAATAACTGCATATTGTGTGCCTTTGTTTCACTACACCCATTCCTAATCCCCTAATCTTATTCTTACTAAGGTCAACTGCACACTCGAAGCATCTGTGGCGTTGGTTGTATTAATAGGTGAAGATCAGCCTGTCTGACGAATTTTACAAAAAAAAAAAAATAACAATAAAATATTAAACTCACGTTGAAAATTCTAAAAAAATATATGTAAATAAATGAATTTTTTTTTTTTTTTACTAAAATGGTTTTACTTACTATTTGAACATTGCGAAGATATTGCAAAGAACATTACTAGCTGTTTTAAATCAAATAATTGAGCTGCTTTTTTAGTCTTTGTTTGTACAAATTAATTAAGTTAACCATCCATGTAGACGTCTAGATGACGCTGCAACAGAGAATTTGAATAATATAGGTAATGTTAGGATTGCCAGGATTTACGTCTGGTGTATAAAATTCTGTCTGCAATCCTTACGTGTTTTGTGGTAATTGATTCTGTAGACGAACTTTCAAGTATTTTGACATGGAAAAGGAGGCCTATGTCTATGCATGAGGATGCATATGCACAATACCTAGGTACTCTTTCAAAGTGATTAATTAAAAATAGACAAATAATCAAATAACTAAATTTATTATTAAGTGTGCTATATTTGAAAATTTACCAACACACACAGGCGGATTTTACGGCCACTTGGTACTAAGAACGACATTTCTCTTCCGTTAAGTAGAGAAATAGGAAGGATAATGCCCTAAAGCCAAACAGTTCGTGGATTTAACTTTACATAATTAACTGTGGCTTTAGTATATTCAGCTTTATTCGTAGTGTGTGGTCAATTTTGTGAAACACAAATAGAAACTAAAAACTAAGCTTAAAACATTGCTTATTAATATATATAAAATATATATTAAAAAGATAGATAGATAATAAATTTATCTATAAGTTACAGGAAGATTAAACAATTCTTTGAGTTATAGAAAGTCTCTATCTAACTTAGAGGCTTATATTAGTAAAAAGTAAGGGTACATCAGGCAGAGACTTATTTAAAGAAAAACCTTGTCACTGAACAAAGAAACGCTATTTTCTTTTATGAGCTTTAGGCATACTGAGAGAAAGTCTTTATCTGTCGAAATTTAACCGGTTCTAATACTATTTATTTTAATCCTATTTTAATTTAAATAATTTTTATTGGATCATCTGTCTGCTGATTTTTATAAAAAGTGTTATATAGCTCAATCAATGAATCAATCACATGTTTTTTCTTTTATTTCTGAAGGTTGCGCTCGCTCTGAAATGTCTTGGTGGCGTTGACCGTCAGCTATAATATAAATATATAAAATTAATAAGTAGTGGCACAGCATACTGCGTTTCGCAGTCTCCAGGGCTGTCCCAGAAGACCACCGTGAAATAACATCATGTGTGCTTCCTACTATAGTCGGCAATGTACTTGCAGCACCCGTCAGCCACCTACCATCAAGTGGACTGTCAGTCTGTCTGTCGAACGTATGAAAGCAACAAAGGATAATAATATAATACATAATTTACAAGTTGAATAGAGGTTGTGATGGTGATACCGCAGGAATATTTAGGCAAAATAAATTTTAATTTTACCCAAGTGATTTGTTCACTTCTCCGAGTGTGCCCCGGGTACGGATTATCGTCGGAAGTTGGAGCAGTGATGTAAAAAGCGCGCCGCGTGCCGAGGTGCTCAGTGGCGCCATCTAGACGTCTACATTGGCGTCCCACACTCGCCACCCGCTAAATTAATCTCGGTATAACATCCGAACAACATCTCCACCGAAACATTATCGTCACGAGAAAAATACTTATTTTCAAATCTCTCTCAACTAGTAATTTATATACTTACAGAAATGTAAGTATGACAATATTATTATTTATATACCTACTTCTATTATATTATGATTTTTTTTTTTAACTTTTACGTTGAAAAAATAAATAAACATAACTCCCGACAATTTTTTTTTATGTTAAGGTCGACAGACAGGCTGACGGTCCACTTGATGGTAGGTGGCTACCGTCGCCTATAACACAAGTAATACCATATCTGCTACAAGTGCGCTGCCGACCATAGAAGGATTAAGGATAAGGGATAAGGGAGGGATGGGGTAATGGGCTCTGGCATCCCTTACTCACTCACCGAAACACAACAGCACATAATGCTGTTATTTCACGGTGCCATTGCTGCTAATTATACTCTTGCACAATTGCTGCTTATATTGGCAGCTACGAAGTGGACCGTCAGCCTGCATGCGATCAAATTTGGAAGGCTTGGTCGACCAGTGATCGTCTACAGTCTAATTTTGATGATGATACATTAACTTAAACCCTAATGGGTTTAAGTTGGGTCTAAGACAACTGGACGACTGTTAATTTTTTTAACTGTAGTCCGGTCAACTGTACTCTCCAACTGTATCAACTCCAAACACCGAACTCGACAAACCCTTTGGATGAGTGCTTGCCTTAACGCTCTGTTTTAGAGGTCCTGTGTCCTGTTTTAGGGTTTATTGTTTACTGTATAATGATAATAATGACTGTTATAGTAATAACATCATATATGTGGTTTAGTGAGCATGTATGGCCGACCAGAAAAGTGCTTTATCAGTTTCGATAACAAATTCTATTCATTTCAAAATTCGCTAAGGCGTATAGATATTAGATTTGAAATAGGTATTGATTACTGACTGACATAATTGTCACTTTGAATTTTCAAAGGAAAACAGACCTTATCATTCTACAACATACAGAATGTTCAATCTTAGGGAGATAAAGCACTTTATTTGTCGAGTTTACATGCAAACGAAGTCTTCAATACTAATATAAAATTAATAGAATCTTTTAACGTTTTATTTAAAAAAAAAATGTTGTACTATGACGAGACTTGTCACAAATGATGATGCCTACATAGTTCACACAGCATATAACAACTCAAGGAGGCGCATAATATCCGTTATTTATTACAGCCTGCGCGCGGTTACATCATTTAGTTATATTACTTTACACGTGTTTTCAATAAAATTTTATGTTCCCCTATTGTAGGTAACTGCTATAAACTAAAAATATGTATTCTGTACATACTTGCGTAAAAATATATTACTTTGAGATGAGACGTTAGGTACCTACTTGTGTGTGCGTCGTGTATACTTTAGAACAGTTAGAACAAAATAATAAAATTGTGATGTCTGTCTATGCGGTTTCATTTTAAGTAATTATGGTAATTTTCATATTACTACACAACTCAAATATTAAAATTTTTTTGTTTGTATGTGTCTTTATATATTTGACTCAGAATTAAAAGGGTGAATTGATTTTATGGGACAATCATTAATTTTGATATTTAATTTGATGATTCAACTTTTTTTGAAACCTCGTGAAATTTTAAAGTTTTGAATTTAATGAAAATATTTAAAAAATATATATCAAATTGTACCCATTGGTAAGTAGGCAGCCGACACCACCCCTTTACCGTGAAATAACAGCAATGTGTGCTGTTGTTTTTATCAGTAAATAAGGAATGTCAGAACCCATCTCCCTATCCCTTCCTAATGCCTAGTTTTTAATCCTGCTATGGCGTGCTGTGGCGATGATAGTATTATAGACCAAAATAAGTCACATAAAACATAAAAAGTAAAGTAATATATGATCATTACACATATAATGTTTAATAACGAGTAAAATTGTAATAGCAGCAGTGCACTGTAAATCATGTGGAATGTAGGTCAAATAGTTGACAGGTTTTTAGTAAAAAGTGCACGGCAGATGCATCCGCCTGCGGGGTGGGCGATCCACCACCACAGCCTCCGCCCCATATCAACAAGACAAATGTTGTTTGTGGAGCCCTCATTTATATCTTAGCTTTAGTTAACGGTGTGAGATTAAAAGGCTTACATTACATCTAGCCAGATATTTAGTATAAACCGAATAATTAAATTTTTGTCACATAGCACATTAAATTCAAAAGTTTCAAAAGTTTTTTGACGTGTTTATATCTATATTTATATCTATTACTAGCAGGTGCCCGCGACTTCGTCCGCGTTCTCTATAGCCTATAGCCTTCCTCGATAAATGAACTATCCAACACAAAAATAATTTTTCAATTCGAACCAGTAATTCCTGAGATTAGCGCGTACAACCAAACAAACGAACAAACTCTTCAGCTTTATATATTAGTATAGATAAAGTAATCTTTCATCCGATTTAACAATAAAATAGAATAGAATTTCAGTATGGACATATTATGTTAAATATTATGTACTAGCTGGTGCCCGCGACTTCGTCCGCGTTGAACGATGAAAGGTACCCTATGTCCTTTCTGGTGTCCCAGAAAATGTGTATGCAAAATTTCATGGTGATCGGTTCAAAAGTTTTTGCGTGGAAGCGTAACAAACAAACAAACTCACATTCACATTTATAATATTAGTAAGGATTCAAATATGGCATCAATTTTAGCTTTCGCTACATCTTCTTTCAGCCCAATCGTAAACTTGGTTACTCATGTATGGATGTAGCGCTAGAACCGGTTCGCTAATTCAATATTTCGTTTCGAAATAAAACATTTTTTACCAACTTGCTTATGGATGACCACGTAACACGTGGTTTAGCCACGGCATATTATATCAATCCCGCAGGCTTATTATCTAAATACGTCTGCTGAGCGACAGGCGTAAAATGCGAAAAAATTGTACAATATCACACTAAATTGTTAATTGTTACGCAAACCACACTAGTGTTATAAGCTACGTGATACGATTTAGTGTGATATTGCACAAATTTTTCGCATTTTTCGCCTGTCGCTCAGCAGACGTATTTAGATAATAAGCCTGCCGTACATTTTATTCTTTTCTAACTTCGTTTATCATTTTTAAATAGTAAATTTGGGATCGTCATCATGTTGGCCTTATTTTCCGAAACGCTGTTTTTTTTAAGTTAAAGTCAACAGTCAGACATAATTTATAATGACAATCAAAAGAGTTCCTTGGAGAATCCTATTTGATTTTTTGACTTCATATATGTATAAAAATAGTTTCAGTTATTAGTACCATACCCTGAGGTACCTTTTAGCTTTTTAGTTAGTATTTTTTCCTCTATCCTTATAAATAACAAAATATCAACACACGTAAGTAAGCTAAAACAAGTAAGTACTTATATAAAAAATTAAGTTATATTTTCCTAATATTACATACATCTACTTGGATTTAGCAAGAAAGCTCACTTTTCTTCTTTTTCTGAAGATAATCCTCGTTCTACTGTCCTGCAGCTCGCAGTGACATTGATTGATGCCGTGCAGCAAGAAACCTGCCTTCACTTCCAAGGCATTACTCTCATCTTAAAGCGAAGGACCAACTTTAAAATCGTTCATGTGTAATGTATATAGGTACTAAATCAAAATTACGCTTTTATTTTCATACCGTCAATAGCCAAATGCTATGTGAATTCTATTTTAACTATATTAATTGCATGCCGCTATGTAATCCATCACTATAATGTTTGACTATAATAAGCACTATAATGTTTGACCTTTTGTTGCTGTAACACTTTTGGCAGGCATTAGTTTTTATTTTTATTTTAGATGATCTCTCGGGAACATTACCCTATTTTATATATATACTAATCGAAGCCTATATATATGTGTCACATTGTTTGAGGCCAATGAACTAAACTACTGAACTGAGTTTGATATAACTTCGTAACTATGTGTAATTTGGTTCAACTTAAAAGATAATTTCTATTTTGAATCGGGGCGAAGCCGGGAGCGTGTAGCTAGTTAGAATGATGAATTACTATCATATTACGCAACTGGCAAGTACTATTTTCACACGAACCTACTTCTTTATGCACTTTGGTACTGAAGCTAAACAGACTGCTTAACCAGCACAGTTGGTGTACATAAAGGCACGGTCAAACCGGACACCCCGTGAGAAATCGTTTTAATACTCAAAATCCGCTTGCAGTTTCAGCGTTTAATGAATTACGTCGGGTGCAGCCTCCGGCGCAAGACGTGCATCGATCAACGTCGCACCCCCTTACACCCCCAGAGCCCACCCTCTTACCACCCTTACAACCTCGAGTGGAGGATAGGCGCAGGGAGGCTGCGACGACCCTGCACTGCCCAAATAAAATATTCGTGCCGCGTCTCTGCTCACTTGCCTGATATGACGGAATTGCGACAAGAATAAAAAAATTGTTATATTACCTAGCCAGCATCGCATATTAATACAAAGAACATATAATTAAATCAAAAGAAAAATACAGTTTGCCAATTTTCTTATGTTAAGCTAATTTAATTAACTATTTATTTCGTCTCTTTCGTCATTACACAGCATGAGTCTTCTGAAAAAAATTATATTCATGCAGAATTCTTTTTATTGATTTTGATGCTCATTTCATAATCATTAAAAAATTAATTCGGAAAATTCCTACCAAAATTAAATGCAAAAGTTTCTCAGTATGCTTATTACTTTTGAACAAAATTTACAGAACCAATTTTAATGAAACTTTACAGTAATATAGTTTAAAAATCGGAATAAAACATCTAGTATTAAACAAAATAACTTCCCGCTGTCTGTTAGCGTTTATAGATATTTTAAACTACGCAACGGATATTTTCATTAATGGAAAGAGTTTCAAAGGAGTAAGGTTTTTATATAAATTTGATCAGTGCTAAGCTTACCATGCGGGCCGCTAGTAGGCTATATAATTTATAAAGAAACACGTACCTACGAAGCAGGAGCTAGTAATAACCTCTTTTTATTTAAAGTGGAAATTACTACTTTAATTAAAAGTGGTAATTATCTATTAATAATAATTAGTTATTATCAAAAGATATGTCAAAAAGTTTCGTAATCAAGTTGTGAAAACAAATGGACGAATTCTTGACGCTCTCGTGGCTTACGAGGATTAACTCTAATTTCTTTGGAAATTTGAAATTTAAATTACCCTTTAGTTAATTGCATCCACGTGAAGTTGAGGCTGGTCACCACTTCGTGATTGTACACTCGTAAGACATGATATTTCTATCAAAATGTGTTAGTGAATAAAAGATACAACACACTACAGAGCTTTTGTTATAGATTTTCAATTGAGTTTTCTTTCTTATTTGGCTTTATAGGTTGGGATGTGAGATAAAAAGAGGTAACTGCAAATACGCTTGCATTCTTGTATAACGCTCTCACCCCTGAGGCTGGGATGGGCTACGTGACGCTTCTGAATTATAAGAAAATGCATTTAGGTTGCTGGCGCGCACAAGTTTCGTGTCTAGTACCACTTACACTTCTAAAATATTGATTAGTTCGTTTTTATTTTATTTTTTAAACAGCATTGTTGAAAATTGTCTGTAGTTCATTTAAAGACATTATTGTCTTTTTGTCGGTTACATTTATATATACATATGTTAGATATAATAAATTGGGAGTATGTTGCAAAATTATGACATAATTCTGAAATAACAGACACACTAATTTTCTTTATTATTAAATTTTATGCGTATTATAATTTATATAATATTGTCATAAATTTATTCAATCCGAAATGTTTAGTAATTTTTTCACTTAATATTTTGTAAATATTTCTCAAAATAAATAGAAGAAAGCTTCATAGCAACAAAAAAAATATGTTTTCTCATTTTTTTTCCAATTCGAATATTTATTTAACATTGGAGTACTCGTATTGTGGTTAATGATATTTTAATTGCAGATTAAAACTATCGCAAACACATACCTCCTTAAAACGAACAGATAATTCTAAATACATTTTTAAAAAGATCAGGATTATAAATAAATTTATTTTTAAATAATCTATAAAATTATTCTTGAGAAAACTGAACAAGAAATGTATGCAGCTTACTTGCATCCGAGCTTATCGCATCTATCAACGTCCGAAGGCTTTCACGGAAGGCTTTGTTCGCACAGAGCGGTGTGGGCGGCCGCCCGCCCGCCCTCACGTTACAAACAACTTTAGCTAACTCGAACAACCGCCCAAGCCCAACTGTCTTTACATAGACGTCGGTTTCGCCAAAATTATATTTATCAATAATTACATAGAAAGTCGTCAATTTAATTGCTACAGCACTTACAAGAACTAATTTATTTATATTTGGAATAATTATTGTTTATATATTATTTTAAACAGTACTAGCGACCCGATCCCGGCTTCCCCTAAGAAAAAACTTATTTAGGTTCCATGATAAATTATCTAACTGATGATGAAAACCGCATCAAATTCCGTTGCGTGGCTTAGCGGCCATACAGACAGATGGCCATAGGACACCGTCTTCAAATTATATTGTGTAAAAAAACTATTAGACTAACAAAGCAAAAATAATTTTATATTAGGCAACAATTGGTCACTTTTTTAACGAATCAACTAATATAATTTTAAATTCCCAAATGAAAAATAAATATTAAATATTAGTTCTACTACAAAAAAAATTATGTACCTGAAAATATGTTTAAACTAGTGTAGATTACTTTATATACGAGTCTAGTTTGACATTGACTTTTGTTTTTCAGATTTTTATGAATCATTTCGAGCGTTCACAGACTACTCTTTACACATCCATGAAAATTATTGAAGAGATGTTTTTCATCGAAACAATATTTGGTTGAGATCGCGTGCGGGCGCCGGTGTCTGGGTGCAGTGGGTGCAGCTGAAACCCTGGGCTGCATCGATCAGTGTCGACCGCCGACCGATACTAATGGCTCGACCGAACTCAGACACACAACTACCTCCAGACACTTTTATAATTCCCTCTGACTGAATGCCTAGTCACGGGAATAATGCGCTTTAAAGCTTTCAATGAATTGCTACCACAAATTCAACCTCGTACGTTTCTTACCTTACGTTTCGTCTTTAGGTATTCCTTACCCTAACCGTATTTTTAAAGTTGTGCTGTCAGCAGACTGTAGAGTTTTTCTTCTTTCTTTAAAATGATTTATTAAGAGTGAGTGTTCTCTAGATTTATTATATTTTTTAGAACATTGGATTATCTGTCAATCAGTACCATATAAAAATAAATAATGAACTTTATTTTGTTAAGCGAGTCTTAAAATCTTCAGTCACGTATGGACACCCTATTTTCACATGCGACAAAAAAACGAGAATTGCCATTTGATTGATGTTCGTTGTCGGTCCATGGTCTTGTTAACGCAATCAGACATTTTTAGAAATTACTAGGCTCTGACTACGAACTGCAAACGGCAATTACATTAAGGTCCATCCACTGGGTAATAAAAGTTTATCCGGCGTTATTCGTGTGCGCTTGAAAATGGTTTATTTTGTAATCGCAATATTACCTATATATGCATTTCGGTTATGTAGTCATCAATTCCTAGGGGAAAATATTTCGCTTGTTCCACCTTTCGCTACTAAGATATCCCTACTGGTGGGTTGATTTTTTTTATACCAGTAAGGATATTTTCCCACAAACTCTCACTCTAGTTAACTCTCACTCAAGGTTTTCAGATCGTCTGTTCACTTGGCCGTAGGGCGTTGCAATATTCATATTATAAATGTGAAAGTAACTCTGTATGTCTGTCACCATAGTCACAACAATAAAAATGTCAGGCGCTTAGAAGTCGCGGGCACCAGTTAAAAATAAAGTAGTACTATAAAGTATACGAATCCGCTAATGGAGTATTCAAAGCAGTGGTTTTAATAGATTTGTAAATGCAATACAATAATGGAGCATTTCATATCGGTTTGGATGTGTTGAGTGAATCGTTGGACCGTGAGCGGTGAGCGGCATCGATCAGCCCGTGATACGATCACCGCCCACCGCCCGCGCTGATTTGTTAATGTTGCATTCCATCTACCCTTGAACCAATTTACTTGTGATTTCAATCATTTCAAATATTCACTCATATGTTCATTCATATTTCTTTAAAGTGGTGGCCAATGGGCAGACCAGTGACCAGTGACAGTGGCAAGGATGTAGCTTAATAATTGTCTTAATCGTTAAGGAAATTAACCTAGTTAACAAGTTAAAAACGTGTTAATTCTTATTACGAGTACAGTTAGATAAATGTGCTTAAGTTTTATAGCCATATAGATAGATAAACAATTTCAAAAGTTATAAATAATTACAGATTAAAAAGGGGGTTAGGTTTTTTGCATATAATAATTAAAAACTATTGATCTTAAAGACATTTCCAAAAAAGATTATTATTGAAGCTGAGAAATTTTCCTAATTAAATGCAAGCCTCTGGACATCCTGCAGACGAAATCGCAAGCAAAGATTAGTTATACTACGAGTATTATAATTTTAATTTGATTGCATGCAAAAACTGAATAAAGCTTATCATTAATATTCAAATTTATGAAGTTAATGAATGGAAAAGTCGCATAGAAGAGAAGATAAGTGAACGTTGAGTTTAATAGCTACGTCATTTGGTAAGCAGGAGAGAGTCGGTGCAGCGATAAGAACATAGACGAATCGAGTGCACTTCGTCAAAGGGATCACCCGTTCGAGCCAAACGTTTCATCCTTCTACGTCGAACGTTTAATATCCGAACTGGTTGTGGCCGTCTTTTTACTGGAACGAGCGAAAAATAATTGATCGATTTCACCAGAGGGGCTTAATGGCGGGATGACGTGAAGAAACGTGCCCAGCTCTTACTACAGAAATGAATGTCGAATTTTCTATTTTACTTGGATTTTAAAATGGTATAGGTACAATAAAACTACGGTCATTAGAGCGTTTGCAGTAAGCGGTTTATTTCTAATGTATTTGCTCGCACACAGTAATGATTATTTATGAAAAAATATTATTTTCAGGTAACAATATAGACAATGATTTATTTTCTCTCTCATTGTAATAGTTTCGTGAACATAAAAAGGTAATGGCCAATAGTTTGACTAACGAAAATAAAGATCAGCAGGCAGGCTGACGATTCATTTAATGATATGTGGCTATATATATGTGAATATCCAATAAGCTATCGATTATATTTAAAAAAGTATTTATCTACAATTAACAAAAATATGAACTTGTGAACTAAAGATTTTAGAAAAAATAATTAAAATGCCAGAAAATAAGTGAATCTTCTTTAGGAAAGTCGATCGTCGATATTTTGTATTATTAAACATTTAATATACAAAATATTGTAATTTTAAATGGGTATATTCAGCAGTTGTGTGTACCGCAGTGCTTGTCACAACCTCCTACGGATTTGAAGTCAAAAATTCACAGTCGTGCCAACTGCCAACCTCAAGTGCTGTTACCTAACCACGTATTGCATGATTGCATGACTGCGAAGCTTACGTCTCGCCATTTACTTTTTCTAACTGAATTCAGTGATTTGTGCACGTAGTTACTGAGTTTTTTTTTATATCCAAAACTTTAGTTCGCGAAACGCTTAGATAGAACTTTCAAGTAGGTATGTTTGATGATACCGCCGTGTATATTTCCGATTACCAACATAATATGTGTTAAAAAAACATCGTTATCAGCCCACAAGCGTCAACAGATGGACATAGGCGTTTTAATTGAGCGCCAACACACTGGATCCTCGCTCTCCGCATTCATCCTCCATCGGCATTTTAAAATATAAATATATTGTGTTAGAAGCTTTGCAAGAGAAAATTTATGACTCGTAGTGAACTTGAAAGTGACGCACCGTGAAAGATCTTCGCGGTATGTATTTTTTTGAGACTATTACTATCTACAAGTAGTTCTTTACATTTCCTTTGCCATCAATGTTACAAACCATAAAATATTTTTATATTAGCATTTTTTTTAAATCTAAGGTTGTCAGTCAGGCTGACGATCCACTTGATTGTAGGAGCTTCAGATTTAGCTTCGCCTACTTTAGAATTATAAATAATGAATCATTTATGAATTATTAGGGATAAATATTATTAGAAATATTCAGAATATTGGGAAACGCAGGAGTTGGTAGGGAAGGAAGGGATCACTTATTGAAACATAACAGCATGCTATTGTTTCACATTGGTTTTCTGCAAGATACTGTGGTTACTGCTGCCAGGCGAACTGTGTACCAATTTATGACTGCGAAACACAGTGTGCTCTACCACTACTAAAATTTCCAGATTGAAGCCGACTTTAAAAAAATACTTTTAAGGTTTTCACTCCTTGTCGGGAATCTAATCCGGGACTCCTGAGTCAGAGCGCTAATGCAACTAATCATTGTGTAGTTAAAAACACAATGAGTGTCTTTAAATTTCATGTAAGTACTTATAATTTTAATATAAAAGCACACAACAAAACGGTGAACCACGATAAATTTTTACCGTATCGTTTGATCAGCTAGCACCTTGGCTAAAGCTTCAATCTTGTGAACAATGCCTGAATACGGTGTAGTAAGCAAGCTACGGCCTGGCCCAGGTCGGGAGCTCGCGGCCTTTTGAAAGATACGGCTATTGTCGGTCCATTGTCAGTGAAACAATGGCCATTTCAACACCTCACAATAGCTCGAGTTAGCGCTGTGAAAAATTAACGCGCGCGCAACTTGCGTGCGATGAAGGATTGAAATAGGCTCCCGTGTTCGTTTCACTGAATGGACTATAATTGAGCGATGGGTTTGTAAGCTTTTGGATTGACGCTCTAAGCAATAATTACTTGATCTTATATAATATATGTATCCAAGGATATATTTATAGTAGAGTTTAACAAGAAATGAAAGATGTTAAATAAACACACTTTTCAAACGTTAAATTAACAAACACACTTACACGCTGTTCGCTTTTTGAAAATCCCACAGGAACCTAACATTTTTTTTTTCAGTATAAAATTTATCGTACAAACTACGTTATCGCATTGGTTCTCATAAAGTGAATCGCACTGTTCCTGTTTCTTAAAAACCAGCCGCCTCATTAAAAAAACCTAGGTTTTACAAAAAAAGTTTAATTAGAACTTTACATTTTAAGAAATGAGAGAAGAGGTTAAGTTTAAGAAGTTAGTTCTAAAGTACAAAATGATGTAGAGAAATAAAAAAAATACCTAACTGACGTGTCTTAGGTATTTTTAGGGGGTCCACATCTAAAGGCGTGATAACTTAGACCCCTAGGTTACAAAAAGTAAGTATTTTTGAATAGATAAGTAAAAAACATAATGATTTCTAAGTTCAAGATTATCATATTTTGAATTTTGACGTAACATTTTTTACGTAAGTGTATCACGCAATAATCATTTTCTATTTAATTCGAGCCTTCTGTAATCTGTTATTTTGTCGTGCTATAATATAAAAGCATCTCTTTGAGCAAGGAACGGATTATAGGCTCGACTCGGCAGACAATTACGCAGGTCAAGCGTGCTCGCTCTCTACCAGTACATGGCTAAGTGCAACCTCAAAGCGGACGATAGACGTTTCTATAAAAACATCCGCCATCAACCAACTCATCCACTTTTCATTCGCATAATAAAAACTTTACCGAACATTTTCGTTAAAATATTTATTAAAATTCGCTCAGTATTCTTTATATTATATTTTAACAGGGGAAATAGATTTCAAATTTGTTTTAAGAATATAAAACTTTTCTTAATCAAACTTCTACCAACGTTTTCTGCAGCCTTTCAATGTTCATTTGAAAGCCTAGTCTGGAAGCATAGAAATAATACATAACATAAATAAAATATAACTAGACTGGCCGACCGAGCGACTGGTCGACCGAGCTTCGCTCGGGCCAGTGAAGGGTTTAAATTTAAAGTTTTTTATGAAACATTATAGAAAAAAATTCAAGATTACTTTAATTAATAATTAATAATTCAAAATATTATTAAACGAGCAAGGGGTATTACTTTTGTAACCATTCCATTAAAAAAAAAACTACCTAAAACGAATTTTTTCGAAGATAACACCCTGACAGATCGATTTCTAGACCTAAAAAATCCCTAACCCTAGGTTTTCGTCAAAATCGTTAGAGCCGTTTGCGAGATCGTCATGGCATACAAGAATTCCTCGTTTAGTATTATATATTTCCTCGTTTCTATAAGATATTACCACTTCTGAGATTTTTCTCGCTTAATGCCCGATTTCACAGAAAAGAAATTAGTTAAGTATTGGTTTCTTTCTCTTTTCATTTCTGTTCTATTAAATCTTAAATTATATTAATTGGGTAGTATAAGATATCTATATTTATTTTCTTTTTAGGATAATATTATTCCCTGACGCGACTGAAATAGTACCCTGACTGACTGAAATGAATTATATATCCCAAACCGAAATACCCAAAAAAATTACTATTAAAGAATTTTCATTGAGACTTCTATTCTTTATTGTCGAAGAAAAACTTAGACATAATATGTCTCCGTGAAATTTCTAAAATGAAAATACTCAAGTTGCGTCGAGTTCATGCAATATAGCGGTTATTCCCGCATATTGCACCTTTCATTATAATAATAATGCTTCGTTAGTCAACGATGGGTAATGAGTTTCGGGGAATATGAAAAACGTAACGTGGGAAAGCTAAACACGGGGTTGTTAGTGCCGTTAACGTCATAAGCGCCGATCCATTTCACTTAACTGTAGTGCACGCATTTAGCTTGCATTCTTGAAATATGCAAAGCGCACTCACGACCGGGACCCGCCGTAGGTAATAGCGCGTGAGATGCTTACAGCTATGATCTCACAGTACAGATTGCGTTCAAAGTAATGTATGTCACAGACCAAACTCTATCCCCAAACTTCCTCTCGAGTGAGTCTAAAAGGTAATTTGTCATCATTTCTAATTCAAAATTGAAGTGATCTTTATAAAAATATGTTATAAATAGTCATCATCATCATCTCAGCCGCAGGATGTTCACTGCTGGACATAGGCCCCTCCCCAAAAATTTTCCAATTAAACCGGTCAGAACCAGCCTGGATCCACCGTTACCCTGCGGCCTTTATTAGGTCTTCTGTCCACCTTGTGGGTGGACGTCCTACGCTGCGCTTGCTGGTCGGTGGCCTCCACTCGAGAACCTTCCGGTCCCAGCGGCCCATAGTTAGAGACCACGTTTCAGCGCCATATGTCATCAGCACTGGCAACACACATTGGTCGAAGACTTTGGTCTTGAGACACTGAGGAATTTTGGACGAGAAGTTGTCTCGGAGCTTCCCGAACGCTGCCCATCCGAGCTGGATTCGACGATAGACCTCCCTCTCGATGTTGGCTCTACCTAACTGGACTATTTGTTCTATTAATAATGTTATTAATAGTATTCTAGAAAAATGCAATTAAAAATTTGTCTTTACGTCTTTAAATGTAATAAGAAATAGAAATAATAATGGTCTAGTGAAATAACAGAGTGGTGCCCGAGACAAAACAACAGAAAGAAAGGGAGGCAACGTCGTAGATGGGAGGATGACATTAGAAGAATAGCAGGAATCACTTGGAGAAGACAAGCACTGAACAGCACTCTATGGCAAACTCTAGGGTAGGAGATAAGGCCTATGCTGGAAAGTAAGATAATCTTCACATACCGGTGTCAGATCTAAATTCATTGTAATGTTAAGTTATATAGTATGTAAGATTATTAAATAAAGGCTATTACATATTATTATAACTAAAGAATAACGCCGTATCTCGTCTACTTTCGGGTACGCTGAGCTTCGTCAGGGAGCACAATCCTCCCCGCGCTGGACATAAGGTCGCTATATATCTTGGGTATAATTTAAGATAACATACTGTTGTTTTATTTTGTTTGTAGAAGGGAACTGTGAGTCCGGACTCTCATCGCGTTAGCCGCCTATACATTAGGGACTATTCAACGATGCACTTTACTGTTTGAACTGCGTACTGTCTTTAATATTTTTAACATAGCTCTTATATAATATTCACTTCCTACAAACGGAATATTAAGTGCTTCTGCGTGATATAGCCATGTTTAATTACATATTTTTGTAGTGTATTTTTGAATTACATACAAGATGTAAGATATAAGTAAGTATGTAAGATGTAAGTATGTATACTTATTTTAATTTTAATCACTACCAAAATTCACAGGAACACCCGCTGCACTAATCTGAAGATTGTCTGAAAGTTTCATCAAAATCGGTTCAGCGGTTTTGGACTCTATAGGAGACATAGGGGGACACACACATCGCCTTTTAAATTACTTCTAACTTCATTTGATTTAAATTACTTCTAACTAACATACTAGTTAAATTTTCACGGCAAACTGAAGATTATCACAATTTTCCACGTGATCATTATCACAATTATCACAAAATAATCCAAAACCCTATAATTTACATACATAACAATGAAGAGGTCAGATCGCTAGTAATATAATATACTCGTATCATACACATATGACGGTAAAACATACCGCATTACGAAATTTCACTATAAATTGGGTGAGAGATTAGATTAAAAAAATAATAATTTCAAGTTTAAATCTATTATTTTATATCAAATGTTACCACTTTATTCTCTTACTTATAAAGACGAACCAACATATTAACCAATTTAAATAATTGATCCCATTTAGTAATAATTGCAAAACTATCTCTCCTATCGTTGGGCAATAGTGAAATGTTTTGAGTAACGTTTTTAATGACGGGGAAATATTAAAGAGAAGTATGAGGTAAATCAATATAATACGTACGCATGAATCAACAAGTAAAGTTCGTGAGACGCTTGGTGCGGCCATGGCGTGGGCGCGACTCCACAGATACGTCCCAGATACAAAACAAATAGTAAGAGGCTGTGCACTGCGTGACTCGTGACAGGGCCGCACACTCTGCTCATGCCTCCACTACACATAGCACTACACTACAAAATGTACACGAATGGACTAATCCTCCATTAGAGCTTGTTTGAGATTAACTGTCCAACGCGTTGGACCGTTTAAATTATGTGGTGATTAGAATCAGATATGTTAAAGTTAACTTAGTCTTGATCCCAATAGTCCTCTCTTACAGACTTACATTTTTAATAGATAATGTAATTTGTGACGATTAAAAAACTGTAATATTTAAATGATATTAAGGTCAAATCTTAATATAATTTTCTGTCAATAAAATGCCAACAGACAAAATGTAACAAAACATTAATAAGTGCAACTTATAATAATATGTATCTATGCAATATTCGACATTTTATTCATAGTGATAAGTTGTAATTAACCTTCGGCTTGAAAATTTTATCTAGCAAAGTAAAGGCAGAATTATTTTAGTTTGAGAATATCTAATATGTTTATAACTGCAAATATTAATTATTAACCGATTAACATTCGAAGATAATACTAAACTAAATAAATTAATAAGTTCAATAGTTGGTAGTTAGTGCTGCGTTATCTGCAGTAATGGCGCAGCGTGCTCCCGCACTCAGAGTTACGATCGCAACACCGGGCCTTAGGCCAAAATTAAATGTTATTCAATTTGTTCACAGAGTAACAATAACAAATCGTCGTTGTCAAACCAAAATCTACTATGTGCAAAAAGCATACTTTTGAGATTTAGAAAAGAAAAGATTTCCTGTTTTTTTTATATTTTGAAAAAAAAAATGAAAAAAATGAAAAATGAAGCACACTGCGTTTCGCTGTCATTTGGGCAGCCCGGCAAAGAACACTGTGAAATAACATGCAGCACATGTAGTGACTAGCGATGTTCGTGTTATAGGCGACGGTAGCCACTACATCCACAAGCCTTTCTATCGATCCTAACATTTTAAAAATATTGTTTATAAACTGCGTGTCTACATTTTGCAATTAAAAATTTTGTTTTTCACTACAACCACCCACTATTGTTACAATTATTTATATATTTTATATAATTAATGATATTGATAATTTACGTAATAGGAATTCGCATAGTGGCTGTAATTAAAAATATATATATATATTTAAAAAACATTTAAGCACGTTAATTTCAAAATGGTTTTTAAATAGTGAAGACAAATGATGATTTTAATACAAGTAATTTTTTTTAACAACTTGCTAATTTGTTTAATACAAGAACGCAACGCAAGGTGACAATTTAGGCTTGTATTAACCGCTTAGCCGAGTGAGTAATTCATAAATTTAAAGGTCAAGTTAGATTAGGTTTTTACATGCTAGTAATTAGTATTTTATTAGCGTTGAACGCAGTTGTTCAGCGTCGATGGGCGATAGCGCATAGGGCGGAGTCTCGCCATCAGCCCACATTCTGCCCACGTTTTAGAACGATGCGCCAGCGACCCCGACAAACATAAATATTATTATAACAAACATATCTAATAATTTCTCCTTAACGAGACAACGCTGTTCTCAAAATAAAGCGCTTCATTTAATTCCGTTCAAAGGACATTACTTGTTCATCTGTACTTATAAAATTTGTTGACCTGATGAATGTCAAAACTACTAAGTAAAAAGTTGAAATTTGGAACATAGATCTGTTTAGAACTTCTGCTTAGAATATTTTTTAACTCGGCGCTAAGCCTTGTATTTTCAATGCTAATTAATACTTAATGTTTGTAACTCTTTCACAAAAAAACGGCTGACGGATTTGAATGAAATTTGGCAAATAGATAGTTTATTACCTCAATTAACAAAATATAGGAAACTTTTTATTCTGGAAAATTGTTAGGTTCCCAAGGGATCGTCTAAAATATAAAAATTTGGGCTTAACGCTTACGAAGTCGCGGGCATCAGCTAGTCAATCAATATTATCAGCACATCCTTACTTCCTTACTAATATTATAAATGTGAATGTTTGTTCGTTTATTTGTTACGCTTTCACGCAAAAACTACTGAACCGATCACCATGAAATTTTGCCTACACGTTGTCTGGGACACCAGAAAAGACACCTTTAATCGTTCAACGCGGACGAAGTCGCGCTAGTACTCATATATTTTCTCAGGTGTTGTTATATTTTTCATTTTCCAACGTGGACGAAGTCGCGGGCGCCAGCTAGTTAAGAAATAAATAAATAATAAATAAAATGCCGTGCGGTTGAATACAGAGGTAGAGCTTATAAGAAGCAGCCAACTATATTGATACTTGCAAAGACACGAGTTACATAAACGATAATTGGTTTATGAAGCTTCAACGCTCAAAACGCATACTAAACTCAAAACATCAATCGCCCAACAACGTTTACAAATAAAGGTGCAACTATACCTCTTTTTGCATCTCAAATACTGGAGGACATTCCAAGTATTAATCTATCAATTGTTGACATGACTGTATCAGATAGGCAGCATTGATGATTTATTACGATCCATTGTGGAAAAAAGTATTCAATGTGTATGAGGGTTTAAAAAATATTTCAATTCAAATTCAATATGTAGTTGAATTATATTGTATTTATTAACTACAACCACGTCAAAAAATGAAACATAATAACATCTAGAAAAATATTTGACATCTTTATCACTGTGACAATCGTTTTTTTTATAATCAATACTAATAATAAATCTGTTAGGGTCGGTCATGGAGTAATTTACTTTGTTTTCAGAGATATCGTGTTTATAGGCTCTATACATGATACTGAAACTAAATTGACAATTTTTAGAATTTTTTTCTGTATGTATGTATGTTTTAACGCGGACGAAGTCGCAGGTGCCAGCTAGTTTAAAGTATATTTGACGATCACTCGGTATCTAACATTTTTCAGAATAAAGAGTATCCAATTTAATAATCCAATTTATTTTAAAAATTGTTTTGTACAGTACCATTTTTTCAAATGGTTTCAGCCAAATGTCAGTTATTTGGATAAAACTTTTAAATAATAAAATCTATCATCTTAATTTATATTATCAAAAACTTCGTATGATTTCACATTGATTATTTATAGAATTTTTAAAGGCATAGTTAGAAATTTTATGGAACGAAGACCGATGCGACAACAAACGTGGTTTTATGGGCAAATCATACGACTATCTATTACAGCATTACCTTCGCGCGCCGCCAACTGCAGCTTTTACGAGCTTTTGTTCCATTTCGGAACAATTAGTCGGTCTCGAGTGCTATATATATTACCCATTTAAACTTCGAATTAATCCACTATATGTTTTAAGTAACGCTTCACGACATATGCTCAGTAATTGTTATAATTAATTCTATTTGTATATGCAACTTGCCTGCATTTTTTGTCTTAATTCTTTAAGGGATTCACTGATTATTACTGAGTGAATGGTCATATCAGTGAATTGAGTGTTCACTGATATGACCATTATACTTTCTAACACCTTCAACTTGTCTTTCTCTGTTTATTATAAGAAATGGATATAATGTTCAAATAACAAGAAAACACTTAATTCAAGGGTTTATTTAAGCTCCCGTTCTAAAAGCAATGAATTTATTTACTATTCCCTATGTAATTTAATGTAAGTGTACAAAGAACTAGAACAAGGGCATTATTCTCCTTCAATATCGGTGTAATGATCAATATCGATTGTAAAGATAGAGTATTCGACAGAGGAAATTACAGCGATCCGTTAATTCAGGGCTTTGTAACATTTTTCAACAGACAAAACATATGAGGAACATCGGTTCCCACAAGAGGTTATTTGCCCGTTTCACTCTCTACTATTTCAAAATTGGATTACTTTCAACTCTGTTATACACTTAAAAATATAAAAACGAATCAAAAGCCAGTGAATTTTAGTAATAAATAAAAAAATGTTTTCTACCTCTGAGTCCCAGGAAGATGCTGTGAGATTGCTGTCATCAGAAAACTGTCCGTTGTTCGACGTAAAGCAATGGGGTCGTTGAAGTTTATTTCCAATGAAATAATTCTGCCTACTCATTTATTTAAAAACCACATGAAATTATATTAAGTATAAGCCATTATGTGTACCGTAACTTAATTTTCTTTCGCTTGATGTCTGGTCATGCTAATTTTAACGCGAAATTCTTATTATTTAAAAAGAAAATAAAATTAAAATAAATATGGATATTAACAAAAAAATTAACTATCAATAATATTTATTTAAAATTCTGTCATATAGAAGTTAAGAAACACTCTGCCAGACATAAAAAATATTATGCTCCTTAGAATAAATTCTAACAAATCCAAAAGTATGTACACACACAAATTATTTTTCTGTTTGCAGTAAAAACACCCTTTTCAGTAAAAAGTAAGTTTAGGTTAGTTTTGTAAAATTTTATAAAAATCACGAGATACAACATTTATTGAAAACACTACATTTTTTGCTTGTTTCTTTATATTAATAGAAAATTGATTATTGTATCTATTGGGAACAAACCGCAATCGTGCTAAAACAAACTCGGCCTGGAGCAGTGGGCGTGGATCTGGCAAAGGTAAGGCACGCGCCGCGTTCGCAAATTATTTTTACTATAGATACTCTAACTTATAAAATATGTTATCTAAATAACTGCAGATTATAATATATTAAAGTCTTAACATTTATTTTAAATGCAGATTGAAATGTTTTTTCGTCCAGACTGACCGACCTACGTGAAGATTTTAACGGGATTTAAGAATTTTTCATATTAGTTAATCATATTATAGAAATCAAGCAAAAAGCATTATCACCGTACTATAGTGAAATTTATTCTTATTTTAATATTTATACCAAAAGTCTAGCACACAAGAGTGGTTCTGTGCATGATAAATTGTGTATATCTCTGTTTTAAAAGCGGCCATCATCATCATCTCAACCGCAGAAAGTCCACTGCTAGACATAAGACTTCCCATTATCAATCAATACTAATAATAAATCTGTAAAGGTTGGTCATGGAGTAAGTTACTTTGTTTTGAGAGATATCGTGTTTATAGGCTCTATACATGATACTGAAACTAAATTGGCCATTTTTACAATTTTTTCTGTATGTATGTAAGTATGTATGTTCCTCCATAACTCTTAAACGAATTAACTGATTTTCATGAAACTTGGTAGATAAACATTTAGACGTACAGGACACAGGATAGGCTTCTTTTTTCTTTTTCAACGCGGACGAAGTCGCGGGCGCCAGCTAGTTTTCCAATAAGACCGACCCGCGGCTCCAAGTTGCGGGTGGACGTCCATACGCTGCACTTGCCAGTCCGTGTTCTGCACTCGAGAACCTTCCGGCCCCAGCGGCTGTCAGCACTACGTACTATGTGTTCTGCCCACAGCCACTTCAACTTACGGCTCTGCTGGCTCTAATGTCGGTAACTTTCGTACGTCTACGGATCTCCTCATTCCTTATTCGATCTTGCAGTGTAACCCCGATCATAGCCCTGAGCAACGTTAAGCTTTCTTACAAGGCTAATTTAGTTTAAAAAGAGGTGCGATAATGATAAAGCTACAACTTAAATTACTATAATATTAACGGTAAGTGTCACAAGTAATATAATATGTTGGTAAAATTCATTTGTGACGTCATACTCGTATTTACCTTAGTAAGCATTAATCCCATGCGTTGTGCAATCACTAATCGAGATGCAGGTGCTCGCCACCTGCATATTCTGACACTCATTTAGTTAAGTGTACCCCAGTTTAAATGGCGTATCATCTTGCGCCAAGAGAAATTATATTTTGGTATGCGATTCTTATGGGAAAAACTTAATTAAATTAATAAATTTGCAGCTATTACACAATATATATCTATATCTAAACATATTATAAATAAAGTTGCTTTGCGCCTTTGTCTGTTTGTCTAAACCACCCAAACATGAAAGAATTTTTAAAATCAGACCAGTAGTTTTAGGATATTTATTACAAAAATATATCTCTCTTTATTTTAATAACCTATATATTAAAAAAAGTATTTTGTAAAGCAAAAATTAACTAAAAAATAAGCAAAAAATTACGACCACTAATAAAAATATTACTTAAGTGTTAAAAACTCATAAGACTCACGTTACAGATACTTAAACAAACAAAAAAAAATAGCAACAACACATCATAATACGAGTATCTAAAGGGGGTTAATACGAAATAAACGATGAAGACATAAGATTCCGTCGCATTAATATATCTGTCTGGAGTCATGCACAAATCAAATTAAATCATCCACTGGCTGAAAAGAATTGTTACTTAGCACGAATGAATAACAATAGCTGTTATTAAAAAAAAGAGTGGTGATAAAGAACGTATAATTTGTTCTTTAATGAATGCGGGAGTGTGTGACGGGGCGTGAGTATTGCCTTTCATTTCGCATGCAGAAAACTGTGTTTATACTGATACACTGGGTTCCGAAGTTACATTGATAACGGACGATAAGGGTACAAAACATCTTGGTAATTAATTGTGACTAATTGTGGCGAATTTTCGTGTTAAAGTGCACTTTAATGTGCTCAATTCGTTATCTTTATTGGTCGAATTAAGTAATAGGATGTATTTTAATATAACGATAATTTGGGGAATTATTATTCGCCGCAGTAAGACATCAGGACTTGCATTGATTATGAACAGGAATATGTATTATCCAAAATGAAAATAATACAGGAACATAGTGTTTAAATTTTTCCTCCGTTTTTTTTAACTATATTAAAAAGAGTAACAGACAGACCGACAATAATCCATATTTTAATGGTAGGTCGTTAATACCTTCGACTAATGAAGGAGGTATTGATCTCTGGAACTTACGTACTTAAGTACTGAAAATACAAGTGATACTTTGATGTTCTATGAAAGGTATGAATGTAAATGAAGTTTGTTTAACTTCATTTAATTCGAATTCCCCGCGTTGTAAACTTCTTAGTAGGTATGTAGGTAGTTGTTTATACGAGTAATCTTAAAAGCGGCTACCTACAACGCGGGAATAATACGGAGGTATCATATTATGTGATTGTTAAACGAGTCGTGTAAACAAATAATAAATAATTTAAAGCATTTAAAGAAGTAAACAAGAATATAGAAATAATAGCTTTAAATGTTGTTTCTCTTTCAGGTAAGATTAGTATTTAATACGGTGAAATTGTATAAAACAGAAAATGTAAAATTACTTTATTTAATAAAAAAATATAATTTCCTCTTTCAGAGCAACGCATTTCGGTTATTTTATTTCTACAGCCTATAATACAAGATAATACTTATTACATGAATACTATAATGTCGGTGACTTGTCTTCATTCCTAAATAAATATTTCAGAGTAACACTGAGTATAGACTTCTCCATAGCTCGTTGAGTGACATTAAGATTTTTTAGGAGTACCAATGGTAATAGAGCAATAACGGGCATATTGTAGACGTAAAACACTCAGACTTATAATATAATATGTACTTTTTACTAACCATGTTATTGCTACTAGCATTTCAGTATAAATAATATGGATAACTTAACTGAAAATGAAACTGGTGTTGCTACAGAGGGAAAGGACAAATGTAAACAGAATTCGTTTAAAAAACCTAAATTTTTAGGTAATACAATACACGTTACTGTGCCCAATCGCGATGGGAAGTGTGTTAGTGAAAACCTCATCCCACCTGCAGCCACAACATGACATATGAATTGATGGGCATTTTATTGCGTTGTCAGGAGATACGGCTCGCTCGCTGACGCCTGATTTCATTCAGATAACTTTTAATTAACTGCATATCCAATATTAATTGTTGCAAACCAACCAGGTGTACTGTCGTCCATACAATTTGGGTAAAAGTTCATGGGAGCGCGGGGACAATCGATTGTAAATAATACAAAACATCCACTTTGTAATTTCCTTACTCGCGTCTCTAGTCTCTACGTAGAAAGCACTAAAAGTCGCACGGTCGTAAGAGCTATGTGCTCATTAGTTTGTCTTCCTGATAAGGCAGTTCTAATTTTAAACAAAATTTATTATTATTAGAAGCCAGCAGTAAAAAATTCTCATAGTCAAAGTTAAATTAACCTGCGAGGAAAAATACAGTAAAAGTATTACTTTTAATTACTTAGTTATCTTGGGGTATGTAGCTACTTTGATGTATAATATATAATACTTTTATGTATGCATTTTATGGTCCCACTTCACATAATATTAACTAGTAATTGTAGTAAAATTTTTAACTAGCTGGCGCCCGCGACGACGTCCGCGTTGAAATAGAAAAAAGTAGCCTATCCTTTGCCCCTATGTCTAAATTTTTATTTACTTAGTTTCATGAAAATCAGTTAATTCGTTTAAGAGTTATGGAGTAACATATATACATACATACAATACCTACACTTACAGATTTATTATCAGTATTGATTGATTGATGATGATATTGATTATATATTTTTATATTTAATTAAGTAACTTTTATTCAAAAGACAGTTAGCTGTTATTATGTTTAAAATAGGTGCCTTTCACGGATTTTTATATTATTTAATAAAATGCTGAAAATTTTCTTTCACTAAATTCTAAACATGACTAAAAATGGCCAACAGACATGTTGCATAAATAAGTGCTATAAGTAATATAGTTACAAGTATTTATTAAAATTTGTATCAAGTTTTAGCGGGGCGTTTACGCACAATCATCAGTTACTCTGTGGTTGGACAACGCGCTACATTAGTTAGAAGGAGTGACGTCGCAATGGCCGACACCGTTTGAGTTTTGCCGACCAGCGGCTACCTCAGCCTCAGTGTCCTCAAACCAGTCTCACTTTTGTGTTCGTACATTCTTTATGAATGAACTGTTACCAACTAACTGATTGAGACTACATTGTAGCTGCCAATTTACTTCCATTGCTTATTCAAATCTATTTTACTTTGAAACTTGTTTAATTAAAAGTCCGTTAATGTAAAGCAGCGGCTTTTTAAATTAATGTAGCAATTGCGTGATCTCTTTTTTAAGTTTTAAAAAAAAATTATGTTAATTTTAAGACATATTAATATTAATTAATTAACAAAACAAACGAATGGTGTTTGTTTGGTTATTGCCGTTTGGTGGCAGTTGCCACGCGATAATTTAAAATTAGCCTATGTCTTTTCCAGGGTATTTTCCATCGACATTGATTAAGAACTACAGCTGTGGAAACGTAATTCTATCGTAAGCATCGATATAAGTCAAAATCCAATTCTATTTAGTATAAAACTTTCAAAAAATGCAACTAGCCATTGTTTCTGATACAAACCATTGATTTACATTAAGAGGGAAGTCTCTTTACGTAGTTTCTAGCTCAAATCTGGAATAATTTTGCATAGCATGAATTGCAAAAGGGCGCCGTACATACAGGATGCTTAGCCAAGCAGTGCGGCGCGGCGTCCTGATTTAACAAAATAGCTACCCGTGAATAGATACTCGACAGAAAGCAATGGCCCTTCCTTAGTTAGGTAAGTTTGTACTTTCATTGAACCTATACATCTTAAAAAGGGTTTTATCTTTAGAAAAAAATAATATAGACGTTTTAATATTCAAAGGTATTTCAGTGTTATCGATAAATAATCAAATATTTTAACTTTGATTTTTCAAGTATTCAGAAATGAACTTTTCAAAGTTGGCTCTTGTCTGGATTGAAGTAGTGTCTGGGAAGGCTGCATTTCGCAGTCATTTAAGAAGGCCCTCTAGCGCCATTACAAAAGACCACCATTAAATAATAGTTGTGTTGTCTTTCGGTAAGTGAGTAAAGGATGCCAGAGCCCTTTTCCCTATTCCTTCCTAATCCTTAACCTTATTGCTACTATGGTCGGCAGCACTCTTGCAATGCCTGTGGTGGTGCTTGTGTTATAGGCGACGGTAGCCACTTACCATCAAGTGGACCGTCAGCCTATCTGTCGTAATAACAATAACCATTACGTTAAGTTTTTGGTCTCTCCATGTGACAAGAGAGTTGATTATAATTTATATTATAATTTAACAGCATCGGTAAGCGATTTAGCTAGGCACACAATTTCCATTTTGTCAATGTGAGTATCATCTACCAGATAATCTTTGTCATAATTAATTAACATATATATTTCCAATACCTACCGGATCTTGGACCATCATACGAATACATTTTCTCAGGTGATTTTATTTTTAATTTTTAACGCTTAAGAAGTCGCGGGCACCGGCTAGTCTTGTATAAAGAAATGTAGAAGTCGTATCTTAACAAACTAGCCAGTTGGTATAGTAAGGTAAGAAGGGTTGAGGTCGCAGGCGCGCGTGCGCAGAGCGGCGTTGGTCGTTTTGCTGCGAATGCGTCGTGACCGCGCGCGCGCTCTCGTCACGGCCGCGCTCGCGCCGCACTATTTTATCGCATTAATTATTTGGAAAAGGATTCCCGTACAGCCAACATTCTTACTCTCGCGCTTGTCAGTTGTGGGAACATCGTGGGTGAGGCTAATGCATGGCTACGCCACTTTGTACAGCATAAACATTTTAATATTCAGTGTCACTGTTATTTATACGTTTCGCATTATGTACTACTTACTGCAGTTCCACTTGTCTCTAGACACAACTCTGTTTCAAACCGCAATACCACATAATATAATTTCGCTTTATTTATTTTTTGACGTAAAATCGTCTTTGTATTTGCGTCTTTGTAATTAATTATTCAGAAAACTCATAACAAAATCTATTTGTAGGCTACCATTTTAATTTATCATCTACATCCAAAATTTAATTACATCAGTCGATAGCTCATGGATCAATCATTTTTAAGGTATTGAAATTCATTGGAATATAATACGTTCAAAGAAAATATTAATCGTATATCGTACACTTATTCACTTAAAACACACGGCCGTGTCCATGGTACAGCCGGATCCCATTTGATGAAAAAAAGGTGAAACATGCTGTTCTTTTTGTAACACCTTACTAAGTACTATGTTTTAAGCAAATAAATATCTCTTAGACAGCTCTAAGTCGCTCAGTGAGCTATGGAGAGGGAATGCACGGGGTTACACTGCGAGATGGACCATAAGTCGGACAAGTTGAATTGGCAATGGGCAGGAGACATAATACGGAGAGCCGATGGCAGCAGGAGCCGGAAGGTTCTCGAGTGGAGGCCACGGACCGAAAAGTACAGCGTAGGATATCCATAGAAAAGGTGAACGACCTGATAGGGGCCGCGGGTTGACGGTGGATCCCGGCTTAATTCTTCTGACCGGTCCAGCAGTGAACGTCCTTATACGAGTAGAAGAGTATAGGTACGGCTTCCCTTATTGTGTGTCAGTGAGTGAATTAGACGCAAAATTAAGAAATTCTATTAAACCAAAAAAAACATCAAAACAATATTAACATCTTACTGTAGGTCACGACCTACCAAATACTTTTTGTGTGTAAATAATTATGAATTAATTAAGTAGCAAATAATAAATTGTTTATTGTATTATACATAAACAAATAATACATTGTATTTAATAAAAATATTATAATAATCAACACTAATAATAAATCTGTAAGTGTAGGTATTGTATATGTATGTATGTTCCTCCATAACTCTTAGTGCCTCTTTCACAATGTCAATTAGGCCAAATTGTCATTTAGTCACCGGTAACCGGGGATAATGGAGCTGATATTACTTTTGTTTGTACGGTAAACGTCCCAAACATTAAATAGAAAATAATAATAAAAAACCGAGTGCATAATTCAATATAACAGAAAATGATTTCTAAAAATATCTAATCAACACTTTACATGTAGTTTGTGAAAGAGGCCCTTAAACGGATTAACTGATTTTTCATGAAACTTGGTAGATAAACATTTAGACTACAGGACACAGGATACTTTTTTCTTTTTCAACGCGGACCAAGTCGCGGGCGCCAGCTAGTACAGAAATATGTTTATAGAAACACATTTTTTAATAAATTGAAAAATGTAAAATGGCGGCATGTGTGCATTTGTATTTTGACGAGGTCTTTTTTTTAATAAATTGAAAAATGTAAAATGGCGGCATGTGTGCATTTGTATTTTGACGAGGTCTTCGTGGCGTTCGAAATACTGTATTAATTTTCTAATAATGATATTATGTCTTATAATACTCGTAGTAATAAATTAAAAAATAGAGATGTTCATTCACTTTCTCATTCTTTATTTTTTATTTTAAGTAGCGCGCTCGTACCAAGAGAGTTACACTATACCTTTTATAACAGCGGGTCAAACGGGACATATAAAAGACTAGCACTTTTTCGTAGGTAGGGTCAAAACTTGTGGGTCCAAAGGGTCCGAAGCCGAAATGTGATGCTTTGGCGACCAATCATCAATGTGGGACCGTCTGGACAATGATTTAATAAAACTTTCTTTCAGTTATAAAGAGCTTAATTTAAAAATGCCTAGTATCCAATTAAATAATTATACAGTTAATTAATTAATTAGCAGTATATACTTGAAAAATGTTTTCGTAAAAGCAAATCCGTACATCGAATATTTATGTAAAATGGAAGTGTAAAATTACAATTTGACCAATCGTACCTTCCATCTACACTAAAATGAATGTCTATTATCTAACGCATAAAATCTTAATCAAAAGCTTTTAACACACTATCTAGATATGTATAAATTTTACGCACACTTACGCGTGCCAATAAAATGTTATCAGATTTCTTGTAGTTACAGCACTTTTTTTCGCATAATTTTAGTGTTAATTGTATGTACTAATTAAAAACGCCTTTAAAATTAATTGTGATAATTTATTTGAAAGATGTTAAGTAGGCTTTTTGTATAAATTACACCTTTTTATTTAACGACTTTGAAATGTTTGCATCATTGATCACGTGTATAAGTTAGGCATTGTTTTTTTAGTTGTCAAAAATTATATTCAAAAGAATGAAATGTAGCGTTGATTAATAGTGTGATTGATGAAAATTTAAAAAGAAGCAGTATATATATTTAGCGAAATAAGTGGTATACGGAGAACTATACCAATAAGTAAAAGAATAAAAAGTCGCTGACCGAAGAGACAAATACTTTACCTTATTATGACAGACAACAAAATTACAAGTTTTATGTACGAAATAGAATAAAAATATTCTGAAGAATTCTAACATACCTAATAAATATATCTCAAAAAAATAGGTAAATTTACTTGGACAATATATTTCTTTGACTAATTGCCATTTTAGTCAATGAGTTAAAAATTAATAAGTAATGATTAATGTCGTGATTCTGGTGTGCTTTAAAAGGAAAGTTACCTAATAAGTTAGTTATTACTAGAAGGCTGAGTAGGCTGGAGCCTAGGGCGGAAAATTTGGCCAAAAAATATATTTTTGTCTTACAGAAATAAAAAAATATACAAATGACCCAGAAATTGCTTGCACTATTACCTACAGTGACGGGAGCCTATACTGTGACTAAATTGGAGTATCTTATATTACATCAGTTTTTATTTTTCATATTATTATGATTGTGAACTAGGGTATCGAATTGGAGGGGCCTGTAAAGGCGGCAAAATTTTAATAGCCTACGGGCGGTAAATGTCTAAATCCGCCGCTGTATTTCACCAGTTGGTCGCCCAAATTACTTTGAAATGACTGCGAATTGCAGTGAGCCCAGCCACAACTTCTCAGATCCTGACGAGAGCCAACCTTGTTTCCAATTCATGACGAGATCGAAGAGACAAAGCGGTATAGCTATAGAGTCAAATACGCAGTGTACCCTGTCAGTATACTTTGGCAGAATCAACCGGTGAAATTGACTACACGAGATTGGACTTAGAAATTTTAACAACACTAACATTGTAAGCGCAAAAGTGAATGTCAGGCATTTTAGATGCGCTTTTGATGTTAAACTTTATAAATTTCTGGTTTCTAAACACATAACTATCGTGCAAAAACAAATAACAGTAAAGCGTGTGGGTATTTCTGCTTGTATGTATTTGAACCTCAACGATTACTACGAAGTGATAAGGGCGCTTTCATAAGGAAGGGTATTGAAGTTAAAAACTACACATCGTTAATATCAATAAAGTCTAAAAAACTGAGTGAAGTGTGATTTTGTAAAATAATTTCCAAATTGAATTGACATTCATATCGAACTATCTGTCGGTGTCAAATAAGTTCGTTTTTAATATTTTATGAATGTACTGAAATTTCTTAAGTAATTTTAATTATTTAACGAATAAAAAGAATGCGTAAGTTTATTATTATATATAAATCATATTTGTAGTTACGAGTATGAATCACACGACTGAGCAAAAAATGGCCATTCAGAAAAATCGTCAGTTATTTTTAAACTATTTTACATATGCCTAACATAAAATTTCATTACATAATATTACATTACATTATATATTACGTATATTGATGTATTAATTTATTATTTATTAAGCTATTCTTAACTATCCTTGTTTTCTCCGAGGTTCTAAGTTTTACTTAGAATGTGGTCGAGTAGTTTACATGTTAACTCTATGAGTAAAGAAATTGATTTCTCCTGAAATCAATTTCTAAAATGTCAAAAAATGTTCTACAGTAATGCATTTATTTTTAAACATTACTTACAATTCATTGCTGAAAATATGCATTCAATATTTCCAGCAATGAATTGTATAACGACAAAAACCTATGCTTAGTAAAATATTACCATAACTAACATGTATAATCACTAGTGATATACATATGCATTATATGTAATGATATGATATACGGTTATGGGCCCTGTTTCTTAATACTGTAAAGATTTATTCTAATCTATGAAAAATTTGAAATAGGCTTGGGTGAATATCTCCTAGTGAATATGATTACTCGAGGCGTACGCAAAAACGAACAACTCAGTTAGCTAGTAAAACGGCCGCAAAGTGGAAGCTATACACACAATAGACAACGCTTACAGCTCACTAACATTATTATACGCTTTTGGGATATTACTACTTACAGATAATCAAAGCATCACCGTGGGTATAGACAGACAATACTACCCTATTCTTAGCTTGTGATTCTGAAAAATAAAAACTTGATTCTAAACACTATTTATTAGATAGGTACGTCTGCTATGAAATTGTTTTATAATCACTAATTAAGCTCACATAAAATAAGAACTAAAAGATAGAGCCCTGTGAACGGCAGAGTGAAGCCGGTAAAACTACGCCGTCGTGTACCTAGGTAGGTACATAGATGGTTACACGTACACAAATGCAATCAAACTACGCCTCGACTAATACTAATAAAGAAAAATATTTACTAATGAAATTGTTTATTTTCATTTTTAAATAAATCCTGGGGAACACAATTTTTTTCTGAATGAACGGTACTCTGTGACCTTTTCTGTATCTCTGACAATGTGTATGCAAAATTTCACTATGATCGGATTAGTACTTTCCATTTATACTAGTTGGGATTGTAGAAATATTAAACCAATTTACAGTCCCTCCTTTGCTTCTACGAGCTTATAAAATAAACAAGAATTAAAAAAGTAAAAGAAAAAGGAATGTAAGTGGTAAGACGTGACGTGGAGGTGTAAAGACGTTCCGCGCCGAAAAATAACTGTCGTTTAGTTGGCGTGCGGTGGGGCCGTATCTAGACAAAAAGAGAATGAAGCGACACTACTCGTTATCTGACTACGACGAACGGTCGCCAGCCTCGTGCTCACCGCATACGGAGGACACCAGTAATGACACTACCACTCCTATTTTAAAAAAGGTGTTAGACTGTCTACAGATAAATAGAAATCCAATTTATTCCTTCACAAAATATTAACAAGAAACATACGTAACAGCCAATTACGGATTTTACATTTGTACAATGTAAATTTTATTTGTTGTTTCTCTCTGCTCCATTAGTATTTGCCATTTTTTTTAATGTTTGCCATTTCTAAATAAATTAATGTATTATACTATAATTATCTCTGTTTATCTCTGGAAGCTTCGTTAGAAACTCTTCATCAGTCCTAAGTTACGAGTATAGCCAATTGAGAGGCAGTAAACTGACGGGGGACTATCGTGCTTTAATCCTTAAATAGGCGATGGTAGTCATTTACATTCAAGTAGATATCATCCTAAAAAAGGCACTTGTAATTTCTGTGGTGTTGCTTACAGAAAAAAACTTTGGTAACTATTAAAGTTTCTAAGCAAAAGGGTGGATTCTCAAAAGGACAGATTCTCAAAAAATCGCATAATATATAATTGAGTTTTACATTATCAGATATGTTAATTAAAAACACAAGCTGAGATTATCAAGAAGCCTCCAAGGACACATTTAACTTAAAAAAATAAAAATAAAATCTTGAAGAAATATGCACGTCACATATTTTATTGCTAATAAACGTATCATAATTATATTTTATAATTTGTGTGTGTGTGTGTGTGTGTTAATAAGTATGTTATATATACGCTAATTAAAAATCTTACGAAGAGAAGGTTGTCCAAAACTCGTCAACACAAAAATAATACTTGTATGTTGTAATTGTTGTATTTATTATTATCATTAAACTTATCACTATAATTTTCATGTGATGTGTATTCGAGTATGATGAATAAAACAATTATACATGGTTGCATAATGCATATTTGTTTCTCAAAATTATCTTATCAAAAGCATGCTTTTACAGATTTGAAACACTCTTCTATTTCTTGCCTGTTTGTTGACCTTAACGCAAACAAAAAAAAATTAGAAGCATAGATTTCAACATTACTTACTGTCACTTACTACGTATAGTACAATTTCGGGGGCAACGTCGCAGAAACCTGTAGAGAGGTTCAAATTTTACTAACAAACAAATTGGAGTGACACCTGAAAACTTTTTCAACTCGTAATTTGTATTTTTTTTACTTTATATTTGTTAACAAATAATTATTAGTAACATATAACATATAAACATTCAATGCATCCAATGGGTTTCTTATTTTTTTTAAAGGAAGTATCATGACTGTAAGTATTACATATTATTTTTATTATCACTATCAGCTATTTTCACAGAAAAAGGTCGGCAGACAAGCTGACGTTCCACTTGATGGTAGTAGGTGACTATCATTACAACACACAACAAAGTCACACAAGCAAAGTAAGTGCGCTGCCAACCATAGTAAGGAAATGGGAGCTGGCATCCCATATTCACTCAACTACACACAACGGTACATATGCTGTTATTTCACGGTGGTCTTCTTTAAGAGGCTGTTTACTTACGCCAGACGGGTTACCCAAGTGACACAGTACTTGTTAGATCTAGACTAGAACCAATTTTGAAAACATTTCCAATTCGGCCCTGCCGGGAATGAACTCAAGACTTGAGACCAAGCGTTCAAGTAAGCGTCTAAATCACTCGATTGTGAACTTGTCGACTGTGCTTTCTTCATTCGACTGAATTATTTTAGGGTTGTTAAAAAAATATTTATCATATCGAGGTCCCAGTTAGAGTTGATAGCACAACTTACCATACACAAATACTTCAAAGACAAAAACTGAAGGGTCTCCAAATAGATCACCAAAGTGCATGTCGTATGACGCGTGATGAGAATTCTACATCAAGCCTTTTTGAGATCAGAAACAACTCCTAGCATTCTTTGCGCCAGTTCTAATTTGCTCGGTCGATTGCTTTAGTTCAGCTACTGTGGTGAGATGCATCCACACAGAAGTCACTTTTGTAAAAAAAGTGGAGGCAAGTATCTGTATTCGCAGATCTAGACACCTATGATCCGTATTCGTTTCCGTTTCCGCGGATCTACATTTTAACTATCCGGCACATCACTACTTATGTCCTCGCATTTCATAATATTACTCCACAAATGCACCATTAATGTGATCTATCTAGCACGTATAACCCTGGAAGGTTACAGCCTTAAGCTTACAGAGATATAAAAATCAACGATCATCCTATTTCTGTTTACAGTACAGTCTCATAAGACGCTAGCGAGGTTGTAGGTAATTGATTTTATTATCCACTGAAAGTGCGGGTTTTACCTCACCTTCAGTGCTTTGTCTTTGAAATCTTTACAAAGTATAATAACGTCGCTTTTCGCGTATGTCTGTATAGCTGCTAACTCCTAAACCACGTAACATTGATCTATCGACTCAAATTGGGACAAATATCCGCCCATATTCATCCCTTGAATTTTTTTTTGTTTATTAAATTAGTGCTATATTCACCTTAGTGAATGGTAGTTTATACTATGGCTAGCATAAATATAATTCTTATAAGATATCACGTGCAACGGTTCTGATAATGCTCCTTTTATCACTTTTATTAGATCTGTTTTTATAGATATTATTTTTCATTACAATTCAGTTCCAAAGTTATAAAACATTCATGTATCATTTCCCACATTCATATCTGAAGTCGACCTCTACTTTATTCGCAAAGCACATGGGAATCTTACGCAAAACATTCAAAACCATTTCTCTTTCCTAAAACGAACCGAATTGCGACGATGATCGTAAACTTGAAATACTAGAATGATTTTATGAAACATCTATAAACCTTTGTTATCTAAGCGTCGAATAAAATAATAGACGTGTTTGGAATAGAACATCTTCATAAAAATCCAAACTGTTTAAACGCAGTTAGTTACTTTACTGTATAAATAATTTAAATCTTTAGTTTAATATATAAATAACTTAAGATATGTGTTTTTTTATGTTAAAGCCGTCAGACAGGCCGACTGTCAACTTGATGGTACGCGGCTACCGTCGTCTATAACACAAACAAAGAAACATGTGCTGCAAATGGGCTGCCGACCATAGAAGGATTAAGGATAAGGGATAGGGAAATGGGTTCTGGTATCCCTTATTCAATCACCGAAACAACACACCACATGCTGTTACTTTAACTACAAACAAACATATTACATAGTTGGGATTACAATTCTTTATCTGTATCAGTCTGTACGCTTATTAATCACCCATTTTATGGACCTCTTACTTATATACCTAGTTAATAGAACTTTAAACTCTTACACAAAAAAAACTAAAAATATTTTCCAAGATTTTCAAAAATTTTAATTTTAGGTGAAACTGTTATATATTCATGAAATATGTTTAAAAGAAACACTTTTAAACGTCAATAATTATAATTTATTAAGTTTTCGGAAATAAAAATAAACAAGATGATGACGATCCTGAGAAGAAACCCCGAAAGAAACTTAAGATACTAGGTATTATTTTTGTCATCTTTAGAATAAAATATATAGCAATTTTAATATCATACACTAAACATAGTATGAAGTCAGAATCTAAATACATAACAGCAAGTAAGAAAATATTAGAAGCAATCATGTGTATTATATATTTGGTGAAGTTGTTAACGATAAGACAGTGATCTACGGCGTAGCTGCGTAGCACGTTGGTTGGGGCGGGCGTTGACCCCGGGCTGCCGCCGAATTCACATGCACCCGTCTGAACTTATCACCCCCCTCCTTCCCGGACCAAAGAGTAACGTACCTATCTAACCTGTACCCTAATCCAACGTGAGGCTTCGCTAGACTTACCTACCTTATATTTCAACTGAAAATAAATCATTATTACAACATATTTATGAAGTAACTAAGCATATCGCCGTTGTCAAACTAAAATCTTGTGCATATTGAAAAATAAATTTCATGAAAAATGTCAAATTAAATCTGTTATGTTCAAAAAGTATATTGACAAAATTTTACATAAAGGTTTATTGAAAAAAAAAATTGGAATTCAGGGTTGTTACACGTAAACTTGTTCGTCTTTTAAAAATGAAAAGTTAATAGTTTATTTATAACTACCTGGCGCCCGCGACTTCGTAGGCGTTGAATAAGAAAAAAGTAGCCTATTCTGTGTCCTGTACGTCTAAATGTTTATCTACCAAGTTTCATAAAAATCATAAAAGTTCATAAAAGTTATGGAGGAACATACATACATACATAGAAAAAAATTCTAAGAATCGTCAATTTAGTTTCAGTATCATGTGTAGAGCCTATGAACACGATATCTCTGAAAACAAAGTAATTTACTCCATGACCAACCCTTACTGATTTATTATTAGTATTGATTTTGATAATAGAATAAATTTTGCAGATAACAGATGTTAGCTGCTGCACATAGCATATTTTATTAAGAGGACGTAGTCTTATGTTAAGGTCGACAGACAGGCTGACAGACAGTCTCACTGTCTCATTAATGGTAGTTGGCTACCATCGCCCATGACACAAGCAACCCCACAGGTGCTGCAAGTGCGCTGCCAACCATGGTTAGATTGAGGGTAAAGGGTTGGTCCAGACGTCATTTAGCAATTCATTGTTATTTATAAAGATTATGTCATTTATGCCATTGATGTTGTGTTTATAGTAATTATCAGCGGCTTAATAACGACCCAGACAAGCAATGCCATAGGAATTACGAGTGTGTCCATATTCATCCAAAGAACATTATTAAGGGCAGTTCAAACTTCGTCCCTAAAAGATATTCCAATATAAAAAGAAAGTTCATTCCTTGTAATAATAAGAACTTACGAGTATATACACAAAACTTTCTTCACCCTTTCTTAGTTATAATAACAATTAAACTGGTAAGTTTACAGATTTCTATGCAGTTCTATCACACACCGAAACCATCGATTTTGAATGCGCTCTAATCGTTCATTTTTATCGAGCCGGGCCTCGGGCGTGATAGATTATCCTTTAGCTTCCTTTTTCCTTTTAGAGAGCGTCGACCGTCGGCTACGAGTGCGCCCAAGGGGGGGTTCCAGAAGGGGGTTACACGAACCGCTGCACTGTACCTACCACCGACGTCATTGCCCTGTCAACTCAACAATACTAAGCAGACATTACGTATATCAATACGGAATAGGTGCAGAATTAAGGCGGGGAGACGTCACTGAACTTGCGCTTCGACTTACAGAATTACCTTTTGTTACACAAGTTTTGTATAGGTACTTTGATTAACCTGGCAAATATCCTGATAAGGAGTTACTTCTCAGTAATTACTGAGGACTGAGGAACGGAGAGTCCCAGGTACAATGTAAATATACCTCGGACTGTTCAAGTAACACCCAAAGCAACCATAAGTAGAAATGTATGCCAAGGATTAACATTATTATCAGTCCCTCACAATCATAATTTACTATAGTACTGTGTGGCCATTGTACTGATGATTATGACACCATAAATGTGTACAGTCATATATCGGAAGTTTAGATGTTACTTTTGAAATTTAAAAATAAAATTAATGAATAACTTTCTCAAAAATATTTTAATTACAGTACGGCTAACTGGACTCTGTGTGTAGGTCAACTCATGGTGTTTGCCAACTTTATGGCAAACAATCAGGTGAATTTGCGCAGAGTACATTATATACCAATTATAGATATACAAACAGATGTATTTTACATTCTATGACAAATTTATTGCCTACGAAATTCATTCGGTTCCATTCGTTAGTTTGAAAGAAGCAGACGATCTACGCACTGAAAAAAAAACTTACTAAGTATAATAATTTTTTAAAAATTAATAAACATTTCACTAAAATGATTAAATTATCTTATTGAACTAATAAAATTAGGTATTAATTTCATATACAACTTTGATTGTTATCAAAATTAACTTTGATGCTTAACAAAATTACAAATGAAGTTATCGTATACTTAGGCATTTTTAAACTAAAATCTTATGTTATTCCACAGTTTTACCTGGATGAAAAGTCTATTATTATTATTATATTATTTTTAATATAATATGGTATATCTGTATACCATAGACTTTTTTTTTCATTTTTGGTTGGATAACAATAATGCAGACGGTAGCTTTTATTTTTTTAAATATTATTTAAATTAAATATTATATTGACTATAAATATTATATTAAATATTATTAAATATTATATTGACTATGTCTATTTAAATTAAAATATACACACATAACAAAACCTTACTAATAAATAAATATTTCCCATTAATATCTCTTTATCAAAGTTATCGTAATTAACATTTTTGTTATAAATATGTTAAGTGGAAGCATTTAACTTGCCATGTAATTACCGGTCAACTAAGTTAGTTGCAACCGTTTCTTTTCTGTTTAGCCTAGATAAATGAACGGGTGAGTAGGTATGCAATAATTTAGTCAACTTGGCGCACCAAAAACTTAATTAAATATTCCTTGTTGTGAGCAATTAATTAAAAGTAATGCTAATAGGGCAAGTACATATTAGATGAGCCGTGGGGTGAAATGAGGCAGTGCAGACGTGTACTTATATATAAATAAGTCTAGACTAGACTGCGTTACCTCCCGTTTCTCACGCAAACGACGTAAGTATTCTGAAAACAACCTTGCATTACATTTTCTATACATTTACAAATAAATAGGTACACATTGTATAACAGCATAGAGGCGAGAAGTAAACGGCAATGATTCAAATATTTGATTAAGATGAAAAGTACTTACTTAATTAATTGTTTTTTGTTACACTTAAGGGCCTCTTTCACAAACTACATGTAAAGTTTTGATTAGTTACTTTTAGAAATAATTTTCTGTTATATTGAATTATGCACGCGGTTTTCTGCATCATTCGATAGCCGATTTTTTTTTATTATTTTCTATTTAATGTTTGCGACGTTTACCGTACAAACAAAGATATATCAGCTCCATTATCCCCGGTTACCGGTTACTTTAAATGACAGTTTGGCCTACTTGACGTTTGTGAAACAGCGCTTAGTATTAAAAAAAATGTCCTAAAATGTCAATTTGTATACAAGTTAACGGAAGCAACAAAGCCACGCGACTGCTTGGGTGGCCTATGACCATGGAGCGGCCTTTCAGGTATTCTCACAAAGCTATATGACATAAATGTCTATGTGGTTCTCAAAGCTTAAAAATATTCACCTGAATTTTTATTTTACTAGCTGGTGCCCGCGACTTCGTCTGCATAGAGCAGTAGGTACTTTTTTCTGGATTAAAGGTACACTATGTCTTTTACTGTATCCCTTGCAACATGACTATGTAAGATTTTACGATGATCTGTCGGTTAGATAAAGCTTAAAAATGTAACAAGAAAAGAAACACTTAATTTGGTTTTCAGAACGTAATTAAGTATTTAATAATTAAAAATTAGTAGCTATACGAGTTACTTCCATGTTACTTCTCACTCAGTACAACTGTAAATTGGAACGAAAATAATATTTATACGGCGAGAGGTGTGTCTGTAAAATGTCTTTTGTGTTATCGCCGAAACGAGTAGACAAAACCCAGTGCGTCATAACAAATTTCTGCAGCTCTAGCTTACTTCGTGCAAACCCACGAGACTAAGGTGGTAAGGGGTGGCGGGCGGTCACCCGCCACCCTCCAGTTCCCACGCAACGACCTTTGTGCCTCGACGATGCACTTTGACAGACTTTACTAATTCAATAGATGGACGCTGCGCGCGGTTTCAGTCTTTCCACCACACAACATACGTGACATATTCCACTTCTCTCACTCTCCGGTCTTTAATTAACAAAGAAATTCATTTCCAAAATATTTCAAAACACCTAAACGACTAGTGGATTGTGTATTAGGCACAATAATTATTAGTGTTCCAGAAAATAACATTCAAGTTGTATAGATACTCGTATAGGTATGGTTGTATTAACTATATTTTTTTAAAAGTAATTGTCGACAGGAAAGAATTGGGCATGAAGAGATCCTTAAGACAAAAGAAAGGGACCGATATAGGCCGGATCGACGGTGGATCCAGGAAAATTTTGGGCAGGCCCACGTCCGGCAATAGACGTTCTACGGCTGAGATGATGATGATGACAGGCAAACCGACTCGGTTTACTTACTGGTAAGTTATTACTGTCGCCTATTAACGGTAACGAAAGCTGCACAACAGAGAAACTGTGCTACCGTACTTGGTAGGATAAAGATTAAGAAGATCCCATACTCATCGAAACACAAAGGTCTTCTATGGTGTTTTTGTTATACTGTGGTCTTCAGTTGTCAGACAGGCTGACGATCTTTTTAAAAATATGAAAGAATAAATTCTAGATTAAAATAGCTACCATTGCACAGGCTACCCAATTTACAACTGCGAAACGTAATATGCACTGACTACCCTACTAAGGAATCTAATTAACTTATTTTATTTTATTCTCTTGAAAATAATAAAACAGAATAGAATTACCTAAATATAAGATCAACAAGCTGGCGGTAAGGAGTATTTATGTTTCAATATCTTCATTGTGGACTAGTTTAAATTTTGCTCTGTGTATTTACACTAATAAATTGGTGTACACGCTGCACCGACGACGTCGGATAATATTGCAGTAGGTACTGCAAGTACTACAGCCTTATTAGTGTTGTGTTGTGACGTGCACTGAACAATGTTAACATCGGACCAATTAGGGGCACTTACCGTATTTGTGAAAATCTTCTTTAAAGTCTTAAACTTAACTTACAGTTCAGATTCAAAATTATTAACACATTTGAAATTTATAACTTTTTTACCAATAAATCTAGTTACTTTCTAACAAAGAAACGTCGAATTATAATCAAATTATCTAAACTGATAAATAGGACTGTAAATAAAATTTAATTGCAAATTATAAGTAGGTAGGTAACAAATGTTCCTCGTTTATAGCTCTTTCTATTAGTGAAGATCTTATCAAAACCCTTTGTGCATTTAGAAAAATAACGGAGAAACATTCAGAAAATAACATACACTATTTTTTTATAATAGGTACCTAAGTATGCAAATATTTAAATATTAACCTGTCTCGCGTCATTAACCACCCCCTATAAGAAGACCACCGTGAAATAACAAGTACGGTTGCTGAGCTGCTTTCAGTGAGCGAGTAAGGGATGCCAAAGCCTCATTTCCCTATTCCCTCCCAAACCCTTTCCTTTATCTTACTTAGGCCGGCAGCGCAATTGCACTCCAATTGTAGCACCTGTGGCGTTTTATTTTCAACATAAACCCTACAGTAAAACAAAATAACATACAATAGATACAGTTTTACTATCTACACTGCCAATTACAGGGTTTCATTGTGTAGGACATACCTAAATAGACTTTACATAGATTACCTAAGTTAATTATTAATTCTAAACCATGGGGGAGGGATCTGAGGTAGGGTATGAGCCATTCGTGTGTGTGTGTGTGTGTGTGTGTGTGTGTGTGTGTGTGTGTGTGTGTGTGTGTGTGTGCGTGCGCGTGCGCGTGCGCGTGCGCGTGTGCGTGTGCGTGTGCGTGTGCGTGTGCGTGTGCGTGTGCGTGTGCGTGTGCGTGTGCGTGTGCGTGTGCGTGTGCGTGTGCGTGTGCGTGTGCGTGTGCGTGTGCGTGTGTGTGTGTGTGTGTGTGTGTGTGGCGTTGCTTGTGTTAATAAGCGACGGCTCTACCAACAAGTCGATCGTCAGCCTGTCTACAGATCTTTACATAAAAAAGAGAAAACTATTTGTAGTATATGTATGTATATGTCGACGATGGATCCAGGTTGCTTTTCACTGATCCTATTGGAAAGTTATGGGGGCAGTGGATGTCCAGCAGCTTCGATGATGATCTTCGTATACAAATAGAACAGACCGAAACAGTTAGATGATGTTAGATACGGTTTTTAATAGGTATAACATTTTCAATTTGAATTAACTTTGGCCGACACGGCAGTTAAATGAGTAGAGTTTTGAAAGGACCGCACGAAGGTTTTGCAGCAAAGTGACGGAGACGGGGTGGCGTGGGGTGGGCCGACTTGTTTTGGTCTGTTTGGCCCTACAGCACCACAAAGACGACCGATCCGCACACTAATTCAACGTAGATCAATACCTAGAGCACCCGGCCTGCCTGCCTGCCCTTTCCTGTTTTCAACATTATTAAAATCGTAATTAAGGGTAGCGTTTGCTTAGTCAATTTGTCAATATCTAAGACCAGTAGTAATTAGGCCAATGGATCCAAAATAAAATTTTAAAATTGCATTTTAAATTTTTTTTAAACTTAAAAATATGAATTTTGCATTTGTATTCTTATAGGGCTCCTTTGTTCAGTCGTTTTAACGACTGTGAAATTCATAAAATGTTTTTTTCAACGATAAATTTCCTTGAATATTTTATTCTTAAAATATCAGACCGTAGATGAAATAGCAAATGAAAGTGTTTCGTTGCAGGAGATTCATTTCTTGAAAGAAGTTTTGAACGACCTTCGAGGCGGGGGGTAGCAGTATAGTTTTGGTACTTTCAGTTATGGAGGCCGCCACTCCGCCACCCACCCGTCTTGCAGAATTTGCATGATTAGAAGCGCCACGGTATGCATAAAGGAAAAATATGTAGGTGTAAAGTTTATGATGTGATGAAAAATATTAAAAAATTATTAGTTACAGAAATCTAGTTAAAACCGATTTCTCTTACTAATATTTATTAGCGAAATAAAAGACAAACGCCTGAACTTGTTTCATATTTGGTACCTAAAATTAATAATAATCTCCAAAAGTGTGGAGCTTAAGGTCAGGTCATAAAAATTGATCTTTGTTCTGATTTGTTTATTTATTGTTATTGCATATAATATATTTAATACATTAATTAACTTAATAAACTTCGCAAAATAACTTAATAATCCTTACAGCGCAATCTATGTGTTAATGTCTAAGAATGATAATATTATTTCTGCTTGACAAGTTTAAACAGCAGCATTTTAGCACTCCTTGCTTTGTGTAGCAAAGGCTATTTGTTGATACAATTTATTAAGATATGCTTGCTTAGACAATCGTAGGTTAGCATTAGTGGAGCAACCTGAGTTATGCAGTCACAAACTGAGAAGGTCAATTGATACCAGAGCCCATTCCCTTATCCTCCCATTGTCTCTTATCAATTGTATTATTCAGGCCGACAGCGCATTTCATCCCCCCGGTGCAGCATCCACTAACAAGCTGCCTGTCATCTCTTCAACATCGATACAAAAAGAAGTAGGAATATGTACCAGATTTATCTCAGATAAAATCCACCCAAATCGAAACAAAGAACCCACTCTATTCAATTCTGATTCTCTAACCGAAACACAATATAGAGGACCTGGTTCAGTTAACAATAGCACATGCTCAATATTAGGTACATTCCGAAATTGGAATCCACAACAAAGGGACGTCAAAGAAAGTAGCAAGTGCACGCGTGCAAGCCGGCATAAAGAGCGACGGTACACGGCCGAGGAGCCTCGTGCGTCCATTACCCCCTTCCTGTGGGGGGAAGGGGGCTGCCGAAAGTGCGGGGGTGGCAAGCGTCTCACTCACACCCGAAGATGCATCGAGGTTCTGGACGAAACCGCAATGCCGCTTGTACGTAATGGTACCCAATGAATTACAGCTCTCATCCAGTTATTGATTATATCAGTTTGTACCTATCTGCATTTTCAGGCTGGATTTTATCAATTTTATAGCTTAGTGCAGCTGTAGCATTTCAACTCATTTAGACTCTAAGTACATTCGTACTGCTAGCTTATATAGATTTTTTGTCTTTCAAGTTTTCAGTACTATTCCATTCTTGATAAAATATCGATACCACAAATCGATATGTCTGAAGCCTCAACAAATAAAATTCTAAGTTTTTTGTTTAGACTAAAGGTGGCAAAACATCAAGTATCGTGAGTACAAAAGTATCCAAGATGTATTTGTTCGTAGTGCCTTCCTAGAGTCACGACATGCCCCTGCACCGATAAATCGCATTATGGCCCACGTGCAAGGAATACATTTTTAATCTTGTTTCTCTATCCGACATAGAAAGAACTACTCCGACAATACACCTATTTTAGCTAGCCATTATCAATTAAATTCTGTAAATCCATGTTCTTAACCACTAACACAAAGTGTAAAATATGCGTTAGTAGCATAATTAAAGTGCAAATCAGACTAGTTTTTTTTCCGCTCAAAGAATGTGACTAGCGCAAATTCAAAACGTAAGTTGCTGTTTTAAACGATTTAATTTAATGACGTTAATATACAAAAGTACTGCGCCAACCTTTAAGAAGTATACGGTGCAAAAGTTGTCCCAAAAACGAATGCTATGTCACCACAGAACAGAACCGTTAATAACGCTCACGTTGCCATCCACCTCTCCTTTCAAATGGCTCGAGCAGGCAAGCTATGTCAAAGCACGTAATTAGTATTTAGGAAGGTGGTAAGAAAGGAGAGGTCGTGGGCCAGACGTCGGGTATCGATCCGACCTGCCCCACGCTCTAACTCCCCCCATGGGCGGAAAGCAGGGGGCCACGCACATCGAGCCACCAATTGACACACTTAAGGTAACACTTAGCTCTTGCTAGTTGTCTTGGTCAAAGATAGCAAGCATGACAATCATTGCTTACGACTTACACTAAATAGTTATTACAACTACATAGACATGGATAAATTCAAATGCAACTCACCTAATGACATTAAACATCGAAGGCTCGTCACTCGTTTCGTTATAATTTATATGTATCATGAAGGTACAAGAACCAGGAGGTACCTACAAACTCTCTAAAGTTGCTGAAAGTTACAGAGTGCGACCCAGTTGGCGGCGAGCCCGCTCGAGGGTCGTAATGTCACGTGACACAAACTTTACTTAACATAAATAATCATTTAAAATGCAATTTATAAAAAAAATGCTTAATCATTGTCTTTGAAATGAACATTCGGAAATTATATAGTTAATATAAGCCTAAAGAAACGACCTCTCCAAAAATTCATATTAAAAATTCCTTGCCACTAATTAGTACGGAGATTGCAGCGTAGATAAACAAAATGAAACCTATTTCAGTGCTTAAGGTGTTTGAAAAAAACTGCGATCTCATAATTGGAAAAAAATTAGCTCACCGTTCCTAACGTTCCTCTGGAAAAGCTAAATTCTTCTTTCTTTATAAAGGCAATTTCCGGGCAAAGGAATTACGAGTGAAAATAAGCAGAGCACGCAGATTGTCCGGAGCGACGTCGCGTCGGCAGCGTTGCACTTTGGGGAGCTCCACAGGGTGGCGTTATACATCGGTGGGTGGATTGTAGAGGCAGGGGGTGAAAATCACCCGCAATCATTTATACACGAACTGCCTGCGAAATTACCAGCCATCACCAACCTTGCGACGTTAGGTAGCTACACCACTTCTAAACGTAAAACCAAACTAGGCATTAGATATCTCCTGGATTTTCAAACTGAAATTAGTTGCATATCAACAAATTTGCTGCAATTACTAGATTACCTATCTAGAATCTTAACTTGACGATATCTTGCGGAATTTAAACAATCGTTTGTTGAATTCCGTCAAGTAGGTACCTAACAATTGTTGAACAAGCAATTTGTTACTTGACTAGAAGGACATCGTTCATAACCAGGCCATTGTTTTTTTAACTTACACTTTGAAGAATTTGGTAATAAAAGGCTCAGATTTTGTAAATTCGAAAATCAAAAAGCCTTTTTATACTTTTTAAATTACAATTTAACTTAAGTACCTAATTTAAAAGTCAATTAATGGGTTAGTCCACCGGAACGGTAGTACCTAATACTAAATCTATGGTCCACCTAGTTATACTACTAGATATGGGTAATAAAAATCTACACAACCATAGTAAATTATAACCTTGCTAACAAGTAACGCCAGTATCTACCTATATAATATAGATACAAATGGGAAGACAAGACGAGGCCACGTGGTGAGATGCGACGTAGCTATTTGTGTCAGGAACTGCATCCGTGACCCACTTCGCAAACACCCCTTCCCGGACCCCGACGACACTGTCGTACATTTTGGCCTAGGTTATGTCGAGTTTCAGTATTATCGCAGATCACGCTCGGTTCAAAATACCTACTCAATATAACCACATTTTAGCAGATGTTCTATCTACGAGTACCTATATTCTTCACATATGAATAAATATACGTCTACACTTAGTCTTAGTTACGATTAACGAATTAAGATTGTTACAAACAAATATCTACTTAGTGTAACTGTGTAATATTCCCTGTCGAAAACACATTTGTAGCTGATTTTTTTCTGAGATTAGCAAATACGCCGACGGTAGTTGGTGAAATTAGCATGGGTAATGAATGGTTCGCGGCGCCGGTGTCACGATCGCCTCTAATTGCGATATCTAATTAAACAGAATATCATAATTGCACGCGGCTCACTCGGCAACCCGACCGGCAAATTAGACGCATTTGCTCGTTGTCTGAGAATAATGGATTTAATGAGAACACCTGAACGAATCACTCCCGCGAACGCGATGCGCTCGTCGTGTCGATGCCAAGATAAACACAAAATAACTAGATACTTAATCAACAAACAATATCAAATAAAGTTAAAATTATGTTTTAAGATTACACGATTTAAATAGCCTTTATTGATTTTGAAATATTTTTATGGAAAGGTCGTCAGATAGGCTGACGGTTCACTCGATGTTAGATGGCTACCGTAGCCTATTAACACAAGCAACGCCACGCTGCTGACCTTAGTAAGATAAATGATAAGAGATTTAGTAATGGTCTCCGACATCCCTCACTCACTCACCAAAATATTAACAGATAACAAACATATGCTGTTATTTCACGGTCGTCCTCTCTAAGAGGATGGTTCTGATTATTGCTGTCAGACGGGCTTCCCAATGATTGCGAAACGCAGTATACAAAGACTTTATAAGTATATTTGGGAGTATAGACACGGCGTAGCCCGTAAATAATGGTAGTAGTACAATTCGTCCACTCGAGACTGTCCACACGAGAGAAAGAGAGAGAAGTGGACGAATTCGCACTGTCGCTCGCTAGTGCGAGTAGGATTTTAATACTACCAAAGATTTCGGGGCTTTCTGCTTGCTACGCCGCATCTATAGTTCAGATCAATGGCAGTATACTAACAATTTTTTTTGAGGATAAAAGTATCCTATATTGTGTTCATCCAGGTAATAAACTATCTATGTGTCATCATCGGTTATTATGTTCTTGGGTAGAATATGTACATCCTCACAAATTTATATTTATCATCATCTTAACCGCAGAAAGTCTGCTGTTGGACTCCCTCAAAATTCTCAAAGGTCAGAAGCAGCCTGGACCCTGTTACAGTCAACCCTGTGGCATTTATTATTAGGGCGTCTGTCCACCTTGTGGGTGGTTTTACACGTGCTAATCCGACGGGTTAAGTATGTCAGTAACTAGTTCGTCTACGTCTACTTTACTTTGAGGAAATCCTCATTCCAGGTTAGATCTCTTGTTGTAACCCCGAGCATAGCCCTCCCCATAGCTCGTTGAACCAATTATGAGGCCCATAGTCAGTTAGAGACAACGTTTCAGTGCCATATGTCATCACTGGCAACACAAAACATTTTTTTGAGACTTAGGGCCTCTTTCACAAACTACATTTAAAGTGTTGATTAGTTACTTTTAGAAATCATTTTCTGTTATATTGAATTATGCACTCGGTTTACTGCATCATTCGATAGCCGAATTTTTATTATTATTTTCTATTTAATGTTTGGGACTATATCAGCTCCATTATCTTCGGTTACCGGTGACTTTAAATGACAGGTTGGCCTACTTGACGTTTTTGAAAGAGGCGCTTACACTAATTTGTAAGTTCCTATTTAATTTCTGCCACCTTATCATAGCCATCTTTTTATAATTCTGTTTGTGAATGTAGTTACTTATTTTATACTATGTACCTAGCTTAGTTTATTGTGAACATTTTGGAGACCTGTAATAGGTCCATATACCAAATTAAAAATTTATAAATTACTAGCTGCTACCCGCGACTTCGCCCACGTATAATAAATAGACAAAAACCTATTCTCCGACCTACCAAGTGTACATATAAAATTTCATCAAAATCGGTTAAGCCGTTTCGGTGGAGTATGGCAACTAACACTGACACGAGAATTTTATATATTAGAGATAAATAAATATATTGTGTAATTTAATATTGTGCTGTAAAACAAAAAATAAATAATTAACCAGGGTTTTATTTAAAAAAAAAATACTCATAAAATCAAGTGACTTGCATAACATAGTTATTTTTATACTATGAAATATAAAAATAACTATATTATGATTAACTTAAATCTAAACGTGTCCTACACATTAAAATCTATATATAAAAGAGGTACAGTGGGCGACACAATTGGATATCCAATCTGCAATCCAAATGTATTTAAATTAATTCTATTATATTCATATATGTACACATTCATTAATTACATTTGGCATTATATTTAATTTATATAACTTTTAAAACATCTTAACCTCATAAATTTAAAAAAAACGTGATCAAAAAGAAACTGAACTTTTTTTTCTTTATCATGTAACACTTTTTTTCTTTATTTTTATACAGATTAATATACTTATTTACGAATAAACAGGGTACTAGGAGATCAGACATAGACTATTTCGCCTTATATTAAGACTTTTACGGTCCATGCAACTTACTCAATACAGTCTCAATATCAATATTTTGAATATTTGCCGAATTCAACAAGTACTGAGCTTCAGGCCGCGATTTCTTACTTTCACTCAAGGACTCGTCTGAAGCTGAGCCGCTCTGAACTCTTTTTCTCTTTTTATTGTCTGATTTCTCTCTAACTTCCGCTCTCTCTTCTATCTTCTCTTCCAAAACAACTTCAGTTATTGTTGATTCGTACACACTCCTAGACGATTGAACGCTTGGCTTCAACGGAGTATCTAAGCTTGTCAATGTAGAGTCAAATATTTCGTAACACTGGGCCCTATCAAATTCTTTCATTGGTGTGTACAATGGCTCCATATTACTTATCGAGTCGACCGCTTGTTGTATTTCAACAGAGTCTTGATAGTCCTTATCGAACATTAAATTGAAAGGTGTCGCTCGTAATCTAACAGAAACTCCCTCCTCGATAAACACTTCCATGGAAAACTTTTCCTTGAGAGTAACACGTTCGTTTAGAGAGGAATTATCTGTTTCATTGTGTTCCGTATTGATATAATTAATAGTGCCTTCGTGACATTCGTGCACAGACAATTCCAAGTCATCCATGTATTCCTCCTCCTCTTCATTAACCGTATTTGTTTCTCCTGAATCAACAGGGTTATCTTCACACTTCGCTCCACATGTTTCTTCCACCAAAGATCTATTAAAACCTGGATGAGGAGGTGTATCTAACAAATCTCTTTCTATTGTCTTTGCTGTTACAACGTCGAAGCCTCTCTTTATTAGATCTAATTGTAATGCGCTGCTATCTTCAATGACGGGATCAGATTTTGTTGTTTCAATATATTCTTGTATTTTTTTAATGTCGTCCCCTTGATCTTGGCGTGTCGCTTGACTTCCGTCATTGGACCATGGTAAGTGCGATTGATTTGCATTGTAATTAGAAGCAACATTTTTCACGTTTTCCGGTGATTTTTCTGTAGGATCGCTCCTATCACTGGGAGAAGACGTAATAGTCTTGTTACAATTGATTTTTCTTGGAGTAGATGATTTTCTGCGAGACTTTGTAGGTGCCGGAGTAATAATATTATCTGTGGCCACATTTTTTTCTTTAATTATATTACGCTTTCTAGCCAACTTAGAAGAGTCAAGAGGTGTAAACTTTCTTCTGTCTCTGCTTAGATTGCCTTCCTTAGCATATGTTTGGGCTTGTTTCGTCTTTTTATAATGTTTCGGCGTACCCTTCTTTATACTCCTCTTTCCTTTTTGGTTCTTTGGAGAATTTTTACTATCAATTGAATCATCTTTGGTACTGGAAGTACTCATTGATTCACTGCTAGCGTCTGCGTCTTTATCATCTTTTCTTGTTTTAGAAATAAAAGGACTGCTATACGAGTATGACACATTTCTTGCACACTGTCTCACAGGTCGAGATTTAAAACCCTTTATATCTTCTATTTGTTTTGGGTCTTTTTGAATTTCAGTATTTTTAGAAACCATCTTATCCGTTTCATTCGCGTTAGACGATGCACATAAAACATCTAAACTTGGTATGTTATCCTGATCCTCGGGTTTATAATATGAGCTTCCACTTGAATAGTCCGTGCCCCGAGAAACGTATTGAGAAGGTGAACCTAAAAGTTTTGGGGTGGCGATTGAATTTGGTGAGGCCAAAAATCTGGGCGTAGGAATATTCATAATTTTTATATCTGATACAGGTTCGCCTCCTATGTCTGGGCCTAAAAATCTAGGCGTTTCCATTTGTATGTCATATATGGCTTGCTTATAAGGTGTGTCTAATAAATCTGAAATGTTTAATTTAGCTCCAATTACATTTTGAAGTAAATGTCTATCCATTTCAGGAGTATCTGAATCGGGAGGGTCATCGTTATTGCTCTTTTCCAGTTCTTGAACAATATTAGGATTGGGATGTTTTTCAACACCTGATATTATGTTTATAGTAGGCTTAATGGGGACATCGATTTTTTTTTCTTCCGTATCCTGTGATCCTTTATCGTCATCGACAGATTTTCGTTTACTTTTTTTAAAGCCTGTTATTTTGGGAGTTCCACTTTTTTTGATTTCTTTTGTTTTTTTCGAATCAGTAGTTTTATTTTTCTTTTTATATTTACTTTTAGATTCAGATTTAGTTTTCTTTGATGAAGATTTTCTTTCAATGCATTCGCTTGAAACAGCAACAGCCCGTAAATTGGCATCCCACTGACTAAATTTCGATTTGTTAACAGGCGTTCTGTCTTTATCATTACTAATGGTATCATTTTCTTTCTGAGTAGTGTCGTTTTCCTTATCAACAATTTTCGTTCCCATTGAACTTAATGTACCAGGTACTGAAGAAGTATTAATTTTAGAAATGGTTGCTTCATTTATTTCTTCAACATTGTGTTCCTTGATAGTTTCGTGTAGAACTCTTCTGGGTGTTGTGAAATCTAAAACTCTTATGTGAGATGATCGACGGGGAGTAGACGATGACTTGCGAACGGGAGGAATCACTTGAGGGGTGCTAGTTTTTGTTAAACTCGTCGTATCTTTGGGCAATGGGTTTGCAAAGGATTTTGACATTTCTTTATTTTTCATCGCACTGCCGTCATTAAGTATAGGCATGCTTAATGTAGAGGCACCTTGTGTTTCTACGTTAGGTTTAGGATCAGGGCTATCTGGTATGTCGATAGTAAGGGGCTCGATATTCGATAGTAGAGGGTTTGGTATATTTGTTCCATTCGATATCAAATTATTGCTTTGAGTCATCACAGTGTTTGGAGCCTTATTTGTCGAAGCATCAGAAGGACCTGAAACATTGAAAGTATATTAAGGTAAATAAAAAATGCACATAAATATTTTTTTATATAATTATTAATACTAAAATTTGCTGTAATTCACTATTTGATAAATAATTTATTCAATAACAGCCTGCGTAGTGATCTTTTTTTTTTCATGAGTTAAAATATACATATACGACTAGATGGTGCCCACGACTTCGTCCGCGATGAAAAATAAGAGATATAACGCCTGTCAAAATACGTAAAGCAATATAAAGCCTGACATTATACTTTTGACAAGCGTTGGATCTTTATTTTTATCTGGTGCCCTATTGGAATATTAAGCTTATGTCAATCCTGAAATTCTATTGGTGAGATTTTTTTTTAAATCTGATGAGTCGTTTCTAACATTACCTCCTACATACAAATTACCTCTCTTAAATTATAGTACATATACACAAAACGTGAAACGGCTTGACCGATTTTTATGAAATTTTTCATGTATATATTCTGTAGGTCTGAGAATAGGTCGTAAACTATTTTTTATACCCCTAAGTGATAAGGGTGGCCCATCCCAATTTCTTTTTTATTTTATTTTTTGGCAAAACAACGTTTGCCGAGTCGGCTAGTATTCATATAAAATTTTTAATAACACATAAACTTTAATAAAAATTAAAATAAAAAAGCATGTATCCATACCTGTCGTCGGAACGAGAATAATAGTAGGCATTGCCATTATTTCGTCTCTGGTGTAATTGTACCTATATTCCGGATTCCGTACAGATTTATAAGCAGGAGTTCCATTTACAAGAATGGTTTGCATTTGCAACAATGGCATAGTTTGTTTGGTATTTAAAACTGGGGGTATTTGAACATTACTCCTATTACTTGTTTCATTCGAACAAATCGTATCTACCCTTACATCTGACAGTATTGTAACTTTACTACAATCAAACTTATTTTGTGTCACTTCGGGTTTACTTTGTGATACTTGAGTTACTTTAGGAAAACACATATTGTTTGCTGGCTGATTATTACTATTAACAGTTAAAAATAATTGTCGATTTGATCCTTCTTTTAAAGAATTATTAGCGAAACTGAAATAAAAATTAACATAAAGATAATAATTGAAATTGTTCATAATGTTCATGATTAAATTCAATATTTCGAAATGGGAGACTCAGATAAAATAAGAACTAAAGTACGCCTCACCTTATAAAATTTATTGCGTAGTGAAAGGGTTTAAAAACCATGTTTTAAAAAATAAAAAGCAGAATAGAATAGCATTTAACACGTAAGTAAACTTGGAAATCACAATATTCTCAATAAAAATATTAAAAAATTATTTGACACTAAAAGGGCTATGTACATATGTATAATATGTATATGTGTCCCATATTTACATTTTCAATATGTTGTCCGCAAAATTTTGTCTATAGTTCTTATTTGTTCTGAGACAGGAGGAATATAATTCATACTTACTGTGCATTCACGTTATCAGTAGTATTAAAATCAGGTACATTAATTACTTGACTTTCCGTGCCTGAAAATCATTAAAATGTAATCAATATTCCGCCTCGGGACCCTAACATTTTTTAGGATAAAAAAATATTTTTATATTAACATATAATATCCAGGTAAAAAACGATATGTGTGCCAAATTTCATCCAAATAAGTTAAACCGTTAAGAAAGAGTAACAATCATCCTCACAAACTTTCACATTTATATTTAACAGTAAGATGATACTTAATTAAATGTAGGTAGTTCACTAGAATATTTTATAAATTATCCTTACATATTATAAAACAGAGTCCTCCACCGCGTCTGTCTGTCTGTCTGTTCGCGATAAACTCTAAAACTACTGCACCGATTTTCATGCTGTTTTCACCAATGGATAAAGTTGTTCTTAAGGAAGGTTTTATTATATAATTTACAAAGTTACGCGGGCGAAGTCGTGGGCAGCAGTTAGTTATTGATAATGAGAAAATAAATAAACACCTGTGATGCCAGATGCGAAATCTTGAAATGTTCCCGAATTATTTTGGTTAACACATTTCGTACCAGACAATTGGTTACTGCTTATATTGGCATCGGACGCATTCTTATTACAACTTGTAACATTTAAAATTTTATCAAAATCCTGCGTCTTTTGTACGGATTCTTTATCTGCAGATTTCACCTGGAACATGTAATAACTCATCTCATCAAAAATATAAAATACAAAAAATGCCCAGCAGTTCTTACACTATAAAAAGTCGTAAAACCAAAACTGATATTTTAATTAGTATCTATGGAAGCACCCATTCAACAACTTTGTTACTAATTAATTGTTATCTAATTAATATTAATATCAATATATTGATGCCTAATATTGATACAGTCCCTATAAATGTTTGATAGATAAATGATTAGATAACAATTTAAAACAAAGTTGTAAAATATTTAGCCTAGACCATTTTAGATCAATTTTTTTTTTTTTCAGAATTATTGATAATATTAAATATTTTATCCTTACTAATATTATAAAAAAAAAGTCCTCCGCCGCGACTGTCTTTCTGTCTGTCTTTTCGCGATAAACTCAAAAACTACTGCACTGATTTTCATGTTGTTTTCACCAATGGATAGAGTGGTTCTCGAGGAAGGTTTTAGTATATAATTTACAAAGTTACGCGGGCGAAGTCGCGGGCAGCAGCTTGTTGACAATAAAAGAAACATACCATTGGGTTAAAGGATTGAGTCCTTAATGTTGTTCTGTTCTTGGATGTATTGTGAAGTAATGGATTATATTCATCTAAGTTGATTGGTAGATTCACTTCATTTGTCACTTTTCGTGATCGTTTCTTTTTGTTACTACTGTTGTGTCCTGCAAAAGAATTTTTTGTGTCATTAAATTGAGAACTTTATGAGGATTTGATATTAGTATATAGAATAACTAGCTGGTGCCGGCGACTTCGTCTACGTTGAAAAATATAATACCTAAATAATGCCCTATATCTTTATCGTTGTATTAATCCAGGTATGTAATAAACTATCTGTTTGGAAAATTTCATCCAAATGTGCTCAGTAGTTTTTACGTGAGAGTCACAAATACATTCTCACAAATCGATAGAGGCTCTGATCACTTTTCAGATATTTATGACTGAATATCATTCAGTGGTTAGTTTAATCAATGATTATTGTGTAAACCATCATTTACAATTACATTCAATTTAAATATTGAGTTATTTCATTGTATTTTTTTTTATAATAAAAGTCATCAAGCAAGATGGTCTTTAGATGGTAGCTAATAGACTAGAGCCTCTTTCAGTAACTACAAGTAAAGTGTTGATTAGTTACTTTAAGAAATAATTTTCTGTTTTATTGAATTATGCACTCGGTTTACTGCATCCTTAGATAGACGAATTTTTTTATTATTATTTTCTTTTTAATGTTTGAGACTTTTACCGTACAAACAAAGGTATATCAGCTTCATTATCCCCTGTTACCGGTGACTTTAAATGACAGTTAAGTCTACTTGACAGATAGTGAAAGAGGCCCTCAGTGATGGTTCATAGTTAAAAAGGTTCAATAAAAAATATCCACCAGTGCATGCCCATGGGCTGATGACGATTACAATAATTATATTAATAAACTCTTAGAAACAAAAAAACATTAAAAAAGAAGATAAATTATTTACCCGGTAAGTCCTGTAACCAAGTGGTTTCAACTGCATTATTACTTCCTCTTTGACTCTCAGAATAATCTTGAGATATTCTTTTACATCCACAAACACAACTTGACACTTCATTGTTGCTCGATTTTTCAGCTAATGTTTGTGATTCATTTCTTAAAAAAAAAGTTATAGTTTACTTCTTGCAATATGATCAATGCTAACTAAACAACAATTATTTCTTTACTAGCTGTTGCACGCGACTTTGTGCTCGTAACTTTATAAAACATAGCCTATGTTACTCGCTGATAATGTAGCTTTCTATAGGTGAAAAAGTTTTCAAAATCGGTCCACTAGTTTTTGAGTTTATTCATTACAAACAAAAATACAAACCTCTCTTTATAATATTTGTATAGGTAAATTTAAATAGGTATGGATAATTTGTTTTCATATATAATTCCCGAATATTGTTAGTATAATAATTAGTACTTTCATATGTACAATTTAATTGTGTAATGTGAATTATGAATTTTATCAAAATTGATGACTCAGTTTATCACATTTAATGCATTTAGAAAAATTATCATGTAATGTTAACAAAATATTAGTATAAAATACAAAATACTTCTTCAGCAAGACTAAGAATTCCCCTATGACCTCACATCTAAAAACCCTTAAAACATAACAATGTGTGCACACTTTAAAAATAACAAATTGTAGCAAGTGAAGATTAACCAAAACATTACCATTAAAATAAAACAGTGTTAAATACTAAATATTATGAAAAAGTATTTTGGATAGGTAATTCATCCATTTTTCTCTCTTCAGCCTTATATAATAGTATAGATTATAAATTAAAGAGACAATACCTAGTCCCATCTTCGAAATTTCTAATCCGGTTCAAATCAAAATTATTTATCAATATCTTGACAACCTCTAATAAGTTTTCACATTCAGATAATTGTTTTCTCAGAGTCAAAGGCTTGCAAGTTTCAACTGAAATTTAATAATAGAAATGCGTTATATACATATATGAAAGACATAGTTAAATACCATGATTGTAATTCTATCATAACAAATTTACCGTATATCTTCATTGCTCTGTATTCAGAAACTATATGCTTAAGGGATCTCATGAATATTCGCTCGTATTCATCTTCTAATGCATCTAAATATGGGCTTTGTTGCAGAAATTCATCATAGACCGTCATAAGCTGTTCTTCGGCAAGGTATCCTAAAAAAGGCATTTAAATAAATTATGAGGACATGCCATACACAATAACAAGGAATTCCCGCCAACGGTTTGTGGCATTGTGACCATTATTCGTTTACCAAGGACTAATTTAGCCAACCCCTTCGCTGAGAATGGTGGTAACGACATTATGACTTTAGTTTGAGATTTTCAAAAGTTCACTTTAATTATACTTTTAATGGGATGAGAAATAATAAACATCTTTATTAAGTCGCAACTCGCGAGCGTTTTCAAAAACAAAAGTATAGAATGAATATAATGAATGACAATGACACAGCATAGAATACTAAAAAGTAATATCAAACAAAGACTACAGGCCACAGACAATAAAATTTAATTGTAATCTTCCCAAAAACCCAAAAATAATTTAAAAGTATCTCAATTTACGCGTTGCTTTTTTATTCATATTTGGTATTATTAGGTATACATGCATATTGCATACATATTTTCTTTCTAAAGCGGGGTTGACACGGTCCGAGTGCGCTCGGATTTGTGGATATACGCTTAGATTTGTGGAGCTATATGAATCAGAAGAAGTTTTGTGAAACATACGGCTGCAAAACTATAAAAATAAATCATAAATTAGCATATCTGCTACTATTTCTATACCTCGCAGCAGCAGATCAGTCGTCATTTTGCAAATCTACACCAACTCAACTCTACGACAAATGCTACTCGGACACTGTTGAACTTGTATGGTGGGAACTGTAATCCGAGTATACTCCTATACGAGATGATTCGTACGAGTGCGGTCGGTCCGATTGGTCTGAGCGCACTTGTACGAAACTACAAATCAACCCGTACCCGACCGTGTCAACCCCGCTTAAAATTTAGTAATGTTTATAGTGTTCTGTGAAGTAATATATCTCGATTTCTGTCGGTTTGATTTTGATGTTTCGTGTGTAGTTTCTGTGTCTTCTGTGACATTCTTAAATTGCCTAATTTATTTCGCCATCTTTCAATTTTACACTATCAGATATATTCCTGTAATTGTCGTATAGTAATTATTTGTATGAAAGTAAACAATTTCTAGTTTTTTCGTTGTATTTTGATTTATGCTAACGTGTTTTATAAAATTGTATTAATTCAAATATGAGTGCCACTCTATCCACCGCATTGTTCGCTTGTTCTCGTTGCTTTTCTAGACATCCTTTCGAGGAATTGTCCCCTGGCGAACAGCTTTGCAAGGTAATGCTTAAAAACATGGTATAAGATTATAATAGCATTTGTGATCACCAAACAAGTGTTCGAGAAATTAAATTTCAATAAGTTCGCATTAGTTTATTCGTGAGATATTTTTGTTGACGTCAATGGTGACGCGATTTTGTTATGATGTTCCAGGAATGCCGCGGATCGTTTCCCGTCGTCAAATGTACGTATTGTCGGTCGGAGTTCCAACAAACAAGGTCAGTGCCAAGTCTACTAGGTATTTTATTTTGAATTTTATAAATTAATTGGAGGGCTTAGAAAACAGTTGAAACCTCTTAAAAAGAATACTTGAAATAGCCATTAACATCTTATTTTTGTGGTTATTTTGTGTCTTTATTGTATTAGAAGGTATTTTTTTCTATAAAGAAATATTTGCATTCTATTGCATTTTGCTGCTTGCCATGGCTGGTAAAAAAGCTCTAATTTTTATTGATATTTTATTAATTAACACCAGGGGTCTGGTATTAACACCAGGGGATTGAAATATAATCAAATAAGAACAAATATGGATAATCAATAAGTTTTCCGGTCAACTCTATAACATCCCCTTAAAGGTAAAACTCATTAAGTGGAAAATTCATTGAGTAAAGTATTATTGTACTTTTCTTTTTAACATCAAGCCATCATTTTAACTCATTCATTGCCAAGGACTCGCCTGGCAAATTCACTAAAATCGCATATTGAGGGCTTAGAACTCACTACGTGAGTCCAAACTATTTATCAGTTTTTCTTCAAAAATACTAGGAATCAATGTAAAACACAACTTATTCATTCAAAAACCACCTTGAAATGTGGAGATATGCAATTCAAAAGCCGCGTCACGAGTCTATTCTCCTCATTTGTACAGCCGACGACTCACCACACGAGTTCAACATATTATACCGCTGGCCATTCATATTATGAGACTTGAAATTTTTGGTGCGGCAATGAATGTGTTAAAGGTTCTCTTGTTGAAACATTACATAAACATTAATATTTAAATAGTGTTTATACTTAATAACTATTTTCTGACATTAATTTTGACTAAAGAAGTAAATTTAATAAAATATATAATTTTTGAACAAAATGTCACTTAATGAGTTTTACCTTGAGGACAATATGCTATTATATCACCGAGTGTAATAATGTAATATGAAATTTGAATTGTATGTCATATTTTCAGTAAATCAAACACATCTTCAATTTGCAAGAAATGTGAGGCAAATGTTAAGGCCTACGGGAAACCTACTGCGTGTGAATACTGTAACATCATAGCTGCTTTCATTGGTAATGTTGGGTTATTTTAAAGTGTTTCTTGATATAAATAATAGATTGTATTTATTTTATTGTTCTGGTGACTTAATGTATTTTTATATAATATCACAGACCAGGCACCCTAGCCAAGATGCAATCTCTTTGTTGCATACTTCGGAAACAAAGAGAAAACTTTGTGATTTGTAAAAATTTTATATGAGCGTTACAACAACAGATTACCAAGCTTTCTCTTAGCGTTCTCTCTTCATTAGTACGCAACGAAGCGTTTGCATCTTGGCTAGGGCCCCAGGGCATACTGGCTGTTACATAAAAGTAGAGCAAAACATATCTGTAAGCAACCCTTAAAAATACTGCAAAAACTTCTGTGAAAAAACTTGACAGAGTGCATCAAAGTAGCAAAGGGTTTTATATTAGTATAGAAAACCAATAGTATTGAAAAGTATATTTTGATGCAGTTGAACCTCAAAAAATTAGTGTTATTAATTTTTAATTCAGGTGATATTCAATGTAGAGTAACCCAAAACAATGTATTTTATGTGTTATTTATTTAATTGATTTAATAATAATAAATGTCAATTGTAGGTAATAAATGTCAACGGTGTGCTAACTCTGAACGTAAATATGGCTCAGCAGTTACATGTGAGCAATGCAAACAGCGCTGCGCTTTTGATCGTCACGACGATAGCAAAAAGGTAATTGTGAGTACAGTTCAGGTAAAAAAAGGCTCATCCCTTTAAAGCTGCGCCATGACAAAATTTCATTTGAAACGTCTGCCAGTTGTTTGCTTATTGCTTTAGTTTCAAAAGGTACTAAGAATTTGAAAACTGACAAAGGTTTTCGTACCTTGACATACTTATATTGAGTTGTCATCAATACTAACTTTAATAACAGCACTTATTATATGAAACTGTATTACAGCAAAAACAGTTATACTATAAAAACAGAACAATTAAATTATTATTTATTAGCAATCTTTTTAATTAAACGATAGTATCGCAGTATTACATCCAAGTGGGGAAGTAGAGCACACTAATCTCAGAAACGGCGAGACCACTTATTATGTTTTTCATCAATCTTCCCTTTTATTTATTTATTCGAATATGTGTTATTTATTTATTCAATTATGTGCTTATTCAATAGTTTTACAAACAAAGTAATTTAAGTTACTTGAAATAATAGGTACCCCAACTGAATAGACACAGCCAGTAATACATAAAAACAGAAAGCTATTGCGGTGTTGCCCAAACTGCAAGCGAACATTCGTCTTGCTGAGCTGTGCAAGTATATCTTTATATATATAAAAATTCATTTTAATAGAAAAGTGTTTTTATATAATAATAACTTTTTATATAACAGGACTTGGGGTGGGAGAAGCCACAGCGAAGTGTGGCCTAGTTAGTTATACCTAATATATGTTTATATAAGGTAATTTGTGCCTACAGGTGGATGGGAAGCTTCTTTGTTGGCTATGCACACAATCACTTAAACGAGCCTTGGCACGAACAAAGCAACATCTTTCATCTGTGGACAAACATAAGCATCGTGTTCACAAGTATGTATTTATTTCCATCCTTTTCATTTACAAAATCATTTTTTTTTTTTTATTTTGTTGTTTCAATATTCCTATTACCACATACTCCAAGATTTTAATTCAACTTTAGTTTAAGATCAATTGTAATCATAAAGTTAACTATTGCCTTTACAAATATTTTTGTTTACAGCTTTCGATTTTGATTACTATAGTAGCTTTTTATATTATCTACTTTACCATAACCTCTTTTTTCATTGCCTTTTTTTGTATAAGGTACAGAATTTGCGTCTTCATCTGTAATATACCATTTCGAATTTAATAAAATAATAATCATTCACTTATTGTTATTACGCTATAGTAGCATAAGTTCTGTTACAAAGAAAAGATCGTGTTTTCTATTGAATGAAACATTTATAAAGCAGTTTGCGTTATTTTGAAAAAATTACAAGCATTTGAAAAATGTGAAGGTTAAAGTTAACCACAATGCTTTGCTGTCTTTACCTTAAACATTGTGGCTATATAATAATTTAAGCACGCATTTACACCACGGTATGGAATAGAATAGAGATCAACATAACATCATGACGTTTAGGGCATCCTAAAATGATACCATAAATCATACAAAGAGGTTTATGATCGATTCAGCTTTTTATAGATCATCCTTCTGAGGAATCGTATCATACTCGTAGTACACTGTTGGGTTGTTGTTTTTTAATTTTTTACAAAAATATGATTCAGTGAGTGATGTGGATCTCTTGTCAGTTGAAATTAAACACTGGGAATTTATTTAGGTCACTTTGAAAATTTATTGTCTAGACTTCATATTGTAAATGATAATTACAGACTGGTTCTCTTGTATTTCGATATTAGTTTGATTGTAATTACTAACAGTTTTAATTGTAATGTTGTATTTGTTGTATAGATAATGATGAGATGCTATCAGAAGTTGTAAAAATATGAAGATGTAAAATAAAGATTAGCTTAAGTTCGAACACATTGTAGTCTAACCATCGTGATAACTAGATCACACTTTTAAATGCGGGTGGATTTAAAACATAAAGCATTTGTTTACTTTTAATTTTCAATTTACCCTGCTTATTGTATTTTTGTTGTCAGATACAATAAAATAGAATTCATATTTAGAAATAATATCTAATTAATTATTAGACATTGTGCAGCGGTATTGTGTCATTGGAAGTGGCTTACATTTAAAATACAGGCTCGGCCTAGTTTAGATGTAAGAATTGATTTAAATCTCACAAAATAATTGAGTAATAACATGTGATTTTAAACTCATACCGATGTAATTGGTTGGAACAAATAAATGTTTTTATTATTATTATTATCATTCTTTAGAAATGCGCATAAAAGATAAAGATTCATTGAATCAATGAATCGCTTCAAGCGGCTGCACCATTTGTAAATCATTTTTTTATTGACATGGACGATATTATATAATTTAATTTATATTGTAGTTCAAGCATATAGTGATTTGTAAGAATAAGTTAGTATCATATTAATATGTATTATTATTTATATTTTGCTCACGGCACGCTTAATAGCTGGACCTGGTAACTAAATTCCATACCTATATCTACATATATTTTTGTAGTTTTATCGCTTTTTTTTTTTGCTTATTATTTTTTTTTTAAATTAATAGGTACATTATTGAATGCAAATACACATTGTAATATATCATTATTCATTTTATTATGATGTACAAGTAGTAGTGTATATATATATATATATATATATATATATATATATATATATATATATATATATATATATATATAAATATAGGAAGAATTACCAGCTGGTACTTAATAAAAGAAATAAATGGTACTGTCTCTTTTGTAATAACATTAAACAAGGAGCTTCTTGCGATTAAATATTTTTTTAGAGTTTCATAGCTGGTTAAAAGAATTGCATATCAATCACAAAAAAAAAACATGAACAAACTTGACCAAGACATCAAACCCTCAAGGTTTAATAACAATGGAAACGAATGTTTGACAGTCAGCCTTTGTATGGTGTGATTGTTTTATTTATTTAATTCATTCGCAGTTGCTTCTTTTTTTGTTTTTGCTTTAAGTGTTAATGTAAGGCTTTCACTTGAACCACTTTTTCCCTTAATTAGTATATGTGTAAGCGAAATATAAAATGGCATTATTGTTAATTAATTTCGACATTAACCAGGTCGAAAGGCAGTCACAAGGAGAAACGCAAATCGGATATGATGAAGTCGGTCAGTTCAGGCGATTCTTCCATAAGTGATTCACTACCGCTAGAGAAAAAGTCAAAACTTCATCCATTGCAAGGTAATTTGGTTTTATTTTATTTAATATAAGACATAACAGATCTTTCTTATTTGGAAAAAAAAAGACAAGAGATTCAATTAGTGAATGTCGAACAATTCTAAATAGAGATTTATGATTTTATTTTAATTGTTATTAAGTGTTACGCAAATAATCATAAGCAAAACAAATTATGATTTCTTTTTTACATTTACTTATATTTTAAAATTTATACCTATCTGAAAAAAAAAAAATTTACCTCAAAGAAATATAGTCTCTCTATATATGTGATAAAGAAATATATGTGATATAAGAAATAATGTATTCAATGACAGTTTCAGTAAGTACATACTTACATTTCTTCGCCTTTATTTGTAGTTAGCTACTACATAATCAAAGTATTCTACCATGGAAAAGAGAATTAAATTATTTGCCCAAACATCAACTAAGTATGAGGAACTTTTAAGATCATTACTCACTAAAATGTCTAATAATAATTGCTAGAACGAATAGAAACGACAAGCAAAATGCCTAGCTGGGTGATAATAATATTTAATGACGATTTAGTAATAAATATATTTTATACTAGCTGGCGTCCGCGACTTCGTCCGCGTTGAAAAAGAAATAAGTAGCCTATCCTGTTTCCTGTACTTCTAAATATTTATCTAGCAAGTGTCATGAAAATCAGTTAATTCGTTTAAGAGTTATGGAGGAACATACATATAATACATACAGAAAAAAATTGTAAAAATGGTCAATTTAGTTTCAGTATCATGTATAGAGCCTATAAAAACACGATATCTCTGATAACAAAGTAACTTACTCCATGAAAAACCCTTTACAGATTTATTATTAGTATTGATTGATGATATTTTATATGAATGCAGGTGAGTTGGACCCAAACAGTTCGGACCACGTGGTGGCAATGACTCAACTCAAGGAAACTATCGCCAGCCTACAGAAGAGAGTGACGCAGAAAGATATGGAGCTACTTTCCAAAGATAAACTGGTGAGTGGAAGATATTTAATTTTCTTATTATAAACGTTTTAGTGTATCTGTACTGTAGTAAACTCTCTTAAGAAGTTATTATGTCTTAAGACTGACTTAAGAATGCTCAGATTTTGTACTAGTGGCGGTCTACCTTAAAATTGTTGGACTACAAAGAGATAAAATCGGTAGGTGCTGGCAGTACATATGTGTAATGCACATAGGGAGATAGGTAGGTAGGTTAACTATGTATGTCATCGCCAGCATTTTCCAGAAGAATCGGCGGGAATCAAACAGCTCGTGTTCTTTTTATAAAACCGCCATTATTTATTTATTTTGGTCTGAATGTGTTACAAATCATGTTACAGATCATGTTACAAATCAAAAATATAGTAAATTTGTCAATATTTCCCGAGATTGATCCAAATAACTATCGTCAACTTAAAACTAAAACTATCGACTAGTTAAAACTAGAAGCTTCTCAAACAAGTAAGCTTGCATCTTGACTCATTTGAAAATTATTAACTTTAAAATTCACGCCGATAACAGATTTTGCCGTCAACTTAATATCAAAACGTGATCAATTTATTTGAAGAGACACAGATAAAGTTTTATTGGATATAAATTGTAGATTTCCTTAATAACTAATCAAAAGAAGAGAATTCAACAAATAAAAAAAATGCACAAACTTTACAGATAACTGAATTGAAAGCCCAACACTTGAACAGCACAAACGATCTAAGGAACGAGATGAAAAACAAAGAGAGGTTGAACGAGACAAAGTTCAATTTGATGAATAGCAAGATACAGAATCTGTTGAAGGAAGTGGCGACTCTAAGCAAGTCGGCAAAGAAGAATAAAAATACAAAAAGTATTCTCAACAACGCCGAGAACAGCGGCAGCGGAACGGACAGTCCCAGCAACAATTAGAACAATTTCTACTAAGTACCTTCACACACGAAGCAACAATAAAAATTAAAATATATATTAAATGATGAGAGAAACGTGATAGTAATAATCCAAAACATTACATGATGGTGACTAAACCTCTTTTTTTGTATGTTGGTTCCAAGACGTCGAAGTAACCGTTTTGAACAAAATATATATAGAGTATTGGGAAAAGTATTGGGAAATCCCTTTAGAAAAAAAGTGTTAGAGATAAAGAAAAATAATTTCTAATTTATTTTCGTTTTTGACTCTCATATTTGTTAACTCATCTAAATTAGTATCTCTTAGTTGATGCAATATCAGCTTTTAAGTTGTTCCCATAGTCTTAGTTTTCTTCCCATAGAATAGGATGTATATTTTTGAAAATATCCCATTTCTCTGAAAATTGGCATGTCTGTAGATTTTTCAGGGATATATTTTTTCAATAGTACAAAAGTCTATAGTTGACTAGAATGACCGTGTGATTGGTAATCTATAAATGAATAAAAAAAAATGTATTTAAGTTCGATAATTACATTTAAAATTTTCATATTAAACATGAAAATTTAGTTTTTTTGGATTAAAGTTAATTTTAAAAAACCGGTGCACATTTTAGAAACCACAAATAAGTTGTATTTATAATATTTTTTTATAGAAAATAAAAACCAGTCATTTGTCAGTTAATACTGAAATTAGCCGAAAAATGTCAAAAGATTGTAAGTCAACATAGCCAATATATAAATTGATTGATGATTTACATATTGCTATTTAATTCATGCGAGAAAGTGAGAAAAACTATGTGAAAGTTCTTACATATGAGAACAGACTTTTTGGCCAAACCAATAATGGAGCAAAAAATTTTGTTTCTTAATTTCAGTTTAATTTTATTTACTACGTGTGTGAAGGGATTTACAATACCGTTAGTTAGTTTACGATAAATTGTGATTGTCGTACACGCGGAAACTATTTCCTTTTATTTTTTTACTCTACAAATGGTTTTGTTTGTAGATTTTTGTAATGTATAAGTAGATTTCAATTACATGTTGTGTATAATTTTAAAACGGATAATCGACATTGAGTTGACACGACTTGAAAACAGGGTGATACACAATAGAGAAAAATCAAATTTAATTTAGTATTTACTTAACAAATGCAAAGCGGGTATTAGAGGCATTCTTAAATGTTCCAGCTTAATATCCGTTGGAATCTTTCGAGATTAATATTTGATGTGTAACATCTTACCGCTCGGTTTCGTGGGAATAAAATCGTGCAAATGTAACGGAAACGTGTTGCCAAGATTTAGAAAACATGGTTTGATTGATTTATATTTAGAAAATGTGGGCTATTTGATTTGACCAATGACAGTCATCACAGTGTTGCTAAAGTGAAAATAAAAAATCGGTAAAGTTGCCAGCAAAAAAAAATTGGGAGAATTTTATTCGAAATAAAACAAGAATTTTTATGTTTTAAAAACCATAATTTGCGAGGAATTTTTAAATTCTTAAAATCATACAAACATTGAAACTATTGAGGGTAGAGGTATGGAGTACCGACTCATATGAAAATCAGACTGAAAAAATGGTCCTCTCTAACAATGAAATAAGGGTTCTAAAAGTGGCCAGAATGGCGCTAGTGTAGCATGTGTTCTATCTAATCTATCTTTATCTTGTTTACTCCTCAATGCTACATTAGCGCCATCTTAAATTCAGTAATTTCTGGGACCCCTTTTTAATATATTGAGTCGGTCCTCCTTACCTCTACCCTCCATAATTGGAACAACAGAGAGGCCACAGTTTTACAATACATACAGTTGGGCAACGAATGTACTTGCGCAGAGCAGCCGCCGCCGCAAACTCATACAGTCTGCGTTCTCCAACTTTCAAGGCTGGCGCGTACGTGTTTTTGAGTTGAGTGAGCGGTGGCGGCGAATGATTTTATTAAGTACAATGATGCGCATCTGTTCCGTGTACGGATGTATCTCACCAACAACATTAAATAAGGATTTAATATAACATAATAATAACGTGACAACCCTGACACATCCGCGCGTGACAGCGTAAGTACTTACACGAGTGGCGGTGTCGCCCGACATCAAAGGCTTTGCCCAACTGTATGTATTGCAAAACTGTGGAGAGGCCATAACAATGATTTATTATTATAATTATTACCAAAGTGAGATGTCAGATGTTACACATCATATGCGACTATTGTAAGGCTCGTTTACTTTTTTATTTATTTATTTTTTTATTGCATAAATCCATTCAAGTAGTGTTTACTGTCATCGACGGCTAATTTATTTTGCTTGCAAAAAATGTAGATAATCTGTTACCTCTATAGTTAGTAGTTAAGACTTAATCTTATTTTATTATTTAACTTTTATTCCTTTTCCTTAGTGATAAATCGTGTAGCGAATGAAAATTTAAAAAAAATAAATGTGGTCTCAAATAAGTCTCAACCGTTTAAGAAAGGTTTACATTGGCGTTATTCCCATACAAACTTTGTTTTACTGTGACATTGTAGGTACTCTTGTCATGATGGGACAACGAAATTTACTTTATGTGACTACTTGCTATTAAGTTTTAAAACATGTAGGTAATCTATTGAATAATTTCGTTCCTTCTGCTTTATTTAATATTCTTAGGGCGTCTTTCACTAACTACAAGGAAAGTGTTGATTAGTTACTTTTACAAATAATTTTATGTTTTATTAAATTATGCACTCGGTTTACAGCATCCTTCGATAGGCGATTGTTTTTATTATTTTCTTTTTATTATTTTCTTTTATAATGTTAGGGACTTTACCGTACGAACAAAGGTATATCAACTGAACTATTTCCGGTGACAGGTGACTTTAAATGACGGTTAGCTTACTTGACAGGTGGTGAAAGAGGCCCTTACTTATGTGTTAAAACGATGAGTAATGGCACTGTTTACCTTAAAGCAACAAATATTGTTCATATCAGTGTTGTGTGTAAGAGTTTTACAAAATTTTATATATAATTACGTAAGGTCACTTACGCTTCAAAAAATATACCTACAATTGTTTAAAGATTTTTTTTTTAAATAAATTTAATTATGTGATCTGATATTTTTTTCAAAGACATTTAAAGAAAGTATTGTTACGTGCGGGGTGAGTTAAAATGCCGTTTAGGGTTGTCAGAACACGATTTATTACGCAGACCAAGATGACTTCCAAAATATCAGAGCTTTTCCAATTAAACCGTAAAACTTGCCAAAAGTCGTAAATAATTCACTCTATGTGTCAACAGTGCACTGTCGCAAATATCTTCGCAAAAGCTCCCAAGAGTTGTTTTCGTATCGCTTGTTGTCGCAGAACTGTCCCACTCGAGCGATGGCACCCGTATTTATACACGCGCAGTCAGCCGCGATGTTTTTGGAAAACACTAGAAACTTTAAGGTAAACAAGCTCGTACACAAGTAAACAAGTCATAAAAAAACAAACATCGTAAACAACTTTCTGGCTTAAGGGAATGTGAACCTTATGTCGCGAACATAAGGAACAGTTTTCTCTGAGACAGGAGGGCTTCCTCATACGTATGGAAATTTCCATACGCCCAGGTCTCATGATAAACAACAACACGCTGTTTGTTTATGATAAACAAACGCTTCGAGAATGTTCGGTCGTAACATTACCCTCCTCTTAGTTATGATCGTCCCGATCATCATTCGTGCCGTGATACTTTGTCAAACGGTCAATGTGTACGACCTTCGGTTTTCCTCTTTGCCCCTTTTTGATTCGATAGGTGACGTCGTTGATTTTTGTAACCACATTGTAAGGTCTTTCCCATCGTGCTTGCAACTTTGGGCTTTTGCCCTTTTTCCTGAAGGGATTATGAAGCCATACGAGAGTTCCCTCTTCAAAACCGTTGATGTTTGATCTCCTATCATAACGGGTTTTCATTTTTTCACCAGTCTTGAGACTGCACTCGCGAACTAGCTTATGCACTTCATCCAGCTGTTCTCGAAGATCGCTGACATAATCCGTCACAAGTCTTGGGCTATTCGGCGGAGACCCTGTTATTGCATCGACTGGTAGTCTTATTTCTCGTCCAAAATTCACTCTGGCAGGGGTAAAACTAGTACTATCATGTACAGCGGAGCGATAAGACAGCAAGAAAAGAGGAATGTACTGGTCCCAGTCTCTCTGATGTGAGTCGACTACTTTAGCCAAATTATTTTCCAATGTTTGGTTAAACCTTTCGACCATTCCGTCCGACTGAGGATGAGCTGGTGTCGTACGGGTCTTATGTATACCGAGAAGGTTGCACATTTCTTGAAATAGGGCTGATTCGAAATTTCTCCCCTGATCGGAGTGTATTTCCAGAGGTACGCCATACCGACAGATTACATCCTGAACTAGCTTCTTGGCAACAGTTTTAGCTTCTTGGTTAGGGGTCGCAAATACTTCCGGCCATTTGCTGAAATAGTCTTGCACTACAACGATGTATTTGTTGCCATCCTCAGTTTCAGGAAATGGTCCGGCCACGTCTATAGCGATACGTTCCCATGGTGCTCCTACATTGTAGAGCTTCAGTTTTCCCCTGCTTCTTGTCTGTGGTCCCTTGACTGAAGCGCAAGCGTTGCATTTACGACACCAATCTTCTACGTCTTCCCGGCAATGGACCCAGTAGAACCGCTGTCGCACTTTCAAAAGGGTTTTCTTCACTCCAAGATGACCACCAGACACCCCATCATGGATATGACGTAGTAGAGGAGATACCTTACTTCGAGGGACTACAACCTGTACAGTCACCTGATGTCCGGTATTAGACTCCCATTTCCTGCACAAGATTCCGCCTTCCAGGGTCAAACTATCCCATTGAGCCCAATAGCTTTTTGTAACAGGACTGGAAGCTGATACATCCGCCCACTCAGGTTTCACTCCTTTTTTTATCCAATCTAAGATCAATCGCAGGTCGTCATCTTCCTCTTGCGCCTTCCTCATATTTTCTCTAGACCAGTCGTCGTCTAATCCTTGGGTACGGATATTTTTTACTGATTCCTGAGACTCTTGTTTCCTGCAGTGTTTACAGTTTTCAGGACATAATCTTCTCGATAGAGCGTCAGTATTACCATGACCTTTTCCGTTAGAACCTTGTCTGACAGTAATAGCAGGGGCTATCTTTCTCCCAGCCGGTGCCTGCCCCTCGGCCCTGGCGACGCTTAGTTTTAACTGCTCTTCGTCAACTTGGGTCCCCATCTCAGAGAAACTCTTTCTTTCCTTCTTTGGGCAGTCTATCCTTATGTGGCCTTTTTCACTGCAGTCATAGCAGGTCGGACCATAGCGAGGCTTTCGCCCCTCGACTACCAGCTCCCTGACCTTGGATGGCCTTGTGGCACGCCACTGTCGTTCGTCAACTTGGGTCTCCATCTCTGAGACCCCCTTTCTTTTCTTCCTTAGGCAGTCCAGCCTTATGTGGCCTCTTTCACCGCAGCCATAGCAGATCGGACCATAGCGAGGCTTTCGCTCCTCGGCTACCAGCTCCCTGACCTTGAATGGCCTTGTGTCACGCCGCACAGCTTCCACTTCTAGAGCATGTGCCAGTGCACTATTCAGGGTCTGATGGTGACCCAATCGCACCGCTGCGCGAACTTCGCCATCCCTTATCCCGTCCACAAAGGCTTGGAGCAGAATTATTTCCACTGCATTCGGTGTTGATATATAGGCGCGACGAACTAATCTCTCGATTTCGTCAGCCCACTGCTGGAGTGTTTCCGTGGGCTTCTGCGTGCGATCGCGTAGTTGAGCCCTATACGTGTGCTCCATGTGCTTGTCACCATATCGTGTCTAGAGCTTCCAGTAGGGCTTGCAGAGATCTTCCTTCTGTAGGGAGTCGCTCCAGAATCAGTTGGGCGTCTCCTCTTAAGGCTAGAGTCAACGCCATGAATGCTTGATCCTCAGTCCAGCCGCTGCAGTTAGAGAGGGTTTCGAACTGGTACTTATAGGCTGTCCAGGAAGATGTGCCATCAAACCGTGGCAAGTCCAGCCTACCTTGTGTAGGTACCGGCGCAGTGAAGACTGCCTCCCTCGTCACCAACTTCTGCACTTTCTCGGCGAGCGCCTGGTGGCGAGTGTCGGTTTGGTCGAGTCTCTCTTCCAGGCCTTCGACTTTCACTGAGACCCCTTTAACTTCGGACTCTACCTTTTTAACTTTATCGCAGATGACTTCAAGGCTTGTGTCCAATTTCGAAAGCAGCATTTGGCTAGCAGATTCCTGTTCACGGCGAGCGGCTTCCTGTTCACGGCGAGCGGCTTCCTGACTGGCTTGTATGCTCTGCACAGCAGCTTCCTGACTTGCCTGTATGCTCTGTACAGCAGCTTCCTGTTCACGGCGAGCGGCTTCCTGACTGGCTTGTATGCTCTGCACAGCAGCTTCCTGACTGGCCTGTATGCTCTGTACAGCGGCTTCCTGTTCACGGCGAGCGGCTTCCTGTTCCCGGCGAGCGGCTTCTTGACTAGCCTGTATGCTCTGTACAGCAGCTAGCAGCGCAGCGAGGTCCATCGACGGGCTCGATGTAGGTACTGCCGTAGGAAGCAAATCAGCATCGGTGCCTTCCTCCGGCTCCTCATGTGCTCGTTGTCTTGCAGCATCCATCTCCACTTGCCTCCTGGTCCGTGGAGTACGAGGAACTCGTCTTCGTCCCGTGGCATTAACGGCATCCCACTTCTGACACCAGTTGTTACGTGCGGGGTGAGTTAAAATGCCGTTTAGGGTTGTAAGAACACGATTTATTACGCAGACCAAGATGACTTCCAAAATATCAGAGCTTTTCCAATTAAACCGTAAAACTTGCCAAAAGTCGTAAATAATTCACTCTATGTGTCAACAATGCACTGTCGCAAATATCTTCGCAAAAGCTCCCAAGAGTTGTTTTCGTATCGCTTGTTGTCGCAGAACTGTCCCACTCGAGCGATGGCACCCGTATTTATACACGCGCAGTCAGCCGCGATGTTTTTGGAAAACACTAGAAACTTTAAGGTAAACAAGCTCGTACACAAGTAAACAAGTCATAAAAAAACAAACATCGTAAACAACTTTCTGGCTTAAGGGAATGTGAACCTTATGTCGCGAACATAAGGAACAGTTTTCTCTGAGACAGGAGGGCTTCCTCATACGTATGGAAATTTCCATACGCCCAGGTCTCATGATAAACAACAACACGCTGTTTGTTTATGATAAACAAACGCTTCGAGAATGTTCGGTCGTAACGAAGCGGAATGCCGTTAATGCCACGGGACGAAGGAACTCGTACTCCACGGACCAGGAGGCAAGTGGAGATGGATGCTGCGAGACAACGAGCACATGAGGAGCCGGAGGAAGGCACCGATGCTGATTTGCTTCCTACGGCAGTACCTACATCGAGCCCGTCGATGGACCTCGCTGCGCTGCTAGCTGCTGTACAGAGCATACAGGCTAGTCAAGAAGCCGCTCGCCGGGAACAGGAAGCCGCTCGCCGTGAACAGGAAGCCGCTGTACAGAGCATACAGGCCAGTCAGGAAGCTGCTGTGCAGAGCATACAAGCCAGTCAGGAAGCCGCTCGCCGTGAACAGGAAGCTGCTGTACAGAGCATACAGGCAAGTCAGGAAGCTGCTGTGCAGAGCATACAAGCCAGTCAGGAAGCCGCTCGCCGTGAACAGGAAGCCGCTCGCCGTGAACAGGAATCTGCTAGCCAAATGCTGCTTTCGAAATTGGACACAAGCCTTGAAGTCATCTGCGATAAAGTTAAAAAGGTAGAGTCCGAAGTTAAAGGGGTCTCAGTGAAAGTCGAAGGCCTGGAAGAGAGACTCGACCAAACCGACACTCGCCACCAGGCGCTCGCCGAGAAAGTGCAGAAGTTGGTGACGAGGGAGGCAGTCTTCACTGCGCCGGTACCTACACAAGGTAGGCTGGACTTGCCACGGTTTGATGGCACATCTTCCTGGACAGCCTATAAGTACCAGTTCGAAACCCTCTCTAACTGCAGCGGCTGGACTGAGGATCAAGCATTCATGGCGTTGACTCTAGCCTTAAGAGGAGACGCCCAACTGATTCTGGAGCGACTCCCTACAGAAGGAAGATCTCTGCAAGCCCTACTGGAAGCTCTAGACACGATATGGTGACAAGCACATGGAGCACACGTATAGGGCTCAACTACGCGATCGCACGCAGAAGCCCACGGAAACACTCCAGCAGTGGGCTGACGAAATCGAGAGATTAGTTCGTCGCGCCTATATATCAACACCGAATGCAGTGGAAATAATTCTGCTCCAAGCCTTTGTGGACGGGATAAGGGATGGCGAAGTTCGCGCAGCGGTGCGATTGGGTCACCATCAGACCCTGAATAGTGCACTGGCACATGCTCTAGAAGTGGAAGCTGTGCGGCGTGACACAAGGCCATTCAAGGTCAGGGAGCTGGTAGCCGAGGAGCGAAAGCCTCGCTATGGTCCGATCTGCTATGGCTGCGGTGAAAGAGGCCACATAAGGCTGGACTGCCTAAGGAAGAAAAGAAAGGGGGTCTCAGAGATGGAGACCCAAGTTGACGAACGACAGTGGCGTGCCACAAGGCCATCCAAGGTCAGGGAGCTGGTAGTCGAGGGGCGAAAGCCTCGCTATGGTCCGACCTGCTATGACTGCAGTGAAAAAGGCCACATAAGGATAGACTGCCCAAAGAAGGAAAGAAAGAGTTTCTCTGAGATGGGGACCCAAGTTGACGAAGAGCAGTTAAAACTAAGCGTCGCCAGGGCCGAGGGGCAGGCACCGGCTGGGAGAAAGATAGCCCCTGCTATTACTGTCAGACAAGGTTCTAACGGAAAAGGTCATGGTAATACTGACGCTCTATCGAGAAGATTGTGTCCTGAAAACTGTAAACACTGCAGGAAACAAGAGTCTCAGGAATCAGTAAAAAATATCCGTACCCAAGGATTAGACGACGACTGGTCTAGAGAAAATATGAGGAAGGCGCAAGAGGAAGATGACGACCTGCGATTGATCTTAGATTGGATAAAAAAAGGAGTGAAACCTGAGTGGGCGGATGTATCAGCTTCCAGTCCTGTTACAAAAAGCTATTGGGCTCAATGGGATAGTTTGACCCTGGAAGGCGGAATCTTGTGCAGGAAATGGGAGTCTAATACCGGACATCAGGTGACTGTACAGGTTGTAGTCCCTCGAAGTAAGGTATCTCCTCTACTACGTCATATCCATGATGGGGTGTCTGGTGGTCATCTTGGAGTGAAGAAAACCCTTTTGAAAGTGCGACAGCGGTTCTACTGGGTCCATTGCCGGGAAGACGTAGAAGATTGGTGTCGTAAATGCAACGCTTGCGCTTCAGTCAAGGGACCACAGACAAGAAGCAGGGGAAAACTGAAGCTCTACAATGTAGGAGCACCATGGGAACGTATCGCTATAGACGTGGCCGGACCATTTCCTGAAACTGAGGATGGCAACAAATACATCGTTGTAGTGCAAGACTATTTCAGCAAATGGCCGGAAGTATTTGCGACCCCTAACCAAGAAGCTAAAACTGTTGCCAAGAAGCTAGTTCAGGATGTAATCTGTCGGTATGGCGTACCTCTGGAAATACACTCCGATCAGGGGAGAAATTTCGAATCAGCCCTATTTCAAGAAATGTGCAACCTTCTCGGTATACATAAGACCCGTACGACACCAGCTCATCCTCAGTCGGACGGAATGGTCGAAAGGTTTAACCAAACATTGGAAAATAATTTGGCTAAAGTAGTCGACTCACATCAGAGAGACTGGGACCAGTACATTCCTCTTTTCTTGCTGTCTTATCGCTCCGCTGTACATGATAGTACTAGTTTTACCCCTGCCAGAGTGAATTTTGGACGAGAAATAAGACTACCAGTCGATGCAATAACAGGGTCTCCGCCGAATAGCCCAAGACTTGTGACGGATTATGTCAGCGATCTTCGAGAACAGCTGGATGAAGTGCATAAGCTAGTTCGCGAGTGCAGTCTCAAGACTGGTGAAAAAATGAAAACCCGTTATGATAGGAGATCAAACATCAACGGTTTTGAAGAGGGAACTCTCGTATGGCTTCATAATCCCTTCAGGAAAAAGGGCAAAAGCCCAAAGTTGCAAGCACGATGGGAAAGACCTTACAATGTGGTTACAAAAATCAACGACGTCACCTATCGAATCAAAAAGGGGCAAAGAGGAAAACCGAAGGTCGTACACATTGACCGTTTGACAAAGTATCACGGCACGAATGATGATCGGGACGATCATAACTAAGAGGAGGGTAATGTTACGACCGAACATTCTCGAAGCGTTTGTTTATCATAAACAAACAGCGTGTTGTTGTTTATCATGAGACCTGGGCGTATGGAAATTTCCATACGTATGAGGAAGCCCTCCTGTCTCAGAGAAAACTGTTCCTTATGTTCGCGACATAAGGTTCACATTCCCTTAAGCCAGAAAGTTGTTTACGATGTTTGTTTTTTTATGACTTGTTTACTTGTGTACGAGCTTGTTTACCTTAAAGTTTCTAGTGTTTTCCAAAAACATCGCGGCTGACTGCGCGTGTATAAATACGGGTGCCATCGCTCGAGTGGGACAGTTCTGCGACAACAAGCGATACGAAAACAACTCTTGGGAGCTTTTGCGAAGATATTTGCGACAGTGCATTGTTGACACATAGAGTGAATTATTTACGACTTTTGGCAAGTTTTACGGTTTAATTGGAAAAGCTCTGATATTTTGGAAGTCATCTTGGTCTGCGTAATAAATCGTGTTCTTACAACCCTAAACGGCATTTTAACTCACCCCGCACGTAACAGTATTATGTAAATCATAGAGAATGATTATGCGGCTATATCTATGGGGCGAATGGGAATCTTCGGTATGTCGAGGCAAAATTTTGTTTAATAAAATAAATATAACAATACAAATTCACCCAATGAACGAGAAACATTCTTAAAAAGTAATTATTATCGGATTCCTGTGACAGATATTGCAGCTTATAAAACTTTGCCAGAAAATGTTTGAAAGCAACAACAACAGAGTATTAATATGTTTTTCAAGTCTAAAGAAAATTTTTGTTTTTGTCCCTCCCGAGGGACTTAGTTGCTCCGTGAGCAAAATTAGGTGATAAGATGTTAGGTTCATAAACATGTCTTAAAATATATTTGGTAGTCCTAACAGACTACCAAACATATTTGAAGAATGCTACGTTAAAGGTGAGATAGTAGTTAAAGGTATTTAAGACAAAATGAAAAGGTATTTTAGCAAGTACCTATACCTACCGATTTCAAGTTTATATTTTCCAAATTTTCTTTCTTATTTAAGTATATTATAATTTTTGTAACTGTATTACTGTGGAAATATTCCAACAAATGACCTGTAAATTATTAATCTTAAGCTAAGAAAAAATGAAAAACGATAAATAAACAAATGATAAGACGTACATTTTTATTTTATTTTCTAGTTTCGTAAGCAACCCAAATAAAAACCTATTTGATGTGCATAAATTATTGTTTACATATGAGCAAAAAACAATTACGTGGTCACTGTTACCCCATACGCCATTTACTGATAAATATTAATATGTGATGATACAATATGATGACTATCAGCATTGCAAGGCAAAACGTTATATTGGCCTAGCGAAAAACAGTCTGGGTTCAACAAGTGGTCAACAGTAAAATAAATACAAATTATGGCTGGTTTAGGTAGCAGAGCTGCAGAGCATTGGCGGTTGGCGGACTGGCAACATTGCGTATACGCAGCTTTTAGGCGCGGCTATGTTAAGTATCGCTTATGGTGGATATAGTACGCAGATTACTCTAATAAAATGTTCAAATGAAAATTTCTATATTATTATGTACCTATAATCTTATAATACTAAACGAGGAATTCTTGTATGCAATGACTCTTAATGATTTTGACGAAAATATAGGGTTAGGGATTTTTTAGGACTAGAAATCCATCTGTCAGTCTTATCTTCGAGAAAATTTGTTTTAGGTCGTTTTATAATATTTTGAATTATCGATTCAAGTATTCTGGATTTTTTTTCTATAATGTTTCACAGACTTTCTTTAAGAACATGTAAAAACTAAAGCTTTCATTGACCCGAGCGAAGCTCGGTCACACGACTGGGTATATTATTATCAGACATAATTTGACTGTGGACTGTGGGTAAATTCCACTTAGCCTTTTTTTTTAAGCGCTGACGACGCGCGTAGAACGCAGTTAGGACACTCAGCAAACGCAAGGCTGCCGGCACGTTGTGTCCTTTGCACACGATCCTTGCGTTTGTATGGCTAAAAGCGTGTTTGTAGCGATGCAAAGGCGCAGGGAGCCATCGCCATTGTCCCCAGTATTACAATGGCTTCTCGTAACTCTGCTCTGCTAACTCTGCTTACGCTAGCTTCCGTGTTGTATTTAAAACGACGAGCATGAAAAAACAGTAACAAAATCCAGCGTAAATATTAGTTATATCCAGCGCGTAGCATTTGAGTTTGTATCGATACAAACGCACGTTTGAAGCGCGTTTCATTTACGTTTGTATCGATACAAACGTGTAAAGTCTGTTAATACGCGTTGATAACGCGCAAAGGACGCGCTCATCAAAAACAGCGCATAAAAAAACGTGATGTGCAAAGGCCCTTACTCATATTCTGAACTTAGTCATATCCGCAGCGTGACTGAAACCGCAAGAAACCATTATTCAATAATTTCATATCGCTAACTTGTAGGCTTGAATCCGGTTTTTTTTTGTAGAGGTCGGCAGGCAGGTTGATCGTTCACGCGATGATAGGTCATCTATAACATAAGCAACGCAATTAGTGCCAGTGCACTTCTTACTTTAACTGCGCCACCACACTACTCGCGAAATTCGTCGACGAAGCATTCGGGAAAGTTGACTGAAGTATGAAGTGCGTCGCTAAACACTCGTTCGAGGTAAGGCGAGGTGCCCGTCCGGCGTCCACACTCCCGATGAAACTGTCTCACCCGAGGGATCATCTAAAAATTAAAATGCAAAGCCTGCCAATACCATAACAGATAACAACAATAAAGATGGCAGGCTAATAATAGCTCTTATATGTTTTGTCAAGCATTATATTTTTCATTCTTCAACGCGGCAGACAGCAAAAAAACCACTTCTATTATCAGGTACAGATTGATATGGTCATTGGTAGTTGAGTTTTGTTCTTTTGTTAATAATATAGTATACAATTATAATTAGTATAGTTAATAATTAATAATATATTATATTTTTGTTTGGTTTGTTTGTTTTTTAGCTTTAGCTTGTAAACAGAGAATGTGTTATTTTATATTCGTTTTAATGCATGCTAATTTAGTCTATAAGTGGAGTACCTAAGTATACAATATTTTAAAAGAATTTTTAAATATAAATATGTATAAGGATGGTTGAGCTCTGGCATCTCTTACTCCGAAAGACTCACGCGCTATTACTTCAGTGGTCTGCTGTACCTAAGGTGTAAGGTGGTGATGGGTTGCCCTGTTATTTAACGCGAAACGCAGTAGGTACTGCATCTAAAACATTACAAGCAAAACATGTTTTGTCTTAAAGAAACAATAATATGTATAAAATATTTGTTACCTTGGAGCACGTTTCCATGATTGATTTCACGCGTTGTCTATCTTCCTTTTTTTGATATGAGTTGTCCGTCATACCATTGTAATGTGCTTTACAATATTTCGTTTCGATAACGTTCTCGTTTGTTTCGTTACCTACGTAGGTACCTACTTTACCTTCAGGGTTACCCGATAAATCACTTAAGAAAAAGAAAATATTATCCTGTGAAATTACTGCTGTGGGAAGTTAAGACCCTCCGTTTAATTGGATTTAAAATGCGCTAGTTTTCTTTAACAAAAAGCGTGATTACTCGGCAAACATAAACCAGATCTGTAAATATAAACAATTATTTTGAGTAAAAAAAAGATAAACCATCCTCAGAAACTCGATAACTCTTTCAGGAAGAAAATACGTTCACAACTTTAACAGATTACTGTGTACATACAGCAGACACAAAAAAATGATACCCCTTATATTGATTTAACATTAACAAGTTTCACAGGACAAACAAAAAAATTTTCGCACTCTGATAAAGTTTTACTATCTGCATAGTTCAATATATGGATGGATAAGAGGTGTTGAGATATGTACTAGCCTATATATCTTCATTATTACTTTTTGAAATATGTATGTATAAATATGTATGCATATATACGTATTAGAAAATTCTTTTAGTTTTATGATTATATTTTTATTGCGCCATTAGTATGCACAATATGGTACAAGATATTTTTATACACCCGGGGTTATTGAATTTGTAATAGTATTTTATAAATGCGTGATAGCCCCTCTTCACGAGATGACCCATCGTGAAGAGGGGCCTTAAATCTGTTGGGTGATTTAGAAGAATTTAGCAGAATGAGGCGGACAGCGACTATTTTATAACTACTGAAACGTTGCATTTGTTGCGTTGCGTTTGTTGCAGCGCGCGCTACTATACACTGCTTACCTATATATCCTATACTAGCTATTGTACGCGACTTCGCCCGTGTAACTTTACTCGCTGATAACGTATAGCTTTCTATGTGATTTTTTTTTAAATCGGTCCAGTAGTTTTTGAGTTTATTCATCACAAACACACAAATCTTCTCTCTTTATAATATTAGTATCATATAGTAAAGCCAAAATGAAATATTGGTCTTATTTCTCATTACATTCTAATAAGTATGGTCTGGAGTGAGAGATTCCACCAACGAATTTCTGTTGCTTGATATGCTCGTTAAAAAAATACAGAAACTATTTAGTTGATCTAGAAAATAATCGCATTTAGGTATATTTTTTATCTAACTACCTTACTCAAACAAATATTGACAACCCTACCCTGAATGTTTGCATTAACTACGTGCGAAGATTAGTCATTATACCAAGCAATGTATATATTTTACACAGTAGTGTTTTGCTTCACATATAAAAGTTTTTCTTCGTAGTAATTCATTAGTATTGATTGCACCGCAAAATTCAACACAATCGATCGCCTTTTTCTTCAAAATGAATTTATCTGTAGCTTTCTTTTTTATTCTACTTGGCACAATTAATTGCAAAAGTTAGTTTAACGTAGTTTTTTTTTATTCATGAAATGACAGTACGTAGTCAAATAAAAATAAAATGAACTTGGGTGTTTCAGTCATTAATTTATCGTGCAGACAAATTAAGGCGTTTGTTGATGGCCACAACGACAGGCGAACACAACTGGCTAGAGGAGAAATTGCTGGTCAACCTCCTGCTTCTGATATGAAATATATGGTAAGTTATCTAATTTTTTGTATTACCCTGTTTGCAAGTGATTTATTTTATGAGTACCTACTATGTTTGAAAAATTAATAGGTATAGATTAATTTTAAGTAGGTGCATTTTAACAAGAAACGAATGAAATTTATTGTAACAATAACTTTTCTACTAATATATTTATACTAGCTGGTGCCCGCGACTTCGTCCGCGTTCTATATAGGATATAGCCTTGCTGGATAAATGGACTATCCAACACAAAAATAATTTTTCAATTCCAACCAGTAGTTCCTGAGATTAGCGCGTACAACCAAACAAACAAACTCTTCAGCTTTATATATTAGTACCTATATATTAGGGAAACATACATACTACACATACAGATAACTAAATTATATTTGTTCAGTTTTTATAGAAATATTTGTCAAAATATTATAACAACAACTTATAAAAAGAAACGAACATTATATAGATATCGAATTTACATAAGTGTAACAAAACATACTTCAATTACTAAGTTGTGTTTCATGAACTGATAATTTTAAAAGAGCTGCTAAAAAATAGGCTTCTTTCCTTTCTAGCTTCTGGTCCCCATAGAATATCTTATTCACAAGTGTTAGATAACATGAAATACCTATGCCTTTATCTATGATGTTTTTCTACACCTTTATTCTATTTTTAACTACTTTAATAAATTTCCAATAATTTGTTTATATACTGAGTAACAAGTTAATTAAATATTTCAGAAGTATGTAAGTATCTAGGCAATACAACTTTTGGAGACATTCAATTTAATAATGCGATTTATGTTGTTATTTTAGATTTGGGATAAAGAACTCGCTGCGAAAGCAGAAAAATGGGCAATTAATAATGTATTCAAGCATAATCCAGACAGAACTGTTGGTGAGCAAGTTACAATTTTATTTACATTACTAGCGACCCGCTTCCGGCTTCGCCCGAGGGGGGAAAAAATCTTCCCCTTTTATCCTTCTTTCCATATGTAAAAACCGTATTAAAATTGGTCTATCCATTTTTGAGTTTTTAAATCGCACAGAAATCAACTTGAATTTTTTTACATTTGAGATTTGAGTTAGATATACCTACATTATACACCATATAAATTTATTTAAATTGTGTAATTTAATATGAATAATACTGTTATTTTTTATTTACATAAGATCACAATTCTCGCCCGGTATATCCGTGTAAAAGTACGAAAATAATTAATTAAACAAACATAAAACTTACCTACTTACATATCTGTAGGTTCTGGAAGATTCGGTACAGGTGAAAACTTATATATGTATTCAACGACGGATCTTTCGGCAAAATTAAATCCAGATATCGCTATGCAGTCCTGGTTCCAAGAGAACAAAGACTACACTTATGGAGAAATGAAGTTTAGCGACTTTAATCGCAAAGAACAAATCGGCCATTACACTCAGGTTGGTACAGTCGTTGTTATAATATTTCACTCACTGGTTTTATTAAATACAGAAGCACATTTTACCCTATTGCCACCCTTTTAAGCACTATTACAATAAAAATCGTAAGACTTGTGATATACTTGAAATTGACTTGTGAATGATATCGTATTTTAATGTATTAAAGTGTTCTTTATTTCAAAAACACGTTTGGTCTAGTCTAATGGCTAGTAACTCTAGCTGTTAACCAAACGGTCGCGGGTTCGAATCCTGCTAGGGGCAAATGTTTATGTGCTAACATTTTACTTTTGTACCTGAGTTATGGATGTTTGTATCAAAAATATGTATGTATTTACAAAAACAGTAATCTATGTAGTATATCAACTGTCTGGTATCCATAATACAAGCATTATTTGCTTACTTTGGAACTAGATGGTGCTGTGTGTAATGTGTGAAGATATTTATTTATTTATTATTATTATGTATTTGTAAAATTCTATAATTTTATGATACTATTTACGAAAATTAAAAAAAATCAATGAGATACATATATTCAATTTTTGTTTCATTATAAATTATTTATTACTTAGTATTTTATATTAGTTCATAAATGCTTTAATTATAATTAACTTAAATTGTAAATACCGTACAAGCATAATATAATATAATCGCAAGGGCACCAAATCAAGTACCTACCTACTCGTATATAGAAACTACACATCGCACGGTGATAAAACAATCGATTACTCAGAAATCAAACCGATTTTGACGCAGAAAATCACCTTTAATTCTCAATCATTAATAGAAACAGAAAATATTAGTATAAAAACCTAAATGACAAATATTGAAACTATTTTTCATTTTATTAATTAAGGTAAATCCGCCACTGGTTAAAACGTGGTTAAGTTATACTCACATACCAAAAGTTGCACATTATCTAGATAATATCTATACTAATATCAATACCTACCTAAAAATTTTAACATTATTGTTAAAATGTTAACATTATTGTTAAAATTAAATTTAGGTAGGTATTGATATTAGTATAGATTATTCTATACTAATATTATAAAGTGAGAATATTTGTATGTTTGTAATGAATCAACTCAAAAGCTACTTGACCGATTTTGAAAATTCTTTCACCTATAGAAAGCTACATTCTCAGCCAATAGTATTTTACAAAGTTACGCGGGCGAAGTCTCGTGCAATAAAATAGCGAGCTTTAAAATGAAATTGTATACTAAGGCTTACTATAATTTAGCACATTAACTTGCATAAATTATATTAATCTACACAAGATAATTTAATCTACAGTGTTACAAGTGTATGTCATGTAAACAGTGATTCACATTTAATCCCATTTTCTTTCAGATGGCGTGGTCTAACTCTATTTATGTTGGTTGTGCAATTAATAACGAGGTGGATAAATGGAACAAGTTCTTAGTAGTCTGCAACTACGGCCCTAGGTAAAAATGTTTACATTTTCGTTTATTTGTATATTATAAATCACTTGTTACATGAATATGTTTTGTATAAATTGTACAAATTAACTTATAGATAAGAGATTTTCAGCTAACATAACATTTACTTTTTAAATTTTCCGTATATTAGAATACTTGTCTATGTTAGCTTTTTATTTTATTGAATTTTCTTGAAAATAGATATTTATCGCGACTTCGTTTCATAAAAAGTGTTTTCATAGTTTTCATATGTACATACATGTGGTGTTATTTTTCGATGGTTTTCTATAACGGACTTATATGTCTTTCTATAAGTGGCCAAAAGATTGCGAAACGAAGTATGCCCTGCCACTACATGTAAACAAACAATATATTTTGCCTCTTTAAATATTAGTATAAATTACAAATATACTCGTATACTCTTACTTAAAATTATGATAAAATTATATACTCTTGCTATTTCAGCGGAAATTACATCGGCCAAAAGCCGTACAAAACTGACGGAAGCACAAGAGACGAATTAGAATGTGGAACCGACGACTGTAGCCGACTTTATGGAGACACATGTTCTTAAAAAATATATAAATATCGACTGCTATAACTGAATGTGACTTGTATTAAGAATTTTGTTATTATTCATATATTAAATAATTTAAATAAGAAATGCTTAGAAAGTGTTAAATTGAATTAAATGCCTTTAGAGATTGCGAGTAAGAAAATTGTTACAAATGAATAAATATTAACGTACTTACGTGACTAAGAAAACAAATCTTTTTAATATTTTTATCATGCTTTCCCCTGTTTTTGCACAAGTTGCATATTCACGACACATTGGCTTTATAAAAATACAATTACTCTACAAGAAATACATATGTTTATTCCATCTAGCTAGTCCCACTGATCATTGTAATATCGGGATTATTTGGACCAAATCATATCTAGTTACCAATTTGTGCTTTTTTGATTGTAATGTTCTACTGGTAAGTAAAACAGTCTCCGATATGCAGAAAACATACAGTATTTGTTCCAAATAGTACACCAGTTTTTAAGTACAATCAAAATGGTAAATTGTCATTTATTTTCAATGGCTAAGCTTTTGAAGGTGGGATAATACCTGACCAACAAAATATTCACAGTCATACTATCGAAAGAATTGTGAGGATTTCTTTCTTTTTTTTGATAATTTATTAAAATTTTATAGTTTATATTAATGAATTTATATTAAAACATAAAAAAAACCAATAGTACCAAATAAGTAATTAGTCATAGTAGGTACTCTATGTTAAAATAAAAAACAAATAAAACCAAAACTTAAAATAGATAAATATTGATACTATCTAATAATATTAATAGGCATATTTTTGTAACTCATGAATTAGGTGAATATGTTACTTCGAATATGTTGGATTTTTAGATATTTAGTTTGGATAAAGCCTAATATCTACACACGTTACACGTATTGTAATCGCTATGTGCTCATTATCTAATTGATAAAATAATGATAATGGACATTAACATTCATTTGATTCCTACAATAATTCAAATAATTATGTAAAACAATCGTGACGACTACCCGTTTTATTTAGGGAAGTTGATTTATGGGAATACCTTTGTGATTAAAATGGTAAGTTATTTACTTTTATTACTTGTTATGTTAATATGTTGAAATAAAAATGTAAGTGGCATGTAGTAATGATATGACCTACGTATTTATTCCGATATATATTTATTTAGCACTAGCTGGCGCCCGCGACTTCGTCGACGTTAAAAATTAAAAAATAACGCCCGACATCTTATTGCAATTATAGTTTTTTTTTAAATTATCCTTCGCGTACAGTACTTTTCTCTGGAAGAAAGGTACTCTACGTTCTTTCCTGTATTACTGAAAACTTGCATGAAAAATTTCATGTTGATCGGTTTATAAGTAGTTAAGGTGTTACAAACAGACAGTTAGTTTCACATTATAATATTAGCATGGATAGCTATTTTTTTAATGTTAGGGTCGACAGACAGGTTGACGGTCCACTTGATGGTAACTATGGTAAGTGGCTACCGTCGCCTATAACACAAGCAACACCATGCCGACCATAGAAGGATTAAGGGAGGGGAATGGGCTCTGGCATCTCTTACTCACTCACCGAAACACTGTTATTTCACGTTGGTAAGGGGTTGCCACTGCTGGTACTGCTCTGCGTCCTGCCACTGATTATTATTATTATTTATAAAAAAATATTTATATAGATATAATAATGTTCAATGAATAAAAAGCAAAAATCAATTTAATTTCAGATCTTAGTCGCAGTTTTTGGGTGCTTTATTGCATTGTCATGGGCTGAGCCTCGTATTATAGAACCACCTCTTCGGTTCGACTTTCAACCGCCTGAAAACATCAGTTTAATGGGAAGGAATGAAGTCATTTATCAATCGTGGATGACCATGCCTGTAGACCATTTTGATCCACAAAACAATGACACATTTCTTATGGTAAGAGACCTTACATGTATAATTTTTTTTAAGTACCTAATATCACTCCGGTCACTGTTGAATATGTGTAATTAGATATACAAAACAAATTTGGATAACTAAATAGTATGGTGGGGGTTTGTATACTTACCTATTTGGGTATATAAAATTAGATATAATTAACTGATAGTTACTTACAAATACTTTATTTTTTTCAGCGATACATGTTCAATGACAATTTCTTTACCGAGGAAGGTGATCCGATATTTATAATGGTGGGTGGTGAGTGGACGATAGCTGCAGGTTGGCTATTAGTTGGTAACATGTACCAGATGGCGAGTGAGAACAGGGGTTTCCAAATATATACAGAACATCGATACTATGGACAAACCTTGCCTTACACGTAAATATTTGTTTATGATTTAATGACACTGCTATCATTTTTCATGATCATACATGGCTTGAAGTATGTCAAAGGACAGAGGATGGATTGGGAATTATAGCAGGATGGCTCAATAATAACCTACTATCCCTCAACACTTCCGAAACAAGATTTCTATGCTTCCATAAAACAATGGCTTCTGCACCTTTCCCAATAAAAAATATAACAATACACTCTCCTCTTTGCTCTCACAAAATTCACTCAAACAGTGACTGTAACTGCCCTGTAATTAAAAGAGCAGAATTCATAAAATATCTTGGCATAACATTAGACGAGAAACTCACATTCAAGGTTCACGTAGCTGAAATGACTGTAAGAGTTAGAAAATAAATTCATGTTATGAAAAATCTGCGTGATACAATTGATGGAAAAATATTAAAAATGGTGTATTTGACACTTTGTCAATCTGTCATTAATTATTGTATTTTAGCCTGGGGCGGATCTACATCTAGAACTCTTCTTCCCCTAGAAAGAGCACAAAGAGGAATACTAAAAGTTTCCTTGGGTAAACCAAGACGATATTCAACAGATATTCTCTATAAGGAGGCACAAGTCTTAAGTGTACGGAGGCTTTATTTAGCAAGAGTTACGACCTTTGTTCACAAAAAGGTAGTAAAGTTAGATAATTATGAGGACATGTTACATAAACGCATTTTTAAAGTGCCTAACGTATCTGTTAACACTGCTTTTGCAAATAAGTTCGGTAATTTCCTTTTCCCTTTCATCTATAATAAACTAGTTAACGTTTGTAAATTTAAAAATAGCACGGTTCGAAAAGTAAAAGAAAAAGTCTCAATGACATTGATGAGATGGTCATTTGATGAAGTAGAAAAATTTATAAAAATTATTAAATGAGGTTAATTTTAATATTTTCAAATTTTAGATGTCGCTCATTCACATACAAACAAATACACACACCACAAACTCATTCATATACATAAATTTCATACATACATAAAAAAAAATCTCACAAATTTTAATTTATATCATATTTAATTATTTCCAAATGGTGCTACCATTTGTTTGTTTATTTTGTACATATAATAATTGTTTTAATTTTTATTTGTAATTAATGTATATAGTATATAATTTACTTATAATCTTATTTAATTATTAATTAATATTTATTGTTAACTTCCCCCATAGGACAGGCACAGCCTAGTGTGGGGGACAGAAATGTATAACTGTTGTTGTTTTTCTGAAATAAAAATTTCTTATTCTTATTTCCATATAAAATTTAAGATTTTTAGTCATCTTACGTATGGTCTTTATTCTATTATTTTAACTATTAGTCTATTCTATTATAAATGTGGTAAGGCATTTTCCGTAACCTTGGAGTAAAAGTATAACATAAATATAGATACTTACACATTTGAGATGATGTGTCCTTATATTTATCATTATTATCCAGGCGAAAGTTTTATATCTTCAATAAAGGTACTTTCCATATTATTATCGTACTATACTTATTAAAAAAAAAACTTTAACGAAATTTAACACATTAAAATTCAAACCTCTTTAGAACCAGTCGTGATTAAGTCGGCTATTTGACCTAAGTTCTAAATCAAAAATATCATATATTCCAGGAGCTTCACTACAGAAAATCTGCGATTTTTAAACGTGGATCAGGCGTTGGCGGACTTAGCTTATTTCATTCGTGACATAAAGGTAGTGATGCCACATCTCTCGAAGAGCAAGGTTATATTGTTCGGATGCTCGTACGCTGCTAATATGGTCATTTGGTTCAAGCAAAGGTACCCGCATTTAGTTGACGGCGTCATTGCCTCGTGCGGGCCTATTATGGGAAAAGTTGATTTTACAGGTAAACAACTGATTCAGATTTTTTTTTAATAATTTTAAAATCTGAATTTGAATCTGAAAATCTCAATGTTCCTTTTTGAAATAATAGATTAAAGTAACACTTTAGTGGTTAATTAATTTAATGATAGTTCAATGCTGAATTTTTTCCATTTTCATAAAAACACTCACATAAAAGATTGCCAAACAACGTCTGCTTCGACATGGCATTGGCTGACATTTTTATCGAGTACCTTTTAAAAGATGCGCAAAAATATTCCTTAAAGACTGCTTCCATATTCATGTTGACGTTGAAAACTTTTCAAACTCTGATCAAAATTTTCGCACACCATTCACTTAAGTCAGTGATATGTTAAGTAAGTACTAGATTGAGTACTCCCTACGATGTCTTGCTAAATTCATGTTCCAACGCGGAAGGTGCGCGGGGGTTGGCGGGGGACGGCGCGGCAGTAGTGTCAAGGTCAATACGTCAAGTCGTAGACAACTGAATATTAATATGGCCGACCCGATAAGCACTTCGGTTTTAACAAATTAAGTATTAACCTATTAAACGTTTCAATATTAATAAAACTTACCTATGGAACGTCACACTAGCAGTTTTACCAATATTTTTTGTTGTATTTTTGCAATATCTCATCACACAAGACGGCATTTTTATTGGTTTTGAAAATAATAACGCGCCTAATCTCTACGAGCGCGTATGACAGACTGTGAACGGGTAGGACGTCGGAACTGCAATCACTTGGAACACTCATCGCGTCTTGAGTGTTCCATCTAGTACGTAGTACTTAACATATCACTGACTTAAGTAATGCAAGTTTCGCCCCCCAGGTTACTTGGAAGTAGTGCACAGCGCGTTCTTATCTGAAGGTGGCGAAGAATGCATATCAATAATAAGACAAGGCATAGAAGATACAATTTCAGCAATGGACACTGAAGCTGGGAGACGCTCATTGGAAGCAACTTACAGGTAGGTAAAATCAATTTTTAGGCAAGATTTTCAAGATTTTCAATGGACCTCATAAGATTTTCAAGTTGTTAAAAAATTTAGTTCTGCGTACTTATTTAAAAAAATAATGTTTTCCGTTTGATGTCAAATAGTTCGTCTATTTGAATACAAATAAAAATACAAATTTTTTGGTCTAGCCATAAAAGAGGAAACATAAAAGTGCCTTTTAAACATATATAAATATTATTATGTCCTAATAATTCAGCATTATCAAAATGAACTAAAAAAAATCACCATTCAAAAGGAATCAGCAGATGAATCTCGCAAATTTATCCACCGATTAATAAAATTTAAGTTGACAAAAGCGTGCATATGTCGGCTCTTCTTAAAATAGTTCTGTTTGAAAAATTAATTTGATTTTTCATTGAAAAAAATTAAATGAAACACATTTCCATTTTAGATTATGCACACCGTTAAACTACGACAACCCTTACGACTTGGGTTACTTCTCTGGATTAATTTCCTGGACATTCTCGTCATCGACACAAACGGCGAGACCTGGCTCCATCATCGATATCTGCAGAAACTTCGAATCTACTGCTTACGGTAGGTAATTCACCATTTCTGTGATTATAAGGACTGTTGTGTCCCTGTGACCAAATCTTTTTCATATTTATGTTTCACGTAGCATCATCTATAGGTACGTCTATGGTATTTGTATATGTTTGTATTGAATATACTCAAAAACTACTGGGCCGATTTTAAAAAATTCTTTTACCTATAGAAAGCTACGAGTATTATACATTACATTAGTCAACAAAAAAAAAAATATTTTTTGGGTTTCTGTTCTAATGCTTAAATTCTGATTCTAGATTATATAATAAGTGTTTGATTGCTATCATACTATTAATATTTTAGGTTGTTTACACAACTTTGCATCATAATTTAGTACAAAAATCACATCTCAAAAATTAACTTTCACCTCGATTTATTCAAAATTGAAATTATGCAACATACCGCCTTCATCCACTCACGGCTTCATTTATTAAATTAATTAGCCTCAAGTTAAATAATACTGAAATTCATTAATTAGTTACTGGATTAATTAAGGTACCTTATTAATTTACAATCAATAACGTCACTTAGGTGTCGTTTAAAGAACGTGACGACGTGAGTCCATTGTTTTCTTTTCTTATACTAAAAGTGCCCAACGTGTCCAACGAAGTATTCACTTTAAAAAAAAAAGTCGATGCTACTTACATAATTGTGTCTTATCTCATTACAGGCATTACTCCCATGGAAAAAGTTGCTGGATACATCAACACCATTCGGGGTTTGACTACCTGTTGGTCATTAAATTATGAAGCATACGTCCAGAGTTATATGGCTAATTCAGAATGTAAGAGCAATTTTGGATTATTCCCCCGCCAAGACATACCTTTTTCTACGAGTATTCCTGATTTGTCGTTTAAGGGCTCTTAGTAGCCCTGAATGTTAGTGGCATAAATAACATACTAATAAAATAATAAAACCATTACATTTTTTCTACACCTTACGAGGCGTGGTACCAAGAAAAATACATGCTTAGTTTCCTTGTGTGACAAGATTCAAGTCAGATGAAGATTTTTAATGATTTTCTTACAGCCAGAGCGTGGTATTATCAAACTTGCACGGAGTATGGATATTATCAAACAGCGCCAAGGACGGGCACAGTTTTCGATGGACTGACATGGCTCAGTGTTGACTTTTACGTCAATCTTTGTGAACGAATATTCAGTGAAAGGTAACTTCCTAACAATTCCTAGCACATGAATTGAACATCAAGCATTCCTAAAACGGGCCTTTTGTGTGTCAATCGGGGCCAAAACCTTTTGTTAACGGGCTTCTACACTTAAAGATTCTACTACGAGGGGGTGGAATGTCGATGATTAGGAGTATCTATAATCTATAGAATCCCTCGTTTCGCTCTGAATTCAAAATAACGCCCTCGAGCTATTTATTTTTAAAACAATATATGAATGAATTACTCGTATTTCACTTCGATGTTCGCTTATGGAAGAATTAACGACCCATCGGTGGCTACTTCTGATGATATATTATATTGTCATTTTTAATGTATTTTCTGTAAAGGTTTAACGAGACATTCGTGTACGACGCAGTAGACCGCGTGAACCTGATGTTTGGTGGTCTGGAGCCGAACGCCAACAATACCATCAACATTCACGGCACCATTGACCCCTGGCATTCGCTCGGACTACATGATCGCGACATTAAGGAGGGCTCCCCCACATTTTTTGTTCCTAGGTAGGTTACCTAGGCATTTCTCGAATTGACTTTTATGGTTTTCCTGTTTTAAGTACCTAAGTTAGTATCAATTATTTTGTAGTCAGACGGGCTGCCCAATTCATGACTGAGGAATTTGTATTGATCAAATTACTTTAAGATCTGTGCGATTTATTTTAGGACAATACTTATCTATAATGCCTTAAAAAAATTTTTTTTATGTTTAGAGCCTCTCACTGCTTCGATATGCAAAACTGGCTGCCAACGGACACACCCCAGATGACCCGAGCGCAGCAGGAGACAAGGCGCATGGTCGCACGATGGCTAGCAGATGATTAATTCATTAAAAAATAAACGTTTTAGGTGTCCAGATCATTTGTTTTACTTTAATCTTAGGGACGGTTCCAAAAAATAATAACATTCAACCTTTGTATTATCTAGCGTACGCGATTCTTGATACTTGCTGACTTATCTTCCGTTAAATATGAATAGTCCCTTAGTAAATTATACGTTATTTTAGCAATGTAACCAACTTTTAGCTTAATGTTTGCGCGTGCGCCGAATAAAGTTTCTACTCATCCGAAATCCTTACTTGGGTAATTGGATGAACTCTGCATCTATGGCGGGCAATAAGGTTGTAAAAACTTGAGGTAGGCGTTAATTGGAACAACTCACCAAAGGATACAAAGAAGCTGCATTTCTTCTTAAAGTAAAGGATTCTAGCCATTATTGTATGAACATTGGATTATTAACAATTCCAAGACTGGGTGTCAATTTAATCTAGCTAGTACTTTAGTGCGCCAGCCCAGAGATAGCAGTATTCCATGTGAGGCCTAGTCTGGGCCCTACATTGTGTGAAATACCCGCTTTACTCTGTTGAATACGTCAATTTTTTTAAGCTAGTGTGGCTTTATCTCCCATATGACACCTAAATTAAAACTTGTTCGAAATGTTTACACCCAGGATACAAGTGCTCTTTGATATTGAGGAAAGTGCCCTGAAATTTAAGTGTCTCGTAGCCTTGTTCGTCTGGATTTCAAAGGATTGTGTGAATGAAACGATAAAATAATCCCAAATAGCATTGGAGAACATGTTTATTAATTAATTAATTTGAAATTTCATTTGACAAATTGATAAATCCACAGTGATTGATTCTATTAGAAATTACCAATGAGACGATACAAACAGACAAAAAAAATCATTCGATAATATTCTAATCACCTACCAAGTAGTTTAAAACTCCTACATTAATTATTATTTCCTAATGTCATTAAAGTATCGTCAGCGTTGCACATAACATTACCTATTGGCGAAAATACGCGTGGAGTAAATGCGACGCAAAGATCCCGCGGGTCGGTGTGTTTTCGAAATGGCTCTTTTCCACTTCGATCCTTTTCGGAAACACAACACAAATCGTGCTGCGCAAGAGACCACTCACACATCTAATACACTATTTCGAGGCAGTACGAAAACTATGCTTCATTCTCAGGCCGTATTGTACACTCTCGCTATGTCTCGGCCAAATGGTCTGCTAGATACAGCGGCGCATTCGCAAGAGACCGACATTGGATGTAATCCGAGCGAGGCGACTCGAAACACACCAAGAATGTACAGTCAGGGTAAGAAAAGGTTGGTAGTTGAAGAAACGCATACAAATAAGTCTCCGCGCAGCACCGCGTTTGCAGTCGAGCGAGAGCGGTCGCCACGGACGGACGTGTCGCGTCGCTCCCGAACTCGCTCCACTGTGACTCCGCCGGGAGCTCGCTTACATTCTAATCATAGCACTTACATCACAAACAAAAGCTCACATTCGAGGTACACACAATGGCAGTTCATCGTTTAAGTATAAACAAATTAACTAATCGACATCACTTTTAAACGCTGAAACCACTCCGTGCATAGTACAGGTTAAAATATAAAAATAGATCATAAAATATAAATATAATATAGGGACAATATTTGATTATAATGTACATCATTAGCTAGACACGAACTACTTAAACAATAGAACTGCATTTTTATACCTAACCATTGAACTAACTCGAATTCAGAAGTAACTACATTGTGTTTAAAACCTACAGGGTCTTCTAAACTAAAGAATACTTACAATTAAGCCGATCTCGCGGATGCAACCGTCACTCTCTTGGAGAACGATTGCATCGACGCGATCTTACCCACTTGTTCGTACAAACAAAAAATGTCCCGATTGCCTACTTCAATTTTATCATAATTATTATGCTCAATAATCAACTTTTTTGTCGCAGAATTCAGGTTTTTGGCTAATACATGGCGAAGTTTTGTCATTTGTAACACAAATATAACAAAAATATTAACTAGAAAGGTTCTGCAACAATGTCAGAATCAATAGGAACACCTTTGAGTTTTTACCAATAAGTGGGTGCTCGGTCTATACAGATTAATTGAGAAGCGGACGACCGCCGCCGTCGCTACACAGACACACTTAGATAATCATTTAAATATACAGTACATGAATCGCGCGTGACTCGGAGTCAATCCACGACGAGCGGCTTGGGCGTCTCCCAGGGGAACCCTTCGCGACCAAAGTGGCCGTAAGTGCTGGTCCTCTGGTATATTGGCGCGCGCAGATTCAAGTCCTTGACGATCCTGCCGGGGCGCAGGTCGAAGTTGCGCTTGACTATGGCCAACAGCTGCTGTTGGGTCTTGTGCGAGGTGCCGTAGTCGAACACCGTGATGGACAGAGGTTCCGCGACGCCTATGGCGTACGCGACTTGCACCATGCAGCGACGGCAAAGGCCGGCCTTCACCAGCGACTTAGCCACCCAGCGGGCCGCGTAAGCCGCGGACCTGTCCACCTTGGTGAAATCCTTCCCGGAGAACGCGCCGCCTCCGTGCGCCCCCCAACCGCCGTACGAGTCCACTATTATCTTGCGTCCGGTAAGACCCGCGTCAGACTGTCGAACAATCAACACTTTATAGCAGCTATAGAGTAAGATCCCATAGGCATAACTTATTCCCTAAAAGACAAAATATATGGAATCGAGTAATGTTCCAATGTACTTTGAATGTAAGGGTATCTGCGTCCCCATTTAGAGCTACCAGGTGAGAAAGGCAAGTAAAAATTAGGGCTAACTACTTCACTTATTTTATAAAGGCTGGTTTTCAATGTTTTGTATATGTTACGGCTAGAACCCGAAGTGCGGCTACGCCTAGTTCTAGCCGGTTAGAACTAGGTGTAGCCATTTACTGTTGGTTAAATCAAGTATAAGCCGATTGTTTTCGGGTAAAAACTAGGTCTAGCTGGTATCATTCCGGCTAGAACTAGGTCCACCCAAACCCTAGTGGCTGATACTAGGTTTAGCCAATATCATGTCGGCTACAACTAGATCCAACCAATCCCTGTGGGATAAAACTAGAACTTGAAGTTGTTTCACCCGAAAAGAAATCACTACGCCAAATAGCCAATGCACAATCCACCTCTGGTAGACAAGGCTATAAAAGATGCCACTGCAAAACCAAATGTGGCAACAAAAAGTGCATCTGCAAAGCTGCTGGTATTTTGTGCAACTCAAAATGTCACAAGTTTGAATTGTTCTAATAAACAACTTGTGTTGAGTTATAAAAATGTGATTAATAATAATATTCTTTAAAGTTATAAAAGATACAATTATTTTCTGTTGTTAAAAAAATATTGCTCATTGTTCCTATTATGTTAAAATTGTAGGCCTACTTTAATAAAAGTCAATTAAGTATTAAAATAAATTTGTTGATTTTTATTTTCTCTACGTTTCTTATATTATCTGTAGACAGAGCCATATTATATTTCTGGATTTTTAGAAATAAAAAACCTAGTAGAACAACTTCTACCCAAGGTAACCAACCTGTATAGGTTACTCTTATTAATAGCCACCAGGGATTAGTTGGATCTAGTTGTAGCCGACATGATATTGGCTAAACCTAGTATCAGCCACTAGGGTTTGGTTGGAGCTAGTTCTAGCCGGAATGATACGAGCTAGACCTAGTTTTACCCGAAAACAATCGGATTATACTAGATTTAACCAAGAGTAAATGGCTACACCTAGTTCTAACCGGCTAAAACAGGCGTAGCCGCACTTTAGGTTCTAGCCGTAACATATATATAAAGTACCAAGATAAATTGTGATTAATCCCCTTCGTAAACAGGAAGAACTGACTAAGCAATTAACTATAGTTACTGTAATGTTATTCAGAGATTATTTAGCAATAAGATTTTAGAAAAGTTAAGATGAGTTGACAATCAATTTCTTGGTTTTGTAACTTACATTTCCAAGATCCTATAATATTTTCTAATTGAACTTTCCTAATTGCCACTTTTAGTTCTTTTTTTTTCTCTTAAAAATTAATATAAATAAATGTTTTCTTTAAATTTTGATTGTGCATTTTTATTAATTTATTCTTAACACTTCTCAAGGCTCAGTCTTAAATTTAAGTATCTTTTATGCATAATAAAGAAAGATATAAGTTACCTACTGCATTATTTATTTGATTAATTAAGCCATCGGTATCGGTACTACAAAAATCGGTATCGTATCGGCAAAATTATGTATCGTTACATCTCTAATAAAATTTATAGTGTATTAAATTAATATAACCCACCTGTGGTCCACCAATAATAAAGAGGCCGCAAGGATTGATGTGAATAACGGTTCTCTCGTCTAGGTACTGAGTTGGTATAACTTCTTTGATCACCTTCTCTCTGATTTCATCACGCAACGTCTCTAGTGAGATCTGTGGATAATTGAATTTAATTTCATATTAATACTAAAAGAAAAATTTTCGACCACGGTAAAATTAGTCAATCCATAGTGTGTCATCCAAGGTACACACACACCTCATGATCTTTTAATAAATTCCGCCTTTATTCATAGCAAACAATAATTTACTAGTAAGATAAAATATGTATACAATATTTTAATCTAGGACACGGTTCATTTCATAGGAAAGGACAATCTTAGTAATAAAAATGTCATCAAATAATACCTTTTCTGAGTGTTGAAGAGAGACAACAACAGTATGAACTCGCTGTGGTACGGTTGCACCGCCTTCGAACACGTATTCACATGTCACCTGAAATTCAATAATAAATATAATAAATAAATATTTTCACACATTCCACACATCACCATCCAGTTCCAAAGTAAGCAACTAACGCTTGTAATATGGATACCAGACAGTTGATATACTACATATATTACTTGTTTTTTTTTGTTGTAAATACATACATATTATTATAAATACAAAACATCCATGACTCAGGTACAAAGGTAAAATGTTAACACACAAACATTTGCCCCTAGCGGGATTCGAACCCGCGACCGTTTGGTTAACAGCTAGGATTACTAGCCACTGGACCAAACGAGTCGTCAATCAATCATATTTCTACAATACACTGTGTGAACATAATGTCAATATTATTAGGGCAGATCAAACTAGTTAATGGAGGAAAGTTTTTAAACAAATAAAAAAAACCATATGAAGTCGGAGACGACCCACTAGTACTATACAATTGTGAAAATTATTATTAGTCATTTTCATTAAAAAAAAACCAAGAATGATAACTAATATTAGTGTGTGTAATTACACAAAACAAGAAATATTTCATCATATTATTTAAGATGACTAATAATTTGGTATTGTTGATGTGTGATACATAATATCACATGTTTTGTTTAGGAATCATTTTTACATAGTATAAATTGCCAGGAAGCCAGGAGAAGGCTAGTTTTATATGAACAACTTCGTCCGCGTAATCTTTTATAAAATATAGCCTATGTTACTTGCTGATAATATAATATCTTTTTATAGGCGATAGAATTTTTTAAATCGGCCCAGTAGTTTTTAAGTTTATTCATTACAAACATACAAATCTTCTCTATTTTTTATAATATTAGTATATATATAAAGTTACGATAATCGCTTTTAAAGATATAGAAATATTTGGGGATCAAGTGTCTTTAGAATTCTATGCAACTTCATAACACTACCTACACTGTGAAATTGATATTTGCGGTTTATTAAGCAAGGATGATGCAATGATTCAGATCAAGTGTTCATTGTTCATTGGAGTGATATTTATAAGGTGTACGTTTCGTCATCGGATCTTTATTGCAATTACATTACAAGTACATTAAATCAGCTATGTCATGGAAATTTGATTTTATATTGTCTTTACTTTTATTGAAACCAATATAACTTGAGAATTAACATGTGTAAGCAATATGATGAAGGTCTATCAATATGAAACATCTCTGCATAGTAGACAAATTCTTATGCAGCTATATTGATGGATACTAGAAGAATTGTTAATATTTGAAGATAATACATGGGTATAATTTATTCTATAAATAAGGTATACATGTATTTGATAGTCATAGGGATTATTTAAGTTATACTAATTTGGAAATTGGTCTGCCCCTTTTAAAAATATGTTTGTGGACAAACATTCAGTAACATACAAGAATAGTATAATTGAGTCAGTAACATAAAAAATATGAATGACACAAGATGTGGTGATTGTGATACTACTTACCTGTGTTTTAGAGTCAGGGCAAGCCCACCAGAACTCTCCATTGCGCCGCAATTCTGCGATCTTTTGGTTGAGTCTGTGTGCCAAGACTACTGTCAATGGCATACATTCTTCCGTTTCGTCTGTCGCATATCCAAACATCAAGCCCTGGGAGACAAAATTGTCAAGTTTAATGAACGTCAATTAAAAAATCCTCAGAAAGTTTTATAAGTGACGTACATACGAGTAAATTTAGTTATAATTTGTATTTATTTAGTCACTAAATTTGTTACGTCAAGGTATCATTTAACGCGCTATTTCTATTAGGTATTGCATTTTTTTCTTAAATTATAATAAAAAAATGTTTTATAATAAATTAGCGACCCCTTTCCTGGCTTCGCACGGATGCAAATTATATACCAAAACCTTCTTCGAGAACCACTCTATCCATTGGTAAAAACAGCACGAAAATCGGTCCAATAGTTTTTGAATTTATCGCGAACAGACAGACAGACGCGTCGGAAGAATATGTAGTGATACAAAATTTGTTAGAGATTGATAGAAAAAAACTTCATAAGATTTTAATAGATAATTGCTACTTAATTTCGGAATGATGAAGGGTTATAAATTAAATATACTCTATAATGAGTTATAAAAAAAATCCACATAACATAATTATGATAACAATTCCTTATCCAATTAAAAGCACATTAAGTTTATCAACCTTTTTAAATATTATAACAAGCGTTAGTAATAAAAATGGTCATGTTAATGAATGATATTATCAATGGTACATTAATTGTTACATTTCCTTAGCATGCAATAAAAATAAGCAATCGGAATTAATGTGATCTGATATGACGAGCTCAAGAGCAAAATTCGAGCCACCCATGTGATTTTTGGTTTTTGTCATGAGGGCAGCCTCATGATTAAAATAAACAAATATTATAACCATCAGAGGTACCTATTCATTTATTTTATTTCTTAAATGTGTCAACTATGTACTGGTTTAAATCAATTAAATGGTCTAGAAAACCACATGTAACTGCTATCATATCAATGTATTGATTGACCTTACAACCTCATGTTTTTATACATATATGCTACATTAGTCGGCGAAATATTAATATAACATTAAACAAATATATTTTATTATGAGAATGAATTATCAGAAGTTGACAAATAGTTCATCAGATTTCACTTTGTTTTGAGAGAATGTACTATTTATATAGAAACATAACATACCGCAAATTGATACTTAATTTTAGAAAATTCTAGTTTTGTAAAGTAAAACATATCTTTAGAATTTTACCGATATAAAAATTTGAAGATATAGGTAATATAGATTTTTAAGATAAGATTTTACGATAGTATTGAGCATTCATTGCGGTTGCAATGGATACTATACACTTGAGACATCTTCACAAATAGCATTACCTGGTCACCTGCTCCAACTTCATCCTCATTTCTGTTCTCATGCACTCCGGCGGCAATGTTGGGAGACTGCTGAGCCAGTACCAGCATCACACTGCATGTCTTGTAATCAAATCCTGGCCCCATACATGCATTTTTTACATTTCAAATATTAACAATAAAAGAACGAGTTAATTAATATTACACTCTTTGGTGGGTTGAATTTGGTCCCCTTACAAAAGGAAGGCTTAGTGATCCCAGATTAGCCTTTGACATTTTCCCAAAAAAGACTAAATTCCTCAAAAATTAATGCCGAAATGATTTAAATTGTAAGTAAATTTAAAAGTTTATGATAATTTTAAAAAAAAAGTAGGTAAGTATCATTATTTTTTAGGATACTGTGTATTATTGTAATTTTTGATATATTTTTTTGCAAATATTTTAACCAAAATTACCCTGCGTTTTACAATGAAAAAATGTTTGGCTGTCAATAGCAAATATTTCATGAGATGGTATTATTTTGGTGGGAAATTTGGAATAATTTTATGAGCATGCAACATGAGATACCAGTTTTTAAATCATTTTTTAGGTGATTTTTAGCTTTTAAACCCAAATCTTTTCCGTGCAGCAGGCCACATCAAAATTTATACCTGATCTCCTGCCCCAATATCTATTTCCTCTCGGGACACATAGACCCCACCTGCTATGTTAGGGCTTTGCTCTTCAATAGCCAATAATACATTTAGAGTACGCCAATCAAGACCTGATGTGCACGAAACAACCATTTGTTTATTTAGTAAATTTAACGTTGCTAACCAAAGTGTCTTGGCTAAGGGCCAATGCATCTATTTGCAACTATCAACTGTCACTTGTGTCAAGGATGTTTACATACCTTTAGACGAATCATCATATCCAATATGTTTCACTGTGTCTCTGACTACTTTCTGGTAGTCTATATTAGCTTTAGAGGTGATCTCGCCGCACAACAGGATCATGCCCGTTTTAGTTACGGTTTCTGAAAAAAATTAAATTATATTTTTATAAAAAATGTAAAAAAAATATATGTATTTCCAAATCACAAAAATATTACCAAATCAACTCACCACATGCCACCTTCGCATCTGGATCTTCTCTCAAATGTGCATCTAGAATAGCGTCACTTATTTGATCGCACATTTTATCTACAAAAAAAATGTACACAAATTTCTTTTGAGAAAATTACTAAAAGTTCCATAAAAATCATTGGTCGGATCTGTTTAGATAAATTAACCACGTGCAAAAATTGTTTCTAATGTAACCATAATATGCCCCCACCGCATTACATTCGTGATGTAACATGTGTGACATACACAAACTATGCTGAACCAAAATATTTTTAAAACATTTTGAATATATTTAAAATCGATTAGTGTTTAAACTGTACATTTTATTGCTTATTGAGCAATTTACTATATGCGCACATGTTTTTGGCGGCCATCTTTCGTATCGTAACATGATTCTTTTTAGTTATCTTAGATTTATTACTAACCTGGGTGGCCCTCGCCGACGGACTCCGAGGTAAACAAAAATAAAGACCCATCTTCCATGTCATAGCTGTGTCCATTTGTTTTAGAGTATCCATTCATTTTTGAGGTTTCCGGCATTCTGAATAAGAGTTAGCTCATAAAAATAGCCCGACCGATAAAATCACCTCAAACAACAGTCAACACTGTGGAAAAGAGGTCCGTCGTGAGTTCGCGCAGATATTTATAAGATCGGACAGGCGTCAGATGTGTCAACAGTGTCAATATCAACCAATAGGAAATGATGCTTTATCGCTACAGTTAGTTCCCATCAAACTAAACCTCTATTTCTAATTGGTCGAATGGATTTGTTGTGATTGCTTCCAGTCTAGTGATGACATTTTTATTTATACTGAGCTATCTTGGTTAGGAATTTTTTCATCCAAGTTCAAGAAAAAAAAATCGCTTTAAACCTAATTTGGGAAAATGTGTTTGATTAGTTTTCAAATTGTTCGTAATATATAGTACAGTATGTGAAAAATTGTACAGATTTCGTAGTTGCATAAATAAGCCTCCTTTATGAGCTCTCCTTTTATTCAATATAAACATCAAAATACTACAACATGGAACATGCGTGCCATACAAAACACAACGAATTTTATGGAACATTTAAAAGTGACATATGCGTAGAGCATGAACTGTCATTTATAACAAAACAAACATAATAATAAGTACGTAATTTAAAGAAAATGTGACTTTACGTCAACTCATTAGAGTTTAAACTGAAATAGTAGAAGTTGATCGTTACTACCTTTTACCATTGACGTGTGAAAGCAAGAGTCCGCCATGATTCTGTCAAAGGCGTTCTTTTTATGTTCCCCTTTGGCACTTGTGACGCTAATTCCATTGTAGTATTTCGATGAATATAAAATATTTTTTTATGAGTATCTAATATAAAAATATTGAAAAATCAATAACAAATTTAATATTTATGATTATACTTAATAATTAAAATAATTAAAACTTAGAACATTTGAATGTACTTATAACTAAATTTTTGTTTACAGTTATAAAAATATGACAGTCTACAATTCCAAATTTCGTAACCAAGCTAACATTCTAACTGCTGTCATTTTCTATTCGTTAATGGCGCTTTTTTTGAATGTGTTGAGAATATGATTTTCTTAATATAAAAAACTTTCTCAATATAAAATTATTAATTTCTTATAAAGAGAAAAAATAGATTGTAATATTTTCATAACAAGATATTTTAATTTTGTACAATATGTTCCTAGTAGTTGTTGACTACTTTAATCATTTTATGAAAGTATTTTTCTGAGCCCGTTATATTCCATGGTTCCCGGGTTCGATTACGAGAAGGGTCAACCTTGGAAATGAATTTTTCACAAATTTGGCTCTGGTCTGGATCTGGAAAGTAGTGTCAGGGCACACTTTCCGCAGTCATTTGGGTAGCCCGTCTGACAGCAGTAACCACCCCCTAACAGAAGACCGCCTTGAAATAACGGTTCGGTGTGTTTCGGTGAGTGAGTTAGGGATGTCAGAGCCTATTTTCCTATCCCTTCCCCATTCGGTCAAATGTGCTTAATTGCAGCACGTATGCGGTTGCTTATGTTATAGGCTAAGGTATAGCCACCTACCATGAAGAGGAACGACCTGTGTCCGGTCTCATTCGTCAGGCGAATTATACGCATGCGTTCGCTTGAGGAATGGGACCGCAGGTACGTGCTGGGTGACACAGCAGCAGTAACCAAACTGTTTTTCCCCACTGCTGCCGGGGCCTTCCGGATCATTAGGAAGATAGGCATTAATAATATATTAACACAGGTGTTCACGGGGCACGGTGGATTCTCCGAGTACTTGAATCGCTTCAAGTGCAAGGAGAGTCCATCGTGCGTCTGTGACCCTAGTGTTGCGGAAACGGTCCCTCACCTGCTGACCGAATGTCCAGCGAATGAAAAAGAAAGAATTGATTTAGAATTAGAGATAGACATGCAGATAAAACAGGAAAACTTAAAAGAAATAATCGTAAGTGGCAAAAGGGATAAATTCCTAAAATATTGTGCTAAGATTGCGGAGAGGGCGATAAAAAGGAACAAAAGTAATTTGTAAATAGTTTAAATTGTAATTGTATACAAGCAATGCTTTCTAAATGTTAATATTTAAATTGTGATATTCTTGTTTTAAATTGTATAGTTATTTTAAATTTTATTGTATAATTGTAATTTATTGTAGGTATTATTGTATATTCACTATATTATTGAGTCGAAAGTTTATTAAATGAAAGTATTGTGTATCAAATCATTACCCCAACCGCAATCAAAGAAAATAAATAAGACAGTTAGTTAGAGTAGGGAATGAGACGGGCATCCCACCCGTAATGGAATAAAAGAAAAGATGGATGAAAGAAAGACCAAGTATGCAGAATGAATGTGCGAGAGGTAAGCAAGCGAGAACTGGAATGAAAGATATGGTAAACATAGGCTTCAGCGTATGATGCTGGAGGGGTTCTAGTAAAAAAAAAAAAAAAATAAAAAAATAAAAAAAAAAAAAAAAATAAAAAAAAAAAAAAAAAAAAAACCATGAAGAGGACCGTCAGCCTGTCTGCGGCCCTAAATAAAAAAATATTTTCTTATCAATACTAATAATAAATTTGTAAGTGTAGGTATTGTATGCATGTATGTTCCTACATAACTCTAATTAACTGATTTTCTTGAAACTTGGTAGATAAATATTTAGACGTACGGGACACAGGATAGACTACCTTTTCTTTTTCAACGCGGACGAAGTCGCGGGCGACAGCTAGTTTTTAATAAATTTACCGACTTTAGTCATCTTAAAAGTAGGAAAAGAAAATTTAAAGATTAATGTGTGTGGGAATTTTAACATAATTAAGTAACATCAATGTGCACAAGTGGGTATTTCAATACGAGTATAATAAAATTTGATGAGTATTGCGCCTATTAAACTATTACAATTTACCTTTTAATTCCCAGCAATAATGTGAACTACTATTGAGTTCAGAAACTCGATGGGTCGTAATAAAGTATTAATCCAAGAATTGACTCACTGAAGCTAACAATTTCTATGTCACTCCCGAACGAAATACTTTCGAGTAACTGACAAACGTATGGATGTAATTTACATAAAGATAACTCTTACTAACAATAACATGCATTTTCATCATACATATTATGTTCTATAGATATCTTAACGCGTTGCGGGATATTGTTTGTCTCTCAGCCATATCTGGCAAACGTAAATCCATCTCGTGCGTACTCAAGTTATGTTTTTAAATTTAATTATTTTTAAAAATTTTTTTAAACGTATATTAATATTTTTTATTAACTACCAGCTGAACCCGGCCATGCTTTGTTGTGGCTCATTTTTTTCTTTTCCATTGGAACGTTTTTTTCTGTTCTGTTAAAATGAAATGTTGTGTAAAAATTTATAACCTTTGAACTAACTTTAAAATAACTTGTAGTCTTTACGTAGTATAAATTGAAGTCGCTGTCTGCGGGAAAAATTATCAAAGTAAAAAAAAAAAATTTGCAACAATGGTCGCCGCGCTGAAAATGTCCGCGTAAGTTTCTCCGCTAACTAATGTATTTCTATACCACCCGACGGATTTTAATTCGTTTTTCACTATGGGATAGAGAGATAAACGTGGAAGGTTTTTGTATATATATAAAAAATTACATGCTTTTCAAAGCTCCCAGCTGACGGGGTGACAGGCACAGTAGGTGGCAACTCAAACAATCATCATTGTTTGAATAATTTTTCGTAAAAGTCGCCTTAACGTAGTAAAAAAGATTGCTCACGCGTTAACGAAACTCAGGTTACGTACGCGGCTGAAGGGAAAAAAGTAACCGAGAAATTTTACACGTGAATATAGGAATTGTGTGGCATTTTTCGATGTTAATACTTCCATAGTGGGAGGCAGAAAAATGATGATACAGTTTAATGCTCTACATACTCGTATCTATCATCTAGTCTGGTCTAGATCCAAAGTTTAATTACACCACTCGATAGCTAAAGGATCAAAGATTTTTTTTTTTGTTATATGGTATATTCGAAATCATTGGATATATACATATAATACGCTCAAAGAAAATGTTACTCGTAATATATATATTCACGTAAAACATACGGCCGTGTCCACGACATACTCGTACCTACACATTTTTAACCCACTAATAATGAAAACGCGAATAAGGGAAAAACTGTATTTTTAACCCTCGACGACCGATAAAAAATTGGATGTTATAAGTTGACCCAGCCAGCGTATCTGTGTATGTGTGTATCTGCGTGTCTGCTGTAAAATATCTAGCTCCCGAACGGATGGGGACCAATTTTCATCAGTTTTTTTATGTTTGGAAGCTGACGTGATCAGCATTTTTAGTTTCCTATTTTATTTCAGATTTTTAGCTCAGGATTTCCTAGTTGAAAAGGCATATCACTAACTTCCACATGTCCGATTTATGTGAAATTTGATATACCTCTGTTATTTCGATAGTAGGATTTCGGTAACATCAAGTAGTCTGCGGAACACCCAACTCCTCAGCAACTTACAGCAGGATAATTAGCGTGTTTGGGCTCAATAGAAAGTCGGTAGTTAATTTATATATTTAATCACTAGCTGGCGCCCGCGACTTCGTCCGCGTTGAAAAAGAAAAAGTAGCCTATCCTGTGTCCTGTACGTCTTAATGTTTATCTACCAAGTTTCCTACACTTACAGATTTATTATTAGTATTGTTAACTTCTTTGGATATTTTTTGTTTATTCATTAAATAATTGACACTGTTAATTACTCATAAATTGTAGGTAGATTATACACGTCCAGTAACACATTATGGTCCAGTATTTAAAGGATTTTTTTCTGATTACTAACAGGCTGAATCTTCGTGAGTAGTTTCAGTTTGCCGAGACGAACAACTTTTTCCTCTACGAAAATTCTCGTTAGAGGTAGCTAAAGGAGTTAGCAGCCGTAAAAAACTTCGAAGCGTAGGACTGGGAAAACGTACCACTCAATTTGTAGGACTATGCAGCGATTTTATTGTACAAATGTTTACTAAGCTGCAGACAAAAAATCAGCTGGTTAGTAATAATTTTTATGGCCTCATTATTATGATTTATCGATGGGAGTGGTTTTTTGGGAGGGATGGTTATACAAATTGTCCTACAAATTGAGTGGTACCTTTTCCCAGTCCTACGCTTGGAAGTTTTTTACGGCTGCTAACTCCTTTGGCTACCTCTATCGAGAATTTTCGCAAAGGAAAAGTTGTTCGTCTCGGCAAACTGAAGCTACTCACGAAGATTCAGCCTGTTAGTAATCAGAAAAAAATTCCTTTGAGGGATCCTGGACTATTAGCCCCATGATCATGAATCAATGAATCATACTAACGTTCTAAGTACTTGTCATAATTTAAACATTTTTTTATGATTATTCCTCAATAATGACATCACAAAATCGAAAGATATACGATAAACTTTAAACCGTCAAATATCACGCAATCATTGTTACCATTCATTTATTACTAGCATGACGCAATAAATAATTATGTGACAGTAATATTGATGTTTCACTGTGACGAGCTTAACATTAATTGAACATATAATATCATGTCATGAATATTATTTTGTTTTTTAAGTTGAAAACTTAACATCCGGGGTTAGGGACGTACCCGTACCTACTGAAAGTTTTTTGATTTTGATAAAACGATCTCATATTGATTTTATTATCTACTAACAGCCCGCCCGCGACTTCGTTCGCGTTGAAAAGTAAGACACTTTTAATAAAAAACGTTGACGTATGTACATTGACGCCTGACATTATACTATTGCCAAACGTTAGATCTTTATTTTTAGATAGCCGGTGCCTACGCCTTTGCCCGCGTGCAATATTTAGCCTATGTCTATCTTGAAATCCTATTCAACTATTGGTGAAAGATTTTTCTTAAATTGGATGAGTAGTTTCGAGGATTACCTCTTACATTTATTTATTTATTTATTTATTTATTTAATAGCTCACCTTACAGCATTTAATATTTAACAATTACATATAATAGATTAAAATTTTTATATAGCCTATTACAAGGTTAGGCATCTTAAAATTTATATGTACAAAAAAAAGTGCTAGTACCTAATTAAAAAAAATAGATAACAATATACGAGTACATCTATAAATTATATAAACATATTATACATATAACATATATATAAACATAACATAACATATATATAAATATAAACATGCAAACAAACAAACGAACAAACATACAAACTTTGTTTCTTTATATTATTAGTATATATCAAAGGTATATATAGACTATAAGGGCCTCTTTCACCAACTACAAGTAAAGTGTTGATTAGTTACTTTTAGAAATAATTTTATGTTTTATTAAATTATGCGCTCGCCGTTTACTGCATCCTTAATTCGATAGGCGAATTTTTTTTTATTTTCTTTTTAATTTTTGGGACTTTTACCGCACAAACAAAGGTACATCTCCATTATCTCCGGTTACCGGTGACTTTAAAGCCTACTTGACAGTTAGCCTACTAGACAGATGGTGAAAGAGGCCCTAAGTATTTTATAATCAGGAATGATAAGATTAAGGCATTTAATCATCACTGTCATTATCTCAACCTTAGGACGTCCACTGCAGGACTTACAATAGGAACCGGTCAGAAGCAGCCAGGATTCAGGGGCATTAACAGATCGTCTGTCCCCTGTCAATTTAGGTCTAAGTTCAAAAGTAGGTCGAAGAGAATTCAGCATAAAAAGACCTTTGTGTTGGTACTTGTTTTATTACGGATTCCAAACTGCAAACGCATACACAAGATTACATCGAACAAGAGACCTCTATACATGTTAATCAACAAAGCTAGATCTGTTTTAGCTTAGCCACTCCGATATTTAATATTTTGAATGATATATTAATTATAAAATCGATGTGTTGATCAAAAATTACTTTAGAATCTTAATTCAATAAGTTTTTGTATAAATCAACTAGCGACCCTTTCCCGGCTTCTCACGTGTGCAGTTTTTTCTGCACATTTAGTATATATAAAAAATAAAAAATCTTCGCTTAACGCTCTTTCCATTAGTGAAAACTGCATTAAAAAAAGCAAACGACAATTTAATTAATTACTCATCACTACATAATATTATACAACAAAGTCCTCCGCCGCGTCTGTCTCTGTTCGCGATAAACTCAAAAACTGCACCGATTTACATGCTGTTTTCACCAATGGATAGAGTGTTTCTCAAGGAAGGTTTTAGTATATAATTTACAAAGTTAAGCGGGCGAAGTCGCGAGCAGCAGCTAGTATTTAAAATAACAAGATATATTAAGTATTTCGATGAAAACACTCGTAACTCGTAACTTATTCTCGGAAGTTTCATTAGCGTCGAATGTCATGAATATTGTTAAATCGACTTGATTTTATCCACGTGTAACCTACTAAAATAAAATTGTGTAATATAATTGTTTCTTTCAGTTATGCACTTATACGTCATTTGATGCAAACATTTTTTCAACATATGTATCTACATACTTATATATATTTCTTATTCATATTTGAATTCTTGTTGTAGGTTTGTAGACAAAATTTATATCTGAAATAAAATACGTAAGGTTAAACATTAAAACCCGATTGCGATACCCTCATAATTAAATATGCATCATTTTGACTCACTTATCATTTTAACAGCCATTAATATCTCAAAAGTGTAATTTATTTATTGCTAATTGAGGCTTATTTAAGATATGATAATAAAATTTTAACTGAAAATTAAAGAATTATTTGTTTCCTTCCTCGCCTTATCATTGACCACTCAACCACTCATGACAAAGTATAGTGGTCGGTGGTTATGATCACCACAATCTTTTTTTAAATCTCTTAATTTAATTTAATTTAATTTAATTTAATTTAATTTAATTTTAGATTTTTTGTATAAATCTCTAAGGTTGACTAGAAAAATTATTTCTCAGGAATAGGTACTTAAGTATACCTATCTTATCGCAGGCTGTTGCGGCAAAATAAAGCGTAAACTTAAAAATACACTGAAGTACTACTTTTCTAAGTATTTTTATTTTTTCGTAACGCCATATTATAGAAAACAATTTTGTTTTAACATAAATTCAAGATTACATTTAACCAAAATATTTTTCTCTAATAAAATGTAATATAAAATATATTTGTTTTCTGTTTTTAGAGGCAATATCGTTCGTTATTCCTTCTGGATGTTTTCAAAACTTTTTCTCCATATCAGGGGCTTATCTGGTTGGTGATACAGTAAACATATTGGATGTTTTCGTTAATAGCCGTATTATTTGTCATTTTATGAAATAAATGCGGTCACATTGCCAAGATAGTTAGGTATCTACTTTTACCTGACTATTAGATGTAATAAGAAATAATTGCCTGTATCTATGTCACATTGATTATTTTGTTAAACCATACTAATATTGTAGATGTAAAAGTAACTCTGCTTGTCAGCTTGTCTGTCACCTTTTCACGTCTTAGGAACTCAACCGAACATCACAAAATTTTAAAACACATTGTCAGGGATACAGGAAATAACATAGGGTACCTATCATCCAGAAAAAAGTGTTGTAATATTACATAACTAGCTGGCACCCGCGATTTCGTCCGCGTTGATAAAGAAAAAAAAATAGCCTATCCTATATCCTGTACGTCTAAATGTTTATCTACCAAGTTTCATGAAAATCAGTTAATTCGTTTAAGAGTTATGGAGGAACATACATACATACATACATACAATACCTACACTTACAGATTTATTATTAGTATTGATGATATGATTAACTTGCGTTATATTGCATAACTGAAAAGAGTAATAGATAACTTCCTTGTTGATTTTTTTCTAATAGGTACATTTATATAAAAAATTATCACAACGGTGTAATCGTAACTCGTGATAATTAACAAATTATAAGCAAATTTATTTAATCACGTATGTTATTAAAATTGATAAGATAATTGGGCAAAAAATATATTATTAAGAAAACGAAGATGAAGCACAATTAATGATTTATTAATCATGACTGACAGTAATGTTGGTTTTGTGATTTGTTTCTTGAGGTATAAGTTCAGATTTATTAATTTGACAAAATCATTGTTTTTTCAATCTAACTCTTAAATAAAGATCTAGCTCGTATAGCTGAGTAACCCCACAACCCCTTTGTAACCGACTAAGTATATTGTGCTGAGATCAATGGCGTAGCTTGCCCTGAATCAAATTTTGTCGAATGGCCATTTCACCTACAACCCAAGCCTAAATGCAGGGTAAAGTTTTTTTTAATATTAAACTCCACAGACAGACTGACGGTCCGCTTGACAGTGAAGGCTACACAAGCAACGCCATAGTTGCCGATCATAGTAAGATTAAGGATAGGAATTAGGAGGTGAAAAGGATGGGCTCTGACATCCCTTACTCACTTACCAAAACACAACAGAACACATGCTATTATGCCGCAGCGTACCCTGACACTACTTAAAAAAAAAAAAAACAAAACTATACTCTTAAATGCTAAACTCGTAGGCCGTATGTTAAACTTTAAACTTAGAATTAAGTGTACGGCCTAAAGATTTAAGCAAGGTAAGCGTCACATGTCGCGACCCCTTTGGCCCGGAAGCCATAAAACTGATATGACTGATATCGCTGTAACTAACGCCCCTGGATGAGGTCTTGAGAACAGAAGCAAGATCTAATTTCAGCAGCACGACGTTTACTCCCTCATAAGCCTCCCTCATAATTTATTAGCATAAACCCATAAGGTTTTAGCTGCAAGATACCCTAGGACCGAGCTAGGAGTACCTGAAGCACAACATTTTGTACTGATGAATAGCAATTTTTGTTTTGGAAAATGATTAAGAAGGAATGCGAAATTTCTTTTATCGGCTATAGCATTTTTCACTTAGCATGGGTACGGCGACATTTGATTTAAATTTTCATTTTTCAAAAATAAAATATACGGGAAATACGATATTTGTTTTTAATATTTTTCGATGTTTTTTTTTAATTCGATTTCATTGGCGCTACGTTTCTATTAGTAACTTAAAATACAAAACGTCACCGCACCCGTGCTAAGTAAAAAAATAATAATAAAAAATTGTATAATTACAAGTGCGTCATTTCTTGAGTTCAGCGTTAATCTACTAGTGCGATTGTGTATTTCTTTTGTCCAATCACAGCTCAAATATACTGACATGGTTCAGAACGTTTGTCTTTATAGCAGAACATAGAAATTGAATCAATTCAAAATTATTGTGTTTCAATATCTCTCTGCGTAGTTAGTTACTCCTACTTCTATACTTAAGTATAAAACAAAGTCCCTTCCCGCCGTCTATCCCTTTGTATGTACCTACGTTTGTTTAGGTTTCTGCTCTAAAAAACCTAGGGCCTCTTTTACCATCTGTCAATCTCCCGACTTCGCCCGGGGTGCAATTTATATATCCTATCCTATCTTTTAAGTTGGACCAAATTACACATAGTTACGAAATTTTATCAAAATCAGTTTAGTTAGTTACAGAGTTCATCGGGAACAAACATGCGACACGAAATTTTTACATATATGAAGATTTATACACTGTATTTTTTTATTTAAGTTTTAATTTTACTCTAAAAAATCGAATTGGGCAACGAAAATGCTTTTCTGCTAAGTCCTCGCCTAAAATAAAAATGAATCGCTTAATATGTTGCTAAGCGTTAAACTCAAGAACAGTTGAATTTTTCGACTAAAATATATCCCTCAGTTTACGTTGCACGTTCTCTCACATTTTCCCTCTCAGGAATACACTTAATAAATAACATACATAGTTAATGGCCTTTACTAGTTTATACTGGTGTGTTATCTTTAAACAAGGTCTAAGGCCTCGGTGATGACCATATCATAAGGACTTGATTGGTCATACTGTTACAAAACACTACGTAATGTATGATAAAGTTTTGTTAACTGCGGAGCATCTACAGTTATCTATAGGTAATAGAAATATTTTTAATACTTACTGAGCGATAACGGATATGAGCGATTAAAACAAAGAATGCAATAATTTATTTTTTACCTGAATTAATCATTGTCATAAGAAGCGTTACAAATCACTTTTTCCAAGTATGCCTTAAGTATTAAATAAAAATTAAGTAATTATTTAAATTGTTATTCAAAAAGTTAAAAAAGTTACTCGCCCTTATTAGGTATATCTTATTTTAACACATATGGCTCTTAAATAATACCTAGTTTTTACACATTAGTTGTAGGAGTATTTTAGGTTAAGTACTTAATTTAAGGCTTCTGAATTTTTATGATATTGCCCAAGTTTTCGATGTGAAAACTTCTTTAGGCCCATTAGTCATTGAGGATAAAACCATTGAACTCGCGACACTGTCATGTAATGTAACTATTGATGTAGCTGATACTAATTTAAAATAATTTAAAAAAAGAACAATTTTTGAGATGGGTAAAACCTGTGAGGTAATGTAATGTAACCAAAATGTAACGTAATGTTTTTGTGAAGCTACGTTTTCACTTCTGACGCGCTTTAGGATTGCTTTAGGTATATTGTCCTATAAATTCGTTAGTCTCTGAAAATCTGATGATATTACCCGAAAAGCCCATAATCACCCGAAAGTAAGCTGATAAGGATTTTTGGATGCGGATGGGCGCACGGACCTTAATTAATTTGACACGTGCTTAGTTTGAACTCTCTTATAATTATTATCTTCTTGGTCAAGGATAGTGACAACGCATTTGTTACATGATTAAGTATATACGTTTTGCTTAGATAATTACTTATTGAGGATACAAATGTATCACACACATTTGAATACAAAACAAGTAATAGAAATTTTCTGTTCTGTTCCTAAAGATCTATTTAACTTGAAATTTATTTATTTTTGTTGTCTATATAAGTTGTAATACATTCAGTAGTAAACGTAGTCTTTCATTCATCTATCTATGTATTTACACTTGGGTATGTTTTGCCGTCTAATGCTTATCTATTTTGTACTAGAATAAATTACCTTCCTACCTCTGCCGCAAAGAATAGCTTATTATCATATTTTTATTGTTATAAATAAACGGAAGGAAACCAGAACAATGATTGTTACAATATTGTAAGAATTAACATGCTTAAAAATAACTTTCAAAGGTAAAATAGATTGGTAATTACAATAGAATGAGATACACACAACCAACACTAAGAAAGAATATTGAAGATACGTCCTTCAATATCGAGTGTCTATTCTAAACTAATATTATAAAGAGGTAATGTGTGTATGTTTGTTTGTTTCTAGGAGGTAATCTTCGAAACTACTCATCCTATTAATATTCTCTCACCAATAAATAATTAGAAAAGAATTTAGGGTTTGGGCATAGGCTAAATATTCCAATAGGACGCCCAGCTATCTAAAAATAAAGACCCAACGCTTGGCAAAAGTATAATGTTAAGCGTCAATGTATGTCAGGCGTAATATTGCTTTCATATTTAGTCAGGCGTTATTCCTATCTTTTATTTTCCAACGCAGACGAGTTCGCTGGTACCTAATATTAATTAGGACATGTTACTGCCGTTAGGCCGGTGTCCATTAAAGAAATGGACAAAAATGAGCACAGACAAGACTAATAATGAAATGGTTTATCTGACTTAGGAGTCAGATACCCAGACCCAGATATTAACCCAGATCTTTAATCTGGAAAAAATGGATATACTCTTATCAATATTAGTTTATTCATCATCATCATATCAACCGTAAAACGTCCACTGCTGACGTCCAAGTAAGTGGTAGGGTATCACAATGCGTTTCACCACTCCCTTACAGAATACCTACCACCGTGAAGTAGCAGCACATTTGCTGTTATGTTTCAGTGAGTGAGTAAGGAATGCTAAAGCCCATCCCCTTCCCAATCGCTTATTCTTGCAATCCTTAAAGGTAGCGGCTGCACCTGTGGTATTGCTTATGTTAAAGGCGACGGTAGCCACTTAGCCACCTACCATCAAGTGGATGGTCAGCCTGTCTGACCTTATTATTGTGGTTGGACCTCCACTCCAGAACCTACCGGCCCCAGCGGCGTTGACTCTCCGTACCATGTGTCCTGCCCACTGCAACTTCAGGTCAGATCTCCTCATTCCTGATTCGATCTAGCAGTATTATCCCGAGAATAGCCTTCTCCATACTTTCTGGAGGCCTATAGTTAAGAGAGCACGTTCCAGCGCGCCATATGTCATAACTGGCAATACACTTATATTAAGCAAGTAGTTTATTAAATTATAATAATCTAACAAAGCTTAAATAATCAATCGCTGCCTGATAAGCATGTAGATATCCAAAATCCTTTACTTATCATTGAATAAAAGAATAATGTGTGATTTTTAAACATTGCCTTGATAGTGAAATAAATCATAACCCCTCAGATAACAATTGATTGTGGATAAAGATAATTTGTAAACACTGTTTTGTGACAATTAGTGGTGTCTTTGTTGCGAAAGAAAATACAATGTGTGTTAAGACAATCAACAAAGCTGTTTGCGGTTTTGCCTCGCGCTGGAATGTTTCTCGTCATTCCCTAGCTAAATAGTCCAGCTGATGCTTTAGTCGACTAATTTCGCGTGACCTATTTATTTAGACTTTAATTTAATTGTGATGTGTCTATTTTTATGATGACAGTTATTGATTGTGTGTAAAATGTGGAGATTCAGTGCGACTCCTTTCAATTGTATAACATTTTATTACTGGATTTCTATTTGCGCTAGTACACAGGTAATAATACTTACACAGAGACTTAGACAATGCCCATTGATGATTTAGTGATATCAACTGAAAATTTAAAATGTTTAATACGACACAAACATAATTCAGTATAGATTTGAATTTATCGAGTAAAACTTTACAGAATATACCTTTCAGCGTTGAAAAAGAAAATATATGAGTTATAAACAAAATAACCCCTGACATCATTATTACGGTGACAACGGAATTGCCGCGACGACAGTGGTGCCCAATTTTTTTATATTTTTAGATCCCTGAATCTAACAATTTTTAGGACAAAAGAATATATGTTAATCTAAGTATAATAAGCTCTCTGTGAGAAAAAATTCACCTAAATCCGTTTAACTGTTTTTGCGTAAAAGTGTAACAAACATCCATCCATCCATCCTCATTATAATTTTAGTAGCATTCATTAAAATTACCACTTACTGTTTTTACCACTAATTTATATTAATTTTATATTTATCTAAAGAATAATATAGGTACCTGACTTATCTAATTCAATGTTTTACGATCCTTATTACGCACACTAGTTATGAATAATACTTGTAGGGGTTAAACTTTTTTATTGTGATAACAAGTAGACAACAACAAAATAAATACAATGCACGAACCGACGTAATGATTTAAAGGTCGTTTTAGATAATAGTTTCTTTCTTTTACTTAAATAGACTTATTTTAACCGCCCTGATTAAGTACCTACATAAGATTCTTAATTGTTAGGTCGTTATTTACTCGTATATATATTTGTGTACGATGGGTTATATATTATTTCGATATGACTACCTATCTTTTTAGTACGAAAATTCCATATTTATCAATTCGAAAGGAAACCTTTGTTGTTACAAGAGCATTATAAGACTGATGCCCTTTTTAAGCAGCAGGTATGGTTTTGATGAAATTGTTATATTTTAATTAAAAACACAAATATATCACAAATTTAGTTGGCGCCTAGATTCGCCAAAAAGTTTCTTTCTTCTTTCTTCTTTTTATTTATTACTTAGAAATAGATAATTTTATAGAAATCTTTGACGTTAATTCATTTTTAATCTGTTTGGTTTACAGGTTGAAGGAGCTCTTGACGAAAAAGTGAGTTTGTTATATGACAACTCTGATGAATGGCATCAGCGCGATGTTAGATTAGCAATTCCAACCAATGGAGAACTGGACTGTGAAAAATCAGATGACTTCTATATCTGCGAGGTAATAAGGTGATAATGTTGTACATTAATTAATCACGTAGGTAATTAAGAAATTATAAATAAAATGACAAACTTATATGTACGTATCTACTTTAAGATAAATTTAATATTATTAACAATAATATAACTTTGCATCATATCCCCATTGGTCTAAGATTAGACCAAAAGTTTATTTGATCAAATGTCTATCAGAAAATATATGAGAAAAGCGATTGTGTTGCTTATTCAAATAATATCCTCGTGGATATCCTTAATGCAAAAAAATGAAAAAAAAAAACTAGCTGCTATGCGGCGTCTTTTTTATTAAACTGCAAAGTACTTACGCTAATGTTTTCAAAATTTCAAACAGATTTTCGCAGACAACTATATAATTATATATGTAGGTTTATATATAATTATAAAATTGTTTTTTATAATAATATATTTATCTATATTTTATTATATACAAATCGGAACTATAATTTTATTATAATTTGAAAATCGGAGCAAGTAAAGCTAAGCAATAATCTGTGCAGTGTAATGAAGAAGGACGCAAAATAGCCGTTTCTTTTTTATTTTCTTTATTTTCATTTTAATAGGCCACGCAGTCGTGATTATTTATCTCATCACAGATCAATTGTCATCAATCATAAATTTATTGATAAAATATCAATTATTAAAACCTACTTATCGTCTGGTAAACAAATATAGGTAAAGGTCGTTCTCTTGTACTAGAAGCATTAAATCGGAAATTAACGCAGATCACAATAGGACATCTCGTTTAGCGTGTTGTAATGTGATCTTCCCGGTTTTCATGTCTTTTTTTTTCAGTAATGTATATCTGTATTTTATAGGAACCGCCATATACAGTGCCGCTTGAAAGCAACAAAACCTGCAACTACCGCAGCCAGAACTACCACGAACAAGTGTATCGATGGGTAGCTGGACGAGGCTGTTTGCTCTACACGCCAGATTTTCTCTATATAAATGGGATAAACACTATAAATTTGAACGCATTCTGTCTTTATGGAAACCTGTTCGCTCCGTGTTTGGAAATGGTTAGTTATAGCACCATAAAACGCAAGAAAATACAAGTTTTTCTATTAAATTTTATATGTGTACTTAGTTAATTAGTGGTGTTTGATACGCAGCTCTTGTCGCATGGAAACGTTAGTACCTAAGTATCTTAATATTCCTAATAAATAAGTTCTTTCAGATAAAGACAGACGGAAGTTGTGGTTGTTACCCATTCGATCCTGGTTTAGAGAATGTAGCAATTGCAGTCCGTGAGGCATTAATCCCTGCAGTTCACGGTAGATGGGAGAGGTGCTTCTATGCAGCTGCTGATTGCTGTAGTCATTACATGGTTGGCGATGATTCATGTGAGATAATTGAATAATTAGATAATTAGTTTTTTTATAATTCGTATTTTTTATGTTAAGTTCGGCAGACAGGCTGACTGTTCACTTAATGGTTGGTGGCCTAAAGCACTCGGGGACCATTCCGCCATTCTTTTAGTCCATTTATCCAGTTTATCTAGTTCATGATGTGGCCTGTCCAAAGTCATTTCAATGCCCTAATTTTAATTTTATATATTGGAGATCTGCGTCTTATTTTGAATATATGTTAGTGTTAATTCAGAGTCATATATTTGATTGAACACATTATTATAAATTTCCCTGAACGTACAGAAATTTACAGACGCGTCCCAATCCCAATGCAGCGCAACATTTGACGGGTGGACATGTTGGCAGGCGGCCGAAGCGGGTTCCGTGGTCAACGAAGTTTGCTCAGAATTCGCATACTCCAACGTTGGACCCTCGTGCAACCGTAAGTACATAATGATTAATCACAAAGTTTCATGAAGATATATCTTTCATCGGTTTTTAAGTCATGAACCATGACGAAATGTTTATTGAATGTTTTGTAAATTTTTGACAAGCCCATCCATTGGACGAGTGGTTAGGATGCTAGCCTTGACTCTGCAGGCAACTTTCGAGTCTGAATAGACACTGAGACTGAGAGAGGGAGAGAAAGAGAGAGAGAGAGCTGGACGAGACTAAAATTGTAGGTCTGAAAATTCCATTTCACCCAAATTCAGATGATATATCCCTATACTTCTATTGTACTCGTAACCATGTTAATGTAATTTAATTTGCGTTATAACATGACTTGTTTGTTTAATTAATAGCGTCATGGAATATTTAATATTTGTTTTTTTTTTACAGATTACAGCAGTAAAGAATGCTATGCCAACTCAACATGGGAACTGCAAACCGACTATACGACCTGCAGTATAACCGCCCGACTGCTGCGCAGATATCGTTTTCACATCGGGATGTTGTCGTTTTCCATTGTCTCTTGTTTGCCAGCTGTACTAATTTTTTTCTTCTACAAAAGACTGAGAATCACAAGAGTCATTTTACACAGAAATCTTCTTGTTGCTATTATTCTGAGGAATGTTTTATTGATCATCAGTAGAAGTGAGGTACGTTAGCAAGAACTCAAGGAACAATTTAAATATAAGTAGGTACATACACAGGTTGGTAAATACTAAAAATGCCGGCTAGTAATAGATAATGAGCACACCTAGGACACCTAACCTAGGACGATTTAAACCCTTTTCTTGGTTTATACGATTTATACAAAACCAAGAATTAGAACCAAGAACCAGCAATTAGAGGTTGGTTAAATACAGGAAAATAATTAGCACAAATATTTTCATGGGTAGTCCAAGTAGGAAAGTTAATAAAAAAAAACAATTTTTCCTATTTTCCTATAATATCAAATTTTCCTAATGTTATTAATTTTATAATTAGGCACGACGATAGATAACAATTTTAGTCATTGTGTGGAAAATCGATGTGTGGTTTTTAACGGGGCATTTTTAGGTGCATTTTTCCTTAATTTCAAATCGATTTCTTATTCTCTCAACTTAATCACAATGACAGAATCTTATTGAAAAAAAGGAAATAGATATCATTTTGCCAATTTTTTACCCACACAGCGAACTGTATTTCGCAGTTAAAGTCACGTGTGCTGCTTTTCTGTGCATGTGTAAGAGATGCAAGAATTGCCCTTCCCTTTATCTTTATCATTCCCTGTTTCCCTTTTACCTTTTATACTTTTAAGGTCGGCAGCACTTGCATATCCTGATATGTTTATATTTATAAATTTAAGTAGTTAGTCTAAATGAAAACCAAGAACCTGACTGCCACCTTATTTTTCGTAAAAGAAAACTCTTACTTTATTTAAAAGAAAGTTTAAAAATGTTTATTTACTGACAGAAAACTTATCTTAAGCTTGTTAGGAAAGAGTATTTACCACCCTGTCTATGTCGTGGGCGGTTAATAAAATTAGATATTCTCATGCAGATATACATAGACGAGTTAACAAATGCTGGAGTCACGGCGATGAGCACTCACAGCGTGGCTTGCAGGGTGCTCGCCATCGCTGAACGCGTCACTGCAAACGCTGTGTTCGTGTTTATGTTGGTCGAAGGCCTCTATATGCACAGCCTTATTGTCGCTGTTTTCAAACAAAAATTTAACCTTCATCTTTTGTATGCCATTGGTGCCGGTAAGTAATTTTTCAATTTTATTTCAGTTTAGACAATAATGTTTTTAAATGATGAAAATGTACAATATTTAATGTAACTATGACATCATCAGTTTGAAAAATATTTTTTTTATTCAATTTAAATTTATATTCCATTTTCATTTTCACGTTCCATTTAGAAAAATCTATGTAATTTTTCATTAAAAAGTAAAAACGGTATTAAAATCTAATATTTAGACGAATTTAGCAGAGAAACAGACAGAAGCATAATTACTTTCAATACTTATTTCAAGGATTAATTATTTTAAATACTTAATTAAAAGTAGGTAAGTAAGTACCTAATACAACCTACTACTCGTAACATAGCCTTCATTCATTCGTATTAAATACTTGAACCTTTAATAGCCTCTAAAGGGCGAATGGCGGATACATCAATTTTTATGACTTATTTAAAATATAGTTTTAATTAAATCGTAAACGTGGATGTTTTAACGTAACTCTTACCCAATTGAAGGTTAGACATATAAATGTCATGGCATATAATATTATATTACGAACATGGTGATTTTTAATGGTATATTATGTAAATCCTTAATCACATATATTGACACCGCAAACATAAAGGAATGAAAACCAAAAACTTGTAATGTCTTAAGCAAAGATTAATATTAACTCTACAAAAGATTTTTGATATTAGTTAGTTTCCTTTAGAACCTTATTTTTCATAAATTTTGTGCCTCCCGCGACCCGATAGATAAATAGAGGCTTAACCGTGGAATTAATATTTAGGGCTCTTAAAAATAAATGGCTTAGATACACTGGATAAATCTATCACGTAATCATCATAACTCTGTTGATGATATGTATGACAATAGAGTTTATAGCACTTTTGTTTGAAGAATCGATAAAAGAAATAGAAATAGTATTGATCTTGAAACAAGTAACAACAGACTGTATACTACAATTGCATTTTCCAGCTGTCGCAATAATCCCAGTAGTGGGCTGGGCAACTGTGATGGCCATACACAACGACCACTCGTGCTGGCTAGTATATACTGTGGACAATATACAATGGATTCTGGACGCTCCGCGGATAGCCATCCTCATAATTAACACCATACTCTTCGCTAATGTTCTTAGAGTGTTATTGACCAAAATTAGAAATACTGAAAACGCGAAGCAACTGTGAGTTTAATGTACAAAATGATTCAACACAACTATAATATCTAAAGTTTTTCTAAAGCTGAAACTGATTTATATACAAATTGTTTTATTTTTCTTCTTTATAACAGGAGTGCAGCAAAAGCAACATTATTTCTAATGCCCATATTTGGGACACAGTTTCTTCTGACAGCCCTAAGACCAAACACTTCGAACTGTACTGGAGAACAAATTTACTATTACATCACATACTCAATTGAGGGATTGCAAGGATTTATCGTCGCTTTAATTTATTGTTACATTAACAAGGAGGTAAGTAAATATCTAGATAATATATGTATATTAACGAACACTTGTTATCAGAAATCTTGAAAAAATATTCCATTTTAGGTCCAAATGTTATTGAAAGCAACATATAAGAAAACTGAGAATGCCGTAATGGATCGCGTGAGACGACCTTCCAGTGCCCCTAGACCCAGTGACGTGAACACCAATAGGAGAATGACTTATAGTACAGGCCTACCTTCAATCGATGAAGATTATCTAGGTGGAACAAATGCTGTAAGAAGTGAAATACACAGGGCTGAAATTATATCCATACCGAACAGTGAGAGAGCGACAGTTTTAGAACCAATATATGAAACTATACAAATAGGAAATACGAATGAAGGCTATGAGTCCACAGCACGTTCAGACCTTGATAATGATTCTGGAATTATTCCGAGTAGAGATTCTAAATTGGAAGATTATTATGGCTTTACAAATGCTTCCAGTGTTTCGTTAGAACCAAAGGATTGTATACGGTATACTGCAACACCAACAGCGAAAACCATAAAAATCGATGGAAAACAAATTGATGAATCTGACCCATACTCGTTATCAAGTAATGGGGAAATGGAAAAGGACTATATTTATGATGTACCGAAAGAGTTTGGTGTTGCAGATGGAGATCTGACAGAAGCAAACATAACGAGTAGAAACGATGAAATTAATCCAGATTTATTCGATGATATCTTAGAATTCATGGCAAGCTACGATGATGTTAAATTAGATCCTAATGTGCTTTCTCCCAACAGAAAAGAGGAGGATAAAATTGCTTTTGTAGATTTCTAAGAAATATATTTGTTTGTTTAAAAAATATTACGGGTTTCAAAGAGATAATAATAATGATGTCTTAAAAAGGTAATTTTAAATCGCAGCATAAATAATTATCAATGTCGGTCGAGAAACTAATTGATTGAAAATTGCCTTTTTTAATGTTTTGGTAACAATTATATCAATTTCTTGAATACACTAATTACCTTTTATTTTGAATTACACCTTTTTACGCTTTTGTGTTTCAGTGAGTAAGTAAGGGATGCCAGAGCATCCCTTATTATGCCTTATTCTTAATCCTCCTTTGGTTGGTAGCGCCCTTGCAACACCTGTGGTATTGCTTGTGTTATAGGCGACAGTAGCCATCTACCATCTAGTGGACCGTCAGCCTGTCTTTCGAACTTAACATTTAAAATAACGTACCAATGTACGTACATATGTCTAAAAAACATATTTGTATGATTAGTATAACTTGGGCAAGTAGTTTAATGTTGCGTAACGCTTATTATTTCGACACACCTAAATCATTGGCATACAAACTTACAATCATTAAATTGATCTGTCAAGTTGTTCAAAATCTAGATCCTTTCAAACTACTCGGTTACAAAAGTGGGCGCAACTTATGCGCGCGCGCAGTCGCGCGTCGAATATTTGACTGTCGGGTACATTTTTTTAAATCATCGATATTATTTTGTTAATAATAAAATGTTATTAAAATCATTTGCGGTGTTACTGTTGTGTTGGGGCGCTAACAGTTTCCCCGATGGGGCTCCGATAGATGCGTGTGTGAAAGATCGCCCTAATCAGCCCAACCATGGTCAACACAGGACACAGCCCTTATCTACCCTTCCGTATAGGGTAGTCGCATCGTCTTCCACTTTTGGGCCTAATACACCAATAACTAGTAAGTACTCTATATAAGTTAACTTTATTTTTATCGGTATAAACTATGTATGTCTAGACACAATAAATTATTAAATTAGTTTACAATGCAGTCTTAATTAATTTTTAAATTGTCCAAAGCTACTTAATATTTTCAAATATTTTAAAATATCAAAGTTTGAAAGATCTAAGGGACAGACAGCGGGAAGCGACTCTACTTTTTCATACTATCTTTGATATTTAAATAAGAAACCAAAGGATCAAAGCATTAATTATTATTAATCATTAGAATTAAATATTAAAAAAATACAACTAAAATATAAGCTTTTTTTTAAAAAAATATTGCCTCTTAATATAAAATGTAACTTTCATGTTAGATAAGTTATATCAGCAATTTTTAAATTTAAAAATTAAGAAATACTGTCATAAAACTTAAAAAAGTAATTTTTTTTTTAGAAACAATTAACTGAAAACAGATAGATAAATTAGCATGCTTACATATTATAAAACAGTCCTCAGTCACGTCTGTCTGTTCGCGATAAACGCGCAAAGATTCGCGATTCGCGCAAAGAAAACTACTACACCAATTTTCATGCTGTTTTCACCAATGGATAGAGTGGTTCTCGAGGAAGGTTTTAGTATATAATTTACAAAGTTACGTGGGAGAAGTCGCGGGCAGCAGGCAGCAGCTAGTAGTAAATAAATTACGACAACTACATGTATCTATGTTCATTGATAAAAAACTCTAGTCGGTAAATGCCTCTACTAGCATTAGCCGGCCGGTGGCCGCTTGGCCCTGTTAAACATGAGTTCGATTACGCCATTTATTTATTGTTTGTAGGTCAGAATTTAACAGCACTTCTATAAATCGTAACAGTTAAATGATAGTTAATATTGAGTTCTAGAAATAAATCTTACTTGGATGGAATTCTTAAAAAAAAAACACCTAAAAATAAGCTTGTGATTTCAATTAACCTTATTTGAATATCAACTTATACTTAATTACCACATAAACAAATAATTACTTAATTAATTTTTTTAATAGTTAGAATTTTTTTAATAGTTAATTGTTAATAATATGTACTTAAATATATGTTAATAAAACTTCTAATAAATCCATTTATTTTGTGTAAACATTTCTAGAGGTAACTTACCTTAATGTTTATTTTATCACGCGAGTTATGTTTTGTTAACAATAAATAATTAGATTAAGCGTCTCTTTCACCAACTGTCAAGTAGGCTAACTGTTATTTAAAGTCACTGGTAACCGGGGATAATGGTGCTGATATAACTTTCTTTGTACGGTAAAATTACCAAACATTGAAAAGAGAATAATAATAAAAATTCACCTATCGAATGATGCAGTAAACCGAGTGAATAATTCAATGAAACGGAAAATGATCACTAAAAGTATCTAATCAACACTTTACTTGTAGTTGGTGAAAGAGGCCCTAAGAATATTGTCTATAATCCCTTATAATATATTTATTTAAAGATGATTTTTTTGCTTGAAATATACTGGTTTGTCCCCTACAAACAAGGTCATGGTTGTTGGGTTTATAAAATGATTTCTCTGTATTTTTAGTCACAATAGAAGGGGCTGAACCCTTCAAGGGCTTCTTCCTGCAAGCGCGTTTAGTGGACAATGACCAGTGGCTGGGATCGTGGGAACAAGCTCCCAACACTACAATACACCCCGAATGCTCCGCTATAACACACGCTGATCCCAGGGAGAAAACTAGAGCCACACTCGTTTGGAGGGCTCCACCAGATGCTCAAGGAAGAGTTTACTTTACGTAAGTATAATTTTGGTCTAAACAAGATCATCTTTATATGAAAGCAATTACTTATTGACAGAAGAATCGTATAGGTATCTTCCATATGTAGGCAATATACATATGTCCGTCCAATATACAGGCAATATATATATGTCCGTGGCAATATACAGGGCGTCCCATGACTTTGACACATGGAGGGATAGTACAGTCGGCCGCAAAAGTCAATTCACACATTCAAAAGTGCACAACCAAACACTCAACGGGCCGACTAGAGAACAAAATAAACTTCACGTACAAACGATCGTAAAAAGCTTCAGTAAGTAAGTAAGTAAGTAAGTAAGTAAGTAAGTTGAGTGTTCAGTTGTTTTGCACTTTTGAATGTGTTAATCGACTTATGCGGCCGACTGTACCTTAAATTTTACTGAAAGAAGACTTAATTGTTTTTATTAAAACCATACGAACTGCATTTAAAAATTTTTAAGTAATCGCCTGTCTGAACGGGGAATCGAACGCGCTAGATGTGAAGAAAAAATATCTGTAATTTTACTTTAGGTACCGATCGAAATGCTCTGTCATTTACATTTATTTATCATAAATAACATAGCATCTGTACCTATATGTATTTATGAAGGCAATATTTATAAACACATTATAAATAAGGTCGCTATCCGCCTCTATCTGTTTCTCCGCTAACTCTCTTAACTTTGTTACGGGTTTCACTAATGGAAACCCGCAACTTTGTGCGCGCTGTAGTTAATTTTTTTGAAATATTTTACAGAAACCTAACATATTTTTAAGATAAAAAGTATCATCAAAACATCAGTAAAAACAGTATTCAAATTGGTTAAACCGTTTCCGGGATTAGCGAGCAAACGCGCAGACAAAAATAAATTCTAAACTTAGCGCCTCTTTCACAAACGTCAAGTAGGCCAAATTGTCATTTAAAGTCACCGGTAACCGGGGATAATGGAGCTGATACTCGTATACCTTTGTTTGTACGGTAAACGTCCCAAACATTAAATAGAAAATAATTTAAAAAAATCGTCTATCGAATTATGCAGTAAACCGTGTGCATAGTTCAATATAACAGAAAATGATTTCTAAAAGTAACTAATCAACACTTTACATGTAGTTTGTGAAAGAGGCCCTTAATCTATTTTATTGACCTCGGTTTGACCTCGGTAACCAAAAAGCAACGCCACGTGATTTTTGAAAAATATTTAATTTAATGTACATACGGCTCGTTTACGATTTTTTTAAATGTATAAATATAGATTTGCGGAATCTTTTATTTTATTATATTTGTGAAGGATTTACTAATCAAACGCAGTATTTAGCGCTCTATTTGTGTATAATCTGAATTGACAATAGTGCAAATCATTCCTCTTCGCTAATTCAATGAACTTCGTTTAACAATTAACTGCTAGACGAAATAACGAGGTCGGCAAGTATACCCCACACCCTACTCACCACTTAAACTCCTTTCACTTCCAACACATTTATTGCTTGTTGTGAAACACGTGGACTGTCATGTGTGTTTATCGCTTTTATGGTAGCTAAAGGTCGATTTATAAACGCTCATTTTGTAGTACTATATGGTATCTAATTATAAGTTAGAAAACTTGCCTTTATTTTCAAAGCATAGTAGTGATAGCCTAGTGAGTGAAATACACAGCTAAGGGCAAACGCTAATTTAAATCTCTGCAGTGTTTTTTGATTACATTTGAGTGCGTCACGTATTACAGCCCCGCAGATGTTGTTTATGTCCTCAGGCGACGGTAGCCACGCACCAAGTGGACTGTCGGAACCCGTCGTATAATTAATAAATACAATATAGTCACCGTTTTGTGCCTAATCAAATAAGATATCCAAAAGAAACTTAGGTTTTTATAAGTTACTACCGCTCTAGCTTCGCACCGCAAGGATGTAATGTTTTTCACACAATTATTTTTCTCGTTTATCGCTCTTGCCATATAAATGAAAACCGTACCTATAATCAAAAGAAGTTAGCAGAGAAAAAGACAGAGGCAGACAGCGGCTTTACTTTATGTTTATTTGATTGATTGATATTGTATTGTATGCTGCCAGCGAATTCGTCCGCGTTGAAAAATGAAAAAAATATTTGACATTTTTATCGCTGTGACGACTGTGGCGGCGCCACAGTTTTATTTTTAATTTTTAAACGATCCCTCGGCAACCCAACATTTTTCCAGAATAATAAGTATCCTATATGTTAATCTAGCTAGGTACCCAATAACCTATCTGTGAGTAGGTAATATTTCATCCAAATCCGTTAATCCATTTTTGCGGGAAAAAGTAGGATGGTAGGTACCTAACAAACATCTAAACTTTCGCATTTATCATATTAGTAGGATGACGACTGATGTATAAAAACATCTTTTCTGCACAGAGGGACGGTGCTGAAGAACTACGGAACATTCTGGGCGAATTTAGTAGCGGAGGCGCCTCAAGATCCCGCTCAACTGCAGATACTCGGTTAAAATTCGATTGCTCCAGTTATTACCTACTGTTCGGGTTTTAACATTTCGTAAGCCTTATTTCAACATCACACGTACCTGCTTGATGCACATCCCGCCAAAAGAGATTGTGCATTACAATTTGTAACAAGTAATACTACTGCTTTGTTTTAATTAGGTAATAGGTATTAAGTTTTTTTTTAGTATTAAATTTTGATTTTAAAATGAATGTTTTATTTTTCAAGCGCATTTTAGTGTGTAATTTAGGATAAAGTTCAAAACTAGCAAAAGAAACATAGTTAATGTATACCTACTTCAGCAAGTAAGAAACTATTATAAAGTGTCAAAGATCTTGAACTTGTCTGGGACGGAGTTGCAGGGAAACCAGATCAAAGTGCAGTAAACATTATTGCATAACATAACTAACGCAAAGAAAACATAGCACTTGCAACAATGTATTGTAATTACTTGTACATTATATTCATGCATTCATGCACACGTTTCTGGGTTTGTTTAATATAAAATGAATGTTGGGGGTTGTGTACTATAAGGGCCACTTCTTATCCCTTTAACCGCTTGGTTTTGTAGGAGTTTTCGTGCCCTTAGCGCTTGACTCATTTTTTTTTAAGAGAAAGTAACGCAATTAAATTAAATTTAAAAATAAACATTATACAAGTAGAGGAAGCAAATGCACACGAAAATAATTGTCGGATAAATCCGACTCTGGCGGCTAAAGGATTATCTACTATAAGGCACACAGCACACTATAACCAGTCTCCTTGGTGGTCAACTGGGCCCGCAGATTCAGTTACCCACTTGGTACATTGTTTGTCCAAAGGACTTCCTTATGAAAAAAATATATAGCTGCAATAATGTTTTAAATACGATACATTCAATATGCCATAGAATAAGGTAGTCGTATTATTAGGTATACTAGATTTCTTTAAAATCCATTTAGGTTTTGAATGAGAGAATACCAACATGCGTCCAATCGGTTCTGTATCCGTAGTCAGATCTCACAGTCCCCGATCTTCTAATGCACAGGAAATTTTGGCGACTTTTTCCATTTCCATTTTCCAACTCTTATAGAAAATATACTCTAGGATCCCAAGAGGCAAAAGAATCATCCTAGAAAGCGATGGGATGCTCGCTCTTATCTCCCATGGGACTTTCAACCTCAGGAAAGATAAAAAAAGTTTTTCACTTGTTATGACTTTTTGTATAATATTGGTAAGTTACGAGAAAAATGCAAACGAAACTTTATTAAAGGAAAACAAACCACAACAAATAAGTAAATAAATATTTATTAATCATAATCATGTTACATTCGGTATATTAAATGCAATTATTGGGTTACATTTTCACACTTGATGGAATAATTTCATTAGAGATCACTTGATTGAGGCCTTTGCAATTCGTAAAATTATATCTGAACAAAGTCCTAAAAAAAAAAAAAAATACAAAATATTATGTAGCACAAAACGTAACGCCAAATCTGTGGCAGTGGCTAAAAATTTTATTTTTTATTTTAATACACTTGCCTTAAACCTCGAATACTGTTTGAATATTTTAAAATCTATATCAAATTGCAAAACAAAATTTGAGTGTTAAGTGGAGAAAAAAATTATAATTCACTGCGATTTAAGGTTTGCCCCAACATTTAAAATTCTTTTTAATTTAAATAGTTTTATATAATTCATATTAATAAGCAGGCGTTACCTATATAAAAAGTATAAAAAACGGTTATGTTCACACTAGCCATCAGAATGATAGTGTGATTGCAAAATAATTAAACATTAGTCGTAAAAAAGGTATGCAAAAATATTCTTTCGTCTTATTTTCATTATTTGTGTGATGTAAGTTATACGAGTATATATGGTTATATTAATACGAACCTAATTTTCTCAGTGGAAAACAGAAGGTAAGGTACAATTATTTGTAATTACCACAATAATAACCGTTACTTATGGTTCAAATTAAATATTGTATATTTAATTTGTACACTTGTACAACTTTTTTTTCCTTTTTTTCGAGCTATTATCCTATTAACTTATTATGAACTCAATCTAAGTTTTGCAACAAGTTAAAACATTCTGAATGTGTAATTTAGATATTCAAAGTATAAGTTTAATTCTTGGAATTAGAGTACAAAGTTCCCGTTTGACTTTTCGAAAGTATTGAAAGGAATACATATTGACTCATAAATTTAGGTCAAAAGTAAATTTATATGCGATCAAATTTTTTTAAAGCTTGCAAAAAAAAATATGAAAGGAATGATTTGAAACAACTCACAAGCGTTGATTTTGATATCGAAATGAGACAAAACAATGTAATAAACGAAAAACACCATTACGAGGCCATCAAAGGACAGTTCCGAAAAAATAATTAACATATAAAAAACAATATTCATTGCTTGGACACAATGCCTTTTAATATTAGACTCGTTGAGCGGAAGAAATTGCGCATTTAGTTACGCATTTGCAAGCGAGCGAAGGAACCAAGCAAAGAACGCGTAAGTCTAGTAGAATACATGTAGGTCGATGTGTCGAAACGACTATTTTATACCATTCTGTGTCTTTATGTTCAATACGAGTGAGTTTAAGTCCGTCAAAAATTATAGCGTCAATAAAAAATTAATAAAAGCATTAGGCAAAAATCTAAAGCACCATTGGAATAGTATGGAGTGCAAATTAATTATGACGTCGTTTTCTGCTTCATAACGGGCCTCTTGATGTTCAGTAGATCACACAATTCATTCCTTATTGGCTTCAGTTCTGTTACGTCTTTCTCCCAGTCAGTGTCAGCGAGCACCGACATTACCTAAAACATATTGTTAATTACTAAATGATAAAACAAATATAGCTCTCTCTATAGTTCGCTTTCTAATAAGACTATATTTTTCTGATTTAACACATCGTTGACAACAAAATGTGCAAATGTAACTGGACAAAATAGTTTACTTTTTAATCCACGACGCACGTCGCAAAAGAGGGATGTTATAAGTTTGACCTGTGTGTCTGTGGAATCGTAGCTCCCAACCGAGTGGAGCGATTTGGATCCGGTTTTTTTGTCTAAAATCTGATCGAGATGCTTTTTAGCTATAATATATGACAATCTGTTCAGGCGTTTGAAACCCATCAGCCCATTTCCTAGTTGACGACGGGATTTCACTACATCCACAGGTTCGATCGATGTGAATTTGTTTATACTGTTACTGCGGTGGTATTTCCATGACATGGTAAACATGATCTGATGCTCCATCATCAAGTAGTCTGCTGCGAGACACTCAACTCCTCAGCAACTTAGAAGAAAGTCACTCAATAGCTTGTTAAGAGTATTTACTTGATCGATGTTGGCGCTGGGTGCGAGGGCGTAGCACGCGTCGCCGTAGAGCGTGAGCGCTTCGTAGAGCCTCGTAGCGGCACAGCGGCGCACGTAGCGGTTGGCGTAGCACAAGTAGATCACCAGTTGCCCCAGCGCACGACTGCACACCTCGCCGCCCACCTGCATTAAAACTTCTTATACTGCGACAGCTACTAACAAGCTCTAGGGTGCCGAGTGCGTCTTTTGACGACCAAACTTCAGGACTGAAGAGACACAGAGATAGACAGAATACCCTTTCACTTGAGAAGGAACTTTTTTTTATCTATCACAAATTGTTTAATCATAAAAATAATGTTATAATATAAACATTTTGTTTACCTGAATTAACTGACATAGTACATTAATTGAATCGAGCAGTTTATAGATATTCTTCCCGCCTCTCAGTTCTAACTGCAGATATTTCAGTATATTCATGGCAAACGTTGATTCTGGATCATCCAAGATTGGCGATATGGAACCTACAAGTACAAAAATATATTAAGATGAATCCTCTTATTGTATAAATTTATAATTAAAACAAAGATATTTTTTTAAATTTACCAGAGCTCAAGAGTCTATCCAAGAAGTTAAAGATAGGCCCGGTGATTCTCTTTACGTGAAGATTGTCTGCAAACACTTGAACTATTGTTTCGCATATCTCCTTTAGCATTTGCTTGTCTTCGTGTAGTGTGTTCAGAAATGCGTATAGAGATTGTGTTGTGTGTTTTACCTAAACATATAAAAAACTAGTTAACTTAAAATACTTTGGACTGTATCACTTATAATATAAAGTGATTGATGGCAAGCAAGCCCTTTGAAAGCAAACAGAAGAAAAGAAACACACTGACCAAACTTTCGGTGAGTTCTCCTGCGCTGACGACGAGACCTTGCAGCACGCTGTGGCGGTACGCGGCGTACCTCAGCAACTGCACGAAACGAGGCATCGTGTGGCCCGGGAACAGCCACAGCACCACGTTGCTGTTCACGCTCAGCTCGCCCTCCGACTCCCGGCACTCACTCTCGCACTCACCCTCACCCTCTCTCACTCCCTTCGGCTGCACCTCCTCCGACGGGAAGATGCGCTTCAGGGCCTCGTGGTTCGGAATGTTAGCGATCGGTGGGACACTGTTCCATTTGGGACGGGAAAATATCAAATCAATTCGTTTATTTCTAATAAGCTATAACTAAAATTACATATTGATAGAAAGTCAGGTTAGTTATATTACGCTATATTTGCTCTAAGTTTCCGAGGAGTTGGGTGTCTTGCAAACTACTTGATGTGATGCTGTAGCATCAGATCCTTCTATTGAGCCCACACAAGTTGCTAACGAGTTGAGTATCACGCAGACTACTTGTTGCTGCAGCATCAGGTCAAGGTTACCATGTCGTAAAAATATCACCGGAGTAACAGTATACCAAATTACACATCAATCAAACCCGTGGAAGTTAGTGAGATCCCTTCGGAAATGGGCTGATTGTCTTCAAACGCTTGAACAGATGTTCATTATAGCTAAGAACCATCCCGATAAAAAAAAACGGATCAAAATCGGTCCCCACGTTTAAAAGCTACGATTCAAGACACACTCACAAGGTACTCACGTCAAACTTATAACACTCCGTTTTTGCGTCGGTGTTACGCGACCGTCGCATTTTCCGTTAAATATGAATCGACCCTATTATAAAGTACGCATTTGTGCACTAACTTGTAAATGAGCGCTATGAAGACTCGTCCGGCATGAGCACGAGTCCGATCGATCTTCTCGACGGCCTGTTGCGCGACGCCGCACATGACGCGTCGCACCGCATCCGCAGAGTTCAGTTGCTCCGCGTCACCCGTAGCCGCGTCCACCGCCGCGCACTGGCGACACAGCGACAGCAGCCCTGTGTCAATCGTCGCACTTCAAACTCACTCTCCATTTAAGGAAGTGCCCTTGGAGATGGAGCCCTTGCCAAAGGAGTGAATTAATTCTGGTAAAATTACCTCAATCTTGCCACCTGCATGTGTCTCAAGGTAACGTGCCTACCATTACCTTGAGTTGAGAGACCGCAGATGTCGTGTCACAACGTTCCCCCAACCGGGCCTATGTTTTGGGTTTTAGCCGATAGGAGTCCGGCATAACCCCGCAGCGTACCGTAAAAATTAATAAAATGATGGTGACTGTGCCGTGTACATTGACTTTCGCAAATTCAATGAATCTGGATTGTTTTTAGAAAACAGAATATTTAACTGTGGTAGAATTGTTCCCTCCCATTTAAATTCCAGTTAAAAATTGACCTGTCATGCTAGCTTCTCGCACCCAGGCGCCGATATCGCCTCGCATGTCCACTGTGTACTCCGCTAGACCGGCGAGTAGGGCGGCGCGGACGGCCGGCACGTGATTTCTCACGCCCGTTCCCACGCCTGAGCCCACGCCCACGCCCACACCCAACGTCTCGCACACCTCCGTTAAGCCCACGACGCCGTCGCGCCTCGCCTCCGCCCACTTCTCAGTGCCCTCGCTCACGCGCGTGCACTCGATCAGCGAATCGATCACCAGCGACATGTTCTCGTTCAAAACGAACGCAGGCAGAGAACCTGTGCATAAATTAATCTTAATTTTTTATGGACAAAGTCTGAATTGAGCTGAATAAATGTAATTAGAAAGAAAAAAATATTGGTAAGTATTTAAAAACATAAAAAAAGAGTGTCATTCAATAACAAGTCAGGGTTTGATCACACGTACCGACCAGAGTAGCGAGTGTTCTCGGCCGAGTGCTCGGTTAGTATGTAATATACCCTCTGACAAGAGCTCGGCCGAGCAGATAGGCGGACAGTCACTGGGACCTCGTTTTGTTTACTAGATCGAGTGCTCACCCCTGCGCTCCCCTCAGCATACCACACATACCGAGCGCCACTCGCTCGCGCTGGGATCAACGTGTTGTCTGTGTTATAGTGGTGGTGAGTAGATGTTTACACTCAAAATCGACACCTTCTCGCCCACCCTACTCTATCAGCCGACCGTCAATTTGTCGTCTCGCCACTCGCTCGCGCTGGGATCAACGTGTTGTCTGTGTTGTTATAGTGGTGTGATCAAGCCCCAATCGCCCGAATGAATAGAATACTCACCGAGTGCTCGTGCGTACCCCATCCGGAGCACGAGTCCGCTGGCGCCGGTGTTGGTGAGTTGGTGGCAGTACTTGTGCACGAGCTGCGTTCGCTTCTCCTTGGCGGTCATGTCGCCGTACTTCAACTCATCGTCGACTAAATACTCCTTGAAGACCAGAGGAAGCGCCTGAATGGCTTTCTCTCGTACCGCTTCCACCTCGTGCGATAGACACTCCTCGATCAGCTCCAACCAATCATCTTAAAACATATAAGAATGCAATAAATAAACATGTTTAAGTATTGGTCACAATCTATATCGTCCATATAAAAATCAGTCCATCCGTCTGGGAGCTACGATGCCACAGACAAATACAATGTCTGTGTATACACGTTACAAACTTATAACACCTCGTTTTTGCGTCGGATGACGGGGGTCAAAAATTGTCAAAATCATCTTCACAGTTCACACACTACACTAGCGATCCGCCCTCAGCTTAACAATTTAAAAATGCATTAATTCTACCTCTTTAATAGACTGTAAAAATTATAGCAATAGACACAAACTACCTGAGTAGAGAACATATTGTATATTTAGAAATAACACTGTGAGAAAAAATTGCAGGTATCTGTAACAGTAAAATTTTTACCTATGATAGGATCCGAGTGGTAGGGTGTTTTGGCCCTGGCGAGGTCGGCCACACACTGACAGCAGGCTTGTCGCATGAGCTCCCCTCCCAGCCCGCGCAGTTGCTGCCGACTCCGCACGCGGACCACCACACTGCGCACCCCACACAGCATCTCTTCTGTTATCAGGCTCGAACACGAACGACCTGATGGTAGTTGTACAAGCACAATTATGGCTAGTTTACACAGTGCGAGCTAACATGCGAGTCGACCTACGCTGTAGTTGCAGTCCAGCAACCCACACTTGCGAGAAGCATCCGAGTAGATGTTTCCAAACTATCGCACTATCGAGCATGCATTATTATTATTATTATTATTATTATTATTATATGATGATGCATATGAACATGCATACTCATATGCATCATAAAGCATTATTGATGTCAAATATTTTATAACGTCAACCACGTCATTTATGTACGCCTTCATAAAAAATATATTATGTTGATATTTTTTTGACATCCCAGTAACATGAATTCGACTTATCTCAGTAATGAGTTTTCAAAATAAATTCGTTATAAATTGATTGCAAGAATACAAGAATTTGAAAATCTAATAAGCAGGTAACAACTCACCGTCGGGTAAATTAGTTTGTGATAAAGCGTATATAACTTGTCCGATGCCTAGTATTGCGCCATGACGAACGTTCAGATCTATTGAGTCAGTCATTGTGATAAGTTTCGGTAGAACGGTGCTCGCCACGTATTCTGGAAGCTATAAAAATATAAGTTAGGTCTCCAATAGCAAACGTTATACGGTAGCCACCTACCGTCACCTACTTAGCCGGGAGTTGTTCACTAGTTTATAATATTGTATGATTGTAATAACATTTTTTATTGGATCTAATGATATTTATCATTTATCAGCGCCGTGAAAGGTCTTGAAGTGCATCACGGTCAATTTACACAAAGAAGAGGTTAATTATTATATTATAATTTAATATAAATGGTTCAAATAAAGCAATGTATCTTACTTTAGACATAGCTCGTTGCAAGGTGGATATAAAAAACAAATAAAAAATAATAAAATAAATAAAAATAAAAAATTTAACCTACTTAATACGACATTACAATAAAAAGTGACATATTTGGCATATAAAAATCTGGACAATAGTAGTTTTTTTTTTACAATCAATTTATTACATTGCACATTCAAAAAGTTCAGATATGACTAATGCAAAGACATCAGCGACATCTAATAGAAATACACGATATTATTACGAGTTTTGTGTGAACATTGACAAGTGGGTATACTATGTAAAGCCAGGTCTCATTGTATTGTATGTTTTGCCATACAATCAAACATACAATGGTGTATTTAGTCTATAAAAAAAGTGATACACGCTTACTTGTAATCCATACATAAAAAGCAAAATGAGTCGAAAGTTGCAGTCATAACAGGAGCTTATGTGTTCTGTGTAATATTTTATTAAGGCACACTGAGGGTGAACGAGTCTCTTTGTTCCCAAGGAGATTGAAGATTTGAGATTTAGGGGAGACTACCGCTCGTCGTGAGCTTCCCCGAGATGGTCGGCGACCTCCACCATCGGGTACGCCGAGATTCCGACGGGGAGCGCAGTTGTCCCCGTGCAGTCATGCGCGACCCGCAAGTCAAAACTTTGCCGCGACCGCGCCCATCGCCTATGGCCGCGCTAGAAAGCCGTTAGGTTTTAGACGGGAGGAGCCAGGGATTTCATGAGGATTTCCCAACATAAAAAAAACGTCTCTGTCTTCCACTGCTTGGTCCTTTTCGAGATAAGTGCTCACCTTATCGGTGAGCCTGTTGAGCGCTTGGGCCGCAAGCTCGCGCACGGCGCAGTCCCAGTGGTTGATTTTGTGGCGCAGCAGATGGTCGACAAGCGGCGCGGCGTAGGCGGGCAGCGCAGCCACGCGTGGGGCCACCGACAGGTAGGCGTGCACGCGGGGCCCTACCGCCTGGAAGTCCGCCGTGGTCACAGCCGCAATGCCGTCCGGGAACACGCCATGTCGTCCCACGTTCTCCTGGAACGCGGCGGACGCGGCGCGCCGGCAATTTATCTGGAAGCATTCACTACTATTTAACTGACATTTGACACACAATAAATTTAAGTTTAACTGAAAAGGATGGACCTTGAAAAAAGATACAACGAGACCCTTTTGGGCTTTCGAAATATAGCGCTAATTTGTTGCGACAAAACAATTTGGGTAATTAAAATTCTGTCAATCGTTTTTCCAAAATCACTTCCTATCCTTATCGTGCATTGCTGCTTTAAGAGCCTTATTTTAAGAGCTAGTATGGTTTTCGGTTTCGGCCACTATGGCAACTGTATTCAATACAAAATTTGTAAATGTCATGACGTGTTTACCTCTCTATCAAAGCAAGCAGTGGCCATGAGCGCATTGGCGAGTTGCAAGGCGTGCGGGGCCAGCGCGGCGGCGTCGTAGGCGCGAGCGAGTGCCCAGGCCGCGTGACAGGCGGCGTCGCGAGCCGCGCGACTGCCACCCGCGCCGGCGCCGCGAGCCTCGTCGCGTTGCAGTGCGTTGACGATGCCTTGCACGGCGGCGCGCAACTGCGCGGGCGCCACAAGGCCGCGGCGGCCCAGCTCGGCCAGTGCCATGCAGCCGCCGTGCCACGCGGTCTCGCGCTCGTTGTCGGTGAAAAGGCTAAGCACGCTCTCGCACACGTCGGCGGCTGCGGGCGCAGGCAGGCGTGCGCCCACCCGCCCCACGCCCTTGGCCGCCGACCACCGCACCACCGTGTCCTCGTCGCACAACGAACAGAGCAGCAGCTCCACCACGTCCTCCACCTGCAATCACCACAACACCACATTACATTTGCAGTTTTGATCAGTTTATTGTTTTAACTAATAAATTCATAGTATATTTTCAAGCTATTGGTATTTAGTTCCTCCTTGAAGAGATTGTATCCATAAATTCTCTTTACAATCTCAAAATCTTGCTAAGCTTAACCCATTCGTTATTTTACGGTAGTCTTCTGTAAGGCTGGTGTTCAAACAACGAGCGCAACATTTACGCTGATAATGGGAGACCATAGGCTTAGACAATGTTGTCATATACCTCCTGCGGGATATCCTGATCGTCATCGTCCGGCGGTGAAACGGGCTCGGTGTCGCCAGCGGCGGCGCCACCAGCGCCCAGCGTTAGCGTCAAGGATCGGCAACCGCGAGTGTAGCGCCACGTCGCCACGCGCGGCCGCAGGAATGTTAGACCTGCGTTTTATAATCAGCATTACTCAATTTGTTACTTCTGTTCCAGAGGTAACTTAGCAATTGTTATTCTAATACTAACAGTCAGTTACTTTCAATTTAATCTAAAACACCATGTTCAAGTTTTGATCGCCGAAGGGTATATCTATAAACATGAAAATAAAGTCGCTACCCGCTTATTTAAACCATTAAATCATGAAAAATTTTCACTGATGGAAAGAGCGATAAACAAGGTTGATGATGTAAATTGAAGAAAAAAAATTAATCCAAGTGAAGCAGGGCTAGTCGCTAGTCTATAATATGTCGCAATATACATAGGTTTAATAAAATTACATAAAACCATATTATGTCTGATGTAAATAATAAGATAACAAACATTTTACGAAACTTAGTTGCAATATGTAAACACAGGTGTCGCTACAAAGGCTAGGTTATATCGCGCTATCGTTTCGTGTCTGACGAATGTGTTCATTTTGTGCACAGACCTTGTCCCGATAAAAAGGGTGTATGCTACTTTGATGGCACGTGAGCTGGCAACAGTTCGCGGGGTATGGTTATCAAGACATACCTAACACATAATTTTTTTGATGGTGAGGCAGTTGGCTATCATATTAGTACCAGCGCCTCCTCTATTACATATATATATTTTCTTGATCTTTAATCATGCGATGCGACGACGGAATTGGAAAACAAGTCATTTTTTGCCCATTAGGCATAGGCAATATGTAATTTTTTTAATAATAAATGAATGAGTGAGCGAGCTTCTTTTTATAATACTAAATAAATAAAATAGCCTAAAATCTAAATACACACACACCACACTCACTCATTCATTGTATTTTAGTAAAAAAATAACTAAATTTCCGCCCACTTATTATAGTCGCCACTTATTGAGCGTGACCATACATACATACATGTCAAGAACAAGAATTGTAAAACACAATTCTTGAACAAAATAGGCTACACTCTCTAGTCTCTACAGAAGACTATCGTAAAATAACAGCATGTGTGCTGTTATTTGTGTAAGTTGTGTTTTGGTTCGGTGAGTGAGTAAGGGATGCCAGTCATTTCCCCATCCCTTCCCAATCTTGGTCAGCAGCATACTTGCAATACGTGTGGCGTTGTTTGTGATATAAGCGACGGTAATTACCTAACTACCATAATGTTGACCATCAGCCCGTCTGTCGACCTTAACATAAAAAGACACATACATATTTTTAAAAGCAAATAACACATATTTAAAACATACCAATTCTTTGCACAATTTTGACACCATATTTTCTGACCAGCATTGCAGAATGATCCTTATAGTTTTGTTCGTTGACCCATTTTAGTAATTTAGGTGCTATCGGTAACAAGTCATCTCTTTTCCCATGTTTCAATACTGCAGCGACAGCTGCCAACACACCATAGTGGATCATGTCCTCATCATGCAAATTTGAGTTTAGTTCACAGGCCCATTCAAGGAATGCTCCCATGTAGAATTCCTTTACATCGGACCTGTAATTAATGACACTTTATATTACAAAATAAAGTAAATTCAAAAACAATTGAAATCTATTCCTATTTGAATGTAAACTCGACAAATAAAGTGCTCTATCACCTTAAGATTAAACATTCTTTGTATGTTATAGAATGATAAGGTCTGTTTTCCTTTGAAAATTCAAAGTGACAATTATGTCAATCAGTAATCAATTCCTATTTCAAATCTAAGCCTTAGCGAATTTTGAAATGAATGGAATTTGTTATCGAAACTGATAAAGCACTTTTCTGGTCGGTCATACATTATTCCAGGTGGATATAGGTAACTGTTACTTTATCTAATTAACTTTTTATTTAGGTAGATAGAAGTTTATTAATATGCACTTTACTTTTACAATAATTATTTATTTATGTACTTTATTATCTCACTTTTACAAACAACTAATACCTTTAAGCACTTTAACAATACACTACTCATTCTCTCTGTATAGGCAATAACACACAGCAGTAAAATATAGGATAGGTATCATACACCACAATAATATATTGTGTACAACCTAATTTGCTGTTTTCATGAAGCTGCCGAATCAGTCACTGGGTCATCATCCCATCACATCCCAACATCCACCCTTTATTACTTTAGTTTCACTTAGTGTTTTCTCTTTTTGTTTGCCTTGTAACTTGTAAGGGTCAGAGTGTAATAATATACTGACCTTATGAGAAATTTTGATGCAAGATATGCACTGGCCTCAGCACATGAGTCCTTGCTTAGTGCATAAGTTTTGCAGATATTAAAAATCCTCTCCATTACTGTTAATTTCTTTGTTTCCGCACCTAGCAAAATACGTAAAATATATTCATCCGAAATGTTTATTAAAATTTTTGTCTATAATTTTCATTTCTAATTTAATTAAGTAATTCTTTTACCTTCCTGACCAGGAGCAAACCCATCCAGACGACTCATGTGAAAAGGTATAATCACAACAATAGAAAGCCAAAGCAATAATACAAATCTGCTTCTCCATGTTTCCTTGTCATTTGGATCTTGTGCCTCGAGGAATGTCAACACCGTTAATAAGTCTGAAACCTTACATATTAAAAAAATTTGTGAATCTGTATGTTGTAGTAGTTCATAAGTTATAGTAGTTCATGGATAGATAATTTGTTAGATGTTAAGTAGTGACAGGGCACATTGCATTTCATTGTCCTTTGGCATTCTTATAGGAAACTACTGCGAAATAACTGCATTCCTTATCTTACCTTAATGCTACTATGGTCATCAGCACACTTGCGGAGCCAGTGGCATTGCTTGTGTTATAGGTGACGGGAGCTACTTATCAAGTGGGCAGCCAGTCTGTGAAATCTTTCTGACGACCTCTACATAAAAATATGTGAATAACTAATTATAAGTACCTCATGGGGAAGATGTCTTGTAACAACCTTATATCCTCTGACACGAATTATTTGGTACATATATGTAAATGTGGCATGTTTAAGTTCAGTAGGACTATTCTTGTCTTTTATTATGCTCAAGAACTTCCCCAAAATTTTGTCTAAATGGGGGTCAAGCAAATGTGGCTGTTCATAGTACTGTTTCAATATAGAATATAGTTTATCATACTCTCCTTCAAGAGCTGAGGTATTATAGATATTTTTAACATTGTCGATCATATTCATAACATCTTCTACTTCGGAGAAATGTTCTAAGGCACATCCCAGCCCAATATTATCACATTCGTCATCGTGATTTATGTCGGCGTCTAACCCAACCATTGTTAAACAAGTTGCTAATAAAAAAAGACTACGCAAATATAAGTTCACTTCAATACTTTAAATTACAAAAGTGCGAAGTGTAATACACAATGTTATTAAGTAAAATAATACAAATTAAATTGATTTCACTAAAAGATAGGCATTTACTTTTAGTTAAAAAGAAAGAATGCATATAGAGAAGAATTATAGTATATTATATTATGTTCTGATATCTGATATGTTCCTTGCTGTATACAGAATACAGATACACTTGTTAGACAATGACAGTTGATTTGACAAAACTGACATTTAGTTGACATAAACACAATGACAACTAATAATAAATTCTTTATAAAGTCCCCAATACACAATGGCCAAGTTGGACCAATAGAGGCCATCGACATATTCGACATTCTATAGAGGGGGCAATGGGACATGTTTGCGGACAATTGTCAATCGTAGCATGGATCCGTTCGACGTATATCATGAGTATTTCACTAGGTAGCCATGAGTCAAGCGCTATTATGTGAATATATCGCTGCCGAGGGGCAAGGATAACCTATGTGGGCGAATGGCAGAGCATGGCCCAATGTGTATGGAAGCTGTGCCAGCCATAAGAGTGGGTGAAATGGTGCCAGCTACCAAGATTATGAAACTGGTAACTTTACATGGCATTGAAGTGAATCATTTCTTTTCTATTCATATGTTTTTGTAGATTTAACATTCCACATGCATTCATGTTGTACATATTTAGAAACATATAGTTGATTTTCCACTCCAGCAAAATCAAATTTTTGCGGCAGCTAATGAACTTGACTAAAAACTATAAACTAGTAACTACCCGCGCTACTCGCTCTAAAAATTAGAACAAAATGGATGAATCATCATATACTCAACAGTATATAGTGTTCTGTTCGGTGCTTATCATAGTATTCTGTGGTATCATAGGACACTATCGCAGAGTAAATAAGACCACTATCCAGCCAGTTCAACCCAATGCCCATCACTTTATTAAAGTTTTAAAATTATTTATAATAAATTTGTAGCTTGTAGCCAATCCTGAACAAAATTTCTTTAATTATAAAAAAAAATTAGCCACTTGAACCCAGCAATTGCTTTTTTATTAAAATTTTTATTTATTTATAAAAAAAAAAAATATTTTAGGGGGGCGCTGGCGATAGGAGTATTAGGAGTAATAATGTTCTGGGATTACTAGCATCTCTAGTACTACTAGAGATTACTAATAGCAGCATGTATAGTCTGAGGATTACTCAAAAGCAAAGGGAATAAAGGGATTACTTTACTCTATGGTCTGGCTGGCCACACCGAAGTCACCGCACTGTCAAAATAATAAATTATTTTATTCAATTCATCTCAATTTACACACATTTTATTGAATTATCGCTCGCAGTACTTACTTTACTAACAGTAAAATAAACTAGTTTAAATATGTGCTACAGATTGCCGGTTACTTAGATCAGAATTTTTTTTTTTTCACTAAACCATAAGTGGATTGCCGGTTTTCTTTCAAAAGTGCCCAAATATATATAACACTAATGGAATTTTATCTTTCTTTATTTTCACAATGAATAACCGTAAGTATCCATCGAATGATAATTTAATTATTGCTAATTTGTCTTAATTATTTAACTAGATTATATTAATTTCAGAAAGCCGAGATCCTGCTAAACGCCAAGTTAAACCAATTGAGGCGCAATCTTTGTTAGACTTCGATTTAGGCGAAGGCGAGAGCTCTGATGATTCTGATTTTCGTATTGAAGATCATCCTGAGGAGAGTGACGATTATTCTATAAACTCTGATGACGATGCAAAGAGTGAGTACCTTAATTAAAATCAATAGAATCTGTGTTAAAATTAAGATTAAATTTTACAATTTATTCATGTTATTTTAGAAGGCAAAAGTGAATCAGAAGAATCTGAGTCTGAAGATGAATTTATGAATACAAAAACAGATGATTTAAATGCTTATAAAATACTTGATAAAGCTAAGAAGCACACTTATGAGGTATGTATTTTTTTAACTTTCTATGGATGATTTTTGAGTCTAAGGATCTAGCATTGACAACTTCTTGGTCTTATGACCAAGACTATGGTTATGGTTAAGACTAAGGTTATGGTGCTTGCCTAAACGTTCTGTCTCAGGGGTCCCGGGTTTGATTCCCGGTAGGGCAGGCAACTTTAGAAATGAACTTTTCTCCTTGTCCGTTTCTGAAAGCATGTAGTTTTTATTTTGTTCTTTTTCTTGTCTATTAGAATCTCATGTATAATGTTGTTAATTTTTCAGATTAGTGATCTAGATCCAATAATCTGTGCTGGCTGTCTTGGTTCAAGAAGTGATGACTTCAATGAAATTGTTGAATGTGATGGTTGTGGAGTCACTGTACATGAGGGTAAGAATTACATGTTTCCCGTGTAATTTTGTTAATAAGTAGAGCATTTTATTTTCATAAAAGTACCTTATGTCATGTGATCAAAATTTCAAAACCTGTAAATTATATAACATTGAAGGTAAAAACATGGAAGCCAATTTGGCGACAGTAACCACTCATAAAAGACTGTGCACTCTTAATTTCAATGAGAGAGTAAGGCATGTGAGGGCTTACTTACTTACTTCAAACTTCCCCTGTGTGGCTTTCCCTTTTCTTATCAGGGTTGACATCAGGATCCTTTGAAAATAATTTTCTTTAGAGTTTATCCTAATTTTCAGGTTGTTATGGAGTCTCTGAGGTATCGAGTAATTCCAGTAGCATCAGTTCAACATCAACAGAACCCTGGTTTTGTGAGCCATGTAAGGCTGGGGTCGTGGACCCTAGCTGTGAGTTATGTCCCAACAAAGGTAACTTTTCAAAAGTCCTAATTTCTATTTAATTTTGTTTTGTTTTTGACCTATGATTACAATATTTTTTGACATTATGATTACAGGTGGTATTTTTAAAGAAACGGAGGTTGGGGCTTGGGTACACTTAGTATGTGCTTTATATGTTCCTGGAGTTGCATTCTCTGAGGTCAGTGGCTGTGGGTTACTTGAACATTTTAGCAAATCGAAAGGTTTTGTTTTTGTTTGTGATCTGCCATGTTTATGGGGCTATAATATGTTTTTTTAATGTTAACACTGACAGACAGGCAGACGGTCAACTTGATGTTAGGTGGCTACCAACGCCTACAAACACAAGCGACGCCACAGGTGGCTCTGGCATCCCTTATTTACCGAAACGCATACCAGCACTGTGTTGTTATTCACAGTTTAGTTACTGCTATCAGATAGCAGTCATTTATTTCATTTATTTATTTTTTTATTTAACGTTGGAATGTTCATTAATATCCGGCAGCGTTGCGGGTTATGCCTTACTCCTACTGGCTAAAACCCAACAACTTTCTAGCGCGGCTCTAGATGGGTGGGGTCGCGGGAACGTTATGACACGACATAACACTACTAATATCTATTTAAATAAGTGATTATATATTATTTGGCAGGTGGAGCGGCTGTCGGGAGTGACATTGTTCGAGATGGCGTACTCTCGGTGGGGCGCTCGTTCGTGCGCGCTGTGCGACGATACCACGCTCGCCCGCACCGGCGTCTGCGTGGGCTGCGACGCTGGCCTCTGCAAGACCTTCTTCCATGTCACCTGGTACGACTAAAATTATCTATAGTTTCCCCGCAAATCGCCTAAGAGAGGTCTCTGTTAGTATTGGACAATAATCTTAGAATAGAATTAGGAGAAAAACTTTTTGTACATTTTCTCCGCAAATTGTCTTGAGAGATTGTCTCTCTTAGCCTTGTTTTTTTTTTAAAAAAAGAAGTAGTTTTTCAAAAAATATAATGCATTCTAAAACGAACAGTGGTCAACGAGCTGGACTGTTGGCGGAAGCTCATTCTGAAGAAGTGGAACAAGCGGACCCGTTCTACGCGCACTGCAAGCTACACTCCGACAAGACCCTTGTTAAGAGGCGTCGTCAGAACTGGCTGGCCATGATGAAGCGAACCGAGCTCAGGTAAACGTTTTGTATTTTTGAAGTGTAAACTTCTTTAGGCGGGGTTTGTATAAGGAATTCGGTAGGGGGCAAAACAGTGAATTCGGAGCGCTCAGTGACTCTCAGTGACGCTCAGTGATGCTCAGGGACGAACAGTGACGCTCAGATAGTAATCTTGTATGACAAGTGTTATTACATTTTTTAGAGATTTTACTTTGTTGAAAATTTCATCCTGCTGTTTATAATTATAGTATATTTAATTCGCAGGAAGGCTGAGTTGCAAAATATGATACAGAAGCCGCGAGTAAAGAAGAAACTTGTCAAGCTTCAACAAAAATATCAACTACAGAAAGAGAGCAGAAATCCACCATGGGGTAATACACCCAAACAAACAATTCGGTCATATGGCAAGACATTTATTTGACTACCTACATTAGTCAGTTCTATAATTATTTATCGCCTAAGTCGAGAACTAGAGCTAATAAATATTTCGCTGTATGTCTAAATTATTTATTGGGAACGTTCAAATGTTCAGTTTTGGAATAGGATTTGTAAAAGAAACCACAATAGTTAAATTTATTTTTGTGTTTTCAGTGCCTACTCAAAAGATGGCGCGTATGTTGTATAGCAGCGCGTCAGCGATGCGCAAGTTTCAAAAGAAAGCTGAATGTATGGGAATCGACACGCACGCACTTGAGTTTCAAGACGCACAGGTTGTTTTTAATTTATAAAAAAATATTATTTAGACTATCAAAAAGATAGGAAAGCAAGTAGCATGAGTTTTTGTTCTATAGTTGTAGACAATAAACTGAGATTTGACTTCTTGAATGGAAACTTGTTATTAATTTCAATAAAATTTGATGCTTTATCTCTGCAGTAATAAGAGTTGAGCCTTGGTCTTTGATTTACCTATTATTTATTAAAAATTAGAAAACCAACATCACAGAACTTTATACAAGAATAATAGTAAAACACCCCATTGGATAAGAGGAGATCTAATGACTACCTAAATGACTGCGAAACGCATGTTGTGGGAAGTGCAATAGTTTTACTCGGAAATGCATAGTGAATGTTGTGGTCGCAAGATGGCGGCGCTGCGCGACGTGTCGCGTCGCTGGCACGTGCCGCCCGCCTTCTCGGTGGAGTTCGTCGGCTACTACTTGGACCGCAACGCGCGCGTCACCAATCTTCGCGACTCACTCACGCATCTCACCGCAGAGAACGTGACGCTCTTGGCCGACGATAACAAGCTCCGGGCCGAATATGACGAGGTATTTCAAACTTTTTGAATTTTCAATACCCACAAAATAAAGCACACTAAAAAGTTTTCACTTGAAAAATGGTCTCGTTTGTCGTGTTGTGTAACAGGCGTCGAAAGAGAACACGGACGCCCTCGCGCTGATGTCGAGCACCCGCGAGTCGCTGGTGAAGCTGTACTCGTACTTGTCGGGCGTGTGTCCGTCGCTCGTAGCGCCCGACCTGTTGGCAGATCGGCCGCTGCTGCCGCCCGCGCCTCTGCGCTCCACGCCCAAACTCACGCCGCACTACCTGCACAAACGGTAACCGAATACTCTTTACTCTTTTTATACTTGTCTTTTTTAATAGTCCCCTAAAACAAATTGGCAAATTTAATGGAAACATATTACCATTAAAATATTACTATACATACTTACATTAGTTTTTGGCCGCGACTCGTCGGAGTCTTTTTATAAATTATAGCCTACGTGTTATCCATACATATAAAACCTATATTGAAACTATTTATAGGTATTATTAAAATAATTAAAAGAATTAATTGCCTTAGTGATGTGATGACAGCGTATTTTTTTTTAGGTCAAATAGGTTCGATATACCATTTATAATAAACCGACTTTAAAATAAAACGTGTTAATATTGTTAAATAAGACAAATATAAAAAGCGAAGCTTAGGTATATAAAATATGAGTTTAGACTTCATAAAATTACCATAAGAAGTTATGGTCGCGAAAGTTTAGCAGAGAAACATACGAGTACCAAGGCAGAAAAAGTTTTCATGTGTTGAAATGTTATGAAACTGTAAGAACTAAGTGGCTTTATGTGTGTTACGACTGCTATAAATCAAAAATCGAATCCAAGACCTTCAGACTAATATTTATTGAAAATACAATATCGTTATGATTTAAATAAATAAAATTGGTTCATAATTTTCGAAAAAAAAATTGTAGTGCTAAAGTAGCACTGGTTTTCATTTTAAGACTTAAAATAAAATAATTCAATAAAAATCAGTTAAAATGAAAATTTATGTATTTCTTTTTTTTAAAAGAAAATTACATGATGTTTTAGTCTTTTTAGCAAAATCTTGCTGATATTGTTCTTCGTAACCATTCGTTTTTTATTTATTTCCAAGATTATGGAGACAGTGATAATCAAAACTGTTTATGTTTGTTAGTTTATTATGCACAGACATCCTAATTTTTATTTAAGCAGTTTACTACTCTATTGTTACAATATTAATGTTTACAATATTAATTTCATTGTTCATGCAAAAAAAAAAATAACAAAGTGAATATAAATTATGAAAGATTATGTACTTACCTAATGTTTTAAATGTCTCATCAAATTAACTGCTTGTATATGATATCACATATATTTACTTTTTATTTGAAGCTAAATTATTTCATAACGGACCACCAAATTCTATTGTGAGAGAAACAACAACATTTGATCATTCTTACAGTTCTTATATAGTTCAATTTGTAATCCCTCCGTTATTGATGTTTTATTAATATCAATAATAGAGATTAGAACTTATTGTCATAGCTTCAGTAGCCTCAGGATACAAAAGACAAAAGATGCATAAAAATTGGGTTATACGCGATGAACTCTGTTGTTGCTTCTCTTGAACAATATGAGTGTTATGTGACCAATTGGCTTATAACCGCGTGTGGGTCGAACACCAGGTCAATATCTGTTCCCACTGCGGCCGCACTTAAGATGGGCGTTGGTTTTCCTCTTAGCGACAACCCGGACGCTCGCCAAGGAAAAGTTTTATCTACTTCTACTGAAGGTCAGTATACATTTTATCTTGTTGGACTGGACTTGTGCTTATTTTTGTCTCTTTGTCAAAATGTAAACTAGAGACACCCATAAAGTTCATTTAAAGACTTGCAAGCCAATAAAGGTTTTGCAATATTTTTACTAATAAAAATTAAACGTTTTAAATAATATTATTATTAATTCAGTATTAAGTCAAACTGTATTAGAAGTGCTGACCTATTAACATGGGCTGCTAAAGTCATTCTCTGGACGTTCAAGCCCAAGCTCGTCCACTCGAGACGCCTCATCAAGCCATGTCCGCTGCGCCAATATTTTAACAAAACGTTGTTCTTGAACATTTTAGATTGAAAATTTCCCGTCCGCTGCTCCGACTTCAACAATTTTCAATAAATAAAGTTTTTCTTAACAAATCTTAACATTTGAAAAACATTTAGGCCATGCCCCATTTTTGTGTTTTCTAACAATGTTTTGTTTAAAAAACTGGTGCAGCCGACCCGGCTTTAGGCTGTTTGGTTAATGTCGGTATTAATTTGTCAATTCCTCTATTTAATCCGAATATCCACGGGCGATGTTCAGCGTCGTGCGCTAGTCGCGCGTGCGCGTCTTGCGGGCGCAGTAGTTCGCGTCAGCTGATGGCCGCGTGCGACACCTGCCGCCGCCACTACCACTTGCACTGTCTGCAGCCGCCACTGCAACGCCCGCCCAAGAAGAGCAAGCTGTACGGATGGTAAGTACTTGCATACAGAAAACATAAATTTCAACATAGCGTGCTTTCAATTTTATAAATTTTATCGTGCATCTGAATCTTATTACGTTTTATCTTATAATAATCTCGCTTATAACGTTTTACATTACAGGCAGTGTTCCGAATGCGTTAAAACGTCGGATTCGGAGCCGGAAGTTCTAGAGAAGAAAGTGCCACGTCGTTCGCGGACTCGATACAGTAAGGACGGATCGATAATTCACGATCCGCCCAGCCCCACTTTCGCGCCCAACCCGCCTGACACAAATTCGTACGAAAAACACGATAAAACTAAAAAGGAGAAGGCGATGGAAATCGTCAAGGACACAGAAACGTTGTCGCCGATCAAGGTGAAAATTAAAACTTTCGACTTCAGCAGCGACGGCAACGAAACTTCCGAGGGGAAAGTCAAGAAAGATAAGAAGATTAAGAAGTCTAAGGAGAAGCCTCACAAGCGCAGTTTCACATCACCGACTCTGACCAATACTCCGTTGATGTCCATAACGCCCATAGTCGCCGACAGTGATTCGCACAACGAAAACTCAAACGCTTCGATGAACGTCGCCGGTGATGCAAGTGAAACCAGTTTTGTGCCTCAGAACATTTCGTTCTCAGCCCTGCTAGAGAAGGATAGAGAGAAAGAGCACGACAGAGATCGCGGAAAGGAGAAGGAGAGAGATAGCAAAGCGATAGAGAGCTCCATAGAGAACACTCTAGCGAATCTCTCTTCAGACATCGCCGAGTACAAGGCGAATAGAAAGAGAAGAAAGGATAAAAATCGCGAAAGATATAGTCCAGATCTGCTCCGGTCCCCGAGTAAATCGCACAAACACAAGAGGAAGAAGAAGACGCAGGATGTTGAAAATCCGGAACCGCCACATCCGAGGATCACCATTAAGGTATTATTAAGCCAAAAGCCTATATTCTTTTTCACCTCTGACGCCTGACGCAAAAACGGTGTGATATAAGTTTGACGTATGTGACGTGTATTAAAAGCCCAAGTTTTGTAGTACCTGTTTTTAAATTCAAAGTATGTGTCTCTCATGATGTCTTCAATGGCGAAGTAAAGAATCGTAATTCATTTTGTTATCAACAGATTAAACCTATCCCGAAGCCAGATGGTTCGCTCGACACACAGATGTTCTACGTGCCCACAGACAGCAACGATGGCCCACCGCCAGCTGTTATGAGGAAGCTGTCAAAGGTAAAGACAATTTCCCTTGTAGTCTACCAAATGTGTACTTTCCTCATATCTTTAACCGATCCCCTTCCTTTTTCAGTTTGACAATTAGTGAAGAAAGTGACGCTATATAAATGTTTACAAATTAATTTTCAAAAAGGAATCCCAGAAACAACCAATTCTATTGGCAACTAAGTCAGCAAGTCGGCAACCTGGTGCCCAGGAATTCATTTCACCGAATAGATTAGATTAGGTGGGAGTTAGAGCCGGTGCTGACTGACGGTATGGCATGGTACTGCACAATTTCCTAAGGTCATTGCAATAAGGTTAAAAATAATATATTTAGGAAAAAATACTTTGCTGTATCGTGCCGTGCTGCCGCCAGACAGCGCCGGCCCTTTGTATTCTAACAATGTGCCGAAATGACTTTAGCGAGTAGTGTAACAATAATGCGTCAAACCTATGTTTAACGGATACAATTTAAAAGTTTACTTACTTGAACTCGTATTTGACTCTATGGTAACGAACTACTTAGTGATAAATTTGTTTCACAGCAAGCGGAGCAGGCAGCCGCAAAGCCTCCGCCGAAGTCTGACCCGGAGGTTATCTCGCCTACAACTGTGAGTTGATACATAGATAAGCATTTCTGTGACCGAGTGCTGATGCGAGACTAATAAAATAAAATAATCACGCTCAATGGGGCCAGCAAAACGTACTGATCCTCTTTTTAGTCACAATATTGCCAAAAATTTGGAAAATTTCAACTAAAGACAAATCACATTTATAATTGATTATGTGTATGTTCATATATATCAGTATATGTAGTTGTCCGTGAAATTTCATAAAATATAGCCTATTGTATTAATAGCACCTTCTACTTTGGGTACATTAATTAAACCACTTTATGTTTAGTCCAAATACTTTTATCGTCCGACCGATATATCAGAAATACAATTACAACTAAAACTTGTGCGGACATACGACGACGACCAAGGGAGGTCGTCGTTTCGCGAGTTCGCGAACGCTCCCGCTCAATTGTCTGACACCCTTCCAACATCACGTTACCAAATGAATCTGCGGCGATAAATTTAATGTTATAATGATAATTTGGTTTGTAGAGCGCGGGGGCAGAGCGCTCGTCTCGGGTGCGAGGTTCGCGGCATGAAGCGGGCCGTCGCCCAGGACCTGCGCCGGCGCCACTCACGCACTGCGACGTTTGTTCGGGCCCCGTCCAGGGCAACAATATCGTGCAGTAAGTTCTACGCTCAGTGAACGTCACCCTCAGTGACCCTGAGTCAGTCCTAAGACCGACAATTTTTTTTGTCAATTTGTTTTTAATAAATAATAAAAATAAAAAATAATAATTTTAAAATAATTAACAAAAAAAAGTATAAAATGTTGACAATTCACAATAGAAATACAAGTTGCTCGTAATATGTTTTGTAAATGACTAGTAGTAATGCCTCTTAAAACCCCGTGTGTTAGATGCGACGAGTGCAGCAAGAGATACCACTTCACGTGCTTGGAGCCGCCTCTTAACAAGAACCCCAAGAAGCGAGGCTACTCGTGGCACTGCGCTGACTGCGATCCCACGGTTGGTTCCTACGACTTAGTTACATTTTAATCGGAACTTCCGCTTTCATATAACATTCCGAAAACATATCCCCATCCGCAATAATCAATGCGATTTTGTTGCGGATGCGGACATGTGGAGCTATTTTTAAATGTGGTAGATTTTCCCGGGATGAATTATGAAACTGTTTCAGTTTTTTATTTTAAATTGATCAATTTTTAATAATTTTTGTAGAGGGGCCCATCTACCTAACTGGTGTAGCCCAAATGGGGGGTAAAGGTTTTTTTTAAGATTCTAAACTAAAACATCACTAAATTTTCGTTACAGTTTAGTGTTTGAGCGTTGAGCGGCTTAAAAATATTAGCGAGATTATGGAGCTAAAGTTTAATATTATCGAATAAAAACCTTTATTAGTTAAGGATATATATATATATATATATATATATATATATATATATATATATATATATATATATATATATATATATATATATATATATATATATATGTGTGCGTCCCAGGCTATAAGGGCAAATTTTTTTTTGCGAATTAAGTTATGCATACCCTTTATTTTTTTTCCATTTGACCCTAATGACTTAAATAATAAATATTATGGCGATCGGATAACGTTAACCCGTGCCGACTTGATGTCAAACTTTAGAATGAAAAGTTAGTATGGAAGCCATAGAGAGGTTTTAGAACTTAATACGTATTTCAGTAAATAAAACACTTTTTTACCCGTATTATTAAGTATTTATCATCAAAAGAACATTATTTGCTATTTTTTTTTAAAGGTTTGCTTGTTGCAGTCCGGATATACCTGTCTGTGTTCGTACGCAACGTAATGAAAATTGCTTTTGTTCCTCTTCCCATCACCTTTTTCTTGGCATGTTGAAACGAGGTATTATTCGACCATGAAGCAGAACACTCGTTGAGGAAACTGATTTTGAGTCGATTGAATACAACCTTGCTTTTTATTGAAAAAAAAAATCTTCAATGATTTTCTTTGAAATTGAAAAAGATAGAAATAAGTTATCTGAGTAAAGTAATGAAAGACAACAAATATTTTTACTAGTTCTACTAACCAAAAAGTGGGCCAGCGTTTACCGTGGGCTGATGAGTTTTCTTTGGCTAAGTTAGCAAACATTTTTACTTTTGTTTCCTGGTCCATATTATCAAATATAGACAAGACAGATATTTCATCTATTAAATACCATAAATGCTGGCAGAACTTCTGTAAAGCTGCTTTTGAGATGCTTTTGTCGATTCTTTCGTAAGCCTTCATGGTCTTCAAAAAGCATAAATCCTGGTATGGTGCATGTACCGCTAAAGTGCATTGCAGCCAAGGCTAAACGTAGGATGTCACGAAGAACAGGCACACGTCTAATAGAGCTACCTTGTCCTTGTTAGAAATTCTGAATTGAGACCTAAGTAAAGTTATTTTTAATGAATAAATTGCTTTCGCCATCCATCGAGCTTGGTGCATGGCACCTGGAGGCCGAATCTTAAATTTCTTCTCTCTATCTCCGCCGACAAATATTATTGAAAGCTCTATTAATTCACGATAGTCATCTCTAGCAATCTTTTAAGTTAATTCAGATCGGTAAAAGTCTTGCAGTTCGTTAATTTCTGAAATATTTAGGCATGCTAGCTTTTCTGTATAGCTCTGTATCCTCTCGGGATCAACATTTTTCCAGTTTTCTTGAAACTTTTTAAACAGTGGAATGTCAAGGCTCGTAGTGACTTGGCTAATCTTGGCTTCAAACACGCCTTTTAATACCAACTCGTAGACGTGATGGCGGCAAGCAAATACGAGCATTTCTCTATTCAATTTCTGTTCGAGAAGCACACAGGCACCATTAATACGACCTGTATTGGAAGTAGTATCACAACAGGGAATCTGCACTTTATCTTCAAGATTCCAATCAATCATAACGTTCCAAACTGCCTCTGCCTGTTCGCTTCCTGAAGAGTTCTCTAATTTTGGCACAGCGATGAGTTGTTCTTTATGATCGTATGAAATAACTATCGGTAGACGTTCTTCTTTAGATTTTCGTGCATCTAAAGCTGGTAAGAGTTTGCCATCCCAGTGGACAGTTACAGTATCCGGTACATCGTTTTGAAAATCAACTTTTATAGCGGTAATTTGATGTTTTACGTCCCCTATTAAAAATATCCCCTTTTTAGAACTGCGTAACTCCACTGACATGTTGACTGAATGAAAACAATGCGTTTACTAATCAAACAAACAAGCAACAACAAGCACATCAATACGTTGCCTCCCGCGCGCCATAGTAAGTAAGTACCGACATGTTTCGATGCAAGTCGGCACGGGTTGCCGTGGTTCTAAATACGTGAAACTTTATATATATATATATATATATATATATATAAACTATTTGAGTATAAGTGAACAAATTATATTATATTATATATATATATATATATATATATATATATATATATATATATATATATATATATATATATATATATATATATATATATATATATATATATATAATATAATATAATTTGTTCACTTATACTCAAATAGTTTTAATCCTTTTTAAAAATAAAACATTTTTAGGATGTCGAAGAAAATCGCTGAAGCAAATCACTGCGCCTGCGCAAGGACCAATATAGACCCGTTGACTACGAAACGAAGATGTGTTAAAGTAATTTAATCGCTCAGGTTCTGCAAAAAAATGAAGTACGCGACACCTGTCATAAGCATAAGAATTATTTATTAATAAGTTCGAACGTAGTTAGATTTAACACGTGTTTTTTTAATTTAAATTTAGTAATTGATAATATTTGATGTAAAAATTATTACAGCTTAAATTGACAAGTATACTGTTTTAAAATATTCTAGCTGATCACGAATATTTTCTTTTATATATATTTAAGTAACGGTATTTGTAATTAATATAAACTTAAGCCATATTTTTTGTCAACTCTACTATTGTAGCATAAAATCAGAGATATTTCTTTTTATTAATATCCATTTGAATATTTTGACATTTATTAGACTAAGTGCAAAAAGTTATTATTGTATTATACAATATTTACTTATTTGTATTATACATATTTTCAGCCTCGTATTCACAAGGGGACAAATGTCCTGCGACACGTGTCGCTAGACATGTCGGGCGACGTTGGTCGACATTGCCCAACGTCGCCCGACATCATGTTTCGCGACCTTTTCGTCTACATTTCTATTTAGTTGTAGCACTACATCGTTCGTCCACATTGTTGCTCAACACACGTCTACACTTGGTGACTTTTGTCCTTCAACTGAAGTGACGCGGCGACTAGGAACAAGTCATGCAATGTTGCCAGACTTGTCGTGCGATGTTCGCCCGACATGTCTAGCGACAAGTGTCGCGGGACATTTGTCCCCTAGTGAATACGAGGCTTAGTCCGCGCTCATAACAATGGTTGGTGAACAAATGCAGGTTCGCTAGAAGTCTTAATGTGAACATTTTTAAATATTTAGTGGAAACTAAAATAGTTTTTTTGGCCGAAAAGTCTGTGTGGGAGTATCTAAGAATAAATCAATATATCTACCTATTATAAATTTAAGTCGTGTCCACGTCTGTCTGTTTCTCCTCTAACGTCTTCTAAATCACTATAAGATTATTAGTGTCTTCTAAACACTAATAATCTTATAAGTTATATAAGATATATAAAAACCTTCCTCGTAAAAAGGTGAAAATAATAAAATAAATAAATAACTTACCTAACGCCAATTTTCATTTGGATTAGACTCGAGCATATAATACGTTGGTGATAAAAAAAACCACACTTACTTTTGGACAATATATTATTCGCAATGTTGTTTCAGTTTCATTAGCATTTCTTAACATGTAAATTAACCATGAATATGTACGAAAAAACAGCAAATTCACATTCGAGGGCTGTTCATTTGATATGAGTGTAAGATAAAAATAATAAATGTGTAAAAATCCTAATGTATTTGTTTTATTTTTATAGTTAAGTTACCTAATGATAATTTTTTTTATGATAATTAATATCTGACATTTCATTGCAACTCAAAGGATTGAAACGAAAATAGTGAAGTATGACTTACGTAACGATCATCAAGCATAACAAGCCACATTCATAACAATTGTCATAACAAGCTGTAACAAGATATTTTCTTCGTTTTTTTATAATTAAAAGTCATTTATTTAAAGTTTCCTGATTACAGTTTTATATATGCATAGGTACTGTACCAATTCCATATTCAGACAAGAAAAAAAAATGAAATTGGTTGATAACTGCTTGTAATATGAAATATTATCTAATGTGTCGTGCACGATAATATCAATAAATAAACCGCCAAGACTAAACACACTAATTGTAAGGCCCCCAAAGTAAGCACTTAGGTTACTTTGTAACGGACAGGTCCGAAACCCTGCACACCCAAACCTGAGTAAACTTTGAAAATTTAATTTGCTAAGACGGCCCTGCCGGAATTGATCCTGGATACCTGAGTCAAAGCAAGGTATGGTTGTAAATTTTATTTGATTTTGATACATTTGAAGCTCCAATAAAAGTGTCGAACGTTTCGCCCGGCGGTGTTAGTTCTTTCCTCAACGTTACACAAAAGTTGTTCGGGTGATGAATGCTATAGCACGTTGAATATGGAGTTGTAGGTATAAAGTCATGACTCACCTACCAAAACTTGTCTTTGTTTGACTCCCCAAGCGGGGTTTGTGTGGACGGAACAATCGGTCGGAGCCGAGCTTTGTTCTAAAATTCGCGGCTCGTCGCGAGAGGCACGTCTTAGAAATTGAGGGCTCTGTAATGAATTCTAATATCCGACTACCACTCACAAAGTTCGCTGCTCGTTCGTGCATATTCTCATTGATTTAATTTAAAGAGGTTCCACGGTATAAACTATATCCATTTCTTAGTTTAATCTATCTACCTTCTATCCATACCTGAGAAATTGTTAGACAAACTGTATATTGAATTATAATTTCTATCTCATCATCGCATGCTGTCGAAACAAAAATTTGACGAAACGAAAATCTTTCCAAATGGTAATAACTCCCACCCATGACAAAAATAGTTTTATGTTTCTAGATCATACAAAACATAACTATTAAATTAAGGTTTTAGTTTAATCCTAAAACAAATTCTTCTACTAGTCAATAGGTAAAATAATAATAATAATAATAATAATAATGCATTTATTAGCTCCACACAATCACAAAACCACAATATACAGACAATACACAGGCAATGGTCGTAATTGTATGAGAGCCTGGTGCCCGTGGTAGGTATTGAAAAATACCTGTGTTACAGGTCACCAGGTCCCACTCCGCAGATTGCACAAAGCTTAAATACCCACAAATAGCAAGTAAAAAAAAGAAAAAAAAGACACAAAATAAATAAGTAAATAAATACAATTATCACAAATAAATAAATACAATACAATATAAATATCAAATAGTTACTAAAGGACATTAAAGAGTGGACAAATAAATTTTTCTGTTTCTTCATAATCTAAGCTCTTAAGCCATTCGGTGACTGCCGCCTTACATTTTGGGAGAGGAAGAGGATAGATTGGTATGATAGAATTTATCTTATTGTAAAGATATCCGCCAAGAAAACAGTAAAATCTATAAGAGATTCTCAGGTTGAATTGTTTGGAGGGGCAAATAAGCCGCTTTCTACGCTTATCCCTCTCCAGATCCGGACTGTACGGTAATTGAGAATGTTGCTTGAGAACAGTATGAAGTATAAAAGACTGTCTAACAGTTAGTACTTCCCATTCCTTGTACAACCCAACCGTGGGAAAGAGAAAGGGCAGGCCGGCTCCAACTTTTAAGATGGCACGCTGCACTCTCTCCAATTCGATCAAGTGAGTTTTAGCAGCACCACCCCACGTACCAATACAATAACTGATCAGCGGTTGGCATAAGGCAAGGTAAACCATTTTGATTATGTGGCGATCAGTAATATGTCTCAGTATCTTGAATATATAAATCATTTTACGTAATCGTGCCGTAAGAATATCGACATGCTGCTTAAAACTAAGATTTTGATCAATATAAACTCCTAGGTATTTGATAGACTCAGTTCTTTGGAGTACAGGACAGGAACATGTGGGGATGGATAGGTCAAGACATGATTGGGTATGGGCTGTAATAGCGAAAGATATTGGTGGTAGGAGATTGGTTTTGGGAGCAAAAGTAATATATTTTGTTTTAGAGATATTCAGCGTCAGGATATTATTTCTTAGCCATTTACATACGTCTGAGAACCCACGCTGGGCGTTGTGGAACGTATCCTCCCAGTCATCCCCCGAGAAAACAGGAGCTGTATCATCGGCAAAAGTGAAGACCCTCCCATCAGGGATCTGAAGTTTGCACAAGTCGTTAACATAGATGAGGAACAATGTGGGACCGAGAACACTGCCTTGGGGCACCCCGTACGTGACAGAAAGTTCACCACTAATCCACTGATCAACCCCTACTCGTTGGGTTCTGTTGGTTAGATAGTCCCCAAACAGTTCCAGCGGAAGGCCTCTTATTCCAATTCTCTCTAACTTAGAAACCAGGAGAGGGACAGAAACCGTATCAAAAGCCTTTGCTAAATCAAGAAAAATGGCCAAACATTTCCTTCTTTTATCTAGATTATTTATAACAGTGTTCGCTAGTTCATGAACAGCATCGTCTGTTGACCTGCGGGAGCGGAAACCATACTGTGCCGGTGAAAGAAGATTATTAGATTCCAAGTAACCTATTAAACGTTTGTTCATGAGACGTTCCAAAATCTTGGATAAGGTGGTGAGGATGGATATGGGTCTATAGTTAATTACGCTGTTTCTGTTACCGCTTTTATATATTGGTTTAATAACAGCCGACTTAAATGCCCGAGGGAATATTCCACTAGAAATTGAAAGATTACATATGTGAGTAATAGGGGGTGCAAGCTGAAGAGTGTACCTCTTAATCACTTTGCTAGAGATTCCATCCAATCCTATCGCACAATTCTCCCTTAGTCCTAGAATTAGGTGTTCAATTTCTGAATTATCCGTTGGGAGAAAAACTAATGAAACAGATGGGGATTCTGATGAACAATAATGATTGGTGTTATCACCAGACTGTTCAGAGTTTAGAATTTGTTCGGCCAGTTTCTTACCTACACCAGCAAAGTAATCATTAATTTCATTGACACTGTGTTGGGGACTGTCTGGGGAGATAAGGCAAGCAAGATCACCAGAAACCTTGGTAGAACCAGTAACGTTTTTAATTGCATCCCATAGTTTTCTTCTATTATTATTAGCAGTTAATAGCTCCTGTTTGTCGTATTCTCTTTTTTGTTTTATTAGTAGGGACTTACAGAAATTCCTGTATCGCTTATAAGTAACTTTTGCAATTTCATTCTCTGGGTCCCTTTTATACTTTTTGTAAAGCTTATCCCTGTTTCTCATACACCGTAACAGACCGGGGGTGATCCAGGGTTTGGCAGTCCTGTGTCTATTACAAGTTTTGGCTATTCTTGAATTCTCCTTGATAGCTGTACTAATGCAACCAACAAGTAGATCCGTTGCTTTATTAACGTCACAACAATTTAAGACAGGCTGAAAGTCAATCTTCTGGAACGTTGAGTCAAGGCCCTGATAGTCAATGCGCATTCCCGGTTTGGTTGTATAGTTTATTTTTTTGTTTATATTTAGGCTGACAACAGTCGTCTCATGATCGGTAATTGAAGTCTCAATAACTAGACAAGTGGCCTGTAATTTAGTTCTTATCATAATATGGTCCAAACAAGTTCGACCATGAGTCGGTATGTTATGCCCCGGGAGGATGCAGTGACTTGCTAGCATATTAAGATATTCAGGAGAACGTCTATCAGAGGAGTTCTGAGAGATGTCAATATTTATGTCTCCAGCAATTATTACATTTTTATAGTTATTTAATTTAGTCAAAAACAGATTGAGAGAGGAGACAAATTTGCTTGTGTTGATCTGACTAGGAGGGCGGTAAATACCTATGACACACGTGTCTAAGCCAAGTTTCAAGCAAAGGCAATAATACAATAATATCCAGGTAAAATACCTATTAATTGAAACTGTTCGTTTAAACCGGTAATAATTTAAATTTCGACGTGAAAGATATTTTGAAATGTGATTTAAAACATCGCTGGCTAGACGTTGTGCCCGCTCATGCAATGAAACGAGAATCGGCACTCATTCTGCCTGTTAAATTGATAATCGATTCCACGGGAATGGGAAATAAAAGAGTTTCTCGTTATTATTCTATTACGGAGAGGTTTCAAGTCTTGCTTTCTGTGTTTAAAAATTAATTATCCTATCCAAGTAGGTACCACCTTCGAAGTGGTACAGAGATATACTGAGAACCACTATACAAGAGAAAACACAGTGCAATAAATAACAAAGCACATGCTCTTAGGGATTCTAGAATCTATTCTTTTTTCCGTTCTTATCATTTGCCCTGTATATCGATATTGTATCGAGGTATACTTGTACTTGATTTGATAAGGCTTAGTTTATATATCAGGCAACAGTAGCTCCATGAAATATTGTAAACTTTTCATGTTTAAAAGAAAATATTATTTTGCATTAGAATTAAAGTATAGGTACTTACCTATTGCTGAACATCCTAATTATAGGCATTGAGTATCTTTCTCTTAAAAATACCTTTAATATTTTTAATAATAGGTATATGAAGCATTTATTTGTTTAATAGACAAATTACATACCAAAGAAAAGTAGATATGGAGCCTATAAAAAACATTGCACTTGTTTGAATGAAAATTTTCAGAAAACCTGTTCGCGGTATATTACGTTATAGGTATATATTGGAAGGTCGTCTCTTATTCGGATCTAAATAATGATCGAAAATAGAATAGGTGCCTAGGTAAGGTGAGTTGTACTTTATAATGGCGAGGAAATGAACATTTCTTATTATTATACTATCCCTTTGCCAATTATTTCTGATTAGATTAGAATCAGGTACGACCGTAATTGTTATTAAAGATCAAAGGTTCCTCAATTTCCTTCTCGATATAAATCCGTAGCTGAAATTGGCCAAAAGATAAAGTGAGATGATACAAAAGGAAATTACTGGCTATCTGAAACAATTTATTATTATATCTGAATATGAATTCTTTTCTCTATAAATAGAATTATATATTTTTTGAACAGAAACTTACATATTTTTTGTTTCATATTAAGTATATTTCTTTAACAACCTCGTTGCATAGGTAATTAGTTCAACCATGGGTGGTTACTGCCACCAAGCGTGCTGCCCAGGGGGTGAGTAAGTGATGCCAGAGCCCATCCCTATCCCTTAACCTTATCATACTGTGGTTAACAGCGCATGTTGTGTTATAGGCGACGGTATACCCTAACCTACTACCAAATAGACTGTCAGCCTGTCTGACGACTTAAACATAAAAAATATAACATAACCTGATATTACATAATTCTATCGCACTGCCCTATGAATATATAATTTACCTGACCTGACAACGAATGACAATGAAATGAATTTCGAAGTAGAAAACATTCAAGGCTGAGAATTCTTAAAGAGGAAAGAAGTTCACCCTCTTTAAATGTAGGTAGGTAATTATCCTAAACTTTTGCGGAGTCCCCAGGTTCTAATAGCTATCAAACGGTCGTAACTAATTGTCGCGGAACCTCAAACAACAGACATAATTACTTCTAAATTAGTATGAAGACTTCTTAGTGGAATTTAAGAAAATTCAACGGTTACTCGTAGGGTCGTTGTAGGCTCGTTCGAAGTTTCGACTTTTAATTAGCCACTTTACAATGAAAATTGTGTAGAAATGTTGCAATAATTATTATAGACATTTATCATCAATACCGCGACTAATATTATAAAAAGGTAAAATTTGTATGTTTGTTTGTTTTAGGAGGTAATATCCGAAACAACTCATACGATTAAAAAAAATTCTTTCACCAATAGTTAGAATAGAATTTTAGGATTGACATAGGCTATTTTTTTGTATATTAAGTTCCCTAATGTATCAAAGGATAAAGATTTTTTTATAAATGTTATTATAAAATGATACATTTTTATTACATACAATTTTATTTTTAATACAACTCTAAGGGTCATAGCGCGATAAATTGATAATCCTTCCTCGAGAAATAGGCTATCTTTAAAAATAATTTGTAAATTCAGACTGGTAGTTCCAATTTAAAGTTTTCAAGCATACAAACAAACAAACTCTTCACTATATTTTATTATTATATTACCTACTACAGATATGTAAGTGCCAATATTCCAAGCAGATTGCTTTTTTATATGTCAAGAAACGAGTTTTCTCTATATGTACTTACATTTCAGCAAGTGCTGTAAAGAGCACTTATACAAGTCTGTCAATACGCTCCAATTGCTTTCAACGCAATCCATGAATGAATTTTATCTATTCTCAGATTTTCAGCCAAATACTTTCGTAGATTTAACCTTTAAACTCCTTAGAATTATTCCTATCTTAGATTTTTATTTTAATAGTTTTTTGAAACTTCACTGCTTCTAAGTGTGTTCAATGCTTTTATGCAAAGTATAATGTTTTTTAGAATTTAAATCTTAAGATGTACATATTAAAATGATATTTTTCTTTAATGATGGACAGATCTACAAGTATAGGTACCGGGTGTCTAAAAACTATGCGACATGGAGGGAAAGAAGGTACCTTAAATATCGTAGATAGGATATTTTGCTGAAAGAAGACTGTTATTTTTAAAAGTTAGTACCTACCTAATACCACAGTATACTAATTTCATATTGTGCTAATACTGCGTTCAAAGATTTTCTAAAAATTATGTCGTTGCGATAAATAATATTCTTGAAATTTGAATCAGACATTTTACGTTATTCCTTTCTTTTAAGATACTATGTTACTTAAGAACAATTATTATTTTGTGTCCATTATTTCGATTGGCATCATAAAAATACGGGTGATTATTTTTTCACATTTAAGTCGGTTTGATTCCCAGACGAAGCAAGTAATTTTTAAAAAATCTTTGAATGCAGTATTACTAACTTTTAAAAATAACATAAAGTCTTCTTTCAGCAAAGATCCTATCTACGATATTTTAGGTACTTTCCCTTCATGTCGCATAGTCTTGAGGCGCCCTGTATAGGCGATGTATACATTTTTTACTTGCTAATCCCTTATCATTAATCGTACTTTGAACGGCAGGGCACTTGCAGCACCTGTGGCTTTGATTGTGTTATAGACGACCGTAGCCACCTACAATCAAATAGAGCGTCATTCAGCCTGTCTGTCGAACTTCATAAAAGTCGAAAAAGTTCATACAAAAATGATTCACTGGGAAATACTTCTAATTTAGATATTGTTTAACGGTGCATGAAATGCAAAATTACTTGAGTGGAGTTCAGCATTTCGACAACATTTCCAGTTTTCCTTTATTGTTTCGTGTCGTGGGGCTTACAGGGAACTATTCAAATGTTTAGACGGCTCTCAAAGGCTATACCCAACGTTCTGTAAAATAGCGCTTTAGCATTTAGCTATACAGCAACGTCGCGCTTCACCACTTAACAATAGTTCCAACTTGGCTTTTATATGCTCAGGAATAACAAAACAAACACGCCCGAACGTGTTCCACACTCTGTATTTGGGTTGAGGCCCTATCTTCGAACATAGATCTGTGGTAAATTTAAATAGATGTAAAAGAATTGACGTCACTGCCAATACCTTATTCTTTAAGGGTAAGTAATACAAACTTATGTAGTTTTAAACTTAAAAATGTTTCTAGACACCAATTATTTCTGTCGGTATATTTTCATCATAAAAACAGCTTTTATTCGCCGGTAATTTATGTGAACTGAGCGCAAAATCACATAGCTGTTGGCGATTGAGCCTTGCACGCCTTACAGAAGGGAAATTGTTCTTGCCCCCCAGCTGATTGCCTACACTCGACTTCAACTAACTTTTCCACTGAGTTCTTTGAGAGTGAATCACGGCCTTAGCGAACTCGTTGTTCAACAACTCCAGTTTAAGTTTACGAGTCTAATGTTGAATTAACGTCTGTGCGAAGCCTTAGTAAATGCACAACGTTAACTTTTGCGGTTGGTTTTACATGAACGGTTTTACCTCCTGCTTTCATCTGAGCTCTTCGTGCCTGTGAGATTTTCCAAAAACGAACTTTTTCCGAAGCTTGCATGTAGTTTCAGACATTCAAAAAGAGAAATTTTATGTTCCAATTTTGAAATAAAATATTTTGAATTTTGAACTACAGCGCGAACTAAGTTGCGGGTACCAGCTATTTTGTATTATACTTAGCTTTAAAGGAATTTATACTTAATAAAACATATAAATTTGAGAATAAATCTGTCTGCCTGTTCGTTTAGACTTTTATACTGTTTGAAACATTCACTTTTATATCATGGATAAAATGATATATTATTCCATACTTTTTTATATTAAATGCGAGCGCTCAGCCCCGTAGGTTTTATTCATCCAGAGAGCGACTGCTGATGACGCGTTTTACTTTGTGGGAGCATTTCGGTGTCATTGTGTACAGTATCTACATGAAATATGCCAACCATTAATAATTTGAATCCTTCCGGTACATGGCTGTACACGTGACAGAACGTCCAAATGGTTCGATTGCCTATGTGCTAAATAATACAAGTGTCAAAGTGCATACTAGTCATATAATACGATTGTTTGAAAGAACGATTGTTATATGCATTACTAGTCAAACAGTTAATATGTCAGAACGAGCTAGTGCCAAAATGTACTAATTGATACAAAGTGCAAGCGTTATAACGATCGAGTGCTAAATTGTATAAAATTCATCACGACATCATTGATATAACGAATGAGAGTCAAAATGTACAGTTTGTATCAATGTCATAATGACTAATTCTTATGATGTTTGTTATGTTATCATGGAGTTGTTATAATAATAATAATAATAATAATGTTTCCTTGATTATTAATAAGTCATAGTTATTGGATATCGTTGATGAGGGCATAAAAAAGGTTGTGAAGGAGCGCTTCTTTTGTTGCCTGACAAAAACTTAAGAGTATTTCGTAGTTATAACAAGGTGTGCGCTTATTACACCATGTCTTAGTGTGTCCTAGAAAGGACATAGGGTACCTTTCATCGTTCAACGCGAACAAAGTCGCGGGCACCAGCTAGTGATATATAAAGAGGTTTTATATATTACTAGCTGGTGCCCGCGACTTCGTCCGCGTTCTGGATGAAAGGTACCTTATGTTCTTTCTGGTTTCCCAGACAATGCAAAATTTCATCGTGATCGGTTCAGTAGTTTTTGAGTGAAAGCGTAACAAACGAACACACAGACTCACATTCACATTTATAATATTAGTGAGGATGTGTTATATTTCTTTTTTCACATTCCACACAGCATCATCTAGTTCCACAGTAAGCAACTAACTAGCTATTAGTTGCTTACTGTGGAACTGTAAAAGTACATACTACTTTTACATACATACTGTACATAAATATTTTTTTTTGTAAATACATACATATTATAAATAGAAAACATCCATGACTCAGGTACAAAGGTACAACGGTCGCGGGATTCGAACCCGCGACCGTTTGGTTAACAGCTAGTCCAAACGTGTCGTCAACTACTACTAGTTTTATGTTTTTAATAATATTTATTGTTTGTATATAATTATATTGTAAAAAAAAAATAAGAAAATTAATAAATACATGGTAATAAAAATAACCTAATTATAACAGCCCTTTATTTAGATTCACTTAACCTAATTACAATATTTTAATATGAATCCCAAAAAAAAAATTCTAGTAACTATTTGTTGCTTGCTCGTTTTCTGTAGATCTTTTTGCCAATCGGCAAAGACCTTCGCCATAAAACATAGCCATAGCTCCTGAGCAAAGAATTTTATTATAATTAAAAATAGAAAAGTTAATAAAAGTGTTTACGAGACCTATTCACAGAAAGAAACATTTCCTTTTTTCCAGAATGATAAAACATTCCGAATGATACGCTATATTATTGTCATTGTAACATTCAGTTATTTAATCAATGACTCGATTTGTTACTAAAATATTGTAACATTTAAGTATTTAATCCCTGACATGACTTGACATAAACACAATTTAAAATGTTTACATTTTGATACAAGCATGGCATAACATAAATACAATGTGAAGTTTAGTCATTTTGTCACTGCAACATTTTAACAATTAAACTTTGTACATTTTGACAACTACACATTCGAACCATTTAGACGTTCTGTCATGTGAACAGCCATGTACCGGAACGGAATATTACATCGCGAAGCAGTTTTAGCGGTCACAATTGATTGCTCTTTTGTATCTGAAAAAAAGTTTCATTTTATAGTAATATACATTGATATAAATGCAATAACAATATAAAATGAATTTTGACCACTGGGTAACCACTGACCGCCAGTATATAATTATAGACAGATATGTTAATGTCTATTACCAAAAGATAAAAGATACAGAATAAAAATTTTCCGTTTAATGTAAAAGATCGCAGGAATGCGTGCAGCCTTACACTCTCCCGTCCGGACACTGAGATGGAATTTGCAACATGCGCCAAAGACGAATTTAGCCAAAAGATAGCCTTTGAAATTCGTAACAACTTTTGAGTGAAAGACGAGCGACTGAGTGAAACAAAATACATCGGGTTAAAAGTATTAATTTTTGATTTCTCTGGTTCACGATAAAAACTTTAAGTTTATGTGTACCACTATAATTTTTTGTTGTTAAATAAAAAAAAAATATCATTAACATTCATTTTGATGCTCATTAAAACAATGTAAGAGGGAATTCAAGTGCATTGCCAACCTTGATGGGATGAAGGATATGTTCAAAACGAAAATAGGGGAATTGATGGAGAATTGTAAGGGAGAAGTTACTCGCGCTCGGGCTGCCCAATTTAGCACTACTGCTATTTCTTTTTACAATAAGTTATGGTTTCTATCGAATCTGCTGCGACCTTTTGCCGGAGAATCCAGAATATCTGCTTGTAAAAAATATACGAAAAAACTACTGATGCAGATTGTTTTATAGGTATAATAAAATTCTTTAGTCATTATTAAAAGTCAGTGTTAAAACCTATACTAATATTATAAAAAGAAAATATTTGTATTTTTGTTTGTAATGAATAAACTTAGAAGTTGCTGCACCTAGAAAGTTACACTATCAGCGAGAAACATAGGCTCTATATTTTATAAATATAAAATAATATAAAATTATAATAATTTCTGTGTTAGCTAAAAATTATTATAATATCTGTGACTATCAAAGTATATTTTCTTTGAAATATTTATTTCTAAAAACAATAACTGTTTCACTGTAATAACACGAGTTGAGCCTCAGATGTGAGTTATTCATCAAACATAATTGTCTTACTCGGTCTTTTCGGTTTCTTCCTTCCGATACAGTGTAAGTGATTGATTGTATCGCAAAGCTTACTAAGTTTATATTGCTACACATTTTGTTTCCTAATTTATTTTGATTACATTTTTGTTACCTACCTCTATTTATTGTATGTATTGTTTTATATTTTATATTTGTTTTATATTGTTTTATATCCATTAATTTATAATGCATTTTATATTTGCATTTCATATTAATTCACATCCCTGGAAAAATCATGGCAACTGTTTGTGATTGTGACGAAGAAACAGAAAACACCGTTTCCACTGCCCATTTTAAAATTCATCGAAAGATTTGAAAATTTCGTTCAATTATGCTTTAAATGTTTTAACGCATTAGTTATTTGAACGTGGAAACAAATTATGTAATTTCTATTTATAGACGTTGCGTTTCACGTACAAGCTGAAAAAATATAATTTGTCTTCTTATTCGAGTAAGGGCCTCTTTCACAAACTACATGTAAAGTGTTGATTAGTTACTTTTAGAAATCGTTTTCTGTTTTATGCATTAGTGCATATTGAATTATGCACTCGGTTTACTGCATCATTCGATAGCCGATTTTTTTTAATTATTTTCTATTTAATGTTTGGGACGTTTACCGTACAAACAAAGGTATATCAGCTAAATAGATAAATTATTAGACATCCCAAAGGTATATCAGGCATATTTAACGGCACTACTACCAGTTACAATAATTCCTGTTAGGTTTGTCTGGTTACATGCAAAAGCTATTAACATCCACGTTTACTGATTCAATAAAAAGTTAATGATTTGCTTAGTAAATTTGAGTGCTCGCAAAACACAATGCTCATTTCATGTTGCGCTGCCAACGGTTGAACAAAGTTTGGACATCAACCACCGCATTGAGTTCCGACTGCTTTTGTTTCCCATTCGGATTTCGCCTGAGTGCCTGCAATAAAAGTGTTCACGATAATGTCATTCAGGTGCATTAAGCTCACAATGAGGTCGTAATTTCACTATTGCAACGTGGCATTCATTTATTTTATTCCATGTTTATTATCTTTACATAGTACCTATTAGATAAAGTCGCTTCCCGTCGTCTATCCCTCTGTGCGCTAAGGTCTTTTAAACTATACAATGGATTTTAATGCGGTTTCACGGATTATTAGTGAAAACCGTTATCCGTACAGTGGCTTAAAAGTTACCCGAGAAACAAACAAAAGTGGATAGTGACTTCATTTTATAATTTGTATAGATATATCTATCGGTTTCTTTGTACCTTGTAATTTCCGAAACGGATACATTTTGATGGGACTTTCACTGGAAGATCTAGTTAATGTTATATGGCGGCGGTGAATCGTATAATCCGGCAATTCGTGATGTGCCTAGACAGATCGTGATATTATAGCGCATTTTCATCAAGTTCCTAACTAATATCAGTCAGATCGTTCTAAGTATATCGTTCGACGATTTGGCTGTCCATTCAGATGTGAGATTGTGATTAGTTTTTGATTAAATGTAATTTGATTAGCACTTTTTTGATCACTTCGCAACTTCATAAAACAGTGCCATATTACGATCTACCGGATTATACGATCGGCCGCCGGCATGTATTACTCCATAGTGGTGATGAAGCAGTGAACCCTGCCAGCTAGTAACTCATAAATCGATGGTGCTACAACGAATTCGAGATTTTTTCACACATTTATGCGTAATGTGATATTGTAACTCATGCGTGTCTTTTACAGCCCTCAGAGGGTGAGGTCGTGACGAGTCCCATTGTACGTGTCTCCGTTGCCAAGGGAAAACTTTTGACGACTTTGGGACGCGCTTTGTTTATGAGTTGAGAACCTTGTCGTATTCATTTCAACAGCATATTGTTCAAACACTTGTAATTATAACTAACGAAATAAATTGAGTTTTAGAAAGGGCCTCTATGATTTATTGCTTACTTGCCTTTGATGAATTACTCACAAGTTTATGTCTCTATTCAGGAGTACACTGAACTTATGAAAGCTTAAGTACTTACTTTACGTATTAATACGTATTGTTTAACTAGGATGTTTCCTTTCTTCTTTCGGTGTTTCCTTCGGTATTCATTATACACTAAACGGATACAATTATAAATAATTTTTTTTAACTATATTCCGTTCCACGCCCAGGCGTAGTGGCTTTAGTCCACTAAGCTAATACCAGGACTTTACAGTGTTTCAAAGATTTCAAAGATCGGTTGAGATCTTACCGATTTGTTTTGCCTGAAAAAAATAAAGAAAAAATTAAAATTGAGAGGCGGCTTCCTTTTATTTATACTACAAAAATCACCAGTAAGGATATTAAAGATTAACAGAAAAGAAAAATAGCGTAATTTCTTCCGTATAGTGAATGTGGATAGAAAAAAAAATAGAAAAAAATAAAAAATCTTGAATAACGTGCTCATGTTATTATGTCGAACAAATAGTTGCAAAAATAGCTATTAATATTATTTTGTTGTCACAAATTTCCCCTGCACAGTTATATTCTTTCCACAACTGTTTAAACACAATTTGGGAAAATAAACCACAACCATCCCAAGTGTTTATAATTGTGAATAATTTCACCATAACAATAACAATTTTGGACTAAGGTAACAATTATTATGTTAGTAGGATTTAGCTAACAGTTACTCTTAAGAGTAGGTAAAGATAGAATGCTATTTGCTAACTGTCTTACTCGTATTTGATCTTGATGTCCGCCCGTTACAGTACATCTTTATTCTTTCTGTCGAGTGTGTATGGCCTGCTGACGTGTCCACTACATTGACTGAACAAATACTGAAAATCGCGTTTGAGTATTTATCTGCGAATTGGTATATAAAGAGATATAAAAAAATACTACAAAAGTATTAAACAAGAGTTTTTCTTTTAAACAAATGTAACAAAATACGTCCGAATTCCATCGTAGCTTAGTTAATTTATATTTAAACCAAAAAGAATATTGAGGGTATCCGAATATTTTTGAAACATATTTTTGCTACAGTGGACATTTTGATACAGTAGACCTAACGCCACTGAACCAAAATTACGATGACGGATTAATAATATCTATCTATCTGAGTTTTCCTGTCACGTTTGCTTGTCAATACAAAAGAGTGGCCCCGAGTTTGATCCCTTATATTATAGCGTCCGTACCCGTATATGTATTGAATAGATAATGTTTCGGAGAGCACATTGTTAGGGCATGCATTGTTCTAACGTACCGGCAACAACGGGTATGTTACAAGCGCGTTGATGTTCCTGTCGGCTGAAGGTCCGTCAAACGGGAAAAAACAATTAATTTCCTTTTAATACTTCTTCCTTATCCCTTCAAAAACATTTTTCACTTAATTTTTTTACACAGCTTTGCAAAGATTTAGGGATTAATTTCAATACCTACTGGTTACCAGTACCTACTGGTACTGGTTACAGTACCTACTGCTACTGGTTACATTTTTTATCCTAAAAAAATGTTAGGTTAGGTTAGGTTTTAATTCTTTCACCTATAGAAAGCTACATTATCAGCACCTATAGAAAGCTAAATTAACATAAGCTATATATTTTTTTTAAAGTTACGCGGACGAAGTCGCGTGCAACGGCTAGTATAAATTAAACTCGTTAATTTTTAATAATAAACATTTTTAAAATAAGGTTAAAGAGTTTAGAGAAAGGAGCTAACGCTACAAAAGTCTTTCAACAATACAATGGTGACAATGTTAACAGGAGCGCAAAGTGGAAGCCTGTACTATTTTTCCTTTTTAATATCGAGAATGAAAAAACTGCACAGGAAAAATACTTTTTATAATGGAAGTGCTATTCATAGCGTATTTTCACTTATTTTACTACGTTTATTCATTCGGCTGTTGCAAGAATCCGTGGGTAGCAGAAAGTTACAAACTTCGTATAAAATTTAAAGTACTTTTCAGGCTACCTGCACACATACCTGTTCGTGTACGAGTATATATCTAGAAATAGGTGCGAATGTTTAGAATTTCCAAGCGAGAATGTTAAATAATTCAGTTGAACTTTTTTCTCGTTTCGAGCTTCGGCGGGAAAATTTTAACTTGTACATTTTTATAATATTAATTCCTGTAGCAATACATTTTTATACAAAAAATATAAATTAAATCAACATTATTTTCTTTTGCTCATTAGTGTTAAAGAGCTTTCACGGTGGCAGTAACTCGTTCTAGTTCTTTTTTGTCATTATGGATAATCCTATAAAAAACTTTACGGAGGTGACTATTTTATATTCCCTTTGAAGCAATTTAACTTATGTATAGTTTGGTATTTTAGTGACAAGCGAAAGTCGTTTCGTCTGTTTTAGTAATAATTCGTCTTTTTCAAGAGATATTTAAGATTCAACTCAAAATTGCTTCATGTGGTAGAAGATTAGGACATAGATTAGGAATGAAAGACATAATAATAAATTAATAGTTACAAATAAAAAATCTTTACAACTTCAATATATTTGCGCTGAGACAAACACGTTAACCTAATCTACTGTAACAGATTACAAAGTTTTTTAAAAGCACTTAATGCAAAAAGTTTTTGATCGAAAGCCTTTACCTAATCGAGTCGTCTTTTTTACAAGAGTTTTTTAAATTTCGGTACCAGGTCTTTATTATTATGTTAAATGTTATTGTTAATGCCATATTCACATTGACATATATATAAAGATTTACATAAAAATCTGTTTTTTTTTAATATTAATAAATTCTGCTTTTGGTGTTATTGATAAAAAACATATACGTACAACACTAGCTGTTCTCGCGACTTCGTATGCACTGTAGTTCGTTTTTTTTTGAAATTCCCACAGGAAACTCACATTTTTCCCGGATATCTTATGTTATTCCAGAAGATCCGTTATTCCGTTTTTGCTTGAAAGATTCCAACCATCCTCACAAATGTAACAACAACAAATAATTATGATTTTATTGCAACATTTGTATTTCAATATGTGCATCGTAACAATTTACGGTTAATTAGAGTAACAGGATGTTGACGTTACGTACGGCCTACGGCGCAGGAAGTAGCCGGGATGCTATACATCCGCCCCCGGACATCCGGGATGGGTACAGAATCCACCTGTCTCAACTCAATCTACGCTGCCACTTATCTATGTTGTGTAGTATTTCGTGTAGCGATAAATTTACCTACTTATAGCATAGGAAAACTGCTGAATAAATCGTTTAAATGTTTAAGAAATACGCGTATGAATGTGTTTTATTAAAATTATTTAAACACTAACCGTTACTTTACAAAAACTGTATCTATAGAATATTTTGCAGAAATCCTTATAACTAACTATTAACTATATTATTAACTAAGGGCACTGCGGACAACGACTGCTTCATGTGCACACAGCTATATTATTTTTAGTTTAGTTGTCATCTCGCACGATTTTATTTCGTACGAAATGTGCGAAAAGCCAACTTTTAATTTAAATACCTAATTTTTAGTAGTCATCTCGCACACATATTATTTCCTCAAGAAACTTTTCACACAGCCTTTTCACGGGTTCGTGGATTTTTAATGTATTTTTCTAACATGTAAAATGAAAAACTACGATTTTAATCAAATTTTTTTTTAAAAATTTCGAACATATCACCTCTGTTTAAAATTACATAATTATCTCAGTTATTAACTACTGATGCAGTAGCTAACCGCTTAGTAAGGAGACATTATCCTTAGCACTATTAAATACGTATGCAATATGCTTAAGTGCTCTTGACCTCTTTAAAGTATTAAACATCCCTTTCAAAGTGCTCGTAACTAGATTTTAATAATTGAGGCTTACCACGCCACGGTGTTAACGCCGCTGTTTTATTTTGCTTCCGCTTTCATTAATAAAAAATAAATATGAAATAATACATTTTAAAATCAAATGTAATATGCTGGGATATATTTAGGTATTCTAAGTATTATGTCTGAGATTGTCGCTTACAGATTTTCTAATAGTTTTTGCAAAGTTGGCTCTGTTTTGGATCTAATAAATAATGGCTGGGCAGCACACATCTTTTCGCAGTCACTTGGAAAGAAAGCCCATCTGGCGCAGTAACCACCCCCGTGCAGTAGACCACAGAAACAAATAAAAACTTTTAGGGGTTGTGTCAACTTGCTTTCTTTTCTAAGAATTGCAAACTATATGTGTTATATAGTTTGCATTTCTTTTCGAAATAAAATGAAAATTAAAATAAAAAAAAAAAATTAAACAGCCATATCAAGAGGTGAAACAAAATAGCACTTCCTTTGTTCCTAACGTTCTTAGCCAATTTTATCTACTTGCATTTGTAAACATTATCATCATACGATTACCTAATCAGCTCTTCCTCATGTTTAATATCATCATTCTGCGATAACCTAAAACTATGACCTTCCACTTGACATTTCCACTTTTCATTCTACTGACGTTATAACTATTTTAAAAGACATTTGACCTTTACGTATGTAAGTATAATCTTGACGTTATTCTGTGTCACATTTTGACCCTTGCATGCACTAATGCTTTATAAATAGCTTCTGCATGTAACGTACCACAATAATAGATATTCAGTTCATTTACAAACAGTTTAGTTGGATTAAGTTAAACATTTTAAAAATTCATTGAAACAGGTAAACGCTGATAAACCATTTATATTGATATTCCAATAATATAGATTAGAAGTTAATAATGAAAAAACAAATCACCATTATAATTTTAATATCAGCTACATTATTAATATCAAAAGCGGAAGATGGCGCTAGATCAAGGAGCGATGAATGCAGAGAGTTATTGACTTGTTCGTCTTGTTTAGCCAATAAACATTGCTCTTGGTGTGTCAGTAAGAGCAAATGTACTAAACAGTCTTGCGGTAATGATAACGTAATATATCCGGAACATGTAATGGCACTTATGGCTGGAGCACAGTTCTGTCCGAAAATCGTTGAATCTGACAAAGTAATAATATTTAAGAGTGGTAAGAAGGAGGCAATAAATCTCAAAATCACACAAGTGCACGTTTACATGGCTTTTACAACGTGGAAATGTAAATTTGTATACGACAAAAAAGAAATTATAGTCAACGCTGTACTAATAATCGATAATGTTATGTGCGATCCTGTTGTATTGAAGAATGAGTCTAACAAACCTTATTTAAGCGGGACCGTTACTGTAATGTGGGACCATAAAAAACTCTTTGATGGAGTACAGAAATTTAAAGTATGTCATTGCGATCTGGATCCATATTGCGACGCTTGTGTTAAATAGGAAAATAATAAAGATATTAAACATTCTTTCATTGTGAACGTTGTACTTTGTAAGTATACGATTGTTTTAACTTCTGCAGTATCGGCTTGCTCGCATTACCTATTTGCTAAGAGAGTTAAATGTGATCAAAAAGTTGTGAATATCTGTTGTAAAGTTCATAAGAAGATTATTCGTGTCGTGGTGTTTATAAAAATATAATAAATAAGCAATTTGAAAAATATGTCATTGGTTTTTATCTGGAATTTCCGAAAATTTTCATTGTTTCAGCTTGCATCATGTTATTAAAAACAGTATTGATTGGTAGAATCTATGATAATGTCACATGGAGGTACAGTTTCTTTAATCTTGTTTTTGATTTTCTTTTCTGTTGATTTGCACAAGCACCATGTTGCTAATGATGCCACCGTCATCACAGCGATAAAGATGTCAGGCATTTATAACTCATTATATATTTTCTCGGGTGTTGTATTTTTCATTTTTCAACGCGTTCCAGCTAGTTTATAATAAATATTAGATACATTATTATGGCGACATAAAAAGTACATATTATTATTAGCAAACGTGTTTGTAATTCAAAATCGCATATATTTTTTATAATGCTGATGACTGTAGGTACACATAGTTTTTAAATTAAATATTATCAAACGAAATTCATTACTCTGAAGTGTACCTACTTAAATAATGGATACTTTAAAGAAAGTAAATTCTGTAGCCAAGTCAGGTGACAGAGGTGCCTTTGTAAATAAATATCCTTGGAATGTTCAAATGATCCGTGACCTCAATCAGAAATAGTAACGTTTCAATGTGATTGAACTTTAAAAGTAGGACTGTCACATTACAAAGCATTTCGCTCACAAATCGTACGTCAACAATTTGAGCATGACTCAAAAATAACAATTTTCATTCTTATAGATTTAGTTTTGCAAGTTGCCTTTTTAGTTTTAGTAGTGACATTTATTTGGGCAGCACGTTTGGCGGCAGTAACTATAACTTCTTACAGAAGACCATCGTGAAATAACAGCAAATATTCTAAGTGAGTAAGGGATGCCAGAGACCATTTCCCTATCCCTTCCAATCCCATATTCTACTACTATAGTTGGCAGCATACTTGCAGCACCTGTGACATTTCTTGTTTTATAGATCACGGTAGGCCCCGGGTCCATCAAGTGGACTGTCAGCCTGTCTGTATAACTTAACATAAAAAAACTGAACATAACAAAACTTAACATGTGTGACTTTAACAAAAAAATTTAAAAGATTTACTTGATGGTAAGTGGCTATTTATTAACACAAGCAATGCCTAATTGTAGTTGTAAGTGCACTTTTGACCTTAAAAGGATAAGGGATGTGAAGAGAATTGGGAATGGTTCTGGCATCCCTTAATCACTTATGGAAACTCTCAAAAACTTGACCGCACTACTAACTACTACCTTCTGAGCTTAATAATTAGAGATTAGTAATTTTTAATACTAAAGTTCAAGTTGTCAAATTGTCATTCACCTTTGATGATACCATAGGCCTGTAAATAACCAGAAAACTATATGTATGTTCTGACCTTATATACTCGTATGATATACTTAGGTCATGTAAATTTTAACTTTTATTCGTTCTATAAACAAGACCTGCATGACAAAAATTGTACTAAGTTGGTAGTTATTAAGACATAGTTTGGTATGAATAAGGAATAAATGCGAGACACGACTGAACACAATACAACCTCTCTGCTGTCTTATCGCACAGATAGCAGCGGTAATCTAGCTGAGTGAAGCTGCTCTTTTCAATTAACGAGCGTCACGGACAATTTTTCTTTAGCTCTCAAGAAAGATTTTTACTGCGAAAGAAAAATAAATGGAAACAGCCCCTTGAGTCGTTTCATTACAAAATTCTAATGTAAGTACTTTAGGCATTCGTTTGTTTTCATTTACTTAAATAGAACAAGATGTGACCACTAAATAAATGTTTAGTGCACTAGAATGTAAGTTAGTGCTTACTGTATTGGAATTAAGTAACAATTACATTTATAATTGGTTCATTTCTGCTATTCTATTTTTGCTGTATTTTTGCTAATTATTTTATAATAAGTGTTAAAAACAGGCAGGTAAGATATTTGTAGCAATCTATTTCGTTGGTATTTTTTTATATCGAAAATATTATCGACTAGCTTTTGCCTGCAACTTCGTTCACGTCCTTTTTCTTAGGTTTTAATTAACACATTTATTAAGTCATTAATATTTATTTATTTTTGTCAGGCGTTGAATTTTTATTATTAGATTATCCCTCGGGAACAGTGCCTACTTTTTTCTGGTTGAAACGTACAAAGTTTTATGATGATCGCAACAAAATTATAAGGAGTTAAGGCGTGAAAGAGTAACAAACAAAAAAATAACTCACTTTTGAATTTATAATATTAGAATTTAAGCCTATGGTATATTCGAGTTGAATGTCGAAAAAATCTTAATTTTTATTTTGATAGCATCCCAAAGCAAAACGTATCAGTTTTTCATTAAAGAAGTTAAACTGAACATAATGATAGCATTACACTGTGATGCTAAGGGTCAAACACATGGCTCCGCTCCGAGGTTTAAAAATAAGATCCAATCCATCCAGCACCTCTGAAGTGACTTTCATGTTTTATTTTTGAATTTTAAATTCACCTCACTTGCACTAATTATGAAAAGAAATGGGAAGAAACCCGCTCTTCCTAAAATATTGACAGTGTGCTAGTATATCTGTAAACAAGTAGGTAAAGATACATGCATACAATAACAATACAAATACAGTTTTCAATGAGAAAATAATAAATAAACAAACTTCCGGATTACAGAGAACATATATCTTATTTATGTAACAGTTAATACTGAGGACTCAGTAGGACTGTAATTTCAGTGTTCTATACACATTTATTAAACTCCTGCGCATTAAGTGTGCAACATAAAGTAACATAATATATATGGAAAGTGTGCAAATGCTTTAATATATCACTGCTTGCTTATTCTGATTGTTGTCTCTTTGAGCGTAGACGTACTCGCTGTCATCTCTATTTGATTATGCACTATAATTTATGCGACTGATAAAGGACAGATAATTTATATCAGAAACAAATATTTAATCTAGTTCAAATAACAATTTTTACAACAAAACAAGGTTGAATAATCACACTTTCTTGTCATCTATACTAATATTATTAAGACTATACTGATATTATTAAGAGATAAAGAATACTAATATTATTTTAAAAAAAACATGTCAGTCGTTGGACTGCATGTGAGAAGTGCAAACTGCTTCACAAAATTATTGATCGCAAAGAAATACAAGAGAAAATATATATATGACACTGACACACAATGACAATAATAAATTCATAATGACAGACCATTAAAAGGGTTTGATGTTAATATGGGATAGGCAGAATCATCGTAGAATACGATGGGGCCATAACAACAAAATTGGAATATGGGATAGGACCTGACTGCTTTGGACTTGACGGACCTGTTTTGGAAAACTAAGAAAAATTATAGACTTAACTTGACTGACTAGTCTCGGGATCTGCTACTTTTGATTTTAATTTCAATTTTGCCTTTTTTATTTTAAAAAAGGCTATTACAAATTGCTATTTTTACTAATGACACTGGCAAAATCATCGGAGAATATCTGATGGAGCCAAGAGATTAAATTTTATTTACCAAGAGGTGGTACTGAAACTTTTGTGTCCCTTTCCGCATGTAGTACCTACATACATTTAAAAAGCTTAGTGTCATTGGAGAGGTGGGCATTAGATAGATATGAATGGGGCGCGCGTCTCTTGCGACGTTATTACGTATCTTTCATATTTAATACGCCTTTATTTATTTTTTAAGACATAGTGTTTGCGATGACTATTCAATTTGTGGGAATTATAGTTAGATTTTTTTTTTAATTTAATTAGGTTATTATTTAAAAATAAAAGCAGGCTGATGGTCCATTATGTCAGATAGCCACAGTCCCCTGATAATACAAGTATAGCCATTGGGTTTGTAATAAACCTTGATAGCAGAAGTATATAGAATCCTGATAAATTTTGGTTGAATGAACCAAAATCATGAAGTATTTGGTCTAGTGACCAAACGACGACCCGTTTGGTCTAGTGGCTAGTAACCCTAGCTGTTAACCAAACGGTCGCGGGTTCGAATCCCGCTAGTGGCAAATGTGTTATGTGTTAACATTTTACCTTTGTACCTGAGTCATGGATGTTTTTTATGTATAATATGTATGTATTTACAAAAAAAAAGTAATCTATGTATTATATCAACTGTCTGGTATCCATAATACAAGCATTACTTGCTTACTTTGGAACTAGTTTGTGCTGTGTGGAATGTGTGAAGATATTTATTATTATTATTTATTATTATTTGAATACATGTAAGTACTTAGCTTTCATATAATAAGAAATAAAAGTTGGTTAAAATTAAAACTGGCACTACGATAAATTAAAGTTCTATGGTTGTTTTTATTTGTTGAAAGCATTATCAAAAAGTTTGATGGTATTCGATAGCTAAAAATCTTACTCATATAATATATTAATTAGAAAACGAAAATATTGATATTATATGTATAAATGGCAGGAAAATAACTGTCATAAATTAGAAAAGTTCAAAAAAATTATAGTGTGGATGACTCGCAATAATTTGACTGAAATATATAGCGTGAATAGAGCTAACTTCAGTTTCAGATAAGGTACATCACCTTACTGCTATAATACTTATTATTTCCTGTGTGAGAAGAAAAAACGTAGTACTTAGGTATTTTTTACTTTTATTAGCACTATTGTCACAAAAAAGTTATTGAAATGGCAATTTGTCAATTTCTATGCTACGAAATATTCTCTAATAATATACGTAATAGGTCTATCGAGTGTCCAGATCGCAATTAATCAGCCTAACGCTTGTTCCCGAACATGGCTTACAGCAAATATCTCTAGCTTTGCGATTAGTTTTTCTATAAGACTTTTGACGTGCGATTTATTGCATAGACGCTATCAATCTACCTATAATTTCAGAAATCGACCTACTAAGTACTTGTATCCATAAAATGTGTTAATTAGCAATTTCCACTTGATTAAATTGTTAAGGATGATCCCTTTGCGCCTACCAACACTTATTAAAAATTATTTTGACTTCAGTTTTGTTTTGTTATTGAAGGAGATAATTTTTTAAATGAAATAAATAAATATTAGTAGTCTAGTTATTCTGTGCCATCTATCCATATTATCAGAAATGAGGAGATCAGTAGACGAACGAAAGTTACCCACATATCCTGGCGGATTAATACTCGTAAGTTGAAGTGGCAGTGAGCAAATCTAATGCGGAGAGCCGACGGCCGCTGGGGCTGAATGGTTCTTGAGTGTAGGCCCCCAGAACTGCAGCGTAGGACGTCCACCCACAAGGTTGACAGTCGACCAGAAAGGGCCGCAGGTCGACGGTGTATTCAGGCTGCTTCTGAACGGTTCTTTTAGATAATCATGTGGAGACCTATGTCCTCCTATGACCTATGTGACTGATGATAATGATATATTTTTATTATTATTCACATAATTATGCCGTTTCACTGTTTCATAACGACTCTAATACAAGTCACTGTATTAGAGCCCTTAAAGTTCTTAATTATTTAATATATACTAGCTTTTGCCCGCAATCTTTATTGCTCATATATATTTTTCAGGCGTTAATTTTTTTTATTTTCAGATGATATTTCAGGATGAGTACTTTTTTACGTACTCATCCTGTAATGATTGGTCGTTAAGGGCGTGAAAGCGTAACAAAAAATCAAATTCACTTTCACATTTATGACATTAGTTTAAGATTAGATTATTATTTTAAGATTTAAAGATTCATCAATATAAATATTAAAAATAAGAAGACAATATTGAAATTATGGAATATAATTTTATATCATACCTACATTTTAAATTACAGTTCAACTTTCGCGTAGGTACACTTATGTCATAATTTAAATTATGTAATAAGCCTGATGCTGATTACAGTAAACGGATGCCAAACATTATAAACATCCAAATACGTGCCTGGTAGGAGATTGTAAAAATAAAGATTATACTGATACATAATCTTATCTAACTACTGACGAAATGCCGAAATATTAACTGACATAAGATTTATTTCAAACTTTACTATTATTTGTCAAATATAATTAAAGATAAGGTTCAATTCACAAAAGGGAAGTGCTCTTTGAGCAAAAGATTAACGGTATATTTATTTATTTATTGTACACAGCAAAATCACATTTTTTTTTATCTATGTATTATAACAAGCTCTAGCGACCCGCTCACACGGGTGATTTTTTTTTGCCAATGTAAATGTAAATGTACTCTCCAGCAAATGTACCGTCAGCCTGTCTGACGGCCCTAACATAGAAAAATATTATCCTAAATATTTTTACTAGTAAGAAAAAAAATGATATAAATTTAGATCAATATTTGAAAAATGTCAAATGAAACAAATTTCTTAGAATATAGAATTTTCACAATAAGAATAGGTCTATGGAAATCTGTTGTTTATTTTAACTTTATAAAACTGTACAACAAACAGTTTTATAAAGTTTTTGATTTAGGCTTAGTTTTATAAAGTTTTGGATCAAAAGATCCTGTTTTTGATTTAGGCTATTTTTTTCTCCTTAAAATAAATATTTTTTCTGTTATGATTGTACCAAATAAACAAATTTTCTTTCACATTTGAACGGGGCCTTAAAATATAATTATGACGTTAATACCCAGTTATTTTTCAATATATAATACCGATATATTCCGATATATTCTTACTCAATAACACCTACGTTCTTGTTTAGGTATATTGATAAAAAAATGTATGTCGAGCAAAGATAAATTCAACGTTGTTTAGAATCTTTTATTAGCACGTCAACCACATTAGTTTATCTAGCTGTAGCAACTAGCGGTAAGTCAGATGTATCCTCATTTTTTAAAAACATATTTCAATGTAACACTTTCAATCGTCAAGCCATAACTCGCATTGTGTCAGCATACGTCGGTTAGTTTCTTGTTTAGTTTTATAAACTAATTCCTATAATACATAGACATTATTGTTCTTTTTTATTTTATTTTCTATTTTCTACAATATTTCTGACCAATTTACTCTGTAAGTGTAAGTCACTGTTAATAGAAATTTACATGTCTTGAAAAGCCTTGTAGATGTTGGTTTGCTTTTTATGTTTTCAGTTCGAATTAGGCAGCTGCCTTACAGTGCGAACCGTCATTTGAACCGTCAGCCTGCCTGCTGACCTTTACACACACAAAAAAAAAAATTGTCCTACTAAGCTATCACTGCTGACATTTGGTTCAATAAAAATTAATTAGTGTAAATTCGCCCACTTTTGTATTTCCATTGTTGATGCTGTGTTTTTGCGCTCAAAGTTCAAAGTGCCTTTATTTATTTTTGTGACACATCTTATCTATTTTTACATAGCAAAAGAAAAATTAATACTTACCTACTCACTTGATTAGATAAATGTCAAGGTATCTAATATATGTGAGTTTATTTAGAATGTATTAATAAACAATAGTATCTACCAAATATTTGGGCGTTTTATTGCAACGCCCCAAAGGCTAGATAACGGAATCCTTCTGTTATTTATCGACGGCTGCATACGCAAACTTTATTACAATCTACTCGCGACGCCAATAGAACAAACTCGTTTAACGTGTTCGCGAATTAAATCGCCTCGCATAAAGAAAAACTAATGAAGTTCAGATAATTTTGATTAAATCATTAAATTGAAACGATCAGTTTGTTCGCGACTAATCGATAACCGCCTTATGTGTTAATATTGTAACAGGTGTAACGTTTCCTTTTCCAACAAACTAATTTGAATGTGTTCTTTAAAAATGACTATAATCTCAAGTAGTAACTTACAAAATGTGCTCGAAACGAAAACAAATGAACACTTCGATGGAAAAGCAGGAGTCAAATTTTTCAATTGGTACTCAAAGAACTGGAGACCAATATTATCTGAGTTTATATCTACATCACTTCTTGTTCTGCTCGGATGTATGTCGTGTTTGCCAGTGAACCCGCTCAAACCAGTTCCTCCAATATACTCATCAATTGGTTTCGGTTTAATTGTTATGCTCAATATACAAGCGTTCGGCCACATATCTGGAGCATACATGAACCCAGCTATCACTCTAGTTGCAGTCATCACGGGGAGAACACATTACATTCTCGGTATAGTATATTTTTTGGCACAGTGTTCCGCAGCTATATTCGGTTACTTTATATTGACTATTATTTCGCCGATTGATTTAGTGGAAGATTCAATTTGTGTGACACTGCCACACGAGGGACTTAATTGGATACAAGCACTGGGAATCGAGACAGCGCTAACAGCTGCACTTTCACTGATAACATGCGCCGTTTGGGATCCAGTGAATGTTAATAAAGATGAATCAAACGCAATAAAATTTGGTTTAACCATCACAGGGCTATCGTTAGCTGGTGGACAACTTACTGGATGTAGTATGAATCCAGCCAGGTCTTTGGGTCCTGCAGTAATAACTGGTAATTGGACTGCACAATACATTTATTGGATTGGTCCTTTGTTGGGAAGTGGTGTAGCAGCGTTCCTATATAAATATACTTTTCTAACTAAGACGGAGACTAGCATCAGCGAAAATCATCAGGATAGATGTTGAAGTGGCGGAGTGATTAAGTGAAATCAATTAAGCTTTCTAGCTTTTCTCAAAGGTTCTCAAAGATACTCAAAGGTTAAGGAATGAGTTTTCCTCATTTTCTTAACCTTTGAGTATCAACGTATACTTAATTTAATCTGAAGTAATTTATAAAAAGTTATTGTGCATCACATTATTTTAAAGAAAGAATAATTCTTATTATTTATTTTCATTTGTTTTTTCTACTTTTATAATTTTCTTAATTTAATATTAATTATATGAATTCTAATGTATAAGGCAATCCTACATAAATGAACTACGATTGTATGTTTGTAATGAATTATTTATTATTAATTTTATTGTTGTTTTTATATTAGTAAAAATGAATTACAATGACATTATTTGCATTATTAGAAATGTCATTTTTTTTAAATAATGACGCATTCTTTTGCCTTTTGAACTTGACATAAATTCGTGACAAATACAAACTCTAATAATTCTGCCAGCTACATTTATTGTAAGTTTTACTAAGATTTCTAATAAAAATAATATAGAAGATTTTTCATTTATATCTTGAGTTCCTTATTTGAATTTGTAACAGAAAAGCAGTGTAATGGAAAACCAGAATATGAATAAAAAACAAAGAATTAAATCTGACTAAATATTTATACTTTTTTTCCTCGCCAGGCAGGCAGGTCTAGGTACTATAAAATATCAGAGGTGCAATTCCAACGTCATTATTAGACTTAGGTATAATTAAAACTTAGCTATAAGAAAACTTGGTTGCAAAAGAACATCTTATAATAGTGTACAGTCACGTCCAAAAAGATATTTAGATAAAATCTAATGCTCACATTAAGAACTTAATAACACGCTATGATTTATGTAAATGATGTGCAAATGTGTCAAATTCTTAGTATGGACATAGATGAATTGCTTAAAGTTAACTTGTAGGTGTTTAGCTTGCCTAATACCTACCCACACACACTGAACTATGATTATTTTATGGTCATCGAAATGACCATAAAAACAAATGAAGAAATAAAAAATACATTACAAATTAATAAATGAAGAAATAAGAATAGAATGAAGAATATTTGTCGTGAATAATGAATTTATATTTTTTTTTAGAATTTTGTTAAGTATAATTATAAAATAAAAAGTAAGTATGTAAAATCAAAGTAGTTTTAAAGTTTGCGATGATGGATATTGGATGTATGGGTTTATAGATGGATTTTGTTACTCTTTCATGCAAAAACGGCTGAACGGAATTTAATGAAATTTGGCACATAGAAAGCTTATTACTTGGTTGAACATAATATATTATACTTATTACCCTGAAAAATGTTCGGTTCCCGAGGGACCATATCAATACTAATAATAAATCTGTAAGGGTCGGTCATGAAGTAAGTTACTTTGTTTTCAGAGATATCGTGTTTATAGGCTCTATACATGATACTGAAACTAAATTGACCATTTTTAAAATTTTTTTCTGTATGTATGTATGTTCCTTCATAACTCTTAAACGAATTAACTGATTTTCATGAAACTTGGTAGATAAACATTTAGACGTACAGGACACAGGATAGGCTACTTTTTCTATTTCAACGTGGACGAAGTCGCGGGCGCCAGCTAGTAACCCATATATTTTCTGTTTCTACACGGATGAAGTAGCGGGCACCAGCTAGTATAAAATACTAGCGGTGCACCTCTCCCTTCGCAATGATGCATTTTTTCCATTATTGATAACTTTATCAAAATCCGTTTGATATTTTAGAAAAATTTAGCTGAGAGACAGACGCGGATTGTCGATTTCTTATTGAATTTATTTTTGAAAAAAATGATGCTACATGTTTACTACTTATCGTGCATCAAAACAGTTCCACTGTTCATTTAAAAAAAATTGTAATAAAAAACCAATTTAGAGATCATACAAGGTTATTATCTAACTTTTTACTCTGGTTGTATAAAGATAAAGATAACAGGAATTAAAGTAATTAGTTATTTGTATTTTTTACACATATTTAAAGTTCACACTATTGTTCTACGGGGAAAACCATTCGTTTGGTTCACTAATGAGGCTTTTCCGGAGTTTATTTTTTATTTATGCCTCTATTTAATTCTTGGTGATTACTAAGAGATGATTCGTTATGTATCGAGCAGCAATGTTACATAACAATCCTACTAATGGATTTGGATGAAATTTGCAATGTTAACATTTTTTTAATGAAATTTTTTCCAATGCGAATCGCATTTATAGTACATAATATTGTTCCATTTCCTCTCTCAATTCCCGACGGAGTCAATGCTTATCAACAAGAGCAAATACGGTATTCTTGTTTGAAAAGTACGTTGCAATTTGCTCCTTTTGATTATGCTTAGTACTTTAATCACAACCTATAAGTAGGAGAAATTTGCTCTTGTCACGATATAAACAAATAAAAATTAATCCTATCCTTCATTAGGTTAGGCAGCGCAATTGCAGCACCGATGGCGTTGCTTGTTACCAACAAGAGGTTCGTCAATCTGCCTGCCGGTTACATTTAAAATTTAATTACGATTAATGACATGTATTTTTTTAAACAGTTTTATTTAATGCGACCCAACTATGGAAAAAAGCGTTTGTTGTTCGGAAAAAATATCTTCTATATTCATTTTACCTAATTTAATTTTACTTAAAAGTTCTCGAATGGAGGCCACGAATTGAAAAGCGCAGCGTGGGATTCCCTGCGGTCAGATTGACAGACGATCTAAAGGGCTTCGCAGGAATTTTCACTGGATGTGAAAACCAGAAGAACGTGCGTGGTGATGAGTTTGGGAGAGGCCTAAGCAGCATTCAGCAGTGGAGAGACACAAACTGATGATGATCATGATGAAGGAATAATTACTTTGCATTAAAAATTGTTTTATTCTATTAGTAAATATTCGAATATATGCTTGCCATTGTCAACAACTGTCACGAGAAAAATATACCATGACATCTTTTACGGCATTAATCGACAGGTCAATGGTGAGGGCCAAATATGTTTAACATCGTTAATGGATGACTGTGAAACGTTATATACAAATATTATCAGGCCAAGGAAATTTCCTTAACTAATTTGTTTGAATTCAAACTTGTTTTTTATTTACATTAAATTGCACGTTTGCGTTATCATTGTATTTTTGTATTCTATAATTTTTCGATTATTTTCCTTTACTATTATCAGGTAAGTTTATTAAAAAATAATGTGTTGATACTCGTAAGATTTTTTGAGTATTATTGGATGTAATTTTGTCATATTGTACAAGTCAGTAAAACTTCTGATTTTGAGTGTCTTTTTAAGGTACTTAAATAAAACCTGATAATATGCAGTATCACTACGGGGCAACAGTAAACATTTTTTTAAATCTCTTTTGCTAACAATCGTGCAAAACTGTAAAGATGAATTTATTTCAGCGGTTTCTCTTATCATAAATCATTTATGGTAGAAATCAATAGCTACTTTAGATTCGGAAAGTTGGGAGCGATACGTCAGCGCAATAGACCGTCAACACAACACGATTTGCGAAATTGAATGGAACGGTCCTGGGAACGGTCTCACTATTTTATAAGGCAATCTTTATAATGGAAGCGATAAAACGAGCCAGATTTTGATCCTTCGGGAAAAATTTTCGTAAAATATGTACTTTCCCTACAGGTTAAAATGAATAACGGCACGTCTCTTATTTCATTTATTTTATGTAACACTTTTGTTCGAGACGAATTGGTAATTAAACTTAATTGTTAAATGTTTTCCGGGAATAGGCATTTTGTCTTTTTGGGTATATAAGTACTTTATGTGAAGTACTAATTTTATCACGGTCAATATAAAGTCTTATATTTACAAAAGCACTTATAAATTTAATTTCTGGTTCTCAAAAAAACGACTAATGATTATATTTTTCTCTATCTAGCAAAAGCAATCACAATAAAAGGTTTTAGATTCCTGTTTCAGTTGTAATTAGGTGCAGTATTAATGTCGGATAAACTCGGCCAGCATCCACGATCCAGCGACGGCCAATCTAATATAGAACAGTAGCAGCTGTTGAACGTATATGGAGGCTTCGTTTCTAACGTACCCCACGGCTTAAGTCTACGGCTCACCGCATTCGATATCCTTGGATTGCTTTAACAAATACTCAATTCGTTTTATAACCACTATTTCACTAAGGGCCTCTTTCTCAAACTACAAGTAATGTGTTGATTAATTACTTTAAAAAATAATTTTCTGTTTTATTGAATTATGCACTCGGTTTACTGCATCATTCGATAGCCGAATTTTTTTAATTATTTTCTATTTAATGTTTGGGACGTTTACCGTACGAACAAAGGTATATCAGCTCCATTTACCCCTGTTACCGGTGACTTTAAATGACAGTTTGGCCTACTTGACGTTTGAGAAAGAGGCGCTAACCGATTTTATGTTTCCTGTTAATGGTGGGTGTTTTATCATGTTAACGAGAGAAAGTTTATCGTCTAAAGTCTGGTACTCAAGTATTTTTTGTGTAAAAGCTTATCTGGCGAAGACAGGCTGACGATCCACCAGTTAAAACAAACTGGTGTTAAGTTTCATGGTTAATAAGTAATTACAAATTATTATAATGTAGTGGTTTCACACTAACAAAGTAACAATTAACATTATACTTTAATATGTCAGAAAAGAATAGATATTTATGATACCTACTGCTTAACTTTAACTGATCAGCGAATTTTAGCAATTTACTCTTGAACACTTTAAGCGAGTTACCAAAAATGTCAAAATATTTTAAGTTATTGTTTATTTCAATAAACATAGGCTGACCATTCAACGATCCAATAAGCGATGCTACATGTGCTGAAAGTGCGCTACCAACCTAATTAGGATTATGGATATGGGATTAGGAAGGGCATCCTATCTTAGGATCTGGCATCCCGAAATCACTCACAGAAACACAGCAGCATACGTGCTGTCGTTTCTTGGTCTTCGGCGACTACTTTCCAGGTTCAGACCAGAGCTAATTTTGAAATATTCATTTCCAAAGTTGATCCTACCGGGAATCTAACTCTGGACCTTTGAAACAGAGCGTGAAGGCAAGCAACATAAACCACTCATCCAACGGACTGTCATTATACCTAATTTATACCAAGATATAAAGCTGAAGAGTTTGTTTGTTTGTTTGTTTGGTTGTACGCGCTAATGTCAGGAACTACTGGTTCGAATTGAAAAATTCTTTTTGTACATTTATCAAGGAAGGCTATATTAGGCTATAGAGAACGTGGACGAAGTCGCGGGCACCAGCTAGAAGAATCAAATATTCCATGCTTTTCCTTTTATTCCTTTTTAGAAAAATATTACATTATTATTACTAATCTTCTGCCTTGTTGAGCACTTTTGCATGATTAAGTGTACCTAGGACCCCCTTGCCGCATACCAAGATCCAATTACCGAAGAAAATAAAAAGCTAACAGACACTGCCCTGTTTACCGGAAGGCGTGCAAATTCACCTGTAACGAAGTTTACTTTACCTCCTTTAAAATGTATACAAAAACAGAGGCGGTAAATATAATTTTGTTCCACATAAACTGAATATTTTTTTAAAACTGATATTAAAATTTATCTCGCTATCCAATTTTAGTTCGCTTGCAAAACTGACTCGAAAAACGGAACAAATGAATAAATGATTTTAAAAATGCATTTCGCACTGGAAAAACCAATTTCAGTTAACAGTTTTCACAAAATAGTATATACATACATTTAATATTTCTTATAAACGCCATTAATAACTCCCTGAATGTCCACTTCCTGTATATGGTTCTTTTCGTCTCTTACTGTGTGTTAAATGGTCCGTTTGCTCTTTTATACAGTTTGCGCACGACACGAATCTCTACACAATCTATTAAAAACCTAAGTATTGAAGACAAAGCACTAGAGTAAACCCATATAGACATAGGTTGGACATTGGCTAAATATTCCACGCGGGCGAAGCCGTGGGCACCAGCTATCTAAAAATAAAGATCCATCGTTTGCCAAAGTATATCTAATGTCTTATTTTGCAACGTGGACGAAGTATCGAGCACCGGCTAGTTTAGAATATTATCATTCAAAGAATGGCAGCGTAACTTTGTTTAGTAGACAAAGTTTAAGAAGCAGAATTAACAATGGAAACAAAGAAGTATTTATTGCTGCTTTGTTCTTCCTGAAGAAACATTTTCTGTGTGTCCGAGAACTCCAAACGTTAACTTTTCAATGAAACTTTTATTAGATGTAAAAGGACGAGTTACATTTTTAACTTTTATGCATTTTTTTAAATTTCATATTTTATTTTTCACGTTAAATTTTATATTAATATCTCCTATATTGTTTGTTATCAAACCGGGTACGAAATTATTTCTCTTCGCTGTTATTTTATAATTTCTAATAAGCACATATTATCTCAAAGCAACGTTTAAGCTTATAATGTCTAAACGAAGCTTAAAGCTGAAATAAAAATCTATATTAGATCACTGCTTTTAAATTCAATAATTTTTTGTAAATTTTACTAATAATTAGAAATAAAATGTTAAATTTAAATAGGTAATTCATAATTAATAAATAATTCTACCGAATTTCATATAGATTAATCCGATAAGATAAGATACAAGATAGGTACCTGATGTAAGTAAGTACTAGTGATTTTTGAAATAACTACAAATTTCGTTCCATACAATACTTGAAATGAAAAATTTTCACTAAGATAATAAGAGCCTATAAATCGCTTGTCATTTCTAAAAATACACTTTCTATTGTTTTTCTTTCCTCGACCGATTTAAAGGTGAATCATTTAACCATTATTAATTCATCGCCATGTCATATTCAATGAGAAAAGCTCCCACACATAGCCTCAATCCGAATAATAACCACTGCTGATATATTTTTGCAGAAATATAATTTATCGTTTGCATATCCCATGCTCTCCAATCGAAAATACATTTGCATATTTATTCGTGTCGCTTGTATAATCTTTCACTGAAATAATGGATAAAGGATCTCCCAGATAGCTGCGTTAATAGCTTTATATTGTCATAGTAATCTTAATATAGGGTCTTTATTAGTGTTCTTAATGTAAATACGAGAACTTGTGAAGATATATCTCACTCTCGCAGACGGGCTCTCACAGTAAAGTTGGAAACCCTCTTACTATTTAACTTGCATTTATTTGCATGTATTATTGTTTAGAGAGCAGAGTAAATGAAAATCATTTATTATTAACTAATTATTGATTCATTCGACCTATGAATCTAAAGTTAGGATTGGACTATGAAAGACTATAAAGACTATAACTAGATCAACGTTAAAGTATATATATATATATATATATATATATATATATATATATATATATATATATATATATATATATATATATATATATATATATATAAAGTGATATCCTAGCAGATATTTCTGAAACTTATCACTAAACTAATGATAAGTCTTCTTCTAAACCACACAACGGATACGGTTTTCACTATTAGAAAAGACGATAGCCCAGGAAAGTTTGTGTATATAATTTGAAGAAAAAAATAAGTCGAAGTCGTGCGAAGTCCAAACCCCAACATTTCCCTAAATCTTAATTTTATTAAAATATTTTCAATAATATTAAATTTATTTTAATCTGAATAGTTTATCAATTCTTCCGGAATAAGTTTGGGCCATAAAAACTCAAAAATATGCTTTACTCTTTGTTCCAACCGAATACAGTCGATATTACGAGAAGAATTGGAATTTCAATTTTGTCTGATACCTTCGAACAACTATTTCGGGAACCATGTTTGCTATTACATCCTTTCTGACTCTGACCCGGATTGTACTTGTACAAGTTAGCGTGAAGGCTCTGTACCCACATCAGTCCGTTTACGAACTCACTAGACAGGCCCGTCCCCTTTCATCTTTCACAAGTCATGTAGTTATGATCTAAAATAGTTTTGGTTGAGTTGTGTGACCGCTACTTTAAGTGAACCCTTCTCTTATTACCCTCCAACTAAATAGTATATAGTGCCCCACAGCCATATACATATAGTGGCTAGCAAAGGGATTGCTCTTTCTTACAAAACAAACACATCGGAACGTAAATATTACAGATGAATTTTGTGCAGTTTCTACATTAAATCCCATTCAAGGTACTTTTGAGTAAAGAGGTTTTACTCGCGATAATTCACTACGGAATTAGCAGAACTTTACATGACTTTGAAGCTTACTACTTAGCCCTCTATTTATTTAATGTAGTACACGAACAGACTGCAATTAAATCAAAACCATGAAATACTTGAAATACCATGAAATGAATATATATAAAGATTAAATGCGGTCCTAAACAAAAACACGTTTTATATTTTTACATTTTCCTATTAATACAAGCAAGAAACGACTTTTTTAATTAATTTCACACCTTAATATTTCAACAAGAAAGTTAGGTACCTAATTAAATAAAAAAAAATATTACTGTAATTTGAAAAAAATATTTTTATTTACTTATTAATTGAACAATTTACGAGCAGTATTCACCATAAGGTTTATTACACAACCCGTTAATACATTGAAGATTTCTTCTCATCATATCACTTTTGTAAGGTACATGTCCAATGAAATTGCCTCTGAAAATTTTTGAGCATAGTTATTAAAGTTAAAATATGAATGGAACTATGTAAATTCAGAGCAAGCGTACTCACGTTGGTCCGTAGTTGCAAACGAACAATGTGGTTGTCCAACCGAACTCCTTTCTTTGCGATATGCCACAACCCAACTGACTCGAATCTGCCCACACCATCTATTTAAAAATTGTGAAGTAGAGATAGCAGGGCAGATGAAATATACAGAAAATCCGATATATTCCCGATTAAAGCCGAAAATGTACTTAAATTTTTATGTTTTCAGATTTAAATGGCGACTAAAAAAATAGGTTAAGTTATATTAGATTATAGATATCGATTAATGCATTATTGATTATGTTATCGATTACCTATAGATAATGCATATATACTTCCTAGAGATAACATTCTATATTTTCGTAATTAACTGTAATAAACACTCGTATTACAATAATTGCTAGAATCAAAATCAAGTAAAAACTAATTTTCATTTATCAGCAAACATCCAACGGTTCTGCCACAATATCTAATTGCTGGCAAATGAAAGGTGAGTGATGTATTCCGTAATTATTATCGCCCTTACTTACCTGTGTATAGTGTCCAATAGCCTTGCTACTCTTTAGTTTATAAGGTTCAAAACCATAGTCCTGGTGCTCATTAAACCAGGAGTCTAAGGCTTCAGCTATATTTGGTATTACTTCAATATTGATATTTGAGTAAAATTTTGCTTGGTACACGTTCTCGCCGATTAAATCCCAACGCCTAGAATCTGAAGTTAAAAATAAGTGAGATTAATTCTATGAACGCTTTAAATATATTATTATATATTACATTTTACTTAAAATATGAGTTTTATAACAAAAATATTTGCTGATTCACTTATAGTTCTGTCCGGGTTGTGTCCAAACATGCCGTGTTCTGCCCACCTAGCTGCCTTTTCAGCCAGTTCTTCGTCCCAAACCTGTAATAAATTGTAATATTTATAAAAATTCAACATATTATATCCGAGTACATATATTTATAAAAAATGTATATTATTACATACCATGAAATTCATATCATACGCTGATGGTTGTCCGGGAACATCGCCTTGTGCTATTTGGAACCTTCGAAGATTGTGCCCATCGACAAATTCACGTATTTGATCACACGATAATTGTAATCCTAAGTAAATAGGTAATAAAATTGTAATAAAACTGAATAAATGATTTTTTTTTTAAATAATATAAATTAAAAAATATTGACTTGGAACTTACTTTTATAATAAGCACTGGTAGTAACTATGAAATAAATAAAATATATTACAACGATCGTAAAATTAAGTAACATAATTAATTAAAATTTGATTTATATGTAGAATTTAATTGACTAATATTATATTACTGGTAACTTAACATTATATTTGACGTTCAATAAGCTACTTAAAGAATTATAGAAATGTAATGTTAAATTTATTTTTAAACATATGTGCAAATATTATGTACATCGGCTTCAACGAATCGATCAATATGCGTGCAAACATGTCGTTATTATTCAGTCTGTAAATAAATGAAATTCATTTACTATTTGGTGTTATTTGGTAATGGTGGGATTTCAGTATCTTTTAAGTTAAAAAAATCCAGTCCAAACTGCCTGTTGCGAGCCTGGGGTACAGGAAACTTCCATTTTCCATTACCATTCAGTTTCTAAAATCTACTCCTGATTATGAGGAGACTAAGTGAGTAAAAAATATCTAGGAAAGAAGCCCCTGCTAAGTCGAGAGAGCCCTTTTGTCTAAATATATACTTTTGGTAGGGGAGCCCAAGTGGGGATTTTTGGATTTACTCGAGCGCGTCAGATATTGCCAATGTATATACCCCACGTGTCTCCGATAACGGATATGTATTAATCTGACGGTTTGGTTGGTGGGGTTGGCGGGAGTGGCTTTAAAATTTTAAATACAACTCGAGCGCGTCAGATTTTCAGAGGGGATGTTAAGTGAACCTAAACTAAGCTCCCATTTAAAATTCAGACGATTCGGATGTAACGCAAGCTCGTGGCAGCTTTTTGAAAATGCAAAAAATATTTTTGACGATTCATTTTGTAATACTCGAGCGCGTCAGATTTTCATACAGACGGTTCAGCCTAAATTCCTGATCGTGCTGATTCTTAATCTGACGATTATATGGAGGATTTTTTAAAATACAGCGCCTACAAAATTTTGAACGCCTGTAGACGCTCACCACACCGCTAAAATGAAAAACTTCATTTAACCTTTTTTTTTCTTACCATCCAATCTTCAAAGTCCAATAGGTCCCCACGACGCTCGAGTGACTACACATTTAGCATCGCGGGCTCCCTAACCATTAGCACGTGACGAAAATCAATTAGAATCGCAAAATTTTAGTGGAAAATAATCAGCTCGTATTAGGAGAGCCCTTTTCAAAGTGCGGATGGTTAGAGGCGTGTGGTCGGTTGAGTTGAGAGCGTACACTTCCGGGAGGACAGTTTCCGATGTAGAACGCTTCCGTTCGGAGTCTAACGACATTTGCCACAGACACCAAATTTGAATTTGAACTATTACAAGTTTGCACATCCCAAGTGCAAGTTTTGGAGTACATCGCACCAGTAAAGCGATTGTAATTCATTGAATTTCCTTTGTTCGATAGGTCAATACTTATTACGATATCAATGTTTGTTATTTAAACAGGTCGAGGAACTGTGTTGGTATTGTACCCGTATAAATACCTATATGATTGAAATATATGTAATAAGTTATTCTATAAATAATAAGTCTAATGTTCTATACGAGTATATGTAATTAAAAATCTAAATCTAAATCTAATGTGAATATCTAAATGTGTCGTTGAGCGCTAAAAATCGAGAACGTCTGGACCAATTCGGCTTATTTTTAAAAAAATATCATTTCAAAATTTCCTCCCAAATTTCTACTTCATATTCCTTATGAAGACAAAATTTGTGAAAATTGCCCAGAAAAATGAAAAACCGCATTTTTCTTTATTCAGCTGGTCCGTTCAGTTTGACAGAATGACGTCTGTCGGGTCAGCTAGATAGTAATAAAAATTCATATTGGTGTCGTGTATAAAAAACGTCAGAGCTCCATCCCCTATTCTCACAATGTCTAATAATAATTTTTCTTCATACAGAGGTAGCCAGCGTAATCTTATAACCCTTGACTGCTAGTTTTATTAAGTGTCAGTAGATATCATAGGATATAAGATACTAAGTGAACCATCATCTTGTCTGCGATAATAATAAATTAAAATTTATAAAAGGACGTTTCTTGTACTTTGTTCAGAATCGAACTATGAGTTAAAGAATCATTAACACCCGTTACATTAAAACTGATTGACTCCGCGAGCTCTTGCAATCACGTACGAGTAGTAGATGCCGAATTAATATTACCTGGCCAGCGCTGTATGCAATCGTACGTAATTCTGTCGCATAAAACAAAATGTGACAGAGATTGTGTAATTTCAAACGCATCTGCTGCGGTGGAAATCCCGATGGGCTCAGAAGCTCGTTACGGCCGCTTGTATTTGTTCGATGTTCGGACAAATCGACACACCAACTCTCTGTCTATCATGCTTGGTTCATCTCTATAGGTGCGCTTATCTCACAGTGGAATTCAAAATTCACCACTTTGTGGTATTTCCTTTAAGACTAATGTTTTATATTGAAGTTAAAAGCACTGTATACTGTTTTAAGCAATGTCAGTTTAGGTCTCTTTTCAAAATTGAACAATACTTAAATGTAATATACTCATCGAAATAATATATCTCTGCGAGCAAGTTCGCTGAATATACTAATATTATAAAGAGAGAAGATTTTTATTTTTGTATATTTGAAATCAATAAACTCAAAAACTACTGGGCCGATTTTAAAAATTCTTTCACCTATTTTTATTAGTTTATGAGGGCTTATTAGTCTTAATACATTGTAGGCAAATTCGCGTTTTAAGCATATTGCGATATAAGTAAAAATGCAGTAGTGGTAAAATCTTACATTTAAGGTATTGAGCTCAAAACCGGATAATTATATTACCATTATCACATTGTGGGAATAAAAATATAAGTTACAAAATATCTGCTTGCCTGCCAAAACTGTAAACATTTAACGTCTCCTCAGCTATAAATTATTAAAAGAAATCGGGAAAGAAAGTATACCGACTTGAATCTTTTCTGCGCACCAAATGAATTGCAAATTCTCACTTCAATTCATGCCATTAGCAATTTGTCTTCCTCTCTTTCGTTACATTTAAATCTTAAATTAAATGGAACTTGTTTCGAATCAATCGGATTTACGGATCAAGTGTTTTGTTTACGAGCTATTTTAAGTGCTTTTTAAATGTTGTTTTAAGGGAAATGTGATAAACGTTATTATTTAATTAATTTAGAACACACTTTTTGGATGACAAGGACGCTTTGAAAGAGATAAAAAGGCGGCTAATTTATACTCGCATTTTAAGACAGAATAAATTACTTACTCGTAGTTAGAATTTTTTTCTGTGTTTTATAAATCGACCATAACTCGCGCACATAAATGTGAAATCAGAATGTTTTATTTTTAAATATTAGATTGCCTATAAAATATACTGTATGTCTATTTTTTACAACAAAATATTTTGTTGTACCCAAAAACAGAACAATATATAAACAATATAAGCTGCAAAAGATTTTCAGAGTAAGAAAACATCAAACGAAATGTTTACCTTAGTGATAGAGTAATAGAGAAAAGTTTTGAAAACTCTGACTTTTTGAAATAATAGCATAGACATTTTTAAACTTAGACATTCTGTATACCGTGACCATGACTATAAACATTTTAAAACATTTTGTTGACTATACAATTCAGCATTGTAAACTAACTTTACAGTTCAGAATTAGCGTTAGAAAAAAATGCAACATAAAAATATATTCCATTCCCAAGATAAACTACGAAAGTAAATGTTCCTAGATACGAAATTTCCATATTGTAATAGAGCTGTGAATAGCTAAGTAAATCTTTATAAAATTTCTCTTTTGCACCTATTGTCGTGGTGTAAACTAGTTATGTATGAACGCTCAACACGTGTCCGAAGTTTTGTCTACAAAAAGAGAGAAACCTTTTTCTTTTTGTGTGCCAGTGTCAGTGTTCACTTGTTCAAGGTGTTTCAGGTGAAGAGAGTGTAGTGACACGACTCTTCAGGAGCAAGAACAAGTTTCAGTCTTGAATGTCTAAGTCTTCTACGAAATCCAATCTACGAGTATATTAGTTATCAAAAATCCATTAAATTTGACCAACACAACTATCTACCCATTATTCTGCTCTTGTAATAATCGATGCAGTAAAAGGCTGCGCAAAAAGAACATGGTATGTACCTACTTATCTAATAAAGTTGACCCAAAGAACAACAATTGTTGTCATAATTCTCTAAGACAGCAAAAGAATTTTTCATTTATAACAAGTATGAGATAGAACTTTATTAAATAGAGGATCAGGTACAAATTAAATTCCTGGTGTTTCTAGTTGCGAATAATATTTATAACTCTATATTTGTTTTCAGATAAGAATTTTATTTTTATAAATTTTTAGCCATATTTAATATACCGTTTCTTCTTAGCGTGAATTAATTTAACTTAGGTCTGAAAATTATATTTTCAAAAATTTTAATATTGGATTCTCTGAGAACAGTGCGTTTTATAGATAATAGGTTCTTAGAAGATTAATAGAAGTTCAGTAAATAAAAAAAGTATACGTAGATGTAACATAAGTAAGTGTACCACATCCATTTGAAGCGTGAAGATAAATCGAGTCTGTAAAAACTTTTACTTTTTTTCTGCTGAAAGAAACCGAGACGTAACAGCTTGCATTTATTTTGCGAAAGATTTAGAAGGGTGTATTGTACCTTTAATATTTTGCGACCTAGAATGTGTTTCCTCGAGCTCTTTTATTCTGGGAAAGTGATGATGCGCAATGGTACCGCTACGTTGCAAGCAGTAAAATGCTACGTGTGACGTGGGTAATCATCATAAACGCCGCACATATAAATTTTCCTCTTTATAGTCCGGGATTATAAGGAAATTTTTGAGTTTCGAGATTTTTTAAAGATTTTTTAAAACTTTAGTAAAAATGGTGTGATTTCAAAGTTTCTGTGCATACAATGAATAAAATGAGAGCATCTGTATGTTGTACATTTCGATATAGTGGCTTCCATTAGCATATTACCTACATTTTTTTTTTGTTTTTGTTTCTATTTCGTTGCCCGGACAAAGAGCCGGTTTTTATGTGACCTTATAAATAGATTTATATAATCAACGATTATATAAATCTTTGTTAATTATATTAATCAATTGATTAAATCGTTTGATTATATTAATCAAACGATTTATCGTCAAGTTTATGCAGCTATGCAGTGATAAGTCTATGCTGGTGCTCTTAGCATTAGGAAAGTTCAAACAGTAAGGAAATTTTAACTCGTAAGATAAAAAGTTATATTAATCCAGATAATAAACTATCTGTGTGATAAATTTTATCCAAATCCGTTCAGCGGTTATTGCGTGATTGATGAGTAACAAACATTCAAACATACAAACTCGCATTTATAATATTATGATTAGTTTTTTTTTGGTTTGTTAAATACTTGAGTTATTTTTTTTAATTATTTTATTACTTTAAGAATTTCAAGAACACATGAAATGAGTAGCTGTTTAAATAATTTCGAATACGACAATAATATGTTACTGTAACACATTTCTTTAATGAACGTTAAACAAAAATATCTTATTTAGAAAAAATCCGCCTTTATGTCTTTTTCTTTTTCTCCGTCTAAACTGTCCAACGGATTTTTATGCCACAAACAAAATATATTTAGAATGAAGACCAGACATTTTTTATCTAATAATGTGTTCAATTTAGCTTCCTCTCAATGTAGCTTTGGTATTCTCATCTGTATGTTAGTGTACGAAACACTTGATAATATATTGGACAAGATAAGCTTCGTAACGCCGGCCTTTCAGACGAAGCTTAATTAGTTTTTGCGAGGTACATTTCACACATAAAATACGTGTGTAAATCTAAACCCTTAGTATGTCGGAGCCGACAGAGCCTTGTTACGTCGTGAAATTTATTTCGGACAATATTTCCCGACACACAGTGCAGTGCTAACCGCAAGCACATTTTCCCGCGTTCCCACTTATTCTCCTAGTATCCTCACTGAAGCGTATAACACGTCGTTGTCCATCAGACTATGTATTCACTACATAGTTAGCTCTGCTTCGTAAGCGCGTTGCGTAACTTACTCCAGCGTATACATATTTTAACTAACGCTTATGTTATCCTCGTTCTTCCTCAGAGATAGACTTCTCAATAAAATTTAAGTGCGTATACATTAACTTGCATGTTGCATACTTACTTTATGGCCATGCAAATATATAATCTCCCAATAGAAAAATTTAAAAATAAATTGCACAAATAGCTTTTGTAAGAAGAATTTAAAAATTAGAAGAATATTTTAGTTTAAGATCAATTAAGATAGACACTGTAAGTAGTAGTATGTAATTAAAAAAGTAGTATGTAATTAAAAATATTAATTGTCAACTTTAACAAATATGTATGGCATAAAGTCGAAGCGAAGCGTCGATACTTTTATTGCACTTTCTTTCTTATGAAATATGGGTCATTTAGGATTGTAAAAATTCTTTTAATTTCTAGAGAATATTTAAAAAATATATTTTTTTAAAATTATTAAATCTATAAATAAACAAAAATAAAGCAAATAAAAAAATTTAATTACTTTTTGGCTCAGTATTTTTTTAATAATTTATATAGTATCACCTTTATCTTCTATCTGATCTTTCACGTGTACTGTTTGTTGTTTCGGTGTTCCAAACAAAAAGGGATTCCAAAGTTCATTTCCCAATCCCTCGGCAGATCGCTTGCAGGAAGTGTGACGTTACTTGTGTTATTAGGCCACCTACCTTCAACTTGTCATCAGCCTGTCTGAGACGACCTTAAATAAAAAAAAATCATGTGGAAGGGAATAAATTAAACAAACACAATTAATTTCTATTTTATTTTATAAGTAAATTCTTTATTCAATAAACACATACACCGTCTTTCATAATTTTTTTATCTAATTTGACATATTTTGAGATACAATTAACACCACTAAACACGAGTTCGAATTACTTAACCAAATATTTGGTTGGATATTTGGTCACAATTCAGTACAGAGTATATTGTCTCGGGTATATTGCCCCATATATTTATACTTACTACCATTTTCAAAAACATGTAGATGCATTTTATATGTGATTTTCGAAAAGTTTACCCTACAATGCTTATTGCTACAAATAATTATAAATAAAAAAGGAATTTGTTGAAACATTGTGACTACGTTTAATTCGTAATACGTAATCGCCGCGCCGTCCGCTAAGTACTAGAGACGGCATCAACGCTTTTCCATAACAACGATTTTTACGTTTTTACTTTGATTATTACACCAAATAACAGCACAATTAGATATTTCTATCGCTTTTTTAGATAATGCGCAACGTACAAAAACTGGCAGCCAAATGCGCTCTGAGTTGCGCTCAGCGCAATCGCGTGGCACAAATATTATTATTATTACTGCCGTCTCTAGTAGCGCTGAGTAGCGCCAGGCGTGGCGATTCTTTGCTATGTGGTTTGATAGAAGTCTACGAAGCAATAGTCTTCACATGCTTAACAATTAGATTAAAATAGATAATTGTATATAGACTATGTTATAACCTTCGACACGATGAAATGCTGCCTTCGCTCTGCTATGCATTAAAAAAGTTTCTTCATATAAAACCAGTTAAAGTTCATTTTCTTGTAAAACAATAATCTTCTGTAAATGCTATAGAAAATTGTGTAAAGCTCGAAGCAAGCTTAAAGCAGCATTTCCATTAATATAAAGTATTAAATACCTTCTCAATATAGCATTAGATAAGATAATGTGATAAAATTTCAGTCGCATTTCAAGTAATTAGCTACTAAATTATACAATAATCATAAAGTCTACCAGTATAATGTTAAACTTATAAAGAAATATTTACACTCGCTTAATACTGAACATAAGAGATTCACATATGCACCATAACAATAATATATAAAGTTAAGCACATTCATTCCTTTTTATGTACATTTAAAATTAATTGATTCCCTCCAGTCGAGGTGACACACATAGAAAAATGGACATTTCGTCGTGACTAATAAAAATGCAATAAATGATTAATTAAATACAATAAATAATAATAAAAAATAAAAATAATATAAGCAAAAGGCGGGTACTTCTTGACACAGCACGAATTGTCAGGAGGTTCCTCAATGTGCAGCCCTAACCACCGATAGCTTGATTGAGCCTTGCTCCGCTATCCACGTAATTCTAGTTTAAGTTTTTTTTATGATATATATTGTTTGTTTTTTATACATGTATTGTATATTGTAAAAAAAATTAAGAAAGTAAATAAATTTACAAGAGAGCGGTTATATAAAAGAAATACATAAAATTTCCTTGTGAAGTTTATAAGTCAGACATCATATTTTCCGAATAACATTATTAAATTTGCTTATAATAAATTTATTAATAAATATATCTTTAGGCATATTGTAACATGGAATGTATAAGTCCAAGACATTCTCTTAATAAATGTTTTAAATGATAAAATAATTACGTAAGTACCTAAGTACATAATAATTGTTTATAAAAAGTTAAAATAATTTTCATATTTAAAAAAAGGCACAGACCGAACCGCAAATGGGGTGGAAATTTTGAATCTAAGCTTAAATTAAATACCTCAGACCAAATAAGAACTAAAGACATTTTTGCGGACAACGTAGTGAAGCCGCGGTTTTATAAACATGTATGCGTAGGCCGATGTTGCCATAATAATTCCTATAAGTTCCATTCTCCTTTTTATATTTTGAAGACTGGTTTTTATGCAATTTCACTAAGAAATTCGTCATTTTAACTCGTATTTTTTTTTTAATAAGGCGAGACGTAGTTCGATTGCATTTGTGTGTGTGTAACCGTGTAAGTACACAGCGAGGCGTAGTTTTACCGGCTTAACTCTGCCGTCCACAGAGTTCTTATTTTATCTGAGTTAAACACAATCAGATTGATAGAATTGATAAAATATACCTACATAATACATTTACTATGTTTAATATTATAATAAATAAATATACATTTTTTTTAATTGGTCAAGGATGAAATATAGACTCGGTATTAATAAAACAGCAAATTTAGCAATATATTTTGAACATTCACTACGAGATAATATCATATCAACAGTAAGATAGTTATATAATTTTTATCGTGTCCTTAAAATTACTGGCAGTGTAATCTCAAAGACCCATTTACGTGGATGGAAGCAGAAAGAAAGATAAAGAAGATAGTGACTTACTATCCGCATATGAATCCCATATACTGAGTCCAATGAACTCAATATCATTAAGTCGCTCAAAGGACACTGTCTTGCATACACGTGTTAAATTAAAACTACGGACACAGTTTTTGTGAAAAAATGGGAATACCTTTGTCGAATCTCTCTATTATTACACGTGTTCGGTAATGGAATTATAATTGTAGGGATGAGTATTTAGGTATACAGTCGTTGACCATTTGTCGATTACGTACCTAATGTAAGAATGTACCGTATCTTTCTTTTTGTTTCCATCTATGCCCATTTACATTAAATTATAGAGCCACGGTAACTGAATACCAATATCTCTATATAAATTATTTTTACAACAAACTACTTTTTTTAATTTTAAAAACAAATAAGTATACTTATTTTAATTTAATTCGAAAATTTCTATACCGTCCTGTATAATATCAGTAAAAGCTGGTGATAAAAATAATGGTAACAATATAAATCATAAATACGTATGTAATGGTGACTTGAAATAATATTAATTATAATCTTCTGACCAATGACACTTAGAAACAAAATAAGACCATGTAATGTGAAATTATTTTAAGTTTGTTAGAATTGGCAACTTAAGAAAGAATATTGCTAAGAACGAATATATTGTATATTGTGTGTGAGTGAAGCAAAAAACACATGTTTACTTACTCAATAATATCCTTTGAGATATTAAAAGCAAGAATGTTTATGTTGAAAATAAAATAAAATAACTATTAATAGGTAAAATACTGTCGCACCCATAGTAAGTCAACTCCGTAGTACATACATCTCGTACGCAAACATACACGCGATAATTGTCTACCAGAATCTACAAATAGTAAATTCACTTACACAGGCGCCATTTTTAATGGACAAGGCTTTTAAAGACTTCAACTTTTCTTTTTTTTATGGTAAACTTCGGCAGCCAGGCAGACGCCAGCCACTTAAACCTGAAACCCGAATCTATAAACCGTCGAATAAAGTTTACATGTTATTGATTACATTAGTTAGACTGTTTCTATGTGTCATAAGTCAGAGTAAAATTTTCATTTAATTTTCTAAAATCCTAACGAATAACGCGGAAAGGAACAACGCGAGGATGGTACTTGGGAGGTGATTGCGAGCTCCGCCCGTCGCGCGAATGTCACTCTCCAGAAGGAACGGTTCGTCGATGACATGGATGATACCGTTGGTGCATTCCACGTCCGGTCGAAACACGTGGATCCAATGCCCGTTCCATTCCACGTAATAATCTATTTCAATAAATGAAACAATTTAAACAAAATATTGTGAAATTATTTTAAATGTTTTTAGTAACATGTAATTTAAAATTTTATTTAAAAAAATTATAAATTTCTTAAATTACTTATATTTTACTTTGTATTTTTAAAAAATTCGTTAACAATTCGTATAAATATCTTAAATAGGTATCCTTTATTTCAATTATTTTTTTTAAACAAGTATAATACTCGTTTTATTATTGGTATCTAAAATTCATAATATTTCCTATTCACTTTTTTTTAAAACAATAACTGTTAAAAAATCCTTGTATTTCGCATTCAATTTAAAAAAAAAAAGGAGCAACTTCAGGACTCTACGAACAGCAACTCTGATGAAGGATTTTACTTTTTTAGATGCTTTTCTATTTTTAAATACAGTTTTTCATTGAACATTAATTGAACATTACAATAGTTATATATTAATCTTGGTGATTTAGTCTTTTGCAACCAAAAATAAATTTCCTTTGCATTTTACAATATAACAGTATGTTTTCCTAGATTTTCAAATATAGTGTATACAATTTAAATTTATAACAAGAAAACAATTTTGTAACTTTGAATAATATTAGTTTACAGTTTCACGTACTTTTATCGGATTCTTTGACACGTAGCCGCAGAGGGTCGCGTGAAGTAGGCAACACGAAAGGATGTGTCTCGTTAGCGAGGAGTTTCAAATCGGACGCCGTGTACGATCTCCCTGCTCGGATCATGTGCCGCTCCAGGATTTGTTTAGTCTGGAAAAGGGTTGAACAAATTTTGTGTAATACTTAAATTATTTAAATCTATATGCCATATATGTATATAAATCAATGTAAAAATGTTTTTCGTGTATCATATGGCCTCCTAAACAGCTCAATCGATTTTAATTACGTTTTCACTTATGGAAAAAGGGATGAACGGGGAAAGTTTGTGTAAGTATATAAAAATTGCACCCTGGTATATGCCGAGAGCGGATCACTAGTCTATCTATATATTTTATATATAAAAATGTTAAGTTGGTTGGGTACGCTTCAAAATCTCGAGAATATGAGACCGATTTTAATTAGGTAAGGAGGGCTAATCGGGAGCGCTGGCGTAATATAATATAAAATTGTGAATTTTATTTGATCTGCGAATATTAAATTTAATATTAAGTATATTAAATTTAAGCGGATTAGGGATTACACAACAAGTTTTCCTCACAGTGGTCACACTCCTTAACCTTGACCTTTACTGACTAAAAATAGCTTTTTAGGTTTCTTGGTTGTATCTTATTATTCGGTACTGAAAATACTTCAGTGTTGTATAATAATTTTGTATTTTAAATATTCGCATATCTAATCAGGTCAGGTAATGGAAGTTCCTAAACCGAAGACTAAAATTTTAAGTACAATTTCGATTTGTTTTAAAACATTAAACATTAATGAGCTCGATTTTTGTAAACTTAACGTTTTCTATGTAAAATATCGTCATACATGTTACAAAATAAAGTCGGACAGCGACATCGATGTATAGACAGCTACTGTCTGTTTCTCTGATAACTTATTCTAAACCCCGGATCCTAAATCTAAGGGATTTTAATACGGTTTTCACAATGAGCTATTTATTTAGCTCATTAGAAAAAACGAGAATGTTTGCTTATATGATTTGCAGAGAAACATTGCACCCGTGCGAAGCCTAGGGCGGTACCCTCGTTTATTATAAATCTATACATACATAAATCATAAAATCGAAACGCCAGAAACATTAGTAATAATGGTTTCCGTTATCTATCCTAGAAACCAGACCAGACCAGTATCCCCAGACACAGATCCCCAACAGGAGGCCACACTATATATACCTTTATATTTTATGTGCTTTTAAAGAAAAACAAACTAAAATCGAGTTTCAATTTGTTTTACACTACTAGCGCTTTCAACTTTAACATTATTTCTTATTAATTTAATCACAATGTTACGGTAAAATTGATGAAAACAATTCCATGTTTATTATTTCACAAACATCTGTGGAAAAGACCAATATATTAGCAAAGAAAGTAATAGTAACAATAAAATTGGTTCATTATTTAGATGGTGGTTTCTTTTTTATAAATAGGTAGATTAGGCAGATTAAATGCTGTATTCTGTATGAGACAAATTTCGCCGGATGAAATGTCACTACCAATCAGCAACGGAACACAGCTGACTCACAAAATGAATTGACCTTTGGTTCATTGGGAAGGGAATTAAATCGATTTGAATTAGTTGATCACTCGTGGAAACTCCGACTTTAATCTATCCGAACTTCAAATATTCAAAGAACGTTTATTTATCCGAAAAATAAACAAAATGCGAACGAAACACAATTCAAAGGCTGCGAATTTGAAACGACAAATTTAAAAATGGAACAAGCGTTTTTCCTGTTCCTTTGTTGAAAAGCGTATGACGTGAAATATAACAAGATTTTCGTACTAAACAATGGTATACATTTTGCTGCAAAAACTTACATAATAACCCAAATCTTCGCTAAACAAAGCTTTAAAGGCGGTGGGATGTCTTATTTGAAACTTAAGCCAAGCGTGGTCTCGTGGCACGAAGTAAGTATACCGATGTTCCATTTCGTTGAGTTGGTGGTTGAACATCTGTCTTTTACCCAGGTTATAGGTTATACTGCAACAATAGATCATTATTTAAAGATATATAATAAGATAAAATTAAAATTGGAGCGTGGTATTGTTTATAACAATCAAAAACTACTTTAATTATACTTCGTAAATTTTATAACAACTACTGATTTCATTCAACTAATACCACTATTTCTAATAAAATATTTTAATAATATTTGTTTTTCTAGTTTTCTTCATTTCGCTGTTCTTCGTTAATGTTAACGATGCGGGAGAAACTTTCAATCAATTAAACCATGAGGTGGGCTTATGTTATACTTATGACATAAGCCGGACATACGGGTAGACTTAGGTTGGCAAACAGCTATTAATGATCAATCAAATACTGAAATATTTACGCTTGTTACTCGTACATTACCGAGTTACATAAATAGCAATGTACAAGGAAAAAATATTCTTCGAACAGAACCGGGTAATGTATAAAGAAATATTTATTCTTTGCACATTACCGATTACATTTCCAGTTTTGTATGAGGATGTACCTAAATATTCTTCCTACATTACTCGGTTTTGTTCAAAGAGATCGTTGTTCAGTATACAAAATCAAGGAGGGTCTCCGAGTGAACAATAATTAGTAACAATTTTTAAAACAATTTACATGTTTTTCGCCTTGTCACTGTGTTTGACTGTTCTAGGAAATTAATCACTGCTTCATTGCTATAAGAGAGTAAGAAATATTACTGCGTTAGTCGCAAATACCGGAAAAATGTCGGAACGCAATGAAATAAACAATTGTGGATTATTGCGGACGCTCCAAGTAATAGGTGTTTGTAGGTACTCACGCTATTATATGTATATCGATTTTTACAAACAATTATAAACAACTGTACATATAAAATAAATTAAGGGCGTTTAAAAAAGCCAGCTATATTGTCAAGTAATAATTATACTATACTTTAAAATAAGCCTACATTAGCAAATTCACGCCATAGTAGACTATTAAAAGACTATTAACCACATTTTTTTCTTTCGATAAGGTGAAATTGATAAATAATCTAAAAGCTGAAAACAATACAGGTAATAATTATCCAAATTTCTGCTTTTTTTATATCACTCTGTTGAAATATTTCCTTACTTTTAAAATGTTAGAAACTAAACAAACAAAAATAAAATCTAACACTTTTTAATAATAGTCTAACTACAGGTCCTTATCCTTATATTATCCTTCTATAATATGGCGCTGCTTAGGGCCATAAAATAAAAAAAATCCAAAAATGTTTTTATTGCAAAAATACAATCACAATCCTTCGTATTGTATGTTGCGAAAAGACTTAAATGGTTGTTTTATTCCATATTTAGTATATTTTGATCATTTTTTATATATTCAAAAGCAACTTATATGATTATATCTCTTCTAGTATTCAGTTTATTATAAAAGTAATTAAAACATTTAATGCTACTTAAAAATACGCTTCTAACGATGTATAATATGCATATATTTGATATATATCTAATAAGAAATCAATAAAAAATTAACAAAAAAATAATTTAATTTTTTTCGATTAGCTCTCCTGTAAAAAGTGTAATTTTGATTTGTGACCCTTTAGTTTTTAAGCAGCGATGCGTTCAATTAATTTTAAAACTACTTACTTGAGCATAGGGTCCGTTTTCAGTTTCTCAAAAATAGTAGCATAAGGAACTCCAAGTACTCTGTCTATGATGTGTACGAATCCATTCGTCGCCGCTATGTTTGGTTGAGTGACAGTAGCATTCACACCCCCACCCTCTACAGTCAACGTCTGGTTGTTGCCGCGAGTTATTATGTTGAAGTAAAGGTACTTGCGAAGCGAAGCTGTCGGCGCTTGGTATATCTACAAGTACATTTTAATTATGGCAACACTAACATCTGAGTCATCAGGCTCGGTCACATGACATGCTAATGTCTAACAATGTGAGAAGGAAATGGAATAAGAGCCCTACATTTTAAACTGTACTTCTCGGACCAATTTTAATGTCATTAGAAATCTATAAAGGATTTAGTAAATAGTTAGTTAGTTAGTTATTTAGTAAATACTTTATACTTTATACCTGTTACTAGATATAAATTCTGTCTACTAGATATAAGATTGATTTTTCTGAACATGTTAAAACTTCGCTATAGAAAATTGTAATTTCCATTATATAATATTATATTTCGTAGCCAAGCAAATACTTAATTAAATAGATTTCATACATCAAAATTAGTTAACAAGTTAATAATAATTCAACACATTTTTTTTATAAGTCCAAGTTGTCATAGCATGTCAGTCTATTTTGTATTTGATTAAGTCAAAGTTTTTAAGGATGATAAAGAAATATAAATCCAAGCAAATCCAAGATTCAGTTACAGTAAGGCTCTTGAGAACTATAATAACGATCTTCTTATACGAACACTTATTAGCGACCTACATGACACATAATATAGCTTACACGTTCAATAAGGTCTACTAATACGTCTATCATGCAACCAATAAATTAATATGTACAACCAAGTATGAGCTATAAGTACGTAACAAAATTAAACGACGACAAAAAATGATGAGGGTCATAAAACCGTTTAAAATTTTACTCATTAACGTACACTTCCTGGAATCTGTATCCGAAAAGCAGCAGCGAGACGGGGAACAAAATTTAACAACATTAATTACGAAAATTTAAAGGCGAAAATGTTTAATGTAACATGAAATAATGTTTGGCATTTAAAAAAAGTCTGGATATAAAAATTATCAAGATGAAAGTGTGTACATTGTAGGCATACCTGATTCAAATTGTTGTGGATGATGGCGTCCATAGGCAGTCTTTCGCGTACCAGATGCAAATTCAATATGTCTCGTAATCTTTGGTGATCTCTATAAAAGTTTAATTTATTACAACATTTACAAAGGACTAAGGAAATATTTTAAAATATGCATTTATTTTAGGTATAATATACCTACCTAAATATGGTACTTGGGTATTGTGAAGTATATTTAAAATCTAATGTTATACCTAAATTAATATTCCGAATACTGATACAAAAATACGTGTACGTATTTCTTATACAAAAATTCTTCTTTATAAATAAAAATGAATCACTAAATGTGTTGCTAAGCGTAAAACTCGAGAACGGCTAGACCGATTTTAACTCTGTCTTCACTCATGGATAGAGGGATAATCAGGGAAGATTTTTACCTAAAAAAATGCACCCCGGATGAAGACGGGAGCGGGTCGCTAGTGTACTTATATATCTAACGAATCCAAATATAAATACGAGTACACCAAAAAATCTTTGATCCTTTAGCTATGAAGTGGTGTAGTGTAATTAAATTTTTGATGTAGATAATATATAATTATGTAGAGATACAGCATTTTGTTATCCAGTTTTCTGAATTGTCTCCCACATGGGAATCAAATCTAAAGCCATTTATATTAACGTGAAAACAAACACTTAGGTATACAAGACATATTATTACCTGATAATATTAAGAACGCTACGATCGCCCCAAGCTTCATTAGATGGCGCGAACAAAGTGATATCTTTAGCAGTTGTAAGCTCGTTTAAAAACTGATTATTGGCTCCCAAGTCCATTATCACTTCGTAAAACTTGCACAAAGGGCCATCTTCCTTCTCCTGTTAAAAAAACGTAAAAAAAATATTGTTATTACTAAAAGAAGTTGGGGCTAGCAAATATGATAAATAATGCATTTATTCGCAAATCTAGCGTATTTAGCAATGATACGGTAAAATGGCTCCTCCATTAATCAGGAACTAACCAAGCTGTGGATCCAAGTGGAAGGACCCTAAATGATGACATCTTCACAACTACAGTCGTGATAGCTAGCTTTATTATGAACATATAAATAGGATGCAAAGAGAATACAAGCTCCCACAATAGTATACATGTATAACATACTCGTGCCTCATATCTATGTTTACATGACACAAAATCTCTGATTTTGAAAATCCTTTACGTTAATATTTTTAACTCATAAGAGTTAAAAAATATTAAAATACAAAAGAGTTTGTATTTCTTAATTTAGTATGGCACAATTAAATCGATATTAGTATTTAATTTTTTTCAATCTGCGGTATCATTTTGACCAAAATGATGACAATTTCAAACCCTTTGTAATTCCAATATTTTAATTACTTAAATAATTCTAATTTCTATAAGTACACATAAAGGCATAAATAAATAAATCTAAATATACATTTACTTTACCTCATCTGATTGCGATTCCAAAGTGGAATTTTCGTTGTTATCGTAACTTATTGGCTACAAGAAATAAAATATTATACTTCACCTTGATTTATGTGCGCAACAAAATGAGAAATCAAACTACGAAAATTAGTAATAAAACAAACAAAGAAGTTATAATCCATTAGAATAGGTTGAAATGTTAAATATTATGTATAATACAGTTAGTTAAAAGGCTAAATAATTGGAAGCACTTTGCCCCTCAACATGCAAATTTGGATGATAAGTACTTACAATCCCCTAAAGTTGAAAAGTTCATGCAGGATCCAGCGGGGCGGGATGCATAAACATACGAAAGAAGAACAAATATTTGTGATAAACAATCAGTATGCAATCAACGCCAATTTTTGTGTGATAATTTAATATGAATCCTAAAGGCATCAAACGCACCTACTTGTATTCAACTAGGCAGTGTCTAAATACCGAATTATTTTACTTCTATTTTACCTCAGACCAAATAAGAACTATAGACAGAATTTTGCAGACAACATAGTGAAGGCGATTTTATAACCATGTGTGCGTAGGTGTAGTTGTATTGAGATTTTGTTTTCAATATATAACCTCGCTTTTTATTGAAAATGTTCGTTTCTAAGTTACTTACGTGTGAAATGTGATTTGTATTTTTAAGAAGACTGGTTTTTACGCCTTTTTTCACTATGCAATTCGTCATTTTAACTAGTAAATATTTTATAGGGCGAGGCGTAGTTTGTTTTCATTTGTGTGCGTGTAACCGTGTATGTACACGGTGAAGGCTTAGTTTTACTGGCTTCACTCTGCCATCCATAGGGCTCTATCTTTAGTTCTTATTTTATTAGAGGTATGTTACCTACATATTTATCCTTTAAGAACAACTAACGTGCTGAATTCCAAGATTTTTTTTAAAGATACCAAAAAACTTGTAACAGTACCGTGAAAGTAAAGTACACAGTTAATTAAAACAGTTCACAAATGTATTTTCAATTGTAATAAAAATTGTCATTTATACCCAGGCAATATAATTGAACGTGCTGAAAACTATATTAAACTTAAAATGTAGTGAAAAACATAACTTTATATAATAGAAAAAAAAAAAACAGTCAAAAACTTGAAGTAATCAAAAAGGAAAACGATTCAATCCACATTTTACCTTCATAACCTGGTTCCCATTAAATGGAGCGTAAAGTTAACATATTTCATTCAGTTGTTTAGAGAAAAGGAGATAATGTTTCTAGTTCACATAAAGTACAATTTTGAATTGTTGCATTTGCGATATATATTGTGGAATTTGTTTTTAATACCAACACTTACAATTCCATCCTGCATTCCATATTAAATATAAAAAAAATCACAAAAAAATCTAGAATTCAAAATAAAAAGTACCCAAGATTGTCATGAAATATGTAGAAGATATAATAGTAAATATGTGTCTCACCTTCAGAAAATCGACGACTGATGTGTCTACGACCATCAGTGGCCTTTGTATGAGATGTACGACTCCATTCTTGACAGGTATGTTTGCTCTAACGATGTCAGCGAGCACCACACCTCGGGAATGTTTCGCATCTCCAGCAACCGTGTTTGACTGCACGTACGCTGTTTTAATTAATTTGGGCTATTAAAAAACTCCTATTCTATAAATATAATAAAATCGTAAACGGGCTGTGTCTGGACATGAAACATTTTTTCAAATAATACAATTTGTACACGTTGTACGTATGTTTACCGAGGTCGAGAAAATAGTTTTTAGAATATTTGTCAGTGCGTTTGTGTACGCTGATCTCAGAAATGGCTTAACCGATTTGAATGCTGTTTTCACTGATGTATTGATTATTACTTTAGTTAGCGTATAGGATACTTTTTATCCTGAAAAAATTTTAGGTTCCTGGGGGATCGTCTGAAAATATAAAAAAAATTGGGCACCACTGTCGCCGTGGCATCGCCACTGTCGTCACTGCTATAAAGATTAAAAAATATATATATTATAATTTCAAATGTTTTTGCCAATACCATTTCGTTGATTCTTTATATGAATGCTTAAACTTAAGTCTTAGATAGGTAGGTATTGCATTCATTTTGGATTATGAATTCGATAGATAGTTAATAAAATTATAAAGACACTCTTGTTTCTTGGTCTTTTTGTCAAATGACAGAACAGCATATTTTATTACAACAGTGTTTAAAAACTTACTGATTTCTTCCATTCCATTCTTGGTTGTGCTGAAAGAGATGATAACTTTGACATTATCGCTGAATGCCATAGTTTCAAACTCCTTCCCGTCAGGCGTCGCTTTCGTGAAGATAACGTGATGGGGTATTACGTGTCCATCAACTACTTTTCCATCTATCAAATCAGATCTGGTTGTAGGCTGAAAAAAAGATTTGTACAGTTCATTTCAAAATGTTTTAAACCTTATCACGCCGTTTGAAATAGAAATATTAATAATATTGTATCTTAATATGCAATACCCATTTCCCCATTCCCATATCTTAACTCTAGTATTCAGCAGTGATTTCGATTTTGATTAGAATTAAATCACTGCTGAACAGCAGTGATTTTGATTGCCGGGATATTTACAAAATATTATTTACGGAGACAAAATATTATCTCCATAAATTATTCTTTTACGGTACTAGGTGTCTATCTTAAAAATGTTATTAAATAAATTTCACTAAGTTCACTTTGAGTTCTAAAGATTTTTGGGTTAAAGTTACCTTGAAACCCTCGTCAACGGGGATGAAGAAAGTGTTCCTGCCGTCAGCATTCAAAACTTCTTTCTTTTGCAGTTGGTTCACTTTTTGGCGGAACGACCTAAATATAGATTTATGTGAGCAGTTAATTATTCAATCCTCATTGCACATATTTTTAATAATCAAGCGTTGATTTCCTTATTTTTAAAAGCTTATAAAAAAGGAGCGTAGACGAAGTCGCGGGCAAAAGCTAGTTAGCAATAAAAAAAAAGAAATATATATTTTTATAAACTGGGAAGATAGTTCTATTTTATTTTAGTTCATTTATGAACAATTTGAATTTTAATACAATAATCATTTTTGTTTTTGGCCTTCGAGCTTCAAATAGCTTTAGTACATAAATTACATTACATTTAAATATTTAAATATTGTATTTAATACACTAACTAGGTGGATTAGTATGAAGTTATTCTTGTCTTGATACAAGAATAAATTGGCACGCGAAAATGTGATTACTTGTTCAAGAAATGTTTACAATGAAATAAAAACTAAACATGCACATTTTTATTTTAATAGCATAAAATTAAAAAAATATAATTTCATTAATTTAATTCATTAAATTTTAATTAATAAGGATTAGATGTGATGCTTACCTTAATCTATGTGAGCCAATGTTGAAAACGTCTGAATGTTCCAAAAATTGATAGGCTGTTGGATTGTAGACGATAGAACTGACCGAGCTGGGCCCGTGAGGTTGTAAAGGCTGCAAGACTTGATCTATTACGTGTAGCACCTAATAATAAGTAAAATCAATTTAAATATTTTTTATTATATTTTGGTATTATTTTAAAAAAAAAAAATTTTACCTATTTGAAATAGAAAATGAACTGGCCCGTGTGAGAACACGTGATTTCAATTTGTTTTCAATTTATAATTATTGTTTTAAAATAATGCGGTGTCTTGTGTGCTTGCCTTTAGGTAATTTATAATTTATTTTTTCAAACGAAGCAATAGACTGGTGGTATAGATAACTCGAGCCTTGAAAAGTGGATTTCAATAGTCTGTGATACGTTCAAAAATGTTTATATAAAATAATTTATTGTAATAACCTGTCGCTTTCCGTTTCTATTGAGCGCTTGATACGATCTCGAGACATCTACTTTAGCGTTGTTCACGAAAATATCGTCGTGCATTGCGTCGCGACGTCTCGTCACCCACAAAGGCGGGTTACCTTCCAACTCACTTGATATCGAATAATCCAGATTCGTAATAGTAGTTGCTAAGTTTGCTGCAATCAAAACCAATTCTTAGTCGCAGACATTACTTATATAAAATATTTTTTCTATGAATCTAAGAAAACTGGAAAAATTTCAACATGACATGATTTTGTGTTTTTGCTTTCATCAAGCATTAAGAGTTGACTAATACATTCTTATGTACAGTGTGAGTGATATATTATACAGAATGACTGTTCACTTTACTTACATATGTGATAAAATACAAGAGAATCGTCCATATCACCCTCATATCTCTGGAACGCTTCGTTCGTAGGTGCGAATAATGTCACCTGCTTGTAGTGTAGTGTCATGTTGGCGACTACATTGCGTTCCAATAACGCCAGAAACTGGGGGAAAGAGGAAAAACACGATATTAATAATATGGCGATATATGGGCGACATTAACTTTATACGAGATGCAAGCGTTATAGTTAAAATTTAATGTTAGAGAAATTCAATAGAACACTAGTCAACAATAAACCGATTGCTCGTTTATAAGTTTTCTGGTTTAACCTCATCAAAAGAAATAAAGAAAATAAATGTTTATTTATTACATAAAGTAATATCTAGACCTACATACAAAGGAATTACATATACAAAATTTAAACACACAAATATAAAATTGAACAAAATTAAGTTGGAAAATCGTAACCCGCTCACTTTAATATTGCGGACGTAAGACACAATGTATAATAGAATATAACATAATTATAGCTTTTGCGCATAGTGTCATCAAGTGGACAGTCAGCCTGTATGACGACCTTAACATAAAAAAAAAATCGTGCAGCTGACATACCAATATTATATATTACAATCCTTATTGGACAACTTAGTTAACAATTTATTTGAACTCACATAACGTTTTTTATGGCACTCGAGCTAAAAAATTTATACTGAAAACCGTCACTTTATTAATTCGTTCCTTCGACCTACTTTTCCCCCTCTGGCTTCAGTATAAAGAACTGGTATCCCATGATAAAAGTATACCAGTGTTTCAAATGGCATTGTTGGATGGAAAGTGAGGAAACTAAAGGAATGCTAATAGAAATCACGCCCCTGCGGGCTAACAATAGTCCCCCGTGAGACGTGACAACGCTTCTCGATATGTACCTAGCTGTAGATAGCCTTTAGATTGACGTGTGATGAAGGTGAAGCTTGAATCTTTTGTTCGTAAAACAATGTTCCAGTATCGCATTAACACAAGTTACAAGTAGTTTGACCATTAATTCTTTGATTCTCTATGGAATTTGTCAATGAATATACGTAATTAAGCGGTGCAATTGAGTTCACTAACATAAACCGAGTTGTAGCTATGTAATTTACTACTAACAACAAAAGTTTTATAATAAATAATCGAGCAACGTGTATTTAAAACAAAAACGAAATAAAAAAATTCTACCACTAATGAAGTGTCCTTCTCCGGTGTAACTATGACAATAATTTATACTGCCGCAGCTCAGATATTATGTATAATATTTTAATATGAAGTAGTAAAGGCAGGGCACACTGTGTTTCGGAGTGATTTGGGTGGCCCTTTTGATGACAGTCACCATCCCCTTACTGAAGAAGACCGTGAAATAACAACATGTTTGCTGTTGCGTTTCGGTGAGTGAGTAAGGGATGCCAAATGCCATTTCCCTATCCCTTATCCGTAATTTTTTTTATGATCGGCAGCGTACTACCACCTATCATCAAGTGTACTGTCAGCCTGTCTGTCAACCTTAACATATAAATAAAATTACTTAGTACATTATTCAAATGAAAAATCCCAAACATGGTATTAGGGTTTAAAATTTTTTGGCATCAAAATATTAAAAAACTAATAATGTACACGGTTTTACCCGCCTTAACGTGGGTATGGTTGCGTTAATTTTGGACCCGTTTTCAGTTTCAGTCAAAGTTCAAATCCTTTCATGTACTGACTGTGTAAATTTCGTGCACTTTACTTTGTACCTACTAATGAGCGTAGATAATAAAGTTTCTTAGCTCCTTAATTATTTAGTCTGTCTCCTTAATTAGACGATGCATGAATATCTGTCTACATTAAAATTTATTAGTAAGAGGTATAACATTGGCTCCGCGCGAAACATTTGTTCAGGGAAATAATGTTTGCTTTTGTTCGTTTACAGAGATTCAATGTATACTTATGGAAACACAAACTTTCCCTATATTTTGTTAAGAATATTTTTCCATATCTACATAAAAATTTCAAAGCGTAGTGTTGAACACAAATTATGTAGAGTATGTGTTTTTATATGCATTTCTTTGTTCTGGTATCTATATACTTAGATCTAAAAATATAAAAAAATGAACGTATGACAAAAATATATAGGTACTTAAGCAGTAAAAATTTAAAAAAAATGTGAGTTTTTATTTTTCAAAACTTAAGGAAAAGGGGTGCGGCGAAGGCGCGGGCAAAAGATAAATCCTTATAAATCGAATTTGGTGATTATGTAATACAAATTAATCTTTATTATGTAAACTTTCCCTTTACGACTGAAGTTAATTAGTAATTTTAAATAGCTAATAATATGACGCAAGCAAACATGTAAGTTTAGGGCGGTTGGAAGTTTTCGTATCACACGTAAATGCAAATTGGGGTCTGTTGGGATTAAACCGACATGAGACTGGGAGTGATTATGCTGGCAAGTCGAGCATGACAGACGGGATGCACGTGCCGATGTTCGTTACAAACCACCGTCGGCTTACTATTATTTCATAAACCTAAATTGTACCTCTCACTAAACACCGAAACCAGATACAGACGTACAAACGAAATTACTATAAAAATAATAATTCGAATGATTGAAAATTCTATAATTACAATTCTACAAAAGATGTAATTAAATTTTTATTGTTTTATAAAATTCTTATATATATATATATATATATATATATATATATATATATATATATATATATATATATATATATATATATATATATATATATATATATATATATATATATATATATATATATATATATATATATATATATATATATATATATATATATATATATATATATATATATATTTAACGCTCATTATATAGTTTCTTTTCTATTTGCTTAGTAGCTATATAATGAAACTAAGTTTAAAAATTGTGTAAAGGCAATAATACCACATCAAGAACATATAATGTGGAAAATTGCCAAGTCTTGTTTTTTCACTACAAAAAGTTTGAGATCTTGTATAAAACTAAAAGTAATTTTTTTTAGTTAGTGTCTATGAGAGCACCCACTCATAACTTTGTTATAAATTGTTATATATATCTAATTAATTGCCTATCAACATTTATAGTGATCGTATCAATATTACACATCTTATTTCTATAAAATTTTTAATTGTAAAATAATAATTTACTAAACAGTGCACTTAAGAATAAAGTATTTTATTTAGTAGAATATGGCAACTTGTTACAAGTGAAAAACAATTTAAATATTTTAAGGGAAGAAAACAAAACGATATGGTCTTATTAGGACATCAGCTAGGCCAATCCATATTTGTACAAATATCAAAGATTTTGTCTTACATGTTTTTACTCATAATTGTACCCAAAGCAAAGTCATAAACATAAGTTTGCTTAACTTAAATAACTTCAAAGATGTATTCGAGACAAGTAAGTTGTTTGAATTATGCTTATGTGTTAGAAGAAGGTGTACTATAAATGTATGTACGAGGAGGTAGTATATAGTTTGCACACGCGTACAAATAGAATATTTTAGTAGTGGGAACGTGAATACGGAACACTAAGCTTCCGGTCCCAATGGTGACATGCACAAACGTGTCACGAGTTCTGTTTACTTACATACCTACAAATATTTATGCCATAAATGCGAATTCTCTGTTTGCTATATAATTACATTGTCATAGATAAACAACTGAATCGAGCAAATCAACACTGTATTTATTAAAATTTATATTTAGGTACCATACTTTATATTTATTATGGTATATTTAGGTACCAGGTACCATTTATATTTAGGTACCATTGTCATCTTGGCTTTTTCCGAAACCCTGGTAAATTTAAATTAATAATGACGATCATAAGAGTTTCTTGTAGAAACCTAATTGATAAATAAATATTTTGATTTTGATTTTTGATTTCATAACGCAATGGTCATAATATAGTCCAGTAACTATATACCTACATTTTTGACTTCCGATAACTATAAACGGTAGGTGAAAAATGTTTCAGACGTAAATTATAGAGCATAAAAAAAGCAACAAAAGAGTATTTCATCAAAATTTTCGTATCTCAACGGAGAGTCGAATTATTGTAAAAAAACTGAATTAAACGCTTTTTTCATGATGGCGGAAAATGCAACCAGGAAATCTTGGTCGAGTTTTTCAAGTTAAGCTTTTCTAGGTCTCCCCCACGTAATATCCAAAATTTAGCTTTCCCGGTTTACTTTCTTTTCTTTATCGTTGATTCCGACGTAATGACTGGAGTAATAATGGCAACTGTTTTATGTATTCATAGATACTATGAGTTAATAGCGGGTTCGTCCGATTCCCCTTTTCCCCTTTTCTCATTATATTTTTATCAGGCGCTGAATTTTTTATTGTTAGATTCTCTTTCGGGTATAGACTTTTTTTACTGGGTGTGACCTATTCTGTATCCCTAATAATAACGTCTCTTTAAAAAAATTTCCCGATGAAACGATAAAATTAGTACTTAAATTTAATATAGAAATAAATTGAAAGTTTTTTTGTGGTTGCAGTGCACACTGCGGTTGGCAGTAATACATTAGTCAACCAAACTGACGGCAGTACCTAACCACCCCTTTACAGAAGACTGAATCGTTATTTCACATTTTGCAAAATAACGGCTCTTGTGAGAGAGCCCATAACACTACTAGATGGGCTTTGTATAAAATATTGTCGACTGGCCCTTCTGCCTGATTGTAAGAAAGTTCGAAAGTAAAGATTTCTTTTACAAAATAAACACTGGGCTCGTAGACCTTTAGGGTTTAGCGTACGGCTCAAAAAATTAAGTGGGTTATATTATAATGGAATGGAAGTTAATGAGATCTCTTCAACTAGAACGAAACGGCTGAACACATTTTCATAAATTGTAGCTAAAACTATCTCGATGATCGTTTGGGAGCTACGATGCTACAGACAGACATACAGATAAACATATACACAGGTCAAACTTATAATACCTCTGTTAGCTACGAGCATCGGGGGTTAAAAATAGATATCAACGTATGAATGAACACGTTGAGAAAGTTGAATAAAGATTTTTCTTTTTATCAATACTGCATTTGTTTCTAATTTTAGAATCGGTTAAGTTTAACCTAGACAATAATATGCTAAAATGACGCAATAAAATAGTAAATGACGCAACAAAATAGTAAATGACGCAGTAAAATGCTACGAATGCAAAGATTCGATTGCTACGAGTAGGTATGTTCCATGCAAGCACAAAATTCTACCGTCAAACACTCGAATGATTAAAACAGATATATTAATTTTGTAGCCTTTTAATGATCAATTACACGTGTGGTTCAGGTCCAGCGCTACATTAGCTTCATTACGCCCCAGAGACATTTATATATTGAAAATGTAATTAAATAAATGATTAATTACTCTTTTAAATGAGAATATAATGTAAATATCGAGTTAAATTATACGTGGTCAGATAGATCGGAGAGTTTATAGTTTAACCATATTATGTTAAGTGATTTATGTATACCTATTTATAATTACGCTGAAGTCTTTTTTGTTTGAACACTAATCTATGGAAGAATTGCGCCAATTTCGGATATTTTTTTGCCTTTGATAGCTCTTTCTTTAAGAAGTTTAAAGGCAATAATAATTTATAAACATCGTATCACGACTCTTGATAGCCAAAAAGTCAGAAATTCTTTCTGGAAATTCTGCTAAATGGTGTAACAGCGCGAAAAGGCGTTGCGATGGATGCGACTGAGCATTACTTAGCCAGAACAGTGAAAATGTGCCTATGTAAATGTGAAAAACGGCGACTAAATCCGCGTGGTACAGCTGTTAAATTTATACGCTTATTAAATTTTATATCTATACATGAATAATTAAGGAAATCGATTTAATATTTACCGCAAATTCATGTTGGTACAGTACACTCAGTAGAAATGAGCCACATAAATATTGATTTTAATAAATTTCAATGAAAATTTAAGTGTGAATGTAATGTGAATCTAGTATGAATCTAATGTCTAAAAATAAACTAACCTCCACTTGATGGTAGGTGGTTACCATTGCCTTAAGTACACAAGCAACAGCGCTTTCCTGCAGGAATTTGTAAAATTTTGTATAATTATTGTAAGTTGATTGTAAGTATCTTCATTTCACCTTCATAAGTTCAATTTGTAATGTAATGTATTTTAAGCTGTAAGAATATTTTTGTTGGGTTTGTTCTACCTACATTATAATAACTATAATTTGTAAAACAATAAGAAAAATATTAAAATTATAAGAATAATAATGCAATAATCATTGATATAATATAATTTGATATAAAGGTCCATATTTAATTACGTTCATTCGTTTACGTCTGTGATGTGGAAATGTGAAGCAGTGTTTAAACATTAAAGTGTATTTATATGTATATTAGATGAACCAAGACACGAACACATTTCTTACAAGGCATATAGAGAAATTAGAGGCAAGACCTCTTATTACTCTGGCCTACCGTTTGAATGCTTTAAGCTTATTCACTCTTGAGTAAACAAAGCGAAGGAACGCGTAATTAGTACCTAGAGTAGCGAATGGAGAGTTTTCGTTAGTACTAATAGATAAAACACATTTCTCAGATAAAATAAGAACTGAAGATAGAGCCTTGTGAACGGCAGAGTGAAAAATAAAATTTACCGTTTCCTGTCAGGGAGAGGTCATACTTGTTTTATAGAAAAATGTTTTTAATTTTTTACAACTGGCTGAAACATGGTGTAGATTTTGGAATCCCACTCGTGGAGCACTTTCATTTGATATCCCAATAGGTTTCTGAAGAAATTTTTTTTAAATGATAACTGGAAAATGTACCGGTGGCGGACATCCACACAAATCTTAAAATACTTACAAAGACTCCTACTAAATTAAAAAAAATTCTATATGCCTGCAGTCAGGTTCTAGCAAATCAAAAGCATCTTATTTAAGAGTAGATTTTGTTATTTTTTTTTCTGGTACAGAAATTTATTTTTGTTATCACACAAATGTTTTTGTTTACAACGAGCTGTTTAAAACAAAATATACAACGAGCTGACCCCGCGAACTTCGTGCTGCCTCAGAATAAAATCCACTAACGCGACTTTTTTATGTATACTCGTAGATTTGCAGAAAAAAATTGCACCCCGTGCGAAGCCGGGAGCGGGTAGCTAGTGTTTATATAAAAGGACACTTAATATGCAATTTGCTTTTTGTTACATAGGTACCATTAAAATTAATAAAAGGAAAGTAAAATCGCAAATTGTGTGAAGAATTTCAATTTATCTTAAATGAGATAATACCTACTAATTTATTCCACTTCTGAATTAAATCTTCTCGCTGTTACTCATGAAGCGTCAGAGTAATGTTAACTCGGCAATTTAAAGAGCTAAATAAATTAATACAACTCCACGATGTAAAATATGAAGTTGAAAATTAATTCCGTTTTATGAGAACGACTTTAATTTTATTGCAGCAGAAGGAGGCAAATAAGTTACTTTCATTTCCGAGATGAGGGCGCTAGCGTCGTTACTGTTTTTTAATAACATTTATTTTATTTTGAATTTTGCAAAAAGATAAGTATAATTAAAATTATAAACTAACCCCTGACTTTCTATCGAGCCCAAAACACGTTATATCTGCTGTAAGTTGCTGAGGTGATGGGGGTCCCGCAGACTACTGGATGCTGCAGCATCAGGTCAAGCGTACCATGGTCAAGGAAATACCACCGAAGTAACAGTAGGTATACCAAATTTCACATCATGCGAACATGTGGAAGTTAGTGAAATCCTTTCGTTAACAAGGAAAGGGTCTTCAAACGCCTGAACATAAGATCTTCATAAATTATAGCTATGAACGATCCCGATCCCATCACGTCAGCTTTAGAACAAAAAAAACAGATCAAAATCAGTCCATCCGTTCGGGACAGACACACACACGTCAAACTCATAACCAGTGCCGTAAATAGCCTTTTTTGCGCCCTGTGCGAGCTTCTATAACTGCGCCCTTGTTTTTTTTTTAGATATTATAGGTACCCTAGATAGAGCAATGCTATATATAGGCCTACTTTATTTCATTCAGGTTGATAAAATAAAGCACAAAGGAACTTGGTGTTGGTGGACCAATTATCTAATATTTTGGAAGAAAAATCTATTTTTTTAAAGAACTCATGTAGGTGTGGGCAAACAAGCAGACGAGCCATCTGATGTTAAGTGGACACTTCGCCTATTATACCACCTACTGTGTCTGCCAAAAAAATTAGCTCGATGTTTTATCTAATTTAATAGACGTTTTTGATGATACTGGCATGTAGGTACGTATGTGTTGGAATCGAGCACTATAGGGGCGCAGTGGGAACTTATCAGGAGCAAACCGAAAAAATAATAGTCCTGCCTGGTCTGTCCATTCTTGCGCCCCCCCAGGGTCTACGCCCTGTGCCTGGGCACCGGTGGCACTGCCCTATTTACGGCACTGCTCATAACATCCCGTTTTTGAGTCGGGCGTCGGGGGTTAAAAATATGTATTATTGACGAGCCCATTGGATAAGTGGTTCCTTTACGCTCCGTCTCAGAGTTCCAGGGTTAGATTCCCAGCAGGGTCAAGGTTTGTGTATTATAAATTGCATATTCCACATTTTGCGGTCGCATTTTGCAGTGCATACAAAAACGAAAAATATGCTTTTTCTGAAGCAGAGGCAAAAGCTATATATAAAATTATTTTAAAGTTTTCACCATGTTTTGCATAAACTGTTACAATCTCGGAAAAGTGACAGTCATCGAAAAATAAATACTTTAAAATGTAACATGATTTTTTCGATTCGACACAGAAATATATTCTGACACAGACACGAAATTTTATTCCAAACAATATTATCGTTTTTATAAAATTCTACTTTTTGCGCAGTATTTACAATGAAATTCAATTTTATTTGATCACTTCATTTCATGAAATATATTTTGGTCGTCCAGCTGGCTGATGGATTAATATTAATATAGAAATTTGAAATCTGCTAAAGTAATAACAAGTAGTTATTGTTGAACGAAATATTATGTTTTATTAAAGTTGTCCTTGTGGTTTTTATTAAAAGCTCTTTGAGTGTTTGACCTTGAACATGTTGACTTACGACAAAGACTAAGACGCAGACGGTAAATGACCTTTGTATTATGTATACCCTTATTGACATTATTGTCTATCTTTACCACTACAATGAAATACAACGGAATACAAAGTAATGACAAATCAACGGAATTTTAAAATAAAAAAATAAATAATGTGATGTCAAGAATTCCACTTTAATCAACAGCATTGTCTATTGACCACCGTGAAATTACAGCACGTGTGCTGTTATGTTTCAATGAGAGTAAAGGATACCTGAACTCGCTTTCCGGTCCCCACACAAAGTTAGCATGCGTTTTTTGTGTTTATATTTGAAATTTTGAAAAAAATAAGCTGAATTGGTCCAACAGTTCTCGATTTACAAAAACGTTTAGCGATTAATTTTTTTATAAGATACTAGCTGCTGCCCGCGACTTCGCCCTTATAAACTAACTTATAACTTTGTAAATATAGTACATATACACTAAGATTTATTGTTTAAAATGCCCCCATCTCCTATCTCATGTTAGTTCTGTAACTATAGAACCAATTCTGTGTATTTTAACGAAATAAGGGGTCACAGGGATATTTGACTTGTGAAATAGGGGTAACAGGTTTGTTTCCCCAATGAAAAGGCGCCTCGCCGTCGGCGCCAGCAACCAATGGAATTGGCAACATTTGAGAGAGCATTGCCCTATTTACAGGGGTTGTGTCATGCTGAGTTAATGACATTTTCTAAAGGAAATACAAGTGATTGCATTTCAAGACAGCTTATTCATTAGCGATTAAAAACAAATACAAAAATAGAGCCTCTTGACATGAAAACTGTTTTTTCAATTAAATTGATACTTTTTCATTTAAAGTGACGGGTATTTAAAATTCGCCAAGATTTAAAACTTCTTACCGGAGCTAAACTTCATTGAAATTTTTTTAAGACATTTTTATTCTTTTATGAATTCAAAAACATGATAAAGTTGTCGTCGGTAAAGCGAATTAAAAAGTAAAACAAACTAAAAAACGGGGTGTGACTGTGTCGTGGACACGGCCATATGTTGTACCTGAATGTATGTTACGAGTACTCAGTATATTTCCTTTGAGCGTTCTTTTACTTTTAAAAAAAATTTTAAAAACAAAATGAAAATAAGAAATGCTATATATAAAATCTCTCTGTTATAGGATGTACATCAATAAGTGCTTAAGTCAATCATACAATAATTAACGTTGTCAAATAACAAACCAGCCATTTTTCATTCTCAATTAGTATAATACAAGTTGTCTACACCACCAGTTGTAAGCGATTTAATTTAACCATTTACAAGTTATTTAGATAACAATAATTTGGATTCCATTTAAAACAACTGTTTTTGTTACAAATAATATAAGCATTATCTTTTGTAGAGGAAGTAAAAATGCGCGGTTCATTTAGTTGATTACCGCCTACCCAAGTACGAGTACGCTTTTGCTGGAATTTCATTGTGCTTAATGTCTAAGAAAGTCTCTTATTATTATTTTAACTTTTATTTAGATATACATTAAAGAGGTTTTTTTTATGTTAAGGTCGACAGGCTGACGGTCCACTTTAAGGTGGGTGGCAACCTCCGCCTATAACACAAGCAACGCCACAGGTGCTTCATGTGCGCTGCCGATAAGGATCGGGGAAGGGATGGGGAAAATCCGCTCTAGTATCCCTTACCCTTGTTATTTCTTGGTGGTCTTCTGTAAGGGGGTTGGTAATTTAATTCCCTTTCTTACACGATTTACATTATTTGCCTGCTGGTAGTTAACTGTATTACTTATTACTATTTTAAAGCACAGCTTTAAGCTATTTTAAGCAGGCACGCAGCTCCTTCATGAAGTTGAGCCAGCTTCTCTGCAACCGTTCCTTCGATATTGTGACCCGTATGCGCTTGGTCCGGTGCTACGTATTCTCTGTGTTGAACGGGGTTGAGATGTGGGTATACGGGCTCATGCTACGGGTGTCTTGGACAGATCGGATAAGGAACGAGACAGTTTTGCAGAAAATGAAGAAGAATGTTGAGGTTTTGAAAACTATAAAAGTCAGGAAACTGGAATACTTTGGACATATCATGCGCGGCGACAAGTATAATCTCTTGCATCTGATCATGAAGGGGAAAATACAAGGTAGACGCAAGCCGGGCAGACGACGTTCTTCTTGGCTCAAGAATCTCCGCGAATGGTATGGACAAAGTACTACATCGCTGTTTCGAGCCGCACAACTCGAGCGTTAAGATAGCCATAATGATAGTCAACCTCCGATAGGAGATGACACTACAAGAAGAAGAAGAAGATTTTAAAGCACATTTAGGAAAATTAACAAGTTTAATTTCCTGTCGTTAGAATTTCATTTACGTTTTAATATAACTCTAAACATACACTACATTCGCTCTTATCAGACAGGTAAGTACGAGTATGTTGTTACTGTTATGTGGGCATCCTTTGTTCCTGGGGGCCGCGCTAATAGACATTTTTCGCATAATTACATTATAACCCTTGAAACCTTTTTAGTTAACGGGGCTTTTCATACGAAAGCAACCTTCATCAGTCATATCCCTACATTATGGTAGTACCTAATTTTATTATTTTCATAACGTTTTTATTCATTCATAATGGTACAGAATAGTAATGGTATAGCAATAATTTATTACTAATCAAATTAGTTTTACTAATGCTGCATTTCGCAGTCTTTTGGTCAGCCCGTCTAACAGCAGTACAGACACATGAGAAAACTTTAAAAAAATACAAAAGCCTTCAACTTCATCCATAAATGGCTGCTTAAAATAAGCTCTACTCACAAATCTATCTAAAAACTATCTTAATTGATGGTGATAACTATCAGTTAAACCATAAGGGAAGTGCATCAAGTGCATGCATGCATGTGCAACTTAAAACTAGACGCTTGGTTTATTTATTTAGAAATTATTTTATTAAAATTTATTCTTTAGTGGCCAGCAGAAATAGAACTTTGTACTGAGTGTGGCATTTTAATCACTCAACGAACTCGTCAAATCTTAACGATCTTTTAAAAAACACACTATCTTTTAAAACACAGTCATTTCAGTTTCATAAGCTCACAGGGCCTTTGTATTTAGAGGAGGTATGCTTCGCCTACATAGGAGGTAAGTTTAAATAGAATATTATAATGGGTAACTACAGAACAATGCCACACGCAATTTGATTTCCTAATTCAACTAAAGCGATAAGGTGCGCCACCAGAAAAGCAGGATGCTCTTTCTGCATAATACAAGTACGTGAATAGATAAGTACCCTTTCTAATTAGGGCGCACAGAAGCTCCGCAATCTGTGATAACAGAACGCAAACCACAAATAACAGAGAACAATGCAGACTAATAAGGTACCGCTTGGGGGCAACAACTCTGCGCCTAGCACACAGAGCCGACTCGTTCTTGATATTATCCTTAAACTATATTTAACACATTTCTCACTTTTCCTTTTATCTTGTTTTATTTTTAACCCCTGACCCCCAACGCAAAAAACGACGTAGGTATGTGTCTGTGTATCTAAGACTATATTATGTGTGATGACGGTCAAAATCGGTCCATCGCACGTTTTCCGTTTGAAAGCTAACGTAATAAGTAAATAAATATATTTTTTCTTAAAATATAATATTTATTTAGCACCATCTGTTACCGAGTAGATATCCAATGAAATTTTATTCATTCTTCTAAGTCAATCATATTACAAAGAAGCTGTTTATTTTACTAAGAATAAATAATTAAATGCACAAATTATCTCCTCTAAGCCTGTTCAAATACAAAATACGAGCCATGAAATCACTACTTCACAGATCATATCAAATATTAAAATAGCTTTGTTATTTATGAAACGAAGAATGTTGGATACGTTTGCCCGGGGAATATCGCGATAAGATTTTTTCAACGTAAATATTTTATGGAACCTTTGTTCGGCGAAATGTTTAATGTAATAAGTAAAAGATAAATTCTATTTTCTTATAATACAGTTAAAATTTGGCGTAGAATATTTGTGCCGGATCGCTAGCAACCTGTTTTCATTTATGTAAAACATAATGAAGTGTTTTGCTTGAAATTAATAAATATTCTGCAAGAATTTTTCCTCTTCACTGAATCAAATAGGAATCGAAATATGATCGCCCGTAATTATACTGCGAGCGGTTGCTGTAATTATTCAAACCACAAGTCTGTCATTAGAGCCGCTTCCCGTCCGCAATGACAAAATTCATTTAATAACGCGCTACCGAGAGCATCGTCCTTAAAATTGTGTAGATATTTTGAACTAGAAGATGAATTAAAGTTGACTTTACCGTGCACTACAAAGTCAAGAGGAACTTGGAATTGTTTTGCGAATACTCAGTAATTTATGACTTTTTGACTTGACTGAAAAGATAAATAAGTTTTTGATTTTATTGAACGGTAGTCTCAAAGTAGATTACTCTAAATTTGAGTTTTAATGTATGATTTATTGTAAACCAGCCGTAGGCAGGTACGACTGAAGCTAGAAGCGGGTTACTAGTATTTCCACATACAAAAGAACTCATTCAAATCCCATTAAGAATAAACGCCACAAATCGATTGTTAGCGTAATTCGTGTCCATACATTATAGGTTACACGGTACATTAGACTTATTCGACTATCACTTACTTGTACATTGTTTTAGGTGCAACGTAACGCACCCAACCCCATTGTTTAGTGTTTATCGACAGTTACACAAAGAGAGTGCTTATGTATGGTGCAGTGAAAGATCAAATGTAGGTCGGTTGACGCCATAAAGTAAACATGGGACCAGCCTTCACTCTTTCACGCAGCCATTTCCTCAACATATACTGTTGGGAGTGACATAAAACCTAACCAAAGTGCTGTGATTCACTTACAGTTATTTGATATTTCGTAACGTGATATTTTTCAATTTTACCCAGAAATACGTGTAGCAGTATACAGGATAAATGTGTACTTGTCAGTTGCTTGTCTAAATCCGAAAAGGTCAGGCTTTAATTTAGTTTGGTACCAGGAACTGTGAATGTAAAATCATATTTTTGAACATATCTAGTAAATTATTTCTCAATTTAAATTTTCTTATAGAGGTTTTAAAAATCCCCACAAAAAAAGTGCGGATTTAAAAAGGATTTATTGAAAACGTTATATTATACTAGTTATATATAACTAATGTTATATTAATACCTAATGATAGAGTTGTTAGTCAACTCGACCGAAACAATTAGATTTTTGACCAAGTACTTACTGTACAATTAGAAGTTACGGTAAGTACAGTCGAATACCTACCGTAGCTTGATTTTAGGAGTCTGGATTTGCTTATGATTATATTTAAGTTATGATCACTATGATCACTAAAAATAGATCATATTTAAGAGATAACAGTGTGAAAATTAGTTTACCTATTTTCTGACAAGAAACTAATATCAGGAATAACAAAACATGTAATCGTAAAATTATTGTTTTACAATCTACAGATCAAAACAGCGGTAAGCGAGGAAAGTTTGTGTTTTACACAAAAAATTGCATAACAAATAAGTGCAAAACAGAAGGGGTAAGTTTACTTGTTGCAACATTGTATAGGTAACAATAAAATTGAAATAAATTCTTGTATATAACTAAAACGAGTATAGATAAGTATATTGAATTGATATCGTTGAGTTATCGATAAAATCGGAACGCTCTCCCCTCTTCAATAACAACGTGTGAAATTGTTTATTTCAACACGGATTTAACAATCCTTTTGTTAGCGAGAAATGTAAATGTACAGGATTACATTGTGAAGCCCTAATCTTGATCCGAAAGCGTTTACAAAGCGTCAAATGCAAAAGTGACTATATACGTTAATCAGATTAAATTCATTGTGTCTACCCAGCAGGAGACGCATATGACATTTTTACAAATAAAATCCACCCCTGAGGAACTACTGAATTGGGTATTACTAGGGTTGAAATGTAAGCATTTATTGTGTTTAAGAGCTTTTATTGCCATTTTATTTACAATTTAATTTGATGCTAAAACACAATCTCACGAAAGAGAAATCGTAACGAGTTCTTTTAAAGTATTTCCCCATACTGCGTTATATAAAAGGGATAACTCGCCCACGAAATTTCTACTTCAAATATTGCTTTCCGGGTATTCGTGAGGAATTCTTTGATGAAAATTTTCTTCTAAAATATACTCATAATCTCTGGTATTGAGATTTATGAAACATATTTTTTTACAGTGTATTTCTCTATGTTTATTTACTTTGCTAAGAAATATTTTAGTACAAGATTATTGTAGATTACAAATATTTAGAGAATTTGTTTTGAAACATTTTTACCAAGCATATTACAATTGACAAGATTTAAAATCACTGAAACCACAAAAAATACTTAAAGTATATACTTAAAAAAAAAATCACAGACTTCTAATAGTCACAGGCGTCGGTCGCAGGAAACATAATAACTGCGTAAAGCAGTTATTGGGGCACTCCCTTACTGAAGACCAGTGTAGAATAAAACAGCGGTTGTGTTTCAGTAAGTGAGTAAGAGTTGCCAGACCATTTTCCTGTCCCTTCCTAATCCCTCGTTCTTAATCCTGCTGCGGCCGACAGTGCACTTGCAGCACCCAGCAGCAGCAACGATAGCCACCTACCATAAAGTGGACGATTAGCATGTCTGACGACTCAAAGATATAAAAATAAAAATAATAATTTAAACTGTTACATTCTAATCCAGACAGACATATAGGTAAATTCTTACATTAAGAGCGGGTATAAAGAGAAATAGCCAATCCTAGATTTGAATTTTATCTAAGTAAACAAAGTCTAATTTAATTAATTTTTTTAAATAGATAAATACATTATAAATGAAACTGACGACTGTAACAGAAAACATATTATAATGAAATTTTCTCGATAGAAAATAATCACCAACGTCTCATTTCCATCGATTTTAGTTTTATTTTCAAAATGACACACATTACAAAGCTAAAAGTGTATCAGTAATTTCACTTCACATATTATCTAAGGCTGTATGTAACAATTTTTCATTTGACATTGTAGTTTACGAATAATTAATATTTAATACTTTTGACACATTTCTTTATTCAGCGAGATGCGCTATCTTCCGTCGCATGTTGTGCGTAGTTCTACGCATTTTGTGTCACTGTCATGTCCAAGGGGCCACGCGGGTGAAATTACAAATTTTGTTTGCTTTATACGCACTCTTAAGTACAGTCTCTAGTATCTTACAGAGTATAATGTATACTACATAACTATGTTAATCATAAAATATAATAAAAATGGCGTTACCATTATTAAAATCGTGAGCTTTGTGAAGGAAATTGTTTTATGACTTCGTCTTGTTTTTGTTGTTATGTCAAGACAGTAAATTGCATTTAAAATTTGTAACAATCCACAAGGCAACTACAGGAAAATGGGCAAGAGATTTCAGTCCTGTTAAGATTAATTTGATGGAACGTCGTTCTGTCTTGAAACTTGTTGAACATTTCTAACTCCATTATAATATTAATTTTGTCTTATTACAGGGAATTATTTATAATAGATGTGAGAACTCTAAATTGAGATAATTATATTATGTATTTCGAACTCTTCGAATTCAATGGTTTTAACTTGAATTACTTATGTATATTTATATACTTGACCACAGATTAATCAATAGTTACTTATCTAAGTCAATAGTGCGTCCAGTTAATAGGCAAAGGATCGAAGCTAAATCTATCATATAGATACAATGTAGAGGTTTAAGACTTCATTGTATCTTCGGAGATTAAGATTCATGAGATGTTTTCCTTCAAAGCAGTGATACATAAATAATAGATCAGGGGGGATTTTTTTTTCGTATTTTATAAATAAAAAACTTCAGTAAAATATCTTCGGTTCTATACTAATATTACATAGAGAGACCATTTTGTATGTATGTAATGAATAAACTTAAAAACTAAATAGACCTATTTTAAAAATTCTTTCATCTCTAGAAAGCTATATTATCAGCGTGTTACATATTAGGCTCAATTTTAATAAAAATAAAAAAAACGCGGGCGTAATCGCGTGCAAACGTTAGTATAATATATTAATATTATTGCCTTTTAGAAGTTAATACAGAGTAGATCTCTTTCCAAATAGACACGTGAAAGCAACTTTAATCGCGAAGTTACTTCATAAATTTATTTCAAGTAAACAGTTCCCTGTGGAACAAATTTACTGAAATACAACATCGATGTTCACTCGCTATATATAATACAGAAAACGTATTTTTATTTATCCACTAATGTTCCGTTCCGACATATGTCACTGTTCATTCGCTAGACAACAATTGTTTAGTGAATTGTGAATGGGCGCGTCTTCAACTAATCTTCATATGATTGTTATCAAAAGATTTATTCGTTGAAACCAGATTGAAGTAATAGAATGTTGCAAAAGGGGAATACAATGAGGCTTTTTAAATTGACGTTTAGAATTAACGAGTTTAATGCAGAAACCTGTCTTAAATAAATCTTGTTAAAACGGAATATTGTTGTGTAAACAGAATTGGGTGTATTTTATGAAATATGAATTAATATTGAAAGTTTAAAGAGGGTGAATTATACCCGTAAATGCCGTATATAATTAAATTTATATATTACTAGCTGGCGCCCGCGACTTCGTCCGCGTTGAAAAAGAAAAAAGTAGCCTATCCTGTGTCCCGTACGTCTAAATGTTTATCTAACAAGTTTCATGAAAATCAGTTGACTCGTTTGAAAAAAATTGTAAAAATGGTCAATTTAGTTTCAGTATAATGTATAGAGCCTATAAACACGATATCTCTGAAAACAAAGTAACTTACTCCATGACCAACCCTTACACATTTATTATTAGTATTGATTGATGATGATTATAATATCGTCTTTCAGATGTAGATCACAAAGGGCAGTAGATAGGTCGTCACGGTACATTTTACGGTAGATGGCTACTGTCGCCTAAGGACACAAGCAACATTTGTTCCTTGTAGTTCAAGGGAATGCAGTGTTTTTTTATCGACCCTGCAGGATTTTTTCTATAATATTTTAATTATTGTGATATACCCTGTCCCGTGTAACTACTTTTATTCTGATAAAGTCGGTTGCCAGCCTGTCCACTGTCCTTAATCATATAAAAAAAGAGCTAAGTATTTTTTAGAAATTTACTACATGTCAGTTCATAATTAACTTTACATTGAAATTAGAAAGCATAGGTAAGTTCGCAAAGTAGAATAAAAAAAGTACAAATTAATCAATAATTTAACCATTTTTATTTTATTTTATATTCGCTGAAACGAAATAAGAACTTCCCTCAAAATGTCATGGCTATTTCAAAGTTCATTTAACACGGTTTAAAGTTATACTTGCAATTTTATTCTTGAAATTTAAACTTGCAAGATATTTTACAATTTCGCATTCAGTTAAATCAGTTAAGAAGAGAATACAAGTCAAAACCCACTTAATTAATGAGAGGAAAGTCAAGAAATTGTTCCAGTTTGTTAGGCTCATTTGTCGGCACATAAACCGTTGCTGAATCAGCGCGCTTTCGGGACATTATGCTTATTATTTTAAGGAAAAATGAGAGAGAATTTTTATTTATAGAACAGAACAACGTCTAATTTAAAAATTCCTAGCTCTAAAATGTTTCATTCATTAATACGTTCAATGATCTGATGTTCGTTATTAGAAGAGAATAAAATCAAAATGAATGAATAAAATAAGAGAATACTTTTGCTTTTGCTCTATGAAAACTAATGTAAGATAACTACAGAATATTCCCAAATGCCACAAGACGAAATTTGCATTTTCCCTTTGCCAGGAATATAAAATACTTACAGGACGATGAAATAGTTGGCATAATATTAAAAACTAGTAGTCTGTCATAAGGCAACCAAAAGCATTTTTTTTCTTCATATTTACACCTATCTACAAGTCTTATATTTGTTGTTAGTATGTTGTTGTAATGTATTTGTTTATAGTTTTCATTTGTGAAAACTGTATCAAAATCCATTGAATGGTTAAGAGGAAATTTCATTTCATATAATGTACCTGATTCTATAATAAGGAAATTCCGCTTTTTAAATTATTATATAATAATACAGTTTTATACATGAAATCATTCAAAGGTTATCATAGTTTATCAAAACTATGATAAGACTTCTTATAATATCGCCTCTTTTTTTATACTTGAGTATACGAAAATATTTAAATATTAAAAACTAAATCATATATCGACCTTATTAACAAACACTTACTTTTTTTAAAGAGAAAGTATTCTAGATAACGAATTAAACCATATCAAAACAGCTGTATTCGCAACGATTCAAACGAAGCTTATCTGTGCGAAGCTGATACCATTTTTATGTATAAACTTTTCTATTTTCATTTAATATATATCTAGAATAAATGTCTCTTCAAAGCGAAATCCGTATCGGTTGTAAAAGAAATCACATTGGGCCAACCAAATAGCTCAAGGGATACGGGATATTGGAACTGACATAGAAAAATAAGACTGCTCAAAGAAACAAAACAATCGAATTCTTTCGCTAAATGACATCGCGAGGAAAACTTGTGAGCAAGTGAAAAAAAAAACGACTATAAAGCTACCTTTCTCATGAGGGCTTTCAATAAAAAAAAACCCTTACTAAAGGTTTAATTTTATCACCTGCAATCAATCAATGCGTTAAAAGAAAATTTGTTGAATCGAAACGGTATAAAGATATCGATGGGCTATTAGGGAATACGTGCCAATTGTGTAAGTCACGCTGAATAAGGCCATAAAACAGGAGGCGTGAAGAAATCCAACTAGATTTATTCAGACGATTTACAGGATATTTCATCGCGCACTGAGATTTTATTTTATTGGAATTTTCGATATAATACGAATATATTCAATTTGGAAAAGCTATTAGAAAACATCAAAAATTTTAACTGGTACGCTTGAATAACCAACAAAATTTATTGTTATTGATTTTGTTGATCACGTTTTATCAATCAATACTAATAATAAATCTGTAAGTGTAGGTATTGTATGTATGTATGTTCCTCCATAACTTAAACGAATTAACTGACTTTCATTAAACTTGGTAGATAAACATTTAGACATACAGGACACAGGATAGGCTACTTTTTTCTTTTTCAACGCGGACGAAGTCGCGGGCGCCAGCTAGTATTCTATAAGTTTTGACTATTAAATAAAAATTGATAAACTAATAAAAGACTAAAATAACATATGACTAATTTGTCTGCAATAAATTATTATTATTATTATAGTGGGGTAGAAAGCACATTTGAAATTTAAATTGTGAGAAGCAGAAAATAATTTGTAAGTTTTATATTTTATTTAATAGCTTAACCCAGTCATGCTCTGCTGTGCTTTTTTTTCTTGGTCTCCTTTAAATCTTTGGAATAAAAAGTACATATATTAAAACATTATTTTGCCAAAATGTAATAAAGTGTAAAAATTTCAAGTTATCCATTTTTCAAGTACTTACTTGTTGCACTTTCAACAACAAACACTGCAAAGGTGAACTGAATTTATTTTCTAAACAATTTCCGGATCTGCAAATGCGTCGCTTTTGCAGTCCGATTAAAAGTTGGCGCCGAGGTGTCGCGACGACGTGAGAGCCTTCTTGGCGCCAGCAGGGATTCTGGCAAGATAAACTTCACTTCAGGGTGAATGCCCTCAAACAACCCCAAATCTTAGTCGCACAAACAAGGGAATTGGGGCACTGAACACTATTTCATACTAGGTATAAACTATTTTGAAATAGTATAGCTTCAAATTTTGTGAAAATCTGAGTTCCGTTTACAAGTTCGCTTTCAGAGTCGAGCGAAAAGACAAATTTTGTGAAATAAATGTAATTAATATAGTTTCTTAAATACTTTTCAACGTTCATAAATAAATATTTTCAGTACACTGCTAGTAATAAAATAAATGAACAAAAAAAAACTGCAATTTTCAAGAACGTCTCGCTCATTTAATTATTCTGTCATCGAAATTCACTCACTATAATTTAATTGCTTATTGCCATATAAATTAACTTAGGTACTAATTAAATCTCTTAAGTTATGTTGGTGACTTTTCTTTGTTTATGGAGAGTAACCTGAACCAATCCATAGCTGGTTGAGCGACATTGTGCTTTCTTAGAAGATCTATAGTTATAGACCACTTTCAGCGGCATATGATTTTCAACTAATATAACGCTACATGAAAATACACAATCGTGTATGCCACTTTAACAATTCAGTGTAAAATCGCAGAACCGCTAATTCCTCGAGTGTAAATCTGATGTAGCTCGAGGGGAGGATATTACCGATTAAATTTGCACGAACAATCGTCCGGGACTTTGTTCGGCTGATTAGACCTCGATTTCCGTTCCAAATAAAACATTGGGCCGGTTGACTTTTGTTTCCGTATACGCACGACCTGCACAACCCTTATAACATTCGTTAATAACAAAGCAGCTACTGTGATAACCTTAACGAGCACTCTCTATGCGTATGAATAATGAACGGGGTCTAATTATTTTAAATTTTCATTGCGCGACGTCTGACTTAATAATTTCCGCCTTATTGTTACTTATAACGGAAGGAAAATTATCGGTAAACACTAACTATTGATGTGTCACGAAAGGTTATATTATACAATTTCACTTAACCTTCCTTCGCTATACGATAAAATCAACATAAACAAACAAAGACCTTGGTGCTGTGTCCCGCGGTTTTGTCCGCGCCAGCGTCTAAGTTATAGGCTATTTATCATAGTTCGATGATAAATATAAACTTCCTCGAGAATAGGAATATTAAATGCAAAAATATTTTTTGCAGTCTGACTAGTAGTTCCAGAGTTTACGGCGGTTAAGCAAAAAAAAAAACTCCTCAGCTTTTTTATATTCAGCTATTATTCAGCTGCGAAGAAGTTTGCCAAAAAACTAGGCATCCTAAATGATTTTAGTGCATTAGATAATTATTGTTACGAATAATGCTCGGTCCCTTGAGATTCGAAGAAATTACACTGTACTTACATTTTTTTTCTTTATTGTGAGATTTATAATTACAAATTACCAAATATAAATTTGCAATAATCACGAAAGGAGGAAAGAATGGGAAAATAATTAGCGTGAGATAATACAATTTGAGTGTATAAAATTAACGAGCTTCAAACACAATTTATGAAGAAAACAGACAAAGGTTGAATGTCAAGCGCATAAACGGCAGACAACGGATGAACTCGGAGAACAATGAAGCCCGCATTCGAGCAGGCATCGGCTAGAGTGCCTTCTCAAACGTTACTATTGTCTATTACGGCGTTCTTTTATACTGCAAAAGTGGAAACTCACAAAATGTCCGGAAGCCCTTAAAACTGTTTGCCAGTTCCCAACTTCGTTTTTAAATCGAAGATAGCGACTTAAGTCCGTAGTGTAGAAAATATTGTTTCAAGCGTTGTTTACTGTAAATTGTAGATGGATTGGTGAATGAATGCCAGTCAGTGGTGAGAGGAAATATGTTTTGTAACAAAACCTTATTGAATCTTTTTGGATAGAAAGACAATATCTATTATGCCGCAGTTATAAACAATTTGCAATAAACATTTTACAAAATCGTAATATCAATATTATAAATACTAATACTAATATTATAAATGCGAAAATGAGATACAGAAAAGGATACAGGTTAGGTATCTTTCATTTTTTTTAAATTATATATGGAAACCTTCTTCGTTGACCGCTCCTTTCATTTGTTAAAACGGGTGGTCTAGAAGAAGTTAGCGTAGACAGGCAGACACGGACAACGACTGTCTATTTAATCTATTTATATGTATAAACCTCAAAAAACTAGGTTCAACCGCAGAAAATAGCTAGTTAATTTTTACTAATTCCAAAAATAACACATAAAATATAATTTATAGAGATCTATTTTCATGTCACATGCGAATTTGCAAGTAAAGACGATATCATAAGCATACCTATCGCATATCTAATCGTATATCAAGCGCTGCGTGACTTACTACATAAAATTTTGCAGTTCCTCGCTTCTCCTTTTAGAGACCTTGTATTAGATTTAAATTTACTATAAGCTTGCCTAACCAAGTTTAGTTTCCAATAGAATAAGCTTACCCTCAGTACAACCTTCCAAGTTCAATACACAAAGGTCTGTTGTTTAAAATATTTATTTATATGGATTCTTCGAAGGTCCTACAATTATAAATTAATGTATTGTCGGATAGGGGTTGAACCATGAACACTATCGTACCTAAGTACAAATTATACCAAGATTACCAAGTTTTAATTGTCTGAAGTAATAACAGTGCGGAACAATCTTCCTTAACATAGTATAATTTGAAGTCGCTTTCCACGTTGGTGTTTTATACCAAAGTATATATAATAAAAAAGATTCGGCGACTTGGTTACATTTTTTTTTCTTTTTATTAAAGTTGCCGAAAAATAAATTTACATGGCACGTAGGTTACACCTTATACATAAAAATGATGTACCAGAGAATTGTAGTTCTGCTAAAATCCTAAATAATACTCCTGTTGAGTCACAAAAACAATTTCTTTTTTTTTTAAATATAAATCCGTCATGTCTGTTTTTCCGTTAAATACTTTTTATTTATGGAATAAAAAAATATGTATATAAAAATGGATCCTAGACTTAGCCGGGAGCGGGTCGCTAGTGCATAATAAAGAACAGGTTTTACTATAAATAAATAACGTGTCAAGGAATATGCAGGCACAATGCAAACCTGACAATTATAGAAATTTAATAACACATTTAAAAATGTTTCCGTAAAGAATTTATTAAGCTAACATAAAGGAAAATCGTGGAACACTGTATTGAAATTTTTCAATGCGAGGGTGTATAAAAAAGTATTCCATGTCGAAGTTCAAAAGGCGAATATACAAAAATTCCGTCAATTACACAAAAAATTGTGGAATTTTGTATCCGTTTCCGTTTGCAATTATACAAAAATTCCATTATACAAAAAAGTATTTCTTATATTTATGTAAAATACAATACATTTGTGTTTTTATGTGGATACGTCTTTAAATTTGCTTCGATAGTGGGAGGCAATTCAGAAAACTAATGATAACAAAATCGGGGGATAGTTTGATGCTGCAAATTTAATTACACAACTCGTTAGCTAAAGGATCAAAAAAGAAATTAGTATATATTATGGTATATTCAAATTCGTTGAATATATCCACGACATAACTACACCCCATTTTCTTTCTATATTTTGTGTCACTTTGTAGAAAGGTTTGAGTATTAGGGCCTCTTTCACCAAACACAAGTAAATTATGCACTTATGCAATGGGTTTAGTGTATTTTTTTTATTATTTTCTTTTTAATGTTTGGGACTTTTACCGTACAAACAAAGGTATATCAGCTCCATTAACTCCGGGTTACCGGTGACTTTAAATGACGGTTAGCATACTTGACAGACGGTGAAAGAGGCCCTTAGTAAATTTTAATATTAGTAAACAATAACAATGAATAATAAACCGTTTGGTTTTATGTCAATCAAATTTAAGTAATAAATGGTTTTATATATAAAATAATATTTATTTCGGATAATTTACATATGAAAAACGGAAGTTAATTTATAACTTTATACAAAAGATGACTCACTAAATCGTAAATTCTCTTCGCTCAAAACTTGTACTCATATAAAAACTGTAAGAATTAAGTAAATCTAAGATACTTGTATTAAAAAAAATTTACAATGTATTTTATTATTACTTGGTAATTGAAATTTAATACCAACCACCATTCAATCTATTGTATGAATATTAGACCACCAAGCGAGTGTTTCCTGCGGGGCACACCTTTTCATTTGCCGACGCTTGCTCAAAGTGGTGCGCTCTTGCATTCAATATGAACCAGTGGCGAACGATAGCAGACGTTGTTAAAATTTTAACTACATTTTTAACAACCGCTCCACAATATAACTTAACTGTTCTCCTTTTAATTTTTTATTTATCCCATATAAAGCTTTAAAGAAACACGGTTCCCTCATAAAAGCGCGCCCCTTTCACTCTACTCTTCAACAATTTTTCACGAGCACACCTACAATTCTTACCAGATACGTTCCAATTCCAAGTTTCACTGAGTGATGTTTTTGTGAACATTTATTGATGATACGAGGGCAGCATTCCCATCTATTTAGAAAGTGGACCCAAATAAATCAGACTCAGCGAGTTTCCAAAACAGTAATCATTCATTTCAGGCTTGCCCTGCTTATGACATAGGTTTTAGTTTGAACACGAAATGTTTCAAGATATTGTTCAAGGTATTGTTAAAACGATATACTGAAAAGATAAATACGTACAATGGAACCAATCTTCACATAGTATAAAATAATATCTCTCTGCCTTCTGTCCCTCTGTTATACAAGTTGATAGGCGAATATTTTTTATTAATTTCTTTTTAATGTTTGGGACATTTACAGTATAAACAAAGGTATATCAGCTCCATTATCCCCGGTTACCGGTGACTTTAAATGACAGTTAGCCTACTTGACAGACGGTGAAAGAGGCGCTTAGTCGAGTAACCTTACTTAGTCTACTTACCGTACTATATATACTAGTCTTACTTAGTAAACCTTAGTATAAGCCAATACAATTCCTCGGCCGCGCCTTCCGTGAACTAAGTGATGAGTGAGCTAGTTTTTTGCGCTTCACTTTGCGCGGTCAAATCCAATAATGTGTCCATTATCGAAAGACGCTTTTACTTTTACTTACATTTGATTATACCTTATTTTATTTTATTTTTCAATTTTCATTAATAAATATAGTTTTAATGACTTTTTGTTAACTGAACATGTTGATAATAAGACGAGCCTCAAGAAGAGAATTTATTCGCATTATACCATATCCTAGATATAGAAGGTTCATACTGTTACCTTCACAATAGTTTATTTCATAATAGGCTCTCGTTAATTATAATGGTTTTCCCTGTCAAAGCGCGACCTAGTCAATTAATAGTTTGTTGTATATATACCTAAATACTTTAAACTACAATCTGTGATATTCATTCCTTCGGAAAGAAGTAATAATTATGTTGAGTAAAATACAGAAGAAAAAATCTTTTTATTTCTTTTTAATTAAATATTGTTTATCACTTCTTGGTAAGTTATATTAGAAAGTTATTGTGGGTATTTTTTTATTGAAATATTTTAAATTTGAAAATATATTTGATAAAAAAAATATTTTTCATAAACATTTTCAAGTACCTACTTTATTGTTCAAAAGAAGTCATTTACAATTCGTCTCGATCATGTAATAATTATTACAAAAACAGGAAAATTTGGTTCGTTTTTCAGGTCTTAAAGTACAATATAACATCCAATGTCTACTTTATAAACATGTTCAATGATAATTATATAACATGGAAATATTAAGGACAATACTCTATCTAAGTATGATAATTATTTCTAAAAATGATTATTTTTTTCATAATATTATATAAAAAAATCTTTTTATTTTGTAATAATTTTTCCTCTATTTAAAAACAAAAGTTTCATGTTCCTCATATTTTGGGTAAGTATCTATTTTTGACATGAATAGTTAGAAGAAAATTAATAATACGAGTTCAACACATAGCGTGAGTATGTTTCGTACACATACAGCTCAATGTCTATGTTACCTTTGTAATATTAGATTTGGTTAAATTTAGGTGTACAGTAAAACCCTGCGGTCAGTGTTAGGCGGAAGCCATAGCGGTGCCCTGTCGGGGCTTTCGCTTGAAACCGGAACGAGTTCTTAAAGTGCTTCTATCCAATTTACCTACTTTTAATGCGGTTGCCTGGACGGTGCCTCTATCTGTGTATCTCTATTATAAATTGAAGTCGCTGTCCGCGTCTTACTTTTTTTTCGCTAACTTCTTTTAAACCACCCAACGGATTTTTGATCTTTATACGGTTTTCAATAATGAAAAGAGCGATCGACGAGAAAGGTTTGTGTAAATATTTAGCTGTGGCTTCGCCCGCGTAGTCATCCTGAAATTCTATTCGAACTATCACCTCCTACAAACAAACATACATACAAACTTTACTTCTTTATAACATTAGTGTGGATAAAATCTGAATGCTCCAAAAATATGATTTACGTAAACATCGATTATGCCCGCATTTTCAATTATCCTGCACAATGGGACCTCGTATGTCAGATGCGTGTTCGTGAGCTAACAATGGCGTGTTGCGTAACATACATTTTTATACCCCAAACAACACATTACAAAAAAAGCAGAAGAGATTATATACGCGCGGCATAAAAACCATTTGCTTTGACAAATATGTAAGTCGCCGGATTACGCACAAATGTGTCAGGGTCTTAGTGTTTACCGTGTTTAATAAAAGTTATCATTAATATGGGACGAGCAACGTTAGTTCGCTTTATTACCAAACCATCTGTCTTGATTAATTTTATTTTAGTTTTCTCTAATACATTGAAGAACTGTAATCTCAATAACATTACTGCGAACATGTGTATTTTTGTATGTTGTTTCCTAAATAACGCAAAAATGGCTGAACAGATTTGAATGAATTTTTTGCACACTTATAGTTTATTGCCTGGATTAACATAGAGGATACTTTTTTTCCTTAAAAAATTTTAAGATCCGAGAGATCGTCTAAAAATAGAAAAAATTGGGCACTTGACTTTCAATGGTTCATGCGATACTTGACAAAATAATATGCAAATACTTTACCATTAAATTTTTTTATGGGTAACTAGTAGAAACTGCATTTCATAAGTAATATGTAAATAAAATATATATACATTCTCATTCTGTAAACAGTATATAGACGACTTTGAAATAGGGATGGACACCGTGTTACAGGGAAGTCAATTTAAATTGCAAATAGCCACACCACAGCTAAGTCAAATTTATGACAGCGAATAGACAAGTTCCCCGGCCTGTTGCGAACCGCTTCAACAAATTCTACTGTACTTTATTACGGCCGAAAAAGTTTTAATAGGCGCTTTCCAACCATAAAAATTCAATACAAAGTAAAGGGCAACTTTGTGACGGATGAACGACGGAGCATAAAGGTCTCGTAAATTAATTCTTTATGGAAAGGCTAAGCTGATTGCTACTTAAAAATTCACGCTCATACAATGCTTGAGTAATAAAATTGCGAATACAGATTATCATAATTCATAAGTGGACTGACCTGTCGCAGTGAGCCTTCTCACAAAATACCATCCAATACCAATTTTTCTATTCACACTATCATGGTGGGATTTGTATCCCTCCAGTGATGTGTCCTTAGAGGCAATGATCATTCCCTCAAATAAACTGTCAGCCTGTCTGTTGTACTTACTCATCCATACTAATGTTGTGAATGTGAAAGTAACTCTGTCTGTCTGTTACCTTTTAATCGATCATCATGAAATTTTGCTTACACGTTGTCAGGGATACAGGAAAAGACATAAGATACCTTTCATCCTCTTTGGGCCTGCAGTATTCTAAGTTTATAAAGAACTCGTTGAAGTTCCTTTTAACTTTACCTACTCTATTTACGAAGTTACGAAGCTCTACGGTAGACAATTTGTGCAAAGTAGGCAGAAGTCATCGTATATGTTTCGCTTGTTATAATAATTTGTTAACGGTTGAGCTGGGAGACGACTGTGTTTGGTTATGGTTTCGATTCGTTATTTTTTTTATATTATAATATAGTATATTTTAGAAACTTGTAGTTCTATATACTCTATGTTAACGTTCAACAGAATGTAAATTTCATTGGGCCGAATTTCAAATAAGTACTACCAACAAACATATTATCAATGTATTTCGTTTTACACCCTTTCCGTAACAAATTGTACATCTTCTTACTGCAGTAGTAATGCAATCTCATAATTCAATTGATATCACGCATTTAATTAAACAGGAACCCCTCAGTGCAGTTCCAGGAAACTCTCTAAGCTATAATGCCAACTTATTGCTCCATTGTGGAAGTTTTGGCATACATATCACGGCTCATCGACTTTTATACTTAGGGGAAGAGGACCAGCAATAAATTGATGACGATGACGGACTTAATGGCTCGTGGACACATTTTTGAAATTTGTTCACTCATACACGAATTCAAGTTACATTGTAAATACAATGTTAAATTTATTGTTAAAATTAATAACAACCTTTTCTATTTGTCAGATGGAATGCGAAGTCGTGTAACGGTCGTTTCCCTATTATACCTTATATTTTTTATTCAAAGATGAGAAAAAATTACAGTGAAATTATACATTAAAATAAACAATTTCAAAGTCAATTGTTAAAATTTTAATTGTAAGTTGTCTAGAAAACGGATGCATTGTGTATTCGGCTAGTATTACTGTGTGATTATTATATATATTATATCGCTGCTTAAAAACTAAAGGGCCATAAAACAAAAAAATATCCAAAAATGTTTTTATTGCAAAAATACAATCACAGTCCTTCATATTGTATGTTGCAAAAAGCCTTATAGTTGTTTTATTCCATATTTAGTATATTTTGATCATTTTTTATATATTCAAAAGTAACATATATGCTTATATCTTTTCTAGTATTCAGTTTATAATAAAAGTACTTAAAACATTTAATGCTACTTAAAAATACGCTTGTAACGATGTATAATATGCATATATTTTATATATATAAAATAGGAAAAAAATAGTCAAAAAATAATTTAATTTTTTTCGATTAGCTCTCCTGTAAAAAGTGTAATTTTGATTTGTGATCCTTTAGTTTTTAAGCAGCGATATTAAGGTCGACAGATAAACTGATTGTCCACTTTATGATAGGTTGCTACTGTCGCGCCTATACCACAAGCAACAGCACAGGTGCTAAGAGTAATGACCTACCATTTAGTGGACGGTCAGCCTGTCTGTCAAGAGATAAGATAAAAAATAAAATAAAAATATATAATTAAAAAATACTTCCACGTATTATGCTATAGAACGTTTACGTATTGATGTGTACATTTGAACAAACGAAGCAGCCGTATAAAAGGGGAAGGCGGGTAACGCGATAACGACGGATACTCTATAGACAATAGGGATGTGCTTTGACGCGTCACGTTCGCTACAAGCGTCATGAGCTCATGATATTCCACGCTTCGACATAAATTGTACGTGACAAAAGATATGTAACGTACTCTAATTCTCTGGCAAATACGCAGTTTTGCTTTACCTCTTTTTTTGCGTGCATACGGATAAAACTGGTCTCATCATTAGGGTTGTCAAGTGTTAATTTTTTTCAGACAAAAATTATGGCAATTTATGACAAGGCCATTTTCAGACAGGCTCTATTTATTATAAGGTTGTCAGACAGGCTGACGGTTCACTTAATGGTAGGTAGCCATTTTAGATGGATATATAACTATCTTTATCGTTGTAACGACAGTGGCGCCGGGATTTTTATACTTTTAGACAATCTCTCGGGAACTTAACATTTTTTCAGGATAAAAAGTATACTGATTGTTTACCCAGATAATAAACTAGACAAGACATTTTCAAATCATAAAACTTATAAAGTAAAACTATTTAAATAAAAATCACACCCATGTTACCTAATACGGTTGCTTGTTTTATTTAATCCCCCTTCATGTTAGCTGAAACAAAGCAACTGCTAAAGTCAATATTATTTAAAAAAAAAAACCGCTTGCAGTGAAAAATAACAAAACCAGTGTAATTAATGCAATCAATGCAAACACATCAACTGTGCAGCACGTACGTGCATGCTTAGCAGTTTTGCACTTTTATAATTTATGCCGAAATGCCGAACATATAACAAGTGAGTCAGCCCGTGTGGTGTTAAGGTGATTCTAAGAGCCGATGGATTTTGCGCGAGTAGGCGGAACCAAGATGTAGCCCCCGCACCACCCGTACTTAGAGATCGCGTGAAACGAGTCAAAGACTAAATAAAGTAGAGTGGTAACATTTGATATTGAACATATTATGCCTAACTTCACAAAGCATTTTTGAGGTGCGTCAGCAAAAAAATGGTTAACTTTTATTTATTTATATATTTTAATAGTATATTTTATTTACAATTCTAGTTTTATATCATATGGCGTGTAAATAGACAGCTAATATTTACTGAAACCAACTATGACATATTTAGCAGATAGTAATGACCGGTTTTATCAAAAAACATAATTATGGATTCCATGTTAATTATATATTGGATATTAAAAATTAGAAGTAAAATTGAATAATTCTCAGGGAGTTCTTTTTAAGGGAGTTGTCGAGATTAACATTTTAACAAAATAAATGATTAAAATCGGTTCTTAATCAGCGGGGATATAGCGTAAAATATAAAAAATATATAGGTATGTAATAAATTTATCAAAAAAGCTTATTTTAATACTAAATATGAAAACACAAATTAGAAATTGAAATTCATTTATTGTAATCTTTGCTTACAAAGTTTTTGTTCATCCATATTCATAATATGCACATGTTTCCACGCCACCAGTGAGGTAGTGTGTATTTAGCGCGTTTTTTTTACGTGGTTTCCCCGGTAGGCCTATTCCACGATCTATTGTGACTTAGACCTGAAAAACTATGTGTGTTGTGGGGAAATCTTTAGAATCATTTGGATAGCTTTTAGGGTATTTGAAGACTAAATTCGTTAGGAATGTGTAAGTTTTGTAAAAATATAGTTTTTATGGTGAGGAAATCCATTTACAAATAATTTTATAAAGATTTTATTTAAAACGTAAATTCGTTTATATTGTATATATGTAAATATTGATTTACAATATAAAAATATGTACAATATTATAATATAGCTGTCCAAATTATTAAAAATGTCTGCACAACAAACTATTAACTTCACTTCAAAACAGTGTCGTATCTGTTTATCACCTGCTCAATGATAAAAACTATTCGAAGCCGGCGCTGCGACGAGACACACAACCTCCCCGTACGACGTTCAGCGCTACACTGCCGCCCGTCGCCCTCGCACGGACCCGCTAAATCTTTGTTTAGGTTAAATAAGATAAATATGGATAATGACTTGAAAAACTATTATATTAGGTCATTAATTGTACAGTATATAGGTCTAATCCATACCAAAATTAAAAAAAAAGAATCATGTAAATATTCCTTGTCGTTTAAAAGAAGATACAAGTTTTCAGCCAAAAACGACTTCCATTTAGATTTTTTTTTCACATAGTAGTTAAACAGTTTGACCAGTATTATTTGTACCTTATATAGATAAAATATCAATAAAAAGCATATATTTTTTTCGGAAATTTATGTTGATTTATGAAAGAGGAGTTAGCCTCTGAATATCCCGTTTTGGCTCTTAGTATCGCCTTAAGGGCATAACTGATTGAGAAATGACTCATGTTCGAAACGCGGCATAATTTCATTACGATCCACTCGTGTTCGCGAGCTTCGCATGCTAATGGTTGTTGCATTGGAATACGCGGACTACTGTATAATAATACTCAGTAACAAGAAAGATTGTTAGGCTTGTTAAGGCTTGCTTAATTTTTCTTTTTTAAATCACCCTACAATCATGCAGGTACACATTTTCTTGAAGCAAATATTGCGTTCTATATCAGCTCTAATCTTTACATAGTATATTATGGTATATAAAACTATATATATGTAGTACACTCTGCATTAGAGTCTTTTAGAGTCTTAGAGATCTTTTAGAGTAAGTATCCAACAGATGGCGCTATGTTAATAATCTATACTTATTATATAAAGCTGAAGAGTTTGTTTGTTTGTTTGGTTGAACGCGGCACAGGCAACAGCTAGTATTATATAATTCGCAAAAAAAAAATTGAGATATAAACTATCCTGTCTTATAAGTTGGACCAAATTACACATAGTTACGAAGATTTATCAAAATCGGTTCAGTAGTTTAGGAGTTCATCGCGGACACACAACGTGGCACGTATTTAATCATCAATACTAATAATAAATCTGTAAGGGTTGGTCTTGGAGTAAGTTACTTTGTTTTCAGATATTGTGTTTATAGGCTCTATACCTACATGATACTAAAACTAAATTGACCATTTTTAGAATTTTTTTCTGTATGTATGTATGTATGTATGTATGTATGTTCCTCCATAACTCTTAAACGAATTAACTGATTTTCATGAAACTTGGTAGATAAGCATTTAGACGTATACACAGATAGGCTACTTTTTCATTTACAACGCGGACGAAGTCACGGACACCAGCTAGTAAACTATAAAATCATATATAAAGATATCTTATTCTTATTGATATTTATCACAATAATATTCACGGTCATATAGCTAAATTAAAAAAAAAATGAACAGATAATATCGTACAATTTGGTTGAAAGCAATAAAATGATTGTAGGTATGTAGTTCTGATATGAGTGAGGCGCGGGTTTTATAAATGTGTATCTACTCGTTCGTGCAGTGGAACTTTTATGCTCGTTTAAATGAAACAAATGTCCGAACTCTCAGTTGAAAACCAATAATATGAAAACGAGAAAAATCCACCAACGCTCGACTTTAATTGCTTCGATGAGATAAACTGTTGTTCGTGGTAATGTTTAATAACTTGAAACTATGAGAGCGCAGACATACTTGATGAAGGCGTATTCTCGTGAATACAAATAGGTTATAATCTCAACCACCTGACCGAGTAATGTTCCCGACAGGAACATGCCGTGCGGTGACTAAACCAACAACAGCTTTATTGGATTTCTGTCGCTGATCGTTTACTTACAAACATACCCGGTTTAAACGTACACTTTATTTACAGAGTCAACTTTAAGCCGTCACTTAAAAACGACACGAAAACAGTACCGTAAACTCGAAAATGGCCGATTTTAATTCGGTTTTCATATATGGAAAGAGGAATAAACGGGGAAGATTTTTACATATAAAAATTGCACGTCGGCCGAAGACGGAAGCGTTAGTTATTGGCACGCATAATATTTTACTTAAGAAACTTGATTATTAGCAAAATACGAGTACTACTGAATACCGTCCACATTAATTTAGCACTTTTGTCATATCTAGATTGTCATAATATCACTGTATTTGTCTATTTAATCGCAAAAGAAATATATCAAAAATAAATTAAGAAATTCCAATATTGCATTAAAAACCTATTGGTTTAACTTAATTTCTTAGGCGGCAATAGGTTTTCATTGTCAAAAAGGATAATCAATTCCTCCTTAGCAACTGGTTATATGAATATTAGTTGCGATGGCGTTCGGAAAGAATATTTAACAATAATATTTACATCCTTAATATAATATTTCAATGAAACCGTTATCAATTTCTTGACGGGAAACGGGTCTAAATTGATGTTTATTTTTGGAGACGTTAGATGCGGGCAATTGTGTAGTGGACTTTTGGGGAGTATAGGGATACTATTCTTATCACAAGCTCAAGATTATTAATTAAATTTGTATGTATGATATCTATTTTAACAAAGTTCTGGATAAAACTATGTCATGAATAAAAAAATAAAGCCTGACAAAAGTAATATAACACTTGAAATATTCATTGCTATTATACGTTTGCCAGGCGATGGATTCTTTAAGGATCTCTCAAGAAAGGTACCCTATGTTGCAGCGTGTGTACAAAATTTCATGATGATGGGTTGAGTAGCTAAGGCGTGAAAAGGTAACAGACACAGAGACAGACAGAGTTACTTTCACATTTATACAGCAGATTTACGATGACTCCTGTCGTTAAGATTCAAATATTTTTACCTACGCTGCTGAATCTCGATGACAGGTTCCTAAAGGGGCAAATGTTAAAAAAAAAAAACATTAAAAACAATTCATACTGTTTGATATTATAATAGTTAGGTAAATGAAGTGTATATAAGTCATAAAGGTAAGTGCTATGCGCCCTATAAACACTTTAATGGTTTGTGGTTTGATTTTAAGAGCGTATCTTGTTCAGTTGGAAATGTCGTTAAATACGTTACGAACGTTAGATATAAAAAAATAAATAGGTATGTATCGAGTAGCGGGTGTATGTATAGTGACGGGAGAGGAATACTAAACTATTGATAGTGCGTCACGTCACGACCAACCAACGAACCCGCATTTCGAGGCCTTTATTGAATTCTCCGTCAATTGATAGGCATTTCGTCACCTCCAGAAACACAGGATACGGTGACAGGATATATTTGAAGATTTATTACAATAGCGTCCTTGTACGTGTCCGAATTTACCTTTGTTAACAACTAAAGATAATATATTAAACTAACTGGTGCCCGGCACTTGGCTGCTTCGAAAAATAAAAGATATAACGCCCGACAAAATAAGTAGGTAAAGCAATGTAACGTCTGACTTATTAGATCCAATCATCGAAACACTACAATGGAATTTGCGTCACAAGTGCCAAACGGGAACATAAAAAGAACGCCTTTGACAGAATCATGGCGGACTTCACGCGTCAATGGTAAAAGGTAGTAACGATCAACTTCTACTATTTCATTTTAAACTCTAATAGGTTGACGTAAAGTCACATTTTCTTTAAATTACGTTTGTTTTGTTATAAATGACAGTTCATGCTCTACGCACATGTCACTTTTAAATTTTCCATAAAATTCGTTGTGTTTTGTATGGCACGCGTGTTCCATGTTGTAGTAATTTGATGGATCCAATGCTTTATTTTTTGATAGCTGTTAGTCTATTTGAATATTTAGCCATATATTCAGGGCCGAAAGATCTAGAGGGGAGATCACCGACTCCAAGCGCAGCGTAGGACGTCCACCCACCCACAAGGTGGACAGATGACCTGATAAGGGGCGCGGCTCGAATGTGGATCAAGGCTACTTCTGATCGATCCTATTAAAAAATTATGAGCGAGACCTATGTCCAGAAGTGGACGTCCTGTTGAGATGATGATGACGACTGTTGCTTATTTTTTTCAGCTTAACAAGCCCATGATAAGACTCTGCATATTTACGAAACGTGACTAAAAACTTTTTATTATTGATTAGTGATATTATTTGCATATTTGGGTTCAATTCATTACTTGTTTACCTAATACTTATATCCACAACACTCCTCTTTCAGAGTCAATCAATTTCTATTTCTATTACTATTTCGTATTATTCATGTAACCAGTAATGTAAAGTAACAATTAAATTGCTAAATTTATATGGATAATAATTCAATAATGTTGCCTGATATTGTTTCCAATCAGTATAATTTGTCTAATGAACGTTAGAAAACACGATTATAACAATAACCTAACATATACCACCTACCTACAGTTTATGTTCGTATATAATAATTTGAGAAATTTTCTACACATCAATTTTTATTGGCGTTTGCCTGCGACTTCGCTTGCACCAATTTTTCATAAATAAAAAACTGAAATTCAACAACGCGCAAATGCGTTTTCGATATTTAAGTCCTATTCTATCATCGGACAGCCATCTGCCATCGAGTGAGCCGTCAGCCTGTCTGACAACCTTTACCTACATAAAAAATATTATCTCCTACTAGCGACCAGCTCCCGGCTTCGCACTGGTGTATTTTTTTCTGAAAATTATATACAAAAATCTTCCTCCTTTACCGCTTCTTCCATTGGTGAAAACCGTATTAAAATCCGTTCAGCCCTTTTTGAGATTGTCGCGAACATACAGACAGATAGACCAGGCGAGGGACTTTGTTTTATAATAATTATAAGAATATTTGAGCCTATTTGGGTAAGCAACATAATTCGTCATGTGGGATCTTGTAAGTGTAATTTTATTTGTAATTTTATTTTTCACTAATAACCTAATTAAATCATAGACAATCATATAATATCTTTACAGTGTGAGCGCAGAGACAGTTAGTACTTAACGATAGAAGTTAACGAAATACTTCAGGTTCACGCGAGCCGAATATTTCAGAAGTGTAGTCTGTTTTCTCATCAAATTCCTAATTTACATTTCAACATTGTTCATATAATTATATTCAAATGGGCATAGCTTGGATATTTCCCCGCTACTTAATACAATTTTCCTGCATACTTCAAATATTAGGTGAGTAAAATCTTTTCGCATGAGTGTCCATTTTGAAATACTATAACTTCAGATGAAATGTGAACAAAAAATGACTACGGAAGAGGGAATGTGAAAAACGGATGCTTAAAGCGAAAAATGGTAGAAGTGGAAAAAAAGAAATAACATGACAAAGGAGTAGGTATTTTTGTAGATTTTATTATTCTACATACTAACTCCTGTTAATGACGTAACTAGATACGTAGTAGATAGCATAGTAGAGAGGCAATTCAGAATAGTGATGAAAACAAAATCGGAGAATATAGTTTGATACTGTAGCTATTCTACATATGTATTATTATCACGTCCAAAATTTAATTACACCTCTCGATAGAGAAAATATTAAGATTTTTCTTACTCGTAACTCGTCGTGGAGCATTTTTTAATTTTCAAATAATGTTCTTTGACTTTTAAATTTCTGACTGCTCTTTCGATCATGAGATCTTTATTGTTTATTGACATTTTAATAATAATTTAATAAATACGTTATTAAAAAAGTATCAGCGTAAACATTGAACATACAATAGCCTTTTTAGATTGTAAATCCGTAACATAAATTTGTCATTATCCGTTAAAATAATAACCAATAAGTAACATGAGATATGGTTTAGTTTTAAGTAACCCTAGTAAGAGTTGTTCATCGTAATGAAACCCGATACTTAACCATAAGTCGTAACCTTCAGAGGAAGCTCAAATGAAATTAAACTGCCCGTTGATTGACGAAGGGAGCGATTGTCCACGATAATTACATCTTAAGAGGAAGCGAGTAAGACGAGTAAGAATCGGTTGGTCCAAGAATAATCATAAAGGAATTTCGTATTAAACTTTATTCTTAAAGCAAAACATTAATCAATACTAATAATAAATCTGTAAGGGTTGGTCATGGAGTAAGTTACTTTGTTTTCAGAGATATCTTGTTTATGGGCTTTATACGTGATACTGAAACTAAATTGACGATTTTTAAAATTTTTTTCTGTATGTATGTATGTATGTATGTTCCTCCATAACTCTTAAACGAATTAACTGATTTTCATGAAACTTGGTAGATAAACATTTAGACGTACGGTACACAGGATAGGCTACTTTTTTTTTCAATGCGGACGAAGTCGCAGGCACCAGCTAGTTAAAAATAAACCACTTAGTACTTTTAAATATTATATGCTATCAAGCTATCAATAATTGGTTCTTCTCAAATTCGAATAACATTCCTGAGTGTATTCTTTATCGCCATCTATTGCCATATGCAAGCTCAATAACGACAACATTCCTCATTTTTGAATAAAATAGTATGTCAAACATGTGAACGCTTCATTACCAATAATTTGGTTAAAATTCAGTCAATCACTACCAATAAACGACTTGCACATGTTCAATATAAATTGATTGACGATTGTTTGCTGTATTTCTACAGTTACTGTCAACTGTTAGATTGACACATTTCCTCACAAAGACAGTTAAAGATATAAAAGTACGAATCGATAGTCTCTTGAGATTCATAAAATTGATGGATATAAGCATTAGTTACATTTCTATACGGTGTGTTAGAACTGAACAATAAAATACAACAAAACAATACGTTGTTCACTAGAAGCGAGATTACTCCACGGAATGTGTAGATTAATTTAGGATTCCACTCAACATTAGAATTTGTGTCCAAATTGAATGTGCTGATACAAGAGATTCTCGAAACACCGCAGAATAAGCGCCACTCTAAACAATAATGTATCACATAGTGTTGTTAGTTTAGATTTTATTATATAACTAGCTGGCGCCCGCGACTTCGTCCGCGTTGAAAAAGAAAAAAGTAGCCTAACCTGTGTCCTGTACGTCTAAATGTTTAGCTACCAAGTTTCATGAAAATCAGTTAATTCGTTTAAGAGTTATGGAGGAACATACATACATACATACATACATACATACAGAAAAAAATTCTAAAAATGGTCAATTTAGTTTCAGTATCATGTATAGAGCCTATAAACACGATATCTCTGAAAACAAAGTAACTTACTCCATGACCAACCCTTACAGATTTATTATTAGTATTGATTGATATTTATTTATTCCGTAATCTTTGTTGACTAATTTTATAAAAAAAAATAATCTTTTGTGAAATTTTAAAATACTTAAACTAAATTTTCATTGCAACTTTTATGCAAAAGATTAATTTAATGCTTTTAAAATTGTTTATCCTGGCTATCAACGCACAGCCAAGACTACTTTAGTCTAGAAAGTCGAAATTTGGAACATATTAAGTATATCGAAACATGGAAAATACGATTTTTGCAAATTTCAACTCCATGTGAAGCAGGAGGCGAGTCGCTAATAAACGAATAATTGCATCCCTATTTTAAGTTAATTGCACGAATATAGCTTAAAAAATAAAATTTGTCTTTAGTCTTTACAAGAAACTCAATTGAAACAAAAAAATTATGCAAAGTAGAATTCATTCTATTTTTATTTAAAGGGTCAATAATTCCTTGACGTTTGGACCACAAGTCTACTACCATAAGATAAAAGGATGCAACCATTTGAGACATTAATTTCAGTTTATATAACCAAGGTCAGTGACATTACTGCTTTCGATTTTATTTGGTTTTGTTTCAAACTGTCCATCATCATTAACGTAAATTCTTTAACTTCAGTAATCTCTGCTCCGATTCACCATAACTTAATTGAATTAATGAAAGGTTTAATAAAAGATTGTTAGGATGAATGGATGTTTATTACTCTTTCACGTAAAAACGGCTTAACAGATTTGGATGAATTTTGGCACACATATAGTTTATTGCCTTACTTAACATATGGGATACTTTTTATCCTGATGAAATGTTAGGTTCCCGAGGGATCGTCTAAAAATGTAAAAAATGACAGTGGCACCACCGTCGTCACAGTGATAATACGTATAATTAAAAAAAGATGTGAGTCGTTATATCAAGTTATATTTTTTCAACGCGGAAAAGTCGCGGGCAACACCTAGTTTATTATTAAAAAAAAGATAGTGTCTATAGTCTACAGTGAAAATCAATAATAAATTTTAAAGCACCTCACCTTGAAAACTAATTCCTGATTTCTAAATGGTTGTAGTCGACTAATGGTAGGGGAGCCCAAGAGGGGATTTTTGGATTTACTCGAGCGCGTCAGATATTGCCAATGTATATACCCCACGTGTCTCCGATAACGGATATGTATTAATCTGACGGTTTGGTTGGTGGGGTTGGCGGGGGTGGGGGTAGAATTTTAAATACAACTCGAGCGCGTCAGATTTTCAGAGGGGATGTTAAGTTAACCTAAAGTAAGCTCCCTTTTAAAATTCAGACGATTAACGCAAGCTCGTGGCAGCTTTTTGAAAATGCAAAAAATATTTTTGACGATTCTCATTTTGTAATACTCGAGCGCGTCAGATTTTCATACAGACGATTAAGCCTAAATTCCTGATCGTGCTGATTCTTAATCTGACGATTATATGGAGGATTTTTTAAAAAATACGGCGCCTACAAAATTTTGAACGCCTGTAGATGCTCACCCCACCGCTGAAATTAAAAACTTCATATAACCTTTTTTCTTCTTGCCATCCAATCTTTAAAGTCCAATAGGTCCCCACAACGCTCGAGTGACTACACATTTAGCATCGTGGGCTCTTAACCATAGAGGAAATTGCTTTCGGGGACGTAAACCTAAAATTATACGAATAATGAAAGCCAATACAGTTAATTGCAAAATCAAACGCGAGCTAGTAAAATGGATCCTAAACTACGAACTAGGTGTGTCCGCGACTTCGTATGTCTATTTTTTTTTAAATCCCACAGAAACCTAAATATTTCCAGGATAAAAACTACCCTATATGCTAATTTAGGTAATAAACTATCTGTGTGCCAAATTTAATCTAAATCCATTCAGCACATCCTACCTTACGAAGGGATTACACTAAGGGCGCGTTTTCACTATGTCGTAAGGCCACGTTCGCACGGGAGCTTTATAAAGCGTCCCGAGCTCGGAGTTTAAAATGGATCCGACGTAAAAAACCGCCCGCGTTTGAACACACAGCCTAGAAGTCATATTATGGTCTATTCCAAACGTCAGACCTCAACGCTTTTAACACGCGTTAAAAGCGTCGAAAAAGCTCTCGTGCGAACGTGGGCTAACGATCAACTATCGTCGGACGACTGTCGTCTCTAGCTGTTCCCATATACCGTCATTGTCTTGATAATTTGTCATCACTAAGAAAAAAACTGTTAATCGTGTCGTCCTATATGTGAACACCTCCATAAATATACAAGCCACGCCGCTTTAAACTGCATGACTACCTGTCGTCACGACATAGTGGGAACGCGCCCTTACTTCCACATTTTCGATTGATGAGAAATTTTGTATACTGTTACTATGTAGTATTTCCATGACACGGTAACCTTGACCTGATGCTACATTATCAAGTAGTCTTCGGGATACCCAAATCTTTAGTAATTAAATTACAAATTAATTACAATTAATACAAATTTAGTAATTAATTAAATTAGTAATTAAGTTATTACAGCAAATATAGCGTGTTTGGTCTCAGAAGAAAGTCGAGGTTTTATTTAATAATTTTAATTATATAATAGATTTTTGAAACCTTAGCTATTCCAACAAACAATAAAGGCACAAACATAAAAATTATGTTTCCGAATAGAATAACCTGTTTTTCGCGTGGTAATCAAACATTACAATTTCATAAATTGCTGAACAATAAATCATTAACAATGGTGCTGTCAAATTAAATAGGCTTATACCTATTTTTTAGGTACCGCCATAATTCTAATAAGAAGTTAGCTAAGTTAAGTAGGTACCCATGCAAACATGGAGTTTATAATAATAAAAAATATAACGAAAAATGTCATAAGTAATTAGTTAATTTTATAAATTATTGCAATTAACTTTAATAAAAATTAATAAAATAAAAGTTTTAAGTATTTTAAATATTATTTGAAACTTAAGACTGGCAACAAAATAGTGGCGTATTTTTTTATATTTAATAATAATAATAAAATATTTTTAAGACATTTGATTATTTTCTTCTTTTTTTAAGCGCCTGTTTCTCAAACGTCAAGTAGGCCAAAATGTCATTTAAAGTCACCGGTAACCGGGAATAATTTAGCTGATATACCTTTGTTTGTACGGTAAACGTCCCAAAAATTAAATAGAAAATAATAATAAAAAAATCGGCTATCGAATGATGCAGTAAACCGAGTGCATAATTCAATATAAAAGAAAATGATTTCTAAAAGTAACTAATCAACACTTTACTTTTAGTTCGTGAAATAGGCCCTAAGATACATATTTATACGCTGTACATATTATATTCTATCGACGTGTACATACGAGTACGCCATCCAAATAATATCATACGAATTCAAGTCCGCTGACATACGCGTAAGCTAGGAGCGGGTCGCTAGTGCTCTATATTTACGAATTTTGAGTCTTTTTATTAAAGTTTTTAAATTTAAATTTAAATATTATACCTACATATTTTATTTGAAACTCAAGACTGGCAAAAATTCGTAATTTTCGAAAGTTATAAGTTAAGAGAAGATATTTACAAATTTAATTGACTCAGCATAGTGTGAAATATTAAGTATACTTAAGTAGGTACTGGAGAGCAATTGGCGGGCGTTGTGAGTCAGCGAGCCAGGTGACTGACTGACTTTACATTTCTCATTCGCGATAAATTAAACAACTATTATGAACGAGAACCAAAACAATAACTTCTTAATCAGAATAAATACACGTGCCATAAGTATCTACTTTCATACTTACCTGTACAGTGTACCTAATAAAATAAGTTCTTACTGAATGGAAATTACCTAAGCCAATACTTGATTAACTAATCAAGCTAATCAAGTTGAACTTTACAATGGCATCTTTTGTACATAATATATTCTTTATGTAAGTATGTAAAAATTTAGCTTTCGTATGCTAGTGTCCACAAAATTTGACCTAGGTACTAGCATATGAATTAGGTAACTTGAATTTTGTACACAACGTTCTTATAAATTTTTATTCCTTTTTATTCCTAAGTTCCATCGAAAACAAAAAAGAAATGAACCACAGCGAAGTGTGGCCAGATTCAACCGTAATAATATAAACTTTAAACTATTTAAATATACAATTATTAAAAAAAAAATGCGATAACATGTTATCAAAATGGCTATATTTTGATGACATTTTATATATATATATATTTTTTTTTTTTTTTTCAAAATTCGATTTTTTAATTACTTACCTGAGAAAGGTCAGCATCTTCTCTAAGTTTCTCGGCAACTGTCATTTTCCTCTCAGCGGACACGAAGCCAGCTGTTATGAGTAACAACAGCACTAGTGACCCACTCATTTTTAACAGCCAAAGCATCCAGGTGAAACAATAAAAACATCCAACTCACAATAATGTACACTCGCGTTACATCGACGGTCGAGTTTTAGAGTTCAGTGAACACGGTTAGAGAACGCCGGGCGATAAGTGCCAAAGTACGTCGCGGGAGGCACTGACGCGTTGTTTGAAGCTGGCCGTTCGCTGGCTGCCGTGCCCCCCTCACTCCGCTGCGTCATGCGGCCGTTACGAACAGACAGACTGGTCATTCTAGTTCGCAGACCAAATGCCTGTTTGAAAATTACATATAGCATCTGTTACTTTACTTATCCTAAAGATACATTAACAGTTTGCAATGCTTGTTGGGCCATTGACCAATAAATGTTCTGTAACTCCTTTTATTCATAACCGATAAGTGTATGGATTATCTCAATTAATGGCTAGGAACTGCAACAAAGTTATTATACAAGGATTGCTTAATTTAAACAAACGACCCGCCCCTGGCTTCGGCTGAAATTTTTTTATGAAAATTATATTACATACATACAAACGTTCCTCGCCATATCTTAAAAGTCAAAGATTTAAATCGTTAAAAGTGCTTCAGATTTAAACTGTTACATTCAGGTACTTAACATTAGTATAATAATGATGGGAATGACAAAGTGATGGGAAAAGTAAAATGACAATTACTGTTAGGAATATTCAAACTTTTACTCAAAACAGGTTTACAACTATTTATAATGTGTGTATCAAATTTAGAAGTATTATTATTAGGCACATATTAGTAACGCGATACACGTAAAATTTTACCTGCTCAATCCACCCCCGCATCAAACGTGACACGTGAACCGATCTATTGTTACCTCTTACAATGTATACTTCAATCTTTATTATTATATTGCCAATATCAAGTCTTTGCTATTATGTTGGATTATTTTTTACTCAAAAATATATTTAATTTTAAAGTCACTTCTTCGCACAATACGTACGAAACAAAATTGTTCGAAACCACTACTAAACCCTATTTAGATCAAAGAAATTTGTAAAATATGCAACAAAACTATGAAAAGACGAAAAACAGACACATCATTACTGTAGCTCAAAAGACAAATTTAGTCATTAAAATCGTAAATGATTTTTTTAGAATATATAATGAAATATTTATGTGTGAAATATAATCAAAAACTAACATTATACTAAAACGTAAACCGTTTTAAAGTTTGTAATTTTTTTTTTTTTCATAAAACTGGTAGACATATTTCTTTTATAAGTCCATTAATTATATTTATTTTTATTTTATTTATTTATTAACATTTTATATATTTTTTAAAAAAATACTGAGTAACAAATATGAAAAAAGTAAAAAATGGGTAAATCTATTGGTCATATTGAATGATCTCGCTGTTCAAGTAATATTTTAAAAATATATTTTTATTACTAGCTCGAACGAGTAAGCGAGCTGGCGCCCGCGACTTCGTCCGCGTTGAAAAAGAAAAAAGTAGCCTATCCTGTGTCCTGTACGTCTAAATGTTTATCTACCAAGTTTCATGAAAAGCAGTTAATTCGTTTAAGAGTTATGAAGGAACTTACAGATTTATTATTAGTATTGATGATGATTGATTGATGATGATTGAAGAGACGATGCTGCAGCGCTTATTTCGAAATTTTATAGAACTTTACATTTAAAACAAAAATTTTAATTATCACATATTACAAAGATAAACGGATAGTTACTCAAAATTAACTTTAAAAAAATCACCGAATATCTATACGAATGTGGTAGATAAAACTGAAAGTGTTTTTTAGTTTTAGTATAGTTTCAAAACGTTAGATTAAGTAGAGAGTCAATTAGTACTTTGAACAACGAATCACAGATTATAAAGTAAAATGAAATTTTGCCTTATTTCGTCTAGTCCTTTATCTTGTTTTTTCAGTCTTTATTTTTCTATCAATTGACGTAGTGTGACTGAAAAAAGGCAATAACATTTTACGCAAAGTTTAAAAAAGTACCTAAGTACCTACAATTATTTATTTCGAGGTAATCTGTATAATGGCTTAAATTTCTATTTATAACAATGCTCGTATTGGTGTCGCCTTTGATGTCACTATCGCTACTTGCGTGAGCGGGCGCTAATTTACAATTATTTGATATTCGGATTAAAGTGAGAGTGGCCTTATAGTTTATGAATAATTCTAATCTTGTATGTTTGGTGCTAAAGGTAAGTTATGTCACATATAATATATTAAAATATATGTATCACTATATAGTATAAAACAAAGTCGCTTCCCGCTGTCTGTCTGTCCCAAGTCTGTCCCTATGTATGTTTAGATCTTTAGATCAGTCAAACTTAGGGTTTGTAGAAATTGAATCTCTGTGCATATTTTTCGCTGAGATATCCGACTTTTAATAGTTTTTTAAAATTTATGTCAAGAATGAAAAAAAAGTTTCCCAAAAAACTATACAAGATTCTTGTAGAGAATTTATTCCAGTTTTTGAAACTGCCCTTCCATTTTCTGTACGTAATGCATAGATAGATGAGAACCATACTAAATTGTCCCCTTGACCTTGTACTTATTACTTACATATTAATATCATTACATATTCTGTGCCTTGACATATTATTGTAAGGACATAAACTATGTCAAGTAAACAAATAGATAATATCCACTTGTAGGTACAGGATTTACGAAATGCGAAGAACACTGGGAGTGGCATTAAGTTAGCTAGCTCATTAAGTTGGCATGCTTCAAATGTTTTGACGAGCTCGTTGAACCGCTGTTATAGTACGGGAGCCAGAGACACTATTTTTTGACACATTTGCGCAACATTTTTTATATGGTTTGTGTGTCATATTAGCGCTTGTTAAACATAAAATCGACTCTTACCGGCGCACGAGCGGGACAACGCTTATTAGCAGATTGTTTAAACTAATGAAAGAATGTTTTTTATCTTTAGTTTAATCATTAAGATTAAGATTAAATTATGCTGCCAGCCATTTGACAGAACATGGCGTCGGCAGGAGCAAAATAGTCATGTACGAAAATCCATGACATAACATTATTATGTCGATGGCAGGAGTTTATTGTTCGAAAATAGAGGTGGCAGGAAGTGTTTTTTTTCCATAATGGACTGCCAATAAACAATATGTAAAGTTTCAGCTTTGCGCATTTTTGACATTCACTCATTTGTTTAAACATAATTGACATATCACAGCCACTTGTTGTCCCGCGATTGAGATGGCAGGAGTTCATTTTGTTGATAGGCTATGGTATCACGACAATATAGCAAATATAGCAACCAAAAGTGTCGCTGGCTCCCGGACGATAACGATGGACTCCGAATTAAATATCATATTATTGGTTCGATTATTGGCAAGACCAATTATTGCAGAGTCGAGCTTGGAGCCTGTATTAAGTACTTACTTACTTAGTACTTTTTCATATCATTTTAATTTATTTCACACTGAGTGTGAAAAGATAATATAACCATCTTTCCGCCTAATCACTACATATTATAAAACAAAGTCCTCCGCCGCGTCTGTCTGTCTGTCTGTCTGTTCGCGATAAACTCAAAAACTACTGCACCTATTTTCATCTTGTTTTCACCAATGGATAGAGTGGTCATAGAGGAAGGTTTCGGTATATAATTTGCATCCGTGCGAAGCCGGGAACAGGCCGTTAGTATAATATAAACATCATTTAGTTTGAAACAGACATCAATTGATATCAGCTTCAATTTTTAAATGAACGAACGAGCAATGCTATGAGAAACGATATGTTATATTTTAATATCACATTATAGAAATAAGGTAAATATTAGGGGCTATTACAATATTAGAAGCTGTCTTCACTGCTACTATTAAAAATTTACTAAAGAGTCGTGTTTGTCACCGCATCTCGTGTTAATTGCCTCAACGTGTCGACGGACCATCATCTAATGAAAATGTAAAGCCAAAACTTGGCAACTGAACTGTTGCTTATTTAGGTTCACACGACATCAAGTAATGCATAATAAAGTTGTTAGCGAGTACAGGCACCAACTGTCGAGACTCTGGAGATGTGCCAAAATGCCTACGATAACTATTCAATGACGGAACTCAAATATAAAGAAAACGTTTAACCACAAGGACACCGTAACCACAGCTTATTTGTCTTGGTAGTTGTACGCATGTTTTGTATTCAGTATGACAACATTGTAATTCCAGGATACGGCAACAGTAGCCTTCGCGAAGTTACATTGTTAAAAGTTGAAATAGGAAACTTTGCTGAACTCATGTATGCAGAACCCAATTTTATAAGTGCAATACAACTTGCTCTAAGTCTTATTTGCTGCCTACTTATTTATTTAAAGTATAAATCCCAAACTCAATACATTTTCTTATGTATCAGTCGTCAGACAGCTTGACTATATAAAAAACTCCAAGTGCCACGACCTTGATAGGATTAAGGATAACGGATTAGGAAGCGCTAATGGGGTCTGGCATCCCTTATTCACCCACGATGGTTATACTGCCACCAAACTGGCTTCTCAGATGACTGCTAGACTCAGTGTGACCTGCCACTGCTTGCAAGACCCAGACCAGAGCCAACATCGAAAAGTTCCAATGTTGGTTCTGCCGGAAATTGAAACCGGGTCCCGAAAGTCGGAGCGCTTAGTCAAGCATCTTATCCACTCGACCAATAGACCAATACATGGACTCAGAAGCTGTATATGCACTATAGTATACCATGGTTTACATATGGTTACAAATGAGAAAGGAGAAGTCTTTGCCCAGGAAAAGAACAAATTTACCGTTGGCTATATATTGTCGCCTATATACACAAGTAACATCAAAATGTACTTGAATGACAGAATGAAGGATAAGGCATCCCGCACTCACCTTTCGGAATACAACAGTATTCTGAAATTTCACCATAGGTAAGAGGATAGTTAGGTACTGTCGTCACACGGGGCACGCAGTTTATACTCGTATCAGTGTAATGCAATGCGCTCTGCTACTACGACGTCATAAAATATAAAATATTTTTACAGTTTACCTAAACCGATCTTTTAGAACAATGCATAAAATAACCCTTATTTATTTCCGAAACACATTAGCTTTTTTCCCCCAGTTTCCTTTCAATTACATCAAGCAATCAGTTCGAGCGCACTATGGAGCTTATCTTTTATTCATGGTACGTTTCTCTGGTTTTGTTTCGGTTAATATATCTTGTGTGTGAATGAAATATAACCTCGCAATCTATACATTTGTAATAAGTTTAGCGAGATTAATCAAGCCGGGTTACGGTGAAAGCTGTATTTCGTCCAAAATCAACCGTCTCGTGTGTCATTTATTCTCAAGTTGTAACTAGTAAATTGTTTGGGGAGATTGCTTATCTATTTTTTTATTTCATTATTGTTTTTATACACACTGAATTAATATCATCAGCCCATATGCGACCACAATTGCTTCACTAGACGCCACACTCAGAGGTAACTTAGTTTTACACCCCCTATTGAGGTCATCGGTTCAGCGATTAGGTGTCCAGCCCACGGTTTGTGAAATAATTGAGAAATAAATGAAAATATTTTTTTGATATAAAAAAATGTGTTTTTCTATAATAAATTATTTTTGCATAGATCCGAGAGCCGAGAGTTAGATAGTAAAAATATAAATCAGAAGATAGAAGAAATTTTTCTTAGCGAAAATAATAGTAACATTATGTTATATGGTATTTCCTTCCAGTTCTCCGCCTTTCTCAGCCCGAAAAGCTAGCTAATTTTCCTTTTTAATACACGCACTGATCAAAGGGCGGTCGACGAGGCGACGACAAAAGACTTTGTCGGTTCGTAAAATTCGTTATTTCAAGCCAATCAGGTCATCAACCGTGAAGTATCTACTCAAACCTAACTCAAACATCTTAAATATTCCTTATTATTACGAGTAGTCGAATGCCTCAAGTTAAAAATCGTAAACATAAAAACAAAATTTATACTTAAAAAAAGTATTAGGTAAATATATTACATTTTTATACTTTTTTAAAGTTGTTAATTTTTAAAGTTTTTTTTTTATTTTATTCATTCATATATCAGTAGAAACTGAGTTTAGTTACACATTGATATCAATTATTTATGTAACATTCTACTAAAAAAAATACTACTGAATTTTGAACGAAATTGGATTTATTTGTATTACAACAGATAAGTTTATACAGGTAATTATCAAACACATATAAGTATATCTTTTGATATATATTTTTTTATCTCTATTAGTACAATTTTATTGTAGTCGTTTGGCTATACAGTCCAATGCTCAAATGGGAAAAAAAATCTATTGTTTTTTATTGTTTTTTGTAGATGTCAAAGTTACCCAGAGTGAAGGGCTATTTTGACATAGCATTAAGCCGATAGAAATATAGTCGCATTTGAATATAAGTTCAAATTTTCCTTCTTGGCCAGCCAACTTATAAAGACACCTACTGTCAATGTACCCCCAAAATGTGTCAATGTTCTCCTGAGAGTCAAAGTAACCCCATTTGACGGTATGTCACGCTTAATATTATTGCTTTACTTATATTTTTCAGGCGTTGTATCTTTTATTTTTTTTAACGCGAGCAAACTCGCGGGCCTCAGTAAGACAATAATACATAAATGCTAATTTTTAACTCACCTATTGTCAGATAAACCCAATATCTTGTTTTAATAAAAATTTCAAGATGAATGCGAAACTTAATAAATTTTATCAGTAGAATTGTGTAGGAAAACAATCTTCTTTTGCTGTTTTAAAGAGAAAACATGCTACTTGCAGTTTTCATGAAAGATTCACTTATACTATGAAGAAATGTGAGAAATGTATTGGAAAGCTTTTTTACATTCAAATCAACAACATATTGGAGTTCTTCCTTTGTCACATTTAGTGGGAATGCGGGAGGTTTCTTTGGCGATTCTGTCATGGCTTCATCATTTTCAATCCAAGATGACCATACGTAATTACGAAATGAGGGATTTGCCCTTTCATCGATGATAGGTTGATTTCGAGGTTTCATTTCTGACCACAGTAACCTTAGTTGAAGAACTAAGCGCCGTGCAATTTCTGGCGCTGTAAACCAAATGTCATGTGACTCCAATGGATCCTTGTCTAAATCATAAAGACAACCCTTCTCTGAAACAGTAAATTTAATTATAATAAGTAAACATTTTTAGTACCCAATTGAAAATATTAATTGTTTTCTACTTACCATTAGTAGGAATACAAGGAATTTTATCGTATTCATCTGTAAAATTAATTATACTGTTTTCTTTTCGTATTTTGTATACGAAATCAATATCAAGTGGCAAATCCAGTGTTTCCTTGAAAACATGTGCAGATTCCGATTGTAATAGAACGTTTTCATAATTTTCATACTCTTCTTTGCTTATTTTTAATTCTTCGCCTAAATAATTACTGGTTTCGTAATCAACATTTCCTACAATAATTTTATATTGACCTTTTCTATAAGCAGCCCAACCGTTTAAATCATCTAAAGTTATAAGAACATCTTTACGTTTTGATTTCGCATTAGTTTTTAAAGCGCGCCATTGATTGATACCATCCATTGGTTCATTAACATCACCTCCAGCGGCACTAACCAAAGTAGGCAACCAATCAGTTACATGAAATAAACCCTTCCAAATGTTTGATTGTAACGATTCGTGCCATATGATCGTCGGTACCCTTACAGCGCCCTCCCAAGGAGTATTTTTCATACCGCGTAAAGGCAAATTACAACCGAAATTTTGCTTTAAGCCAATTGTAGGAGAGCCGTTATCTGAAGTAAATATGATGATAGTATCTCGAAGCATTTCTCTTTCTGCCAATGCAGCTATGATGTTTCCAACGCTTTTGTCTAGACTTGTCACTAAACCTGGAACAGTAACAAAATTAACTATTTTGATAACTATTAACAAAATAATGTTATTGTTTTCACCAAAATGCTTGGAATGTTTAAACTGGTAATTAGTGGTATTGAAAAACACTGCTAATGTTACAGTATCACGCTACTGCCACTAACACTTAGCAGGAGAGGCTGACAGCGTCTGTCCTATTAGAACTCAATTTGCAAAATTCGTAAATAAGATCGTAAAACACGCATAGTTGTGTCTGCAAACGACAATGTTTTTCAAACATCTCCCATTATACAAGCACAGTTTAGTAAAGGAGTCTACGATAACTTATGTTTATTTTATATCAACTGTGTGAAATAAATAAGTTTATAAAACTTATAAAAAATATATATATTTCACTTTTCACTAATAACTAATTTATTATTAACCTCACCTGCATATAATCTCCTAGCAGAGTGTACAATGTGCTTATTTTCTTGTATCGCGTCGACAGGCGGTTGTAGATTAACCAGTCCACCGCCGGTGTGAGGGGCAGCGTGTGACATATGAACGTATAATGGTTGTGACGTGTTATGTTCTCTAATTACTGTAAAAAATAAAATATTTTTTCGAAAATACTAAATTTTTGCTACTAAGCATATTATTTTATTATTTTATATTGGCGTATAGGCAAGCAACATGAAAAAATTGAATTTTGGTACAGTTTAAAAGGAGTCTGGTGTCTTTAGTTAGTGACAGTGAAGCAACAGCTTTTAGAAAAGAGAAGCATATTGACGAGTCCGTTGGATAAGTGGTGCTTGCCTTAACGCCCTATTCCAGGGTTCCTGGGTTCGATTCCCGACTGGGTCAACTTTGGAAATGAACTGTTCAATGTTAGGACTGGTCTGGTTCGAATTTGAATTGAATCCGCGATCTCTGAGACAGAGCGTTAAGGGAAGGACCTCAACAACTCGACCAATGGCTCTGAAGCTCGTCATGCTTCTGAAAGGCCTTTGTATTGAAATCACAAACGAACACTTATTCATTTGTATAGGTATTATATAAACAAAAGTAAAGGAGGTATTTGTAAGTAAATTATAAATTTGGGAGAAGTGGCTATGAATAAACAGTCAGCTAAATAAAACAAGTAATTAACGAAGATGTCTCCTTTTTTAACTTCAATTAGCCGTACCCTGAACCGTATAATAAACAATTTTATTTTTTATATTCATTTTTTTTTGTTAGTTTATTTATTTAATGATATTGTAGTTATTTTATACAAAGATAAAATAAAATACAAGTACATATGTAGTTTCTATACAAATACTTATTGTGACTAATATAGTTTTCTACAAAACAATGCCCACAGGTGTTGTTATATTAGATTCATTAGCTATCCTTAATTAATGAAGGTTACGGTTTCATTGACCCGTCTATATATGTGAATGGTTTACCAAGTTTTAATCATCCTACACTGCTGTTCACAAAATCAGCGGTATATGCTTTTTGAACTTCTCCTTTTAACAACTAATAAAAGGTGACGCCTATGAGGTATATTGCGGTCCCAGTGCCTACAGTCTCTTCGGTTTCCAAAGGTAGGCATGTCCGTACGAGATAAGACCCCATGAATCATCATTTGCCTAAATTCTTGGTATTAAAAACAAAATAATCTGTCAAAGCACAAAAACATGAAATCCTCGATTGGCTTAACCAACATTAAGCCAGGTAAGAGCATTAATAGTTATTTTTAAAACTGTTTTCCATATTGCAATATATTATGAATGTTAACCTTCGGAGAGAAAATCTTGAAACCTACGTAATCAGAATCGTTGCAATAATTTATAAGCTTTATATTTTTTATGTTTAGAGATGTAGGTAATAAATAAAATTTATAAATGAAGGTTAACTTACGTTTAACCGCCTTCTCTGTTAAAATCTCAGTAAGGTGACCATTTCGGTCTTGAATGGGATCAATGTTATTAAAAAAATCTAGACCGAAAAATGTACTTTCATTTGCTGTCTGAAAAAAAATATTATAATAAGTGGACTAAGAATAATCTTGTTTGATTCTATTCTTGGATACGTAAACTACTTATTACGTAAAGCAAGTAACCTAATATAAGAAAATTATGTCACAGCAATCACATGAAACCGTACACGTTCTATCTGACTCGGTAATGTGTTGAAGTACCTTACCTCTATAAGGTTGTAGGTATAGTAATCCACCGATCCGTCTAGGAAGCCGTAGAAGCTATCGAAGCCCACATTAGTAGGCAAATACATTTCTCTTGATTTGCCACAGTGCCATTTGCCTATCAAGTGTGTTGAGTAGCCCAGACCACGTAAATAGATCGGGAGATTTCGCTCGGATACAGGTAAACCGCGGTCCTCTGCACCCAATATTGAGGGACCTTGAAGACCTAAAACATTTTACAAAAGTGCATTAAACATATGTATTCATGTAACAACGGACATGTTACAATTTACCAATTGGGCCTGTCTAAACATGCCTGCATCCACCATCGATTCGCGGCCCTTATCAGTGTCTGTCCACTTTGTGGGTGGACGTCCAGACGCTAGATACGCTTTCCGGCCGTCGGTTCTTCGTACTATGTGTCCTGCCCACTGCCACTTCAACTTATGTACTTACTATGGCTACTAGAGCCATCGTAAGTTATTATGTTGCTTACTCGTCAAAATACATACAACTGTTTTTCTTTTACAGTGATATTATGTATAAGGGGTTGCCAGTCTCCTCAATGTGATGAATCATACGGTAGCCAACTGCGGATTAACAGGTCTTCACATGTCTTTAAAGATTAATTTAAAGTCTTTAAACTTTTTGGATGTATTATGTATCCAAAAAAATACATGTATCAATCTTGTGTTTTACAAATGATATTTATTTCAATCTAAAAATATTCCTAGAAACAGGCCTGGCCAAGATTCAAAATTATGTACGCCAAATCGGCAGCCAAGCCGTTGGCTTACTCTGCATACATTTTTCTTTAAAAGCTAAAGATATACTTATTAAATATAAAGCTTTCCTACGAAAAAAAAGATTGTCTAAATCACTTCATTAATAGGGAACGCTAGCAGCGTTTTTCCATACAAATGTATTCCCCTGCTTTCTCGCTGGATAATCCTTCTTGAGCAAAAATTTTTTTTTTTCATAAAATCTAGGTCTGCTAAAGCTATGCCCCTATCATTTCTTTCTTTCCACCAACTAATTACATAAGAAAATAAGACTTCTCAAAAATATTTGGTATTTTGGAGAATATTTGGTAACCTTCTATAATAAGTAGACTGTACATGCAATTAACATAATCGCTAGAGTTATAAATTAAATCAGACTTCTAATAAATTCCATAATTACCACGATTTCAAATGACGGAAACATTAAACTTTAAGATTTTCATTTAAAATTCTAACGATTTGTTCTGCACAGAAATACTTGTTAAAGTAGGTAGGTATACCTATATTGTTATTAAAAATTATAAGTATAATATATTATTTTATAAATATTGGTAGTATAATATTTACCCATTCGCATAGAATAATTTCCAGTAAAGAGAGCTGCCCTCGACGGGGTACCCAAGGTATCGGTGTAATAATCTTGCAATATGGTACCATGATATGCTAAAGTGTCTATATTCGGAGTCTTTATTTGATCAGATCCATGATAACTGACGTCATTCCAACCCTGACAGTAAAAAATATTTTCAAAAATACATAAATTTCGGATAATTTTCAGTAATCAGATTTATTTTTATTCGAAATATTTTATTAGTATAACGATAATGAATGTATTTTAATGAAAATTAGGTCAAAATCTGATCAAACGACTCGAAGGTTAGCCCAAACAAATAGCCTGGTTCAACAACAACCTTCAAACAAAAAAAAAATCCTGCTTGATTTTGAAAACGCGCAAATAATTATTTCATAATACTTACTAAATCATCTGCAACAATGAACACGATATTTGGTTTTTTTTGCTCGCCGCATATTACTTGGGAAATCATTAATAAGAAACTGCAATAAAATTAGAAAATGCAAATTTAATAAAAAATAAAAAATGTGATAAAATTATAAAAACATCTACTAAAAAGTAATAACAGTAAAAGTTAAAATACTTACACTATACATTTTAATAACATTCTAAACAACTTATTTAGATGCACAGAAATTTGTTTGACAAATTAGCCTAATAATGTAAGAAATTAATTTTATACCGAAATAGAAGCGATACAAAATTAAACGTCACCATTCAGTTTACTGGTAAAAGTAAAACTGAAATTTTAAATTTTTTCCTCTTAATAAAAATGTGTCGCTTAAAATTTAAATGATTTTTTTTCACTCCTCAAATTGCTAGACTAACGTCACTGTCTGACTATCAGTAAAGTAAGAAACTGTGAATATAATTTGCAGAATAAATACTCTGTATTATAACAGCTGCTATTATATTAGCTCCCGAAGAGACAACATTTTTCTTTACGTGTGAAATATTTATAACCTTTATATCAAAAACGGCCTTTTTTCTCAATAGTGTCACACAACAGCTCCATTTTCATTTATTTTTGGCTACTGAAATATTGACTGATGTCAGAAGATATTTCCCTTTTGTGGAAAATATTTGAATGGTGATTTTGAAGCCATTGTGTATGTGTGAACGAGTAAGAGACGCATTTCCTCTATACCTTCCTCGTTATAATATCTCATTCTATACTAGCTGCGTGCCCGCAACTTCGTGCGCACTGTAGTTCGTTTTTTGAAAATCCTATAGGAACGATATATTTTTTTAGGAAAAAAGTATCCATTCTTTTCTGTACCTCTGACAACATGTATGCCAAATTTAATGACGATCGAGTAGTTAGTTGAGACTTGAAAGGCGCGTGAAAGCGTAGAAAACAAACAAACAAACTCGCTTTCGCATTTATAATATTATTATTAGCAGGGATGTAACAATGTTATGAAATGTGTAAAAAATATATTTTGAGTTCTATTCAGTTCAATTTCAATATATTGTCTGTACTTAGAAAAAGTGTTCTCCTTTATGAAATTTCAATCTACTCAGAGGTCTTAACTTATTTTCGTAGCAAAGTTACAGACGCTTATGAAACAAGTATAAAAAAAGAACGGTTTTCCAAGTTGTGTTGTTATAAAACATCAATTTGCATAAGAAATAAGAACATCTGGCTGCACAATTTAAATTAATTTACAAGACAACCTTATTAATTTATATCTGTATTACAATAACAACATATTTATACAAATGATTCGAGTTATTGTCAGTTAATTAAATAAAAATGTAGTTAATTGTGTTTCTATCTGGAAATGTTTTGAATAAAGTACGTTGTTATTCAATGATGACGTTTATCCATATTATTTTCGAGATCTTTATTAAAAAAAAAACAAATAATTGAAATAAGGAACTAAGGAGATTATGCAATCAATTTTAATATACAAGTTACAAGTATAAGGGCCTCTTTCACAAACTACATGTAAAGTGTTGATTAGTTACTTTTAGAAATCATTTTCTGTTATATTGAATTATGCACTCGGTTTACTGCATCATTCGATAGCCGATTTTTTTTATTATTTAATGTTTGGCACGTTTACCGTACAAACAACGGTATATCACTTCCATTATCCCTGGGTACCGGTGACTTTAAATGACAGTTTGGCCTACTTGATGTTTGTGAAAGAGGCGCTAATTAAAACTAATTATCGTTACCGATTTTACCAACATAAGCCAGCGGATCAGTAAGTTTAAGTTGCAATGGGCAGGACACATAGTACGGAGTTCCGACGGCCGCTGGGGCTGAATGGTTCTCGAGTGGAGGCACCAGAACTGCAGCGTACGACGTCCAGACTCTAAGACCCACAAGGTGGGCGGCCTGATAAGGGCCGCGGGTCCAGGCTACTTGGATCCAGGCTACTTTCATTGTTCATTCATTACATTCTTTTCATTATCTCGCTGGCCTTACTTTACTATAGTTTTTACAAAACGTTAAATTTACATAGCTCTTCAACGAGTTTCACTAAAGTTTTAAATAACTTCTTTAAATCTTAACTGACATTACAAATTTCTGTGGCCCAACTCAGGAAACTTTCATGTGTGAGACATGAGGGGAATAAATTTCACAGTAACTTCATGGAAATATGTAAGTTTCAATGAGCTTTATTGTCACATTGCGAATAAAGTTAACGCAAGTGAATAAAGCCTTAATTATGTCGTAAAACTGCCTACAATGTGGTTATAATGTAATTGTTTTTATTACAAACCAACATAGACTATATATATACTATATTTCTTATATATTACGTAGCTATAATTTTATCAATTTTATATTATTGAACTTAAATCAACAAAATTAAAAGTTATCCTGATTTCATGATGATCGTGATGATCAGGCGTAAAAAGGTAATAGACAGACAGACAGAGTTTGGTACTTTCACATTTATAATATTAATATTTAGTATGGACTAGTATGGAATTATGGATGATCAGTGTGATCATGATTAAATAGGAAATTGAAGCGAGTATCCCAGAACTATTTCATTGGTACATCAGAATAGGTTACTGTTTTGGGAGTTTGAAGTTGTTTTCACTGTCATTGTGCAGAACATTATACAAACTGTGAAAGCAGTGCAGCTATCCGCCATTATCACTCTTGGTCGTAATTCTCTCATATCTTTTCGTATAAAATTACGATTTGCCACAAGACCCATTATCACTCTCGTCCTGTATATTATACCAATAAATCTGTGAAGCAGCAATTCTAGCGATATAGGTTCCAGTTTACATAACATTACATAACTCTTTTAAATAATATCAAATGTCAAAGTGTTGGTTAATATTTACATAACTACTTGACAAGTTTCGTGGCAACTGGGAATGCATATTTATCCTCATGTCAACGGGGAATTCTTTGTAATGATGATAACAAAAAAAATCTTGATGACTTATCTAAGTCTTACAAAAAGCTGCTTCACAGCCATTATTTCCTTATTTTACTATTAACTCATATGCTGATGCTGATATGTGATACATAGTAGAGAGCTGGCTGTACACACTGTACATACATAAAATTGATCGAAAAGTTAGAATTGTCAGTAAGTCATGAAATAACTCCCAAGGGTCTAGTTTTTACATTAAAATTTGTACATTTGTAGATAGTACTCGTATTTCTTAGAAAGTATCTTTATGGTGTCCGGTAGACTCCTACTTCCAGTACCTACCATCGGAATTGGAGTGGCCATTTCTTCTTTCCCGTGCAAGCTTTAATATAAATGGCAGTCTAAACAACTATTGTATGCAAGTGTTTGCCAGCAGATTAAAATATTAAATGAAATATAGAGAAATACAATTGGAGATAACATTTTGCCCTCGTGAAAAAACCATTAAAAAAACTTTTGTGAAACTCCATTAAGGTCCACAGATTTATCTACTTAAAGTAAGAAAATATCAAACTATTTCCTTAGACATTACACTAACTTCGGATTACAGAAATGAAACGTTAAGTCGACAGTGCGATTTTGGATTGAGAAAAGTCGTGAAGGAGAAAAACTTTTCGTCGCCATCACCGGATTAAGTATCGGTTGAATTATGTCATAGTGAATGGACCCTTTCAAATGTCTGAGGAAGTAGACATAGGTAACTAAAATGGAGGAGTAATAAGAAATTTTTTTTTTTTTACCATAAAAATCCTACGGTATATGTCCTCTTATGATTTAACCTTAAAATAAATCCTTAGCTTTTAGAACTAAATACTATAGATATATCACAATCTATACACATTGTAAAATAAGGTCACTCTTAGCATTTGTCTGTTTTTCTGCTAACTTCTTCTAAATGGATTTGATATGGTTTTCACTAATGAAAGAGCGACAAACGAGTAAGGTTTGTGTACATAATTTTTAGAAAAAAAAATTGCATCCTTGCGAAGCTCAAGCCCGTCACTAATTCAATATAAAAAATATACTAAGAATGACACTAAAATGAAAATCTTGTTAATCTTGGTATGGTATCGTTTATCTAGCTATTGTGTATACCAATGATGACACGAAGAATAAAACCAATATAAAAGACCAAAACCAATACTAACATCTTTAACAAGACTGACACCAGACACTAAAACATATTACTATAGCAAAACAAAAAAAAAATAAGAATCAGGCAGACAGATACAAAAATGATTCAAATAACTAAGCAATGAGATTTCATGTTTTATACTCAACTGGTCCCACTTTTAGATTCATGTGCCATATGTGAACATGGCTGTAATAGGTACCAAGAATTTCACATTTATAATGCACTGAAACTAAAACTCCGCGTCCATACGTCAGCTGCTGCCAAAATATGCTCGCAGTTTGCGAGCGTTAGGTACAGGAATGTTTTCGACTTTATTTTCTCTCGATTTCCCTTTGGGCTGTTCCGTTAAAGCTTTTCGCATTTAGTTAAAAAAGCTAACAAAGAGAAAAGTAAAAAGCGATTAAGAATTTAACAACATAAAAACGTTGCTGTGATAAACTAAAAAACAAGCAGTCGAACCAAAGCCAAAAGGAAACCTTAATGCGTCTTTGAAAGTTACTGAACTAATTAAAAGTTTAACACCTCTTGTTGCTTACACTTCGGGTTTTGTGTTCGCAAATTAGTTTTAAGTTTCATACTCGATCCATTCACCTTCCACAATATGTATCTATTCTATATCGATTTCCAAAAACTTAGCATATTGCCAAATTCTTAAGGCAGAGTCCAATCTCGGTATTGGCTATGTATTATTTCAGAAATATTGTAAAAAAATTCTACTGTTTTTCGTTCTTTGATAAATGTTGACAATCAAGATTCTTTTTTTTTGTTTTTTTTTAATACCTATAAAAAATAGTAGAAAAAAATTGTAACAATAATAATTGCTTGCTCTTCAAAATGTGTCCGAGCGATTGTATTATATTTTTTTAACCAATGTGTTTTGAACTAATGTAGAATAACATTTTTTGAGCGAAATAATACAAGAAAATAAATTCATCCCCTGGATTTTATAGTAAAAAAATTAATTATCATATGATTATCATATCATATCATATTTTAAATTGGGATTTGTTTTTTTCTCTTTTATTATTATTATTTTAAACTATCCTGTGTCCTGTACGTCTAAATGTCCTGTACATACATACATACATACATACATACATACATACATACATACATACATACATACATACATACATACATACATACATACATACATACATACATACATACATACATACATACATACATACATACATACATACATACATACATACATACATACATACATACATACATACATACATACATACATACATACATACATACATACATACATACATACATACATACATACATACATACATACATACATACATACATACATACATACATACATACATACATACATACATACATACATACATACATACATACATACATACATACATACATACATACATACATACATACATACATACATACATACATACATACATACATACATACATACATACATACATACATACATACATACATACATACATACATACATACATACATACATACATACATACATACATACATACATACATACATACATACATACATACATACATACATACATACATACATACATACATACATACATACATACATACATACATACATACATACATACATACATACATACATACATACATACATACATACATACATACATACATACATACATACATACATACATACATACATACATACATACATACATACATACATACATACATACATACATACATACATACATACATACATACATACATACATACATACATACATACATACATACATACATACATACATACATACATACATACATACATACATACATACATACATACATACATACATACATACATACATACATACATACATACATACATACATACATACATACATACATACATACATACATACATACATACATACATACATACATACATACATACATACATACATACATACATACATACATACATACATACATACATACATACATACATACATACATACATACATACATACATACATACATACATACATACATACATACATACATACATACATACATACATACATACATACATACATACATACATACATACATACATACATACATACATACATACATACATACATACATACATACATACATACATACATACATACATACATACATACATACATACATACATACATACATACATACATACATACATACATACATACATACATACATACATACATACATACATACATACATACATACATACATACATACATACATACATACATACATACATACATACATACATACATACATACATACATACATACATACATACATACATACATACATACATACATACATACATACATACATACATACATACATACATACATACATACATACATACATACATACATACATACATACATACATACATACATACATACATACATACATACATACATACATACATACATACATACATACATACATACATACATACATACATACATACATACATACATACATACATACATACATACATACATACATACATACATACATACATACATACATACATACATACATACATACATACATACATACATACATACATACATACATACATACATACATACATACATACATACATACATACATACATACATACATACATACATACATACATACATACATAATTCAATATAACAGAAAATGATTTCTAAAAGTAACTAATCAACATTTTACTTGTAGTTTGTGAAACAGGCCCTAAGAGTTATGGAGGAACATACATATATAAAATGGTCAATTTAGTTTCAGTATCATGTATAGAGCCTATAAACTCGATATCTCTGAAATTTGTTTTCATGACTTACTCTATGACCAACCCTTACAGATTTATTATTAGTATTGATACATCGTTGCAACATTATCAACATGTTTAAAACAACGATGCAACATAACATCAATAAATTAATATTTTATGATAATGAGAACAATACACTCCAATTTGTATTATATAAACCGATTCTGACAATTGGCAGTTGCGTACGACGTCATTATGATATTTTCATCTATTCTAATCGATATAATATTAATTTTAATATCATGAGAAAAGTTTCAACTGTTACGATCGTCACAAATTGTCAGTAATAACTTTAAGTGTCCACGTCTGAAAATTTTATTCGAATGCAGAGTTTTACGTAGGTATTTTGAATTATGTATTTTAGGCGAACTTATTAATAGTAAATGATTTTAAAAATAAATATCAAAACATAATTACTATTGCCGGACATGCAACATTTACCATTGGACATTAAACATTGGAGGCATGCCTAGGGGCAAATTCTAGGGGCAAAATGTGGCCGGTGGTTTTATAAAAATTAAATAAACTGACACCTGAAAGGACAAAGAGTACATTTCATCCAGAACGCGGACGAAGTCGCGGGCACCAGCTAGTATGAATATATTATCTTTAGATTCATTTTATGTAGGTACAACAACAACAAATGAACATTCATTCTACTCGTACATAGAGTTAGTATTAAATTCTGAATTTAACTGAAAGTTTGAAACAAGCTAATGAAAATGTTAGTGGTTTTATTTACCTATCCGCCTGGATTGGATTGGAAGGAGGAGCAAGCAGGTTTAGTAAGGATTTAACAAGTTTAGAAGCATTGAATCCGCTTTGCTCTCAACTTAATCTGTCTGGTCAAGTCAACTTAAGCTGACATTAAACCGAATTAAGCTAACATTATATACCCTCCGGTGTATTGAAAATTGTAAATTTTCCATATTATTATTTTCACACTTTATGACCAATCTAAGCTTGAGGCCAATATATGTAACTAATGCATTTTCGAAACACCCACTAGTTTATAAAATTGTGTAACGACCATTTGAGGTATGTTGCAACGGTTGTTACACGCAGCCGCTTGTGTCATCTCTTGTGTCATCTTTTATTTATTGAATTATCTAAATCATCAATCATGTGTATTAATCTGTTTTTAACTTAATACGTCTTTAAATTTTCTTCCATAGTGGGAGGCAATTTAGAAAACTTATAATAAAAAAATCTGGGAATATAGTTTGATGCTGTAGAATGCTGTTATTTCAGGGGCTTTATAGAGTTTTGTAGTCGTCTCGCACAAATTTGTTTCGTACAAAATGTGCGAAAAGCCAACTTTATTTATAGTAGTTGTCTCGCACACTCGATATGCCCTTGATTGGGCGGTTTTCCATTAGCGCCGGCCCGGCCCGGCACGGCACGCCGGGCTTTCGTTTTTCCACTGAGCCGGTGTTGATCGGCCGGTTTACGTCCTTGGTAGGGATGTCGCCTACCCGCCCCGCGCACTCACACACGCACACGGCTACAATTCATATACAACACACACGACGGCGCCGGCGGGAGTCAAAAGCCGGGCCGTGCCGTGCCGTGCCGTGACTATTGGAAAAACGAGCCATACATTTTCATACATTTGCTTCGGGGCACCGCCGTGCCATGCCGGGCCGTGCTGTGCCGTGGCTAATGGAAAAACGCCCATTAACAAACATCTAAGCATTCTAACAATATTTCACAACTAGCTGTTTTCTTCCACGCAAAAACATGTCAGATAAAGATGTCAGGCGTTACTCGTATATCAGGTGTTATATTTTCATTTTTCAATGCGAACGACGTCGCAGGCACGAGCTAGTACATTATATTTTAGTAAATTAATCAAATGTTTGGCTGTTTACATTTTCAATTCTGAAAATCTTGAAATTAAATTACTTATTGTTTATGTTATCACTCAAGAAAATTAAACAAAATACAGATTTTGTTAAATAATATGTGATTATGTATCTACACATAACATATGTAGGTAGGTACATATGTACACGTAATATATTATATGAATATCGCGAATTTGTGTATCATGCGCCAGAATTTGAATACCTATATGGCTTATGCATATCTACATATCGTCTGAATTGAACTAAAGCTCTAGTTAATTAACAGCTGCTATCAAGACGACACCTCTCAGCGTTAATAGTAATCTCACCTCACAGTATGACATTATGGTGAAAACATGAAATTAAACACAGCTTGTTCGGTTTCATAACTCAAAAAAAAAATTCGCAAACAAAACTTTTGAAAACCAAGATTGTTATCATTTATTGTCAATTTTTCCAAAAAACAACGCATTTGTTAAATATTCGGATGTTGCGTTTTTGTTTTTTCTTGTTTCATTTATCCCCCGCTCTAAGCCTTAAGCCTACTGGCGGTTATTCCAGTAGCAACGTAGATAGATTGCTATTTTAGGTCAACTTTACTGTGTAAACTGTGTAGAGACTCTTATAATGAAACTAAAATTAACTTTATCCGTAATAGTTAAGCGTATCTATTTCTATGTCCACTAATATTACATTTGTAATGGTTGTAAGGGTTTTTGAAAATTTATTTGTTCGTTAGTCATCAATCACGCATCAGCCTGTATCTCCATTACTGGATATAGTTCTCTCCCAAGGCTCCCTCCACGTCCCATGTACTTCGTATTCAGCCACTTCCTGCGATGATTTTCAGATAGCTCTCCACCTGGCCAGTACATCCCATGCTGCGTTTTCCCATTCGTGATCTGTGGATGTGAACAGACCTCTGCCACGTCATCTTGCTGATTTTTGGTCGACTTTGGTCTACAGGACATCTATCAAAGAAACTCTTTGATAGTTAAGTTATAGTTTGTTTTTCATTTCATTTAGTAACCTCCAAGCTCTGTCCCCAGTGGCAAGCAAAATACGATTGCACGCTATTTATATGTATTCCACTTTACCATTCTTTTCACTACGTATTCAGTAATTTGTCCGCACATGCATGCACGCCGTGTGCCCCAAGAGCCTCTTACCTGACTTTACGTCGGCTGGCTAATCTCATTTTACTACTCGGGTTTCTCATGGGACCAGAGACGACACTCGTCACAGGCTAACTTTTTAATAAAATTCTATAAAACGACATTTATCATTCACATTTCTGTCAATAAAAATGTTGGAAAAGTTCTTTGTTGTGAATTCATTTAAACTCGATTGTGGGCAATATTTAATTAAAAAAAATTGTATCGCTAAAGAGTTCTATATTATCTTAAGAGAGTACCCAACCACTATTCCAAAAAAATTTTGTTTGGCTTATTCTGTTGTTTGGTACTGCAACCGCACAAAACAGTTAAATTAGAGAATAATCTTCCTTGATATGTTAACTGCGACACAATTGTTCTCAACAACATCAACATCTCAGCCGCAGGACGTCTACTGCTGAACATACGCCTCCCCCATAACTTTCCAATAGGACCGGCTGAGCGCGTTTGGAAGAAATTTGGCACACAAATAGATTATTACTTGGATTAACATATGGAATTATACTTTTTATCCTGGACAATATGTTAGGTTCCCGTGGGATCGTCTAAAAATGTACAAAATTGGGGGGGCCAGCGTCACGGCGGTAAGATGTCAGATATTTTCTCAGGCGTTATATTTTTCATTTTCCAATGCGCGGAAACCAGCTAGTTAAAAATAAATGTCTTTTTAAAATTACATAAAAATGCTCTTTGTTTAAAGTGAAAGCAATTAGTATGGCGGTATGTTAAAGACGAAACGAGACTATGAAATCCAATTTGCCGGTGTTTAGATGAAGGTTAGCTGACAGGGCTCACAGCTGAGAGCAACTCTCTACTTTCATCAATTTAATTACAACAGAGCGGCAACTGTTTTGATTAATTATGAAACGGTTACCTACTGGTAATCGAGACTTCTAAATTGAAATAACAATTTAATTGTTGATACTGTAATGCTACTGTAAAATTATTATTTGTATAATATGAGACCGACATTTCTTTTTTTTATTACTAGCTTTAGCCCGCGACTTCGTCCACGCCTCTTTATTTTTATTTATTTATTTTATTTACATTTTTTTTATCGCTTACTAATTGATGCCTTCGACTGCTTTAAAAATTAAAAGATAACGCCTGACATTATACTTTTGCCAAGAGTTAGATCTTTATTTTTGATGGATGGTATCCTATTTGAATATCTAGCCTATGTTCACCCTGAAATCATATTATAACAATTGTTAAATGATTTTTTTTTAAATAGGATGAGCAGTTTCGAAAATTATCTCCTACATACAAACAAATTATAAAGAGGTAACGCCTTCCATGAAATATTACCTATCTGATGGTGAAAATCACATCAACATCCGTTGCGTGGTATAGAAGGAGTTAGCGAATATACAGACAGACAGAAGCCGAAAGTGACTTCAATTTGCATATACTAAGTATCCAAAAAGACATCACATTCGAGCGAGTAACTATAGTCCTTGCTTTCGCGTCCTCTCGTGCGGAATGTTCCTGAAATAATGGCGAAAGTAACTGGCTCTGCGAGCCGAGACGCGACGCGTCTGTACGGATATGTATGCGGATGTATAGGATGGGACACGCCCGCACAGCGGATGATGCGGATATGGGCCAACTAATTATTATTACACATTGCGACACAAGCGGAATTCAGAATCAGGGAATGAGACACGTGCGCTGACAGAAATGTAATTGTAATCCAAATTGCGGTGGGAGGCAGCACACTCAAATGTAATTTCACTTAATCACCGCACCGAAAAGAGGTAAGTGATTATTGTTTTTGTTTGTTCTTTGGTACTTTACTTTGTCTCTGGTAAAATGTTAGTTAAATAGAGTTAAAATAGCTAACGTAAGTGTTCCTCCATCTTACCATTGTGATGTGATAATATCAAATAACCTAAGCAGAGTTTGCGTGTTTTATTAATAAAAAGACCTAACAGTAGATATTTTATTATTTTCCAAATGATATAATATTATTAAATTATTAACATATAGTTATCACATCTAATCTTCACTGTACTATTCGCCGTGGCTATTGGCATTATAGTAAGTTAAGACAGCAAATTCTGCCAAATACTCGTACCTCTGAGTTCCCGCACTCCTACAGCCTGTTCTTAAAAAATAATTCAGATAAAATATATGACGAAGTGAACTTCAATCCTTGAAAGGAATATTCTAAACTTAAATATTTTTATTAATTTTTATTAATTGTTACCAGCTGTGTGTGATTTGTTAGGTTCAACATTCATGTGTTTACACAAGCAATCAATAAATTCCATCCGCCATTTTCATTGGTAGACATCTGTCATCGCTTCAAAGCTACGAGAATAACAACAGTTTTAGGTTCGTCTTTTTTTGCAGTGTTCGAACCAATTAGTTTTCGTCTGACACAGCGCTATCCCAGAATTGGCCAACATTCAACATTTCTACACTCAGCTATCCAATTTATGTTTCTTAGTCGCTAACGTGATCAAACATTAATATTGGCAAAGGGGCGCTGTCGTTTAAATAAAAATATCAAAGAGACATTTTATTAGGTTAATTAGTGTTTTTTTGATTAAATAAAAATTTAGCTTCTGTATGTATGTGTCCACAAAACTCGAAAACCAGCTAATGAACAAATATGAAATTTTTACACAAAGTTCCATTTTAACGGAAGTGTTTTTATATATTTTTTTTAGAAAAGAGTCGCACTTCTAATAGAGCTTGCTCAGAAGTTCTACCTACTCTCTGATCACGTAGGTGATCAGTTGATCACAATAACTCTTCTTGGCAAATTGTACGTTTCAAATTTCAATCCATATGTAATATTTTTATGCTCTGCATTCAGGCGGATTAAGGGAAATAGAAAAAAAATTTCTTAATTTTTTCTGAGCTTTTATTTATATATTTATTTATTCAAAATCCACAGCTCTCAAAAATTACTAACAAAAACAAAAACACACCCTACAGCCAATTATGGATTTTACATTTATACAAAAAAAAATATATAACAAAAATACAAAATTATACTATTCCCTACAAACTAAACAAACTATAAAAATCACATATTAAATATAAATACATATATACATACATACACACACATTAAATATAATACATATATATTACATAGAACAGCCACTGCCTTAAAAATTATAACATAAGTAAACATAAACATAATTAATGTAGACGTAAATACAGAAATTTTTTGGCATAAAAAATACATAAAAAGCTCAATAATTAATTACGGCAATATTTTTTTCACACTCAATAACTTAAATTTACTGGACATACTAAGATGAATTGGCTTTACATTTTGCAAAACCAATAAGAGATTAAGGTTTGAATATCTCCCATTAAGCGGGATGGAGGCGTGGTAATGCCCTCTCAATGAGTCAGCTGCCGTTCAATGGGCGCCCTGCCCGACTCCACTGCCCTCCGTCCAAGAGCTATCCATCAAACTGTCCTCTACTGCCCCACTTGTATATCTATTCACATATTTTATTTGTTTCTATTTATAACAAGACAAGAAACACTTAATATTCATGTTATAGTGTAGATAACCTGAGTTATTTATACAAAATAACAAAACCAAAATTTCTGTACTGGTGTGTTCGTTTGGAAAACAACTTGTAAAAAGAGTGATAAAATCCTAAAACGTAAATATATACTTGTTATAACATTTTATATCTATTAAGGAAAGCACATTGAAAAACATATTTGACACGAATATTTGGATATTTGGACATAACATTTATAAATGTATAATATATTTTGAACTTTTGATATACTTCTAGATATTTAATAGGGATAGGTGGAATAGACATTTTTATTTTATTTTCATACAGTGTTTTCTTATACTAATTCTTAATAATAATAACTAAAAATAACGTCTTGCAGACCGAGAACCATGATTAGGATAGCCTAATTCTCCGATTTTGCATATCTTCGAATTAAAAATATCAAGCTCTGAAAATTCAACCACTCATTGAAGAAGTTAGCAGTTTTATACAATGTAAGTTTTTTATAAAGTTAGGAACAAAAAAAATTACCTATAATGGAACTCAGATATATATACTTTCCTAACTTATATTAGGAATTAATTAATTCTATTTAATTCTATAAAATTTAATTTTGTTTCAGTAATCTCATTAAGAACATTGTAATATAAATCTCACTCCTTTAACACTATTATTGTTACTTTTATTCCTTCCTTTATCGAGCAGTTTCGCTACCACTGCGACTAACCTGCAACTAACGAGCGACACCTCGCACAGACGCTATAAAGTTTTTCGCTGCGCTAATACGTTGAATATTATATGAACGGCCATTACTCGGCAAATAAGTTCAGTAGAGTAAAGTAGACCTAATCAAGCAGATAGTTCCGTGTTCATTTTTTTTGTTCTGTGCTCATGTTTAGACTATCGTGAATGATCATTCATCGCAATTATTTTTTTCTTATATCTATACTATCTGTATAGTGCGAATTTCTAAATTACTGATTCATCCACCAAAGAAACTCCAAGTATAGCTCGCACTTTAAACTTGTGGATCTGTTCTGTCGTGAGACTAATACTAATAGTGTGTTTAATGCGTTTAACCTTTAAAATTTTACTGCAATCCCCTCAGAACCTTCGCCTACAATAGCTTAGGGGTTACCTAGGAACGCTTAAGGTGAAGTAAAGGTTCAAACAATTCATTATACGACAGATGGAAGGCCGCAATATTTGGCCGTGACTCGGCAGATAAAGGTCATCTATCAACCATTGTAACTATCGCGATATAACTGAAACAAATAGTAGCAACGAAACTGATCGATTGCGATGCTTTCAAAAACTATTAGATGATATAGGGAAATAAAATGTTAGTCAAGTAATTACTAAATGAGCAATGTGTCGCGCCTGTGCTATTATGATCACTTAAAATAATCACTTATAATTATTTATTGATTATTTTAAGAAATTACATTCGTGAATTGAACTCGGAAATAATGAATGTGGAATATTTTAATTTCAAACCTTTTACAGTTATGTATTTATCATACTTTATTCTTTTGGGACAGAACACGGTAACTTGTTAAATTAAAATTAAAAATTTCAGTATATTTAGTTACCTACTGTTAAGGCGCTTAGTGGGACGAGGAATCAATGAGGAAGTAGGCTTAAGAAAGTACCCATTATTTCCTATATATCCATTATACCCATTATGGCTGAACCAAAAAGCCTGTAAAAAATATGTTTAGACAACATTTGGTAATTTTTTTGTATTCCCAAAACTTCTAATAAAAATAATGTTAACCAGTGTTTTTTTTTTGCTTGAATTCCCTACTAAGCGGATGATTGTAAATATTTACACGATGAATTATGTTTTTATTGCTCTTAGGCCCTTTTTCACAAACTACATGTAAAGTGTTGATTAGTTACTTTTAGAAATAATTTTCTGTTATATTGAATTATGCACTCAGTTTACCGGAATGCATCATTCGATAGGCGTTTTTTTTATTATTTTCTATTTAATGTTTGGGACATTTACCGTACAAACAAGGGTATATCAGATCCATTATCCCCGGTTACTGGTGACTTTAAATGACAGTTTGGCCTACTTGACGTTTGTGAAAGAGGCGCTTAGTGTTATTGTTAAAAAAAATTTAGAGCTTCAAGAAGATAGTAAAATAAACAAAAATACGAAAATTCCTACTTTGGCTTCATAACAAATTTGGAGGGCGGAGAGGTATAGATAAAAGGTTATGATAGCAGTAAAAACTTTGCAAAAGTCCAAGCATACACGCGAATGCAAACGCGCTGTGCAAACATTTTTCCCAACTTTACTGGAATACGTTTGCTTTTATGCTGGAGATACGTACGAGTAAATGTGTTATCCGCTTAGAGAAATTGTAATTTCACATTTGAAAATTATATTTCAATAAAAATTCCGTGAGATCGCTTAGATTTTAAAGCCTAAAATACAGGTTTGGTTTCCATTAGGCTGATTATCTTCAAAGTAGCTTAAAGTTTTTGTCGAAATTCCGCATAGATGCTGCCAAAATTAACTTAAATAAATCCACGGCCGGTGTGTTTATATATAAAATTGGATTCTTTTATTGTATTGATTTCTTGGCTGACGATTCACTTGATAGTGGGTGGTTACCGTTAATAAAGGAAAGAAACTCGAATCTCGATGGTCTGGATCTGGAAAGTAATGGCAGGACACACTTCGTTTCGCTCACAGCTGTCACCAGCCCCTTACAGAAGACCACCGTGAAATAACAAACATGTGTGCTGTTCTGTTTCGGTGAGTGAGTAAGGAATGCGAGTAAGGAAGCGTAAGAGTCCATTTCTCTATCCCATACTAATCCCATACCTTTAATCTTCTATTGTTAGCAACGCACTGGAGCGCATGTGAGCTCCGTCACTCTGGAACCCGCTTTTGGAAAAACCATACTTTTTTTAGCTCATTATAAACTACAAACGATACTAATGAATGTAGTAAAATTTATTTTTTTGTAGTTTTATTAATTACCGAGAAAACTTCATTGATAATGTTTAAACTAAGAAATATTATTCATAATACGCTGAAAGGTTTTGGAATACGTTTTAAATTGATTGTAGTTTATTGTAGTGACGAAAAAAAACATCTTTATTCCATATTATTCAAGAAATATTCAAGAAATATAAAAAAAAAAATCTAAAATAACGTAGTTTTGGAAAATCAAAAAACCTACTCGGTAACTACAAACGATACTAATAAATGTAGTAAAACTTATTTTTTTGTAGTTTTATTAATTACTGAGAAAACTTCATTGATAATGTTTATACTAAGAAATATTAGTCATAATGCGCTGAAAGGTTTTGGAATACATTCTAAATTGATTGTAGTTTTTTGTAGTAAAAAAAAAATCTTCATTCCATATTATTTAAGAAATATTCAAGAAATATAGGATATTTTTTTAATATAACGTAGTTTTGGAAAATCAATAAACCTGCTCGGAAACTACAAACGATACTAATAAATGTAGTAAAACTTATTTTTTTGTAGTTTTATTAATTACTGAGAAAACTTCATTGATAATATTTATACTAAGAAATATTAGTCATAATGCGCTGAAAGGTTTTGGAATACGTTCTAAATTGATTGTAGTTTTTTGTAGTGAAGAAAAATAAAAACATCTTCATTCCATATTATTTAAGAAATATTCAAGAAATATAGGAAAAAAAATTAAGTAACGTAGTTATGGAAAATCTAAAAACCTGTTCGGAAACTACAAACGATACTAATAAATATAGTAAAACTTATTTTTTTGTAGTTTTATTAATTACTGAGAAAACTTCATTGATAATGTTTATACTAAGAAATATTAGTCATAATGCGCTGAAAGGTTTTGGAATACGTTCTAAATTGATTGTAGTTTTTTGTAGTGAAGAAAAAGAAATCTTCATTCCATATTATTTAAGAAATATTCAAGAAATATAAAAAAAAATCTAAAATAACGTAGTTTTGGAAAATCAAAAAACCTACTCGGTAACTACAAACGATACTAATAAATGTAGTAAAACTTATTTTTTTGTAGTTTTATTAATTACTGAGAAAACTTCATTGATAATGTTTAAACTAATAAATATTATTCATAATACGCTGAAAGGTTTTGGAATACGTTTTAAATTGATTGTAGTTTATTGTAGTGACGAAAAAAAACATCTTTATTCCATATTATTCAAGAAATATTCAAGAAATATAAAAAAAAATCTAAAATAACGTAGTTTTGGAAAATTAAAAAACCTACTCGGTAACTACAAACGATACTAATAAATGTTGTAAAACTTATTTTTTTGTAGTTTTATTAATTACTGAGAAAACTTCATTGATAATGTTTAAACTAAGAAATATTATTCATAATACGCTGAAAGGTTTTGGAATACGTTTTAAATTGATTGTAGTTTATTGTAGAGACGAAAAAAATATCTTCATTCCATATTATTTAAGAAATATTCAAGAAATATAGGATCTTTTTTTAAAATAACGTAGTTTTGGAAAATCAATAAACCTGCTCGGAAACTACAAACGATACTAATAAATGTAGTAAAACTAATTTTTTTGTAGTTTTATTAATTACTGAGAAAACTTCATTGATAATGTTTATACTAAGAAATATTAGTCATAATGCGCTGAAAGGTTTTGGAATACGTTCTAAATTGATTGTAGTTTTTTGTAGTGAAGAAAAAGAAATCTTCATTCCATATTATTTAAGAAATATTCAAGAAATATAGGATTTTTTTTTAATATAACGTAGTTTTGGAAAATCAATAAACCTGCTCGGAAACTACAAACGATACTAATAAATGTAGTAAAACTTATTTTTTTTGTAGTTTTATTAATTACTGAGAAAACTTCATTGATAATATTTATACTAAGAAATATTAGTCATAATGCGCTGAAAGGTTTTGGAATACGTTCTAAATTGATTGTAGTTTTTTGTAGTGAAGAAAAATAAAAACATCTTCATTCCATATTATTTAAGAAATATTCAAGAAATATAGAAAAAAAAATTTAAGTAACGTAGTTATGGAAAATCTAAAAACCTGCTCGGAAACTACAAACGATACTAATAAATATAGTAAAACTTATTTTTTGTATTTTTATTAATTACTGAGAAAACTTCATTGATAATGTTTAAACTAAGAAATATTATTCATAATACGCTGAAAGGTTTTGGAATACGTTTTAAATTGATTGTAGTTTATTGTAGTGACGAAAAAAAAATCTTCATTCCATATTATTTAAGAAATATTCAAGTAATATAGGGTCTTTTTTTAAAATAACGTAGTTTTGGAAAATCAATAAACCTGCTCGGTAACTAAAAACGATACTAATAAATGTAGTAAAACTTATTTTTTTGTAGTTTTATTAATTACTGAGAAAACTTCATTGATAATGTTTATACTAAGAAATATTAGTCATAATGCGCTGAAAGGTTTTGGAATACGTTCTAAATTTATTGTAGTTTTTTGTAGTGAAGAAAAAAAAACATTCTTCATTCCATATTATTTAGGAAATATTCAAGAAATATAAGATTTTTTTTTTAAATAACGTAGTTTTGGAAAATCAAAAAACCTGCTCGGAAACTACAAACGATACTAATAAATGTAGTAAAATTTATTTTTTTGTAGTTGTATTAATTACTGAGGAAACTTCATTGATAATGTTTATACTAAGAAATATTAGTCATAATACGCTGAAAGGTTTTAGAATACGTTTTAAATTGATTGTAGTTTATTGTAATGACGAAAAAAAAACATCTTCATTCAACTCCGTTGGTGCAGTCCAAAGCGCTTTCAAATATTTAATTGATTCCCGTTCGAATGTTTTTTTTTAGTAAAGGGATCAATGAACTACCTATAAGATGGCAAAAGTGCATAGATAGCAATGGTACATACTTTGATTAAATAAATATATTATATTTAAAAAAAATCGACCTTATGTTCCTCCCTTAAAGAACGCCGGCACCAGCAAGTATAGTGTAATATAATTGTATATTATTTTATAATTTCTAGTAGTAAGTACTTAGTTATTTTTAATATTTAGTAGTAGGTACGACAGCGATTTCGAATTAAATGTAAATAATATAATGTTAAATAATATGTGTAAATTCAATTTATTATTATATATATATATATATATATATATATATATATATATATATATATATATATATATATATATATATATATATATATATATATATATATATATATATATATACATTATTTTCACAGAAAATGTCTAGTTTATTCCCCTGTTTTCAGTTATTATCAGGATAGAAAGAAAATTTTAAAGAAAATTTTATACATCATAAAATATGGATTATCCATATTTTATTATGTATAAAAAAAATTCTATACTCTTTCATTAACCATAATTAAAGTCAGAAATAGTTACACATAAATTTATTTAAAAATACAAAAAATAATAGTAAATAATAAAAAATAACTACTCTACTAAAAATATGTTCCAAATATCTTGTCATCACGCATCGATAGTAAAAGGTAGTAACGACCAAGTTCTACTATTGATTTTAAACTCCAATGTGTTGACGTCACATTTTCTTTAAATGACAGATGTTTGATTGGTTTTAAATTACAGATGACAGTGTTGATGCTCTACGCACATTTTAAATGTTCCATAAAGTTCGTAGTGTTTTCTATGGGATGCGATTTTCTTTGTAAAAGTTCGTTGGTAGTGACAAAAAAAATAAATTTTACTACATTTATTAGTATCGTTTGTAGTTTCCGAGCAGGTTTTTTGATTTTCCAAAACCACGTTATTTTAGATTTTTTTTATATTTCTTGAATATTTCTTGAATATAATGGAATAAAGATGTTTTTTTTCGTCACTACAATAAACTACAATCAATTTAGAACGTATTCCAAAATCTTTCAGCGCATTATGACTAATATTTCTTAGTATAAATATTATCAATGAAGTTTTCTCAGTAATTAATAAAACTACAAAAAAATAAGTTTTACTACATTTATTAGTATCGTTTGTAGTTTCCGAGCAGGTTTATTGATTTTCCAAAACTACGTTATTTTAAAAAAAAAATCCTATATTTCTTGAATATTTCTTAAATAATATGGAATGAAGATTTTTTTTCTTCACTACAAAAAACTACAATCAATTTAGAACGTATTCCAAAACCTTTCAGCGCATTATGACTAATATTTCTTAGTATAAACATTATCAATGAAGTTTTCTCAGTAATTAATAAAACTACAAAAAAATAAGTTTTACTACATTTATTAGTATCGTTTGTAGTTTCCGAGCAGGTTTATTGATTTTCCAAAACTACGTTATTTTAAAAAAAGATCCTATATTTCTTGAATATTTCTTAAATAATATGGAATGAAGATATTTTTTTCGTCACTACAATAAACTACAATCAATTTAAAACGTATTCCAAAACCTTTCAGCGTATTATGAATAATATTTCTTAGTTTAAACATTATCAATGAAGTTTTCTCAGTAATTAATAAAACTACAAAAAAATAAGTTTTACAACATTTATTAGTATCGTTTGTAGTTACCGAGTAGGTTTTTTAATTTTCCAAAACTACGTTATTTTAGATTTTTTTTTATATTTCTTGAATATTTCTTGAATAATATGGAATAAAGATGTTTTTTTTCGTCACTACAATAAACTACAATCAATTTAAAACGTATTCCAAAACCTTTCAGCGTATTATGAATAATATTTATTAGTTTAAACATTATCAATGAAGTTTTCTCAGTAATTAATAAAACTACAAAAAAATAAGTTTTACTACATTTATTAGTATCGTTTGTAGTTACCGAGTAGGTTTTTTGATTTTCCAAAACTACGTTATTTTAGATTTTTTTTTATATTTCTTGAATATTTCTTAAATAATATGGAATGAAGATTTCTTTTTCTTCACTACAAAAAACTACAATCAATTTAGAACGTATTCCAAAACCTTTCAGCGCATTATGACTAATATTTCTTAGTATAAACATTATCAATGAAGTTTTCTCAGTAATTAATAAAACTACAAAAAAATAAGTTTTACTATATTTATTAGTATCGTTTGTAGTTTCCGAACAGGTTTTTAGATTTTCCATAACTACGTTACTTAATTTTTTTTTCCTATATTTCTTGAATATTTCTTAAATAATATGGAATGAAGATGTTTTTATTTTTCTTCACTACAAAAAACTACAATCAATTTAGAACGTATTCCAAAACCTTTCAGCGCATTATGACTAATATTTCTTAGTATAAATATTATCAATGAAGTTTTCTCAGTAATTAATAAAACTACAAAAAAATAAGTTTTACTACATTTATTAGTATCGTTTGTAGTTTCCGAGCAGGTTTATTGATTTTCCAAAACTACGTTATATTAAAAAAATATCCTATATTTCTTGAATATTTCTTAAATAATATGGAATGAAGATTTTTTTTTTCACTACAAAAAACTACAATCAATTTAGAATGTATTCCAAAACCTTTCAGCGCATTATGACTAATATTTCTTAGTATAAACATTATCAATGAAGTTTTCTCAGTAATTAATAAAACTACAAAAAAATAAGTTTTACTACATTTATAAGTATCGTTTGTAGTTACCGAGTAGGTTTTTTGATTTTCCAAAACTACGTTATTTTAGATTTTTTTTTTATATTTCTTGAATATTTCTTGAATAATATGGAATAAAGATGTTTTTTTTCGTCACTACAATAAACTACAATCAATTTAAAACGTATTCCAAAACCTTTCAGCGTATTATGAATAATATTTCTTAGTTTAAACATTATCAATGAAGTTTTCTCGGTAATTAATAAAACTACAAAAAAATAAATTTTACTACATTCATTAGTATCGTTTGTAGTTTATAATGAGCTAAAAAAAGTATGGTTTTTCCAAAAGCGGGTTCCAGAGTGACGGAGCTGCGCATGTGGCGTTGCTCGTGTGACGGTTGCCACCCACTATCAAGTGGTCCATCAGATTGTCTAACGATCTGGATGTGAAACGCCTGACATCTTTATCGTTGTTGCGACGGTGATGTTGCCACGAGACAGTGGCGCCCAATTTTTATATATTTAGACGATCCCTCGGGAACTTAATACTTTACAGGATAAAAAGTAGCCTATATGTTAATCCAGGTAATAAATTATCTGTATGCCAAATTTCATCCAAATCTGTTAAGTAGTTTTTACATGAAAGAGTAACACACATACATCCATACAACCCTCTATCCTTACAAACTTTTTACATTTATTTATATTCTTCAGTATATATACAGTATTCTTCAGCTAGTAATGCAAGGGAAGATACAAGGGAAGCGAAGCAGAGGTAGAAGAAAGACGTCCTGGCTGAAGAATTTAAGAGAGTGGTTCGGATTGAGCACTCGCTCACTCTTTCGAGCAGCAGCTTCCAAGGTCAAAATTGCCATGATGGTCGCCAACCTTCGTAGAGAAGTGGCACGCTGAGAAGAAGAAGATATAGTAGGAAATGGGATTTACGTAAATATCGAGGGTTATTTTTATTTTTTTAAAGAATCTGAAGTAATATAATTAATTCGTATCATTATACGAGTACATAATATATCTACTCTAGAAGTAGGTACTCTCCGTTGTTAGATGTTTATAGCAAATATGACAAAATAAAACCAAAAACAGAAGTCAGACTTCGAATAAGTAATTCCGTACAGCGACAGCTCCTCGGCAATGCTGGTGGAATACTGATGAATGAAATAAGTAGGTAAACCTCTTTGGTGTTGCTATACTGTTCCAAATGGACTTCAAAATACGGCCACAGTTTGTTTTAGCATAACAATTCTCGCAAAGAGTATACGCCTAAAAGCATATTTACTATGTGCTGGCCTCGCAAATAATGGCAATGCAGACGAGTTTAAGTATCATTTCAAATTTAAAAATTCAATATTGAGACGACGACGACATTTTGATAAATTTAAACGTAATTTTATAGAAAAATCGAAAATATCATAAACAAGCCAATATTTAATCAAACTACAAAAAAAATGTGTGGGAATTAATGTCAATTTTTCATACAATTTTTTTTCCAAGTCATTAAAATTTCTACGGTTCTGGCCAAGTTTTGGTTTATTGTTTATTATTATAGTTAGTTTTGTTAATTAATGTGTATTTCAACATTAATATAGGCAAGTGAAAACGTTAGCGAAATGTAGCCCTCGAATTAGTTATGCAATGTGGAAAGGGCACATTTCGCGTACTAATCCTCAGCGACCTCTGTAGCCCTCGGCGGCGGAATACTTAATGAGGTGTTGAGTTTTATTTTTTAATAACGCAAAGAGAGCGGTCCTCTTAAAACTTGAAAATACCTGTCCCAAAGGACGAATTTTTCGCAATATCTATATTTTTGTAAGTTTATTTACACGTGAAGTTCGTAGATGGTTAACTAAATTAACCATCCTCAGAAATCTCTTTCGATTAATACAAACAGGAACGATATTGGTTTACAATTTTTCTAAATTACCGGATACATACAGACAGCAAAAAAATTACTCATCATCATCAATCATTCATCTGTATCACATGTCTAGAACAAATTCAGTTACAGACTAAAATTCATTCCGTCATAATTGCATGATGTCGATAACTACTTTCACCATACCTAACTAATGGAGTAACAATTGACAATACTTTTGGAATAAAAAATAATTGGCGTGCCATAGACGGTAGCAAAAAGAAAGATAAAGTACGTTCTTACATTACGTAATCGACAAATGCCTCGTAAAACTGCATACCTAAATAAGCTTTATATGTGCAAAAAGCAGATACTGTCCGATGCATAGTTTTCGATCTGTGACGATTTAAATTTTTTACTATGCAATATTCCAGCAGGCCTGTATGCGACAGCTATGGTCCTATTTCAATTTACAATAACGATTTCGTTGATATCATTGTGATTACCCTGATAGTTTCAATTTTATAAGCAAAAAAACTAAAAAAACAGCGACTTTTTCTATAAAATTGTTAATAACAATGTTATAAATAATAAGCTCGAGTGAAAAACATGTCAGTATATCATATTAAACTATTCTTCACACAATAGCGCAGTTGGTTTTCTTCTAAGACTTTTTACATGTCAAAACCTAGGTAGCTTGCCGTATACTTTATGTCTTCTGAGCGACTTAATGATACTGAGTTCATTGGACTCAGTACATAAGGTCCATGCGTCGATAGTTTACTATCGATTACTAATCTTTCTTTTTGCTTCCATCGACGTAGCGTACCAATTATGCGATGGAAGCCATCGAAATAATATATCTTTTGTGAAGGATACGATACAAATGGCAGATATAATGCATTTGTTCGACAAGTTCTGATGTCACTTTTCACATAAACAGTAGTTATTTAGATCATCAATGTGAAGAGGTTGAAAATGTCAGTGGAAACTTAATTAAAGCTAACCATTTATTATCTGTAAATGTTTAAAGATTATTTTGTATTTTTGTAGCGCAAAATAAAAGGATCCTTTCCCCATTATAAGAGCCCATTGCCCTATTCCTTATCCTCAATGCCACTTAGTCGGCAGCACCTATGGCGTTGTTCTGTCTATGTACCTTAACATTAGAAAATCCTTCACAAATGCCAGTGTAATCCATACTAGTCCATACTAATATTATAAATGCGAAAGAAACTCTGTCTGTTTGTCTGTCTGACTTAACTAGTTAAGCCCTATCACGCCTTAACTATTCAACCGATCATCATGAAATTTTGCATACACGTTGTTATAGGGATACAAGAAAGGACCTTTCTTGCAACGTATATTATGCAAAATTTCATTATGATCGGATGAGGATCGGTACCCTATGTCCTTTCTTGTATCCCTGACAACGTGTATGACAACGTATTGTTTGTGTATTGACGTGTTCAATTTAAAAATTTAAATTTAAAATTACTACTTTTGTAACTCAACACAGAAAATCTGCTTGACTGTTTAACTGAAAAGGTAATTTCGCAAAGTCACACGATAGTATTTTCATGTCACATGCACTCATGGATTCACAAGAAAACCTCTTTTTTATTTGTCACTGGGCATTAGCGGTGTTGCCTCAGTTTCAGTTTAAGTGCAAAGAGAATAAGACGTCTGCTTTTGCACACGTAAGAACTTCCGATTCGTAACTGCAGCTCAAAATGTCTGGGAACGAAATGGAATTTGAAAAACTCTTTAAAATTTCCACTACATCCATGCGAATTAGCGGGTGTCATCCTGATCTCAAGAAAAACTTATTTTGGAAGATTCAGCTTACATTTATCATAATAATATTAATATCTTGCATAATCCTTCTTCTTGTTTCTTTATTTTTCTATGACATTCCCTCTAGAAATTATGAGGAATCCTGCAAAAACGCTATCGTCTCAATTGTCGGCACAGTATTTTTTTTCAAGATCTACATTCTATTAAAGCACCAGAAATCGATCAAATATTTAATCAATACAATGAGCGAAGATTTTATAATGTTTGAAGATCTTTGCGAAGAAGAGAAAAACATTATGATAGAATATGCCCAGAGAGGTGTTAAAGTATGCTACATCTGGTTAATCGGTGCTGTAAGCACCAGTTCTCCGTTTGCATTGAAAGCCTTTATATTGATGGCATTCAAATACTGGCACGGAGAGTTCGAACTTGTGCCAATGTACAACCTGAGGTTTCCAGGTGCAATCGAAGAATACAAATACGATCCCATTGTGTATTATCCATTTTTCTTAGCAAGTTTTTCCTATGCTGTACTTTGTTCCACAATTTATATCGGATTTGACCCATTGATTGGAATATTCTTGTTGCATAGCAGCGGTCAGTTGGACGTACTCAGAAAGCGCATTTTAAATATTTTTAATGAAACATCAAATCATGAAGATGTAGAAAGAAAATTAAAAAGTATTATAATAAGGCACCAACAAATATACAGGTTGTTATTTTGTTGTTATTCGTTATAAAGAGTTCTTTATATAATGTATAGACCAATAATTTATTTTTTAAATTCTAAAGTTATAATAACTAATTTTTGTAATGGTTTTCAGGTTCATGGACGTTATTAGGGTAAACTACCCAACCATGTTCGAGTATATAATGAAAACGTGTACTATAATAATACCTTTTTGTTTATTTCAAATTCAGACTGTACGTAATATAATTATTATTTCATTTTCTGTATACTGTCGAAATTTGATCAATATGCAATATTTGTTTTACAGTCTCTTCAGAGAAAAGAATTCAATATAGAATTCACAACGTTCATCTGTAGTGCCACTATCCACTTTTATTTACCTTGTTACTATAGCGATGTAATTATGGATAAGGTGTGTTCATTTATAATATATATAATATATAATATATATTTTTATATATTACTAGTAGTGTCCGCGACTTCGTCCGCGTCCACACACACACACACACACACACACACACACACACATCGCTTTTTATATATATAGATAGATAGATAACTGATGGCCGCAAAACCCATTAGATCGATCTTCGTAACTTCTGTGCCTTGAGAGGAGCCGCATGGACGCTATCAACAAAGCAGTAGGAAGAAAATAGAAGTAATAGAAGTAAGAACTGTAAAGGACTACAAGGATAAGGGATTATCAATCGGAATCGGAATTCCGGAGAGAGCTTTTCTTACGTACCGACATACGGTACAGCAGATTGTATCTTTCAGTAGGATATTTATCTGCCTGAATTACAGCCAGGCTTCAGGAAAATAATATTATTATTTCCATTAGTTCCGATATTTGTTTCTGCATTAAAAAAGCTTGAAAACCACATTCGCGGATGATGAAAATTCTTTATCCGCAGCAACCTTGGTTTCAAGTTATGATTTTTTTATTGCGGATCCATAGTATTATTTTTTTATATTTTAACAGAGCGAAAGTTTGCGCGGAGCAATATATTCTTGTGGTTGGCAAAAATACCGTAATATAAAAATAAGGAAAACAGTATTGATAATGTTGATGAGGACAACAAAGCCGCTATCTGTGGGAACTGTCTTTGATTATTTATGTCTCGAAACTTTTGCTAAGGTAAGATAAGAAAGTCATAACACACAGCTCATAGAAATAAAGATGAAGCTTTAATGTGCATCTGCAATCAAAAACTGATGGGAAAGAAAGTATTACTTCTTTGATCATTATCTCTCCCAATCGAAATATTTTTATTAAAATGTTAAGTAAATTCGAGAATCATTAGATTTTTGTTTAATCCTAAGAAGATTTTATAAAAATCCCTTATGTATAGTTAAAAAGAATTATTGGATTAAATTACGTTTTACTGCTTTCGATCACAAAACGAGAACTACTAAAATGCTTTTTTTTTCTATTTTAGATGTGCAATCAAGCATACGCCATATTCAATATAATGAATGCATCGTTGAGAGAATAAAAACTTAAGGTTAAGGAGCATTGCTATACTGATTTTATTATTTATTGTTCCTTTATTATTCTCGACGAATTGTTTTACTAACGCAAAATCAGAATAATTTTGTTGGTCTTATGATGTTCTTTTGGTCAAAAAATGTCTGATTTTCCAAAAAAATACCCCTTTCGTTTATTACTTGTATGTCTTTAATTTTATCATAAAACATGACCAACACTGTACATGTTTTATGATAAACTGGCAAAAATGAAAATGTAATTTTATTCGCTTCGAAAAAACGATATTTGCTATTAGAAAGCCAAAGGAGCTCTTTTTTTATCCTGAAATTCCATTCTAACTATTAGTGAAAAGAGTTTTTTAATCGTACATACAAATAAACATACAAACTTTACCAAATTTATAATATTAGTATAGATAAATAGTTTTCAAAGGATTTTTAAAGAAGTGGCATACTTATTCTTAAATTTAGATCGAGGTCTAAACTAATAAAATAAGCCACGTAATGAAGGATAAATGAAAATTTATTCAACACTAACAAGACCCGCATTACGAGAAGCGGTAAAACGGGATAAGGATGAGGTTTATCATCGGGAGTTACTGTCTGCGCTACAAGAATTTCCCTTCGCAACTGTATACTTAATCATACATCACCAACATCGCAAATAGTGTGCCTTAGTTAGTAATTAAGCCTTCTAATAAATTGCTAATGACATTGAAGAACCAATTTTTTTTTTATTTTATTGTTTATTTATTCCTTATTCCTTCGAAACTATAATTTTAATCGTATTTAAATGATAGATTGTAGGTATAAATCTTTACATAGGTTCGCGCTGTGTTATTCATAAACTATAAATACGGCCTGAGCCTAAACATACAAGTTAAAATTTCGTCGAAACTTTGTTAACGAGGGCTTTATGTGTCGTTGGTTACATACTATTCATGTCATAACTTTGTTGTCCATTGAAATTATAGTATTAAAGCGTAATTAGATATTGGAGGCACATTTCTAGTCATGCTGCGACATGGGTACTCGAATGACGCACTGCGGTCATCTTGTCTAACGAAATTTAAATGATTTTTCATAAATGCTCAATTTATAACTTAAAATAAAATTACAGTAGCAGTCAGTATTTTAGTATCTAATAAGAATCTACTCTAAAACTAAAGCCAACTATTTCAAAACTACAATTGCGAGATGCTTCCTGTAATTTGTGACAAAACTTTTGCAAGCTGCGCTTCGCTATTCAAGTCAAAGCTTTGTTGTTGTTTTTATACTCTATTGACTGTTAAGCTCAATTTATAACTTAAAATAAAATTACAGTAGCAGTCAGTATTTTAGTATCTAATAACAATCTACTCTAAAACTAAAGTCAACTATTTCAAAACTACAATTGCGAGATGCTTCCTGTAATTTGTGACAAAACTTTTGCAAGCTGCGCTTCGCTATTCAAGTCTAAGCTTTGTTGTTGTTTTTCTACTCTATTGACTGTTAAGTATTTTCTCATGGTTTAGTTGTAAAAATAGTTTTATTATTTGTTATAATTTTCATTAATATAACAGATACCTTACTTTTTTATCAACAGGGGGTATCAACGTACATCCTTGGGTTGAGAATAGACATAGAGAATGGACAGCGGTCCCTGTTTTATCTATCTGTAAAAGTAAATACGGGCAAAAAAGTTATTAATAAATGTTTACTAATAAAAAGGTTTACAAGCCAGTCTTCAAAAAATAAAAACCAGGATGGAATCACATTTCACACGTAAGTTAACTTGAAAACTAATATTTTCAATAAAAATAAATGTCACGATCATGCGAGCTGTGATTTTTCCCTATACTTACCTACCAAAAGTGCCCAACGTGCCCAAAATGTTTTCACTTAAAAAAATTATTGTGGCAACACCGGCCGACGCACTATAAATGTTCATAAAACCGGCCGCAAAATTCTATCTAGCTTTTATTTGGTCTAACTATGAAATTAATAGCTCTTGTTAGGACATTTCCAAACGTAACGATGAGGGTTGAGATTGAGTAATTCCACGCAGTGTTTCGCCCGTAGCGCATAAATATTTGAACAAGAAAGGCCCCTGACTTGTTATACGCTCAGAGGAATAATTTATCACACAAAGGCATGACCTCCAATTTGTAAATCCACCTCTAACAAACAAGACTAATTAAAATTGCATTGTAAATCAATTTTTAATCACGGCCGTTTTAATTATTTAAATATTTGTGTGGTATACATACTTGTTTCTCTCAAATTTTAACGAGGCCTCGTGTTTTAACGAGGCATACTCTCCAAAATTTAGCAAATATTATGCAATGCATAAAATTTTACAGTGTTTAACAACACTATTTAAATGTGGTAAATCAAAGAACAAAGCAGTTATTATATACAATTGTTACTGTATTTTTTAAATATATTTTCTCCTTAGAATAATTTTTAAAACGCTTCGTGTTCACCTTACGACAGACACGGCTTCTTATACCGTTGTCATTATTTTTCATATTGTGTATTTTTAAAGTTTGTCCGCCCACGTAGTCCATGCATAATCATGTAAACTTGGTTTTCCTCTTGGATCTCTATACAAAGGCATTTGTCTAGGTATTACCCTTTTCATCTCTAATGTTAATCTTGCCAACAAGTTTTCAGCGATCTTTGGAAATTTTGCAGACAAGTCGTATCGTTCGCATGGATCTTCTTTTATATTGAATAAACAAAATGTACCTGTAAAATAAAATACGTGAATATTTTCGAAAAGGCAAAACTTTACTAGAACAACTCAATTTGGAATAAAACAAAAAAGCTGTCGCCACATTTAGAGTACCTACATTAAATTTTGATTTTTCATGAATATTAAATACAAAATCAAAAACAGTACAATCCTTAATTAATTGCAATCCTTACTAATAAATATCTGTGGCAACACATACATTATAATAATATGTTATAAATTATAATCTATATTATAAAGGCAAAACAGATCAATATCTTCTTCTCTGTTATTTCGATAGCAGCTAGTGAAGCTTTAGTGTCCTATCACTTTCGTTTCCCTATCACTTCTTATCTTCGATCAATCCTACTATATGGTCGACAGCGCGCTTACAGCACCTGAAGCATTGCATGTGTTAATTGGTGTCACTTTTACATAAAACAAACTTTAGGAACAGAACAAAAAGTAATTGGATATATTTTTTTAAATATTGTAAACGACTTATCATACTTTATTAACTCACCATTTTGTGGATAGCATATGTCATTTGGTACCTCTTCGGGTTTCTCAATGCATTCTATTTTTATTTCGTCTCTTATTTTTATATTATCAATGTCAATAGGTATGCCATTCTTTTCAAGCACAGAATGCAATTTACTTCCTTTAATAGAATCAACATAAGCCGGTGGTTCTCCGATAATTCCTCTGAGGTCTTCACCTTGATGATTACTGTAACTCTCTAATGCAGCACCAGTTAACAATTTAAAATCTCCCTGGGTTACAGATGCATAACCCAAATAATCGTCTACTTCAAAAAACTCATTTCGGGTTTTATCGTTACTGGTATTGTTAGAGAAGAAATTATGCCACAAATTTATTCCGTCTATATCTGTTTCTACTTCAACACCAACGGCCCCAAGCAGAGTTGGCAACCAATCCACAACATGAAAGTAACCCTTCCACGCATGATTTACATGATTCAATAGCGGTGACCATAAAAGTCCTGCTACTCTTACACCACCTTCGTAATGTGTAAACTTTAGTCCCCTTAAGGGCCAATTAGAGGCATAGTTTATAGAACTTCCCGATGTCATGCCTCCATTGTCCGAAATGAATACTATTATTGTATTGTCCAGTATTCCTTTCTCTGAAAGAGCTTCCACTATTTCGCCTACACTGTCGTCTAGTTTCTTAACCATTGCTAAAAAGAATAAATTGTAATTTCACAACAGCCTTAAATTGTAATTTAAACTGTATTTATTTTTTATACTTATATTAAATAATTATACTTATACTTAAATATTACCTGCGAAAACTCTTCTTTCCGGTGACTCGATATAACGCATTGTTCTTACAACTTCTGGTGGTGCTTGCAGTAACGATCCATCGTTGCCTGAATGCGGTGCGTTATGGGCCAAAGTAAAAAACAGGGGGGTTTTTGCATCGTGAGATCTTATTACTACAAAGTAATCACACACATATAATACTTTAACGCTAATAATACGATAACGATTACAAGTAAATGTTTTTTTTTTTATTTATTTGTTTAAGGACTACCAGTGATGAGATACACATTTTTCCCACCTAATGAAACGCAAAAAGAAAACTCAGATTGATTTAGCAGCTAACGTTTGTTCTATCGAAAGATGGAAACAAACAATCCTCTTTAAAATTCAAAATTATTTGCTTAACCCTACCTTCACTTCTTACCCTGAATCTTTAAAATTACTCACTTGTTTTGGCTTCGTTTGTATAAAGATCAGTTACGTAACCCTCCGCATCCCATGCGACTGTTAAGTTTCTGTGTAGATCGATACCAGAAACAGGACCAGAACTCCACTGAAATTCATTCACAATTTACTGTTGCACACGATTACTGTCTACCTAATTATAATTTTATCTTAATGTGTATTACTGGTTGTTACTAAAATTGAATTATTGGATAATAACCGACTATAAAAGGAGAAAAGTAAAACCATTTTATGTGGCTGGTTTTGAAAATCGGTAACAAAAACAACAATGTTCTGTTTTTGCAGCCGGTTATAAAACGAGAAAAAAAATCCATGATCATAGCTGGTTATGGTAATCCAGTTACGTGGACTAAAGGTGACACACCAAAATCGTCAAGATGAAATCGCCACGTGTTTTATGATTAAGAAAAACATCATGGAAAAATTGCGTATGTGACTCTAAAAAAGGATGAGACTTGAACAAGCCTTTTCCTCCAAGTGTTGTCCATATTTTATAATCCAACGGATTTAAGTCCTTAAATTCATTTGGTTATATTCAAATTTTTCAGTAGCGCATAAGTTAGCATAACTTGTTATGAACTTATGACCTGACCTAGGTAGATCTAAAACTAAGTAAGGTGCTTACATTTTCCTCAAGGACGTATTCGTAGTAATCGATATATCCCTGTCTACATCCGAAATGTGTATCAAAACCCCTTTGAGTAGGCAAGTATGCGGTGCGGGACCCACCAACGTGCCATTTGCCGACCAAATGGGTCGCATAACCTAACTCTTTTAAATATTGCGGCAAAATTTTCTCTGTCAAAGGGAGACCTCGGTCCTCAGCGGCTGTTAAAGGGTAACCCTGCATACCTAAATCAAAGTACAGAACACTATAGTGTACATCATATTAGTAACGCTGGGACAAACAATTTGAATAAAATTTGCTACCACCAATATTTAAGGCGCTATACATGCTTTCAAATCCACTAGGTACCCAAAAATCATTCATATGAGGACAGTAAGCAGACTTTTTATTATAGTAGTATTATAACTAAGCCTGTTTGGTTACAAAAGATCAATGTGTGTAATAACAGTAGGTGTGTGTGCTGTTGGGTTTCGGTTGATGCCAGAGCACATTTCCGTATCCAATTCCACTATGGCCGGCAGCGCACATGCAGCACCTATGGCCTTGCTTGTGTTAAAGTGACGATAGCCACCTACCATCAAGAGGATTGTCAGGTGGGCGTCTGTGGACCTTAACATAAAGAAAGTAATTTTTGGTCACGTACCCATTGTGTAGGCAAACTTGCCAGTAAGAAGAGCCGCCCTTGACGGTGTGCATAAAGAATGAGTGTAATATCTTTCAAGAGGAATTCCAGTGTACGCCAAAAGGTCTATATTAGGCGTTTGAATTTGATCATGACCATGAAAACCGACGTCATACCATCCCTGTTGTAATGTAAATATTTATCCAATAATATGTCGAATATCTGTCTACTTTTATAACTTACTAGTGACCCGCCCTGAATTACGTGCAAAATTTCCCATAGTTAAAATTTTCAAAAATATTTTTTTAGCGAATGCTTACAAAATTAATTTTCAAACAAAACATATGAATATGAATGTCACAAAAAAAATGTTAAGATAAAAATGTCCTTATCTGTATCCCTGACAATGTCATGTATGCGAAATTTCATGGTGATAGGTTGAGTAGATAACAGATAGACTGGCAGACAGACAGAGTTACTTCCTCATTTATAATATTAGTATGTATTAGTCAGGATACTATCCATATTATAATAATATGGATATTATTATTACCTTTAGTTGTAAAAGGGACCAATAAGATATTTTCCCAATTGCCTAAATATAACGAAAGGAAACTGTAATGGGATAGATATTTTCAAAGGAAGCTGTCTTCAAACGTAAGACTTCCAGATCATAAACTGCAGTTACCTTCCTTATTGGCAGTAACTCTAGTCATTGAGACACAAGTCGATTTGAGCTCTAGGTAGTGCTCGATTTAATTGAGATAACTAAGCACTAGATATATTATTATGTACCTATTTACAAATCTAAAATAACTACAATGCTCATTATCTGAATAGGTCAATAAGTTATTAGACTGATAATGATATTATATGTAAGGCCATGAACAGTTGAGTTTCAACGAGCCCTTTGATCGAGTAGGTAGTTAAAGTGCTTATCTTAACTCTCTGTCTCGATGATATCTCAGGTTTGATTCCAGGCAGGACCAACTTTAGAAATTAAGTTGGTTCTGGATTTTGCATATAGTGGTTGGTCATACTATATTTCACCCCTTACAAAAGACCACCGTGAAATAACAGCATTTGTGCAGTTGTGTTTTCGTTCCATATTCCTTAAGTGTTTTCGTTCCAAAAAAATCAATAATAAATTGTAAAAATTATAATATGACACGAGACGTTCTTACCAAATCGTCCGCAATGATGAGAACAATATTCGGTTTAACATTTTTCGCAAAGGTATTGTCAATGTGTGTAGATAGCAACAACATTGAAGTCAAACTCATCGTACCATGTGTAAATAACCTAAAAAAGTGGAATTACTCTAATCATAATGTACAATCTCTGTTTATTTGACACCAGTCTCATTATAGTTATTAGTTATACTATCTGGCAAATAAATATATGAAATTTATATATTTTTATACATATGTATGTATATGTCTTACTCCACCACCAAATTGTCAATGTATCATTATTAAACTAACGTAACATTTTTCCAAGATAAAAGTATTCTATAGTTTAATCCAGGTAACCATAAATACATCAGTCAAAAGCGCATTCAAATAGGTTTAGCCGTTTTTTAGATTAGCATGCACAAGCAGACAAAAATTCTAAAAACTGTTTTTTTTATCTATTTAATATTTAACGTACAGACGACTCGTTTACGATTTTATTATTTGTATAAAATAATTAAAAATGGCTTTGGAATCACCTTAAATATATTATTTATTTGTGAGTGGAATTTACAGGCTTCGAGAATCCAGCATATTTTTATTTTAAATTTTCTAAAATAATAATAAATAATTAATTAATTAAGTATTATTATTTTCATATTCATGTTCGCATTTTCTTTTTATCAGAGCAAACATATCTGATAAAAAAATCTAACAATGAAAATTACATAAATAAAATTTACCTTGTACGGACCATTTTCAACAGGCACTTTCGAAAAATATTCGGATATAAATAGCAGACAGCAGATAGAAGTTGACTCAAACAGTAGATAATATAATACGACACGTCTCACGTCTGCAAATGTAAATTCACATTTGTGAGACGGTGAGATAATAACATAAACAGTCGAGAACTATATTTAAATTCATTCTGCTCTAGTATAAATTTTAGAAAAATCTAAAAGATATTAAGATGACTCACTGGCATCACCATACTAATAACTTTTTTTAATCGCCGTAACTTTACTCCTTTGTCAATGTCAATAAGAAAGCAGCCACAAAATTACTTTATATTTTTTATTTTTTTATTTTAAGTTTATACAACCAAAAAAACCAGCTAAGTAAGTATTCAGGTAACTTAACATCAATCACTTGTGTCATAATTTCCCTGCTATAAACTAATCCCTCGTAAAACAGATTAAAAAACTTTTAATAAAATAATAAATATCACAATTTTATTCGGTAAATTAACTAAATTTAAGTTACAACTAAAACAATTGGTGTTAACATCACCGCAACATTAAAAATTAAATATAAAATAAATTATTTACTTCAACTTCAAAGAACACTTCTCAATATACACAAGAATGACTTAACGCCTGTCATGCCTTCACAATTTACGGCTGCAGCATCCTTTGTTTTCTGGCTAATGTTTCTATTATAATTTTCGATGGAAAAGTTGTCTATGTTAGTCTTGAGTTCACTTGACCTAGTTTTGAATTCATTACTAAATACGCTTTCGTTATCATAAATCCAAGGAGTCCATATATATCCAAAGTTTGCTGGGTCAGAACTGTTAGACAACGCTTGTGGTCCTCGTCTTTGTTGCAATGCCCACAAAGACCTAAGTCTGTTCATAAGAAGTGTGGCGATTTTATTTGCCTTATCCCATAAATTATGTCTCTCCATCGGGTCCCGGCGAACATTGAATAGACATCCACTGGCTGCAATATAAAATATATTTTTCATCATACCAACATTGAAACAGTGAAATAACAACTTTGACAGATGAAAAATTACGTAGTTGGCTTCAGTTTACCACAAAAACAAGATTCGTGGTAACAATTGGAAAACATTTGAACTGGCAAGAAAAATCACTTCGAGAAAGTAAACAAGCAGGACAGGGCTGTAAAGTAACATTTATCACATTTAAAAAAATAAGCATTTGTGCTTATTTTATGTGTGATTACAATATGTGATTAATGAAATTTTGAAAAGGAAGAGTAAGTGATAAAGGGCCGCACACAATCCTTCACCTCTGTTGCTAGGTAATAAATCCAAAAACATAACCGCAACTACTTACTCCTTAATATCTAATAATATCTACATACATTATACTGGTTAACTTTAACTTCACCTAGGTTAGTTATTAGATTATCCATTGCTTTTTCTGTAATGGATGTTTTATATTTTGCTTATTTAGAAATTAAGTCGCAGTCTCCATCAGGTAAACTTAAAAAAAAATTAATATAGGTAATACGTAATAAATACTTACTTGCTGACGGTTCGCATAATATTGGGTCTTTAAACGTATCTTGTTGTTTAATTGTAGACGCACTTCTCATCTCTTTAACAAAATCACTATCTAAATATATCCCGCTGTATTCAAATGTTCTAGCTGCTTCACAGGACCTTAATGCAGATAAATAATCCGGCGGAGGAGCCTTGTTTATTAAAAATTGTTCTCCATAATAATTATTATTTACTCCTGTTACGTTACCAATTATTATTTTATAATCACCAGCTCTATATGCAGCGTAAACATTTCTATTGCTGTCTTCTAAAGTTATAAGTACTTCTCTTCGTTTCGATTCACCTTCTTGTACAATTGAATTCCATTGGTTAACTCCATCTATATCTTTATTGACTTCACCTCCGGCGGCCGCGATTAAAGTAGGAAGCCAGTCAGTGATGTGCATAAGACCTTCCCAGACCCTCGGTTTAAACGAGGAATGCCATATGAATGCTGGAACCCTAACTCCACCTTCCCATGGTGTATATTTGGTACCACGAAAAGGTAAATTCACCCCCAAATTATTTAGTTCTCCGATAGTTGGAGCGCCATTGTCAGAAACGAACACTATGATGGTGTCATCCAGAAGATTTCTATCGGCAAGCGCTGTTACTAGCCGACCAATGCTACGATCCAAATGAGATACCATTTCTGAAAAGGAAAGAAAAACATTTTAGTATATTTTGATCCATCACTAGACCTAAAAATATGACCCACAACAAGTAAGGAAATAATAATAATGAGGTGTATTTTTGTTTAATTGATTTCGAGAGATAAAAGGGATTAGGAAGGGATGCGAATATGAGGTCTCGCATCTTTTACTCGCTTACCGAAACACAGCAACCGCAAACTACTGTAAAACCTACACTATCATCCGTTTTGGAACTTACAATTAAAATGGGTAAAATTAAAATGTCATTCGATTACGTAAAGTGTATAATTGCAGAAAAAACATTGGCAATGTGATATGAAATAATCAAGTGGACTATCCTAGTTAATGACATTAATTTTTTATAATGAGTATTCGCCATGGTTTCAGTAAAGTAACTCCACTTTATAAGGTGGTATTTACCACTTACTTGTAAAGACACAGGAATGTTAAAAAGTAAGTTCATAGTTTCAAGTTTCTGAAACTTTTCAGTATTCCTTCATAAATATTGTAAGAAAAATATTATCTACTCTGAGATAATACATAATTATGTAGTTGTATGTGTGTAGTTTAAATACATGGCTGCCATCTATGCCATATATTAGGAAAAATTATAAAAATGATAAAAGTATGTTTATAATACTACCCCTTACAGAAGACCACCATGAGATAACATATTTTGTGCTGTTGTATTTCGATGAGTGACTAAGGGATGCCAGAGCCCATTACCCCATCCCTTCCTTATCTCTTAATTCAATGACTAACATCTGTACTGAGAAATTTGTATTTATCTGGATATCAAAAGGAAATAAGAATGAAACGATCACCTGCGTAGAGTCGTCGGTCCGAGTGGGCAACGTGTTGGTGTTTGACTGTGGAGTACAGTGGAGGTTGCAAAGCAGCTCCGTTGTTGCCGGCGTGTGGTGCGTTATGGGCCACATGTAGAAACAGCGGACGTGATGCGTTGTGACGATGGATTACTGGAAATTATAAAAAACATACCTACTGTAAAAATGTTTGGAGTTTTTACAGCTATCGGGGAGGGCAAAGATGTGCGCTGCAGTGTAATATATATACAAGCAATACAATCGTAATTTATTTCCTCATAATAATTTATAAAATATACTTTTTTCGTCCTTTTGATAAATAGATGGTGATAAATAAATAAATAAGTATTAATAAAAATATGACATTATAGCACAATATTACACCTCTAAATAGTGCTAGCACTATTTAGAGGTGTAATATAGCACTAGTACCTATGTAGTATATTATATATATTTTTTAAATTTTAAATAATAAATAAATAAAATGTAATACTTAGTATAGCTTTTATTACATGGGATGACACGCCAAGTAATTGACGAAATAAAAAACCCAATTTTATTATGCATCTAATCAAAGTAACACAATAAATTAAGAATTTATATATACTTCGTAGACTGGCTAATTTTCTCACATTAAATAAGCAATTTTAAATAAATATAATGACAACAGATTTAGTGGTACCTATGCGGCAGACATGAAAAAAATAATGCATCCGAGTGAAAACATTATATCAACTTTGTGTGCATATGTTTTGATATATTTTTGATCACTTGTAAACTTATCTTAAATATAACTTACTTTTTACAGCTCTATCAGTCAAAGCATCGACGATATAACGTTGCTCTTTTTCCTGAGGTATTTCGTTGTCAAATAGATCTAACCCAAACATTAGCTGTCCATTCGGCAACTGCAAATATTGACATGGTCTTGTTGAATTATTCAAAAATGGTTATGGAAATTCGGACCCGAATCAAAAAAGATATCATCTAATTGTTTAAAAGTTAATAAAGATAGATCGTTAGAAAAGTTAATAAGATTTATTAAAGATGATAAATGACTGATGAACTAATTTTTCTCGTATACCTTAAAAATTTTTTTTTCAATTTTGGGGAAAAAAAAATTTTAAGGACATTTTATTAAAGGTTTTTTTTGGAATATTTCTCGATGAGTCTATAGTCCTATAAAATTAATTCGTTTTGTCATACTACAATGCAGTTGCAACTGCAACTGTTTCATAGAGACATTGTAATTGTAAGAAGATATTTAAATTTTATATTTGACTAACGCCCGCAAAGCATCCTCGTTAATTGGTCTTCCATAAATGACGAATCAAAATCTGTTGAGCGGTTTTAGTCTATAGGATGTTAAACTATGATATATAGATAATCTATATATGCCATTTGTATGAAAATGTATATTTACATACCTTTCATTAACTTTGATTTATTTAAAGTCTCTTTAGGGTTAAGATATATTTTTGAAAAATATTCATTATTCTACATATAGGTACTTACTAGAATATAAGCTAAGAAATTATACAAACCGTTTCAACTTTATTATACGTGTAATAATCTACGTAGCCGCCTCTCATGCCATAATGAGTGTCATAGCCCCTTGATGTGGGCAAATATTCTTGTTTTGACATTCCAACGTGCCACTTTCCAACCAAATGGGTTGAGTAGCCCAACTCTTTCATGTACGAAGGCAGGAGGCGTTCCGTCAACGGTATACCCCTATCTTCGGAATTATACAATGGGAAACCATGCATACCTGAAAATAATACCAGAATAAACAAAAAATGTTGGTAAACTAGCTTTCAAAACTGGATTAAAATCGGTACATCCGTTTGAGAGCTACGAAGCCACAGATACTCGTAGACAGACAGATACTTACACAGATCAAACTATGCCTCCTACGTCAGAGGATAAAGAATGAAACTAAATTAAAAAACTACTTTAAATCACGAAAATTGCCAAGACTAAACAGTTGATCCTGCTGATATTAGAACCCGGGAACCCTGAGTCAGAGAGCTATGGTAATTGGCAAGTAAATTAACTAAATATAAATGTGCTCATCAAAATATGTTGAAATTATTGAATTGTTCAAAACACAGACTTCTACATTCGTGCTTAAACTTAAACTTTTATTTAAATGAAAAAGATTTTTCATTTTATATAGTTAAAAAACAAAATCTGTATATATATATATATATATATATGTTTTTGAAATGTGTATTTATAAGTTATTTGTTTTTGAGTTATTTCCATCAAAGCCTTACCCATTCTCATGGGATATTTTCCGGTGAGCAGAGCGGTTCGCGCCGGAGTGCAAATAGCTTCACTGTAATACTGCTGCAGTACAACACCTTGGTACGCCAATGTGTCAATATTTGGTGTTAATATTTGATCGGACCCATGGAACGATACGTCGTTCCAACCCTGGAATAAATTCAACTTAATAAACATTACGAGTATTACCAAGTATTAGTACTCGTGCGCGAAAACGTTAGACCTGACGTCACTGAATGACGTCACTGCTGAAAGATGCTTGCTGCTTCTGTGCTGAGTTACTAGACTGCTACAGTCTTAATATGCTCTCTGACACTTACAGTATCTACTTAACTGCTGGTAGATATAAAATAAACTTTCTTATTTATAAACAACTAGCTGCTGCCCGCGACTACGTCCGCGTTGAAAAATAAAAAAAATTACGCCGGACAAATATTATGAGCGTTATACTCGTAACGCCTGACATATTTGTTGCTTCTGAAGAAACAGTATTAGTTTCTTTCTGGATGAAAGGTACCCCTTCATCCAATGTCCTGTTCTGTATCCCAGACAATGCGAAATTTTATGATGATAATTTTGAGTAGGCTTGAAAAGGTAACAGACAGACAGTTACTTTCACATTTATAATATTGGTATGGGTTTTTATTAAATGTTTCAATAAAATAAATTAATTGTTAAAGCAGTTAATAGTTAAGTATTTTTTTTATTTTAACTGGTCAGTAATATAATATGGTAGCCAACATCGTCGACAGTAAATATAATACTCATTCAACCATGATAGAGTAAAGAGTTAAAGGACTTAATGAACTCATGTTTCTGATTCAATAACTACCACGCGATAATCGTGGGTCAACCGTTATTGGGTATTTTCGATTAACATTTGTAATGTTCAAAATTTTTGTGAAAAATTAAAATTCTCTGCCTATCCTCATACTTTTCTGTGTCGCACCATTAATTCGATTTGAGAGCTGAACAGAAGAATACCGTAAAATAACAGCATGTGTGCTATTTGGTTTCTGTGAGTGAGTAAGGGAAGCCAGAGCCCATCCACCTATTCCTGCCTCATTCCTTATCCTAAATCCTACTATAGTCGGCAGCGCACTTGCAGTATCTGGGATGTTACTTGTGTTATAGGCGACGGTAGCCACCTACCATCAAGTGAACCGTCAGCCTGTCCGACCTTAACATAAAAGCAATTTACAAAATACAGACTAACAATGTTAAGAAAATTATCTCTTTCTGAGTAGTATCTGATAATAACCAGCCAGACAGTATAGACAGACAAATGTCTATGTCTCGTGACTCGGTCACAAAATTTAACCTTCATTTTAGCTATATTGCAGATATATAATTTGCAGAAAAAATTTCAACCATGCGAAGTCGGGTAGCTAATTTTAATTATATTGCGTTATTATAATTGTATATATTGTATAGTAGAGATAGTTTATTTTTGATTAAATAAACAAACAGGCTGACGGTCTACTTGATGTCGCCTTAAGACAAGCAACACGAGCGAAAAAAAAGAAAATAAAGAAAATTCCTTTATTTTCTTTTTTTTGATTTTTTTTTATTTTCCTTTATTGAAATAATAAAATCTAACCCCGACTTTCTATTGCGCCCAAACACTAGGTATATCTGCTGTAAGTTGCCGAGGAGTTGGTTATCCCGAAAACCATTAGATACTGCAGCATCAAGTCAAGGTTACCATGTCATGGTACCGTCAAAGTAACAGTTTAGCAAATTTCAAATCAATTGAACTTGTGAAAGTCAGTGAAATCCCTTCGTCAATTAGGAAATGGGCTGTCTTCAAACGCCCGAACAGATCTTCATCAATACCAATAATAGATCTGTAAAGGTTGGTCATGGAGTAAGTTACTTTGTTTTCAGAGATATCGTGTTTATAGGCTCTATACATGATACTAAAACTAAATTGAAGATTTTAAGAATTTTTTTCTGTTTGTACGTATGTATGTATGTTCCTCCATAACTCCGTTCCGAAACTACTACCGTTTCGGAACCAAAAAGGCTTTTTGGAAGAGAAGAAACGGCGAAAAACCTCTCCAGCAAACGCTCTTTTAATCCCATGCATTTTCAAATGCTAAATAATAGTTGTATAAATACGCTTTTACAAATATTTTAAACTGTTTCAAATGTAACTTACATTTTACTTCAGGTACTTATTTCGCTAAAGAAACGTATAATACATTGTCCTTGCTTTATCTATTTCCGTTGATATTTTCGGAATTTCTAATTTGGAAGTTACCTACTGCACGCTTCGTAATCACATTGACCTCCCATTGTGTCGGCAGGAGGTCTTTATAGTTAACTTAATTTGTGCGATAATAAAAGTACCTAATACTTCCGTACGCAATTGACGCATTCGAAAGTATATATTTCATTTAAACTTGACCCACTTTTGTTCATGTAACCTGCTGAATCATCTGAATTAAAATTTCAACACTACGTGAACCTAGAATTTATTTCTTTCGTAATAAAAAAAACTATCCTCGTTGCTCACTTAATAATACAGGAAAACTGATCTTAGTATAAACGTACTATTGTTTGTAAAGACGATAATTACTTGATTAGTGTGCTTAATTGAATTGCTTACATTGAATAACAAACAGATCTAAGATAATAAAAAAACGAGGATAATAATTTTTTTTTTTAATATTATTATGTAGCGTTTCATAGGAATCCATAGGATTATTATTACAAAGAAATGCTTTCACCTTATTAAAACCGTAAACGGTAAAAAAATAGGAGCCTCTTATTTAGAAAAACGTATTTAGATATTATTTATAAACTGTTATCACAGTTTCTCTCGCGCCATCTTGAAAGAAATAGATGAACTTTTATCCCATTCCGTCTGTCAATTCAGGGTTACAATCTCTCCCCACTCCAGGGGGAACTATCAACTCTTAATACGATTTAATTTAGGACCTAAACTGGATTGCATTTGCTATTTCGTACCATCAACTTCGTTTTTGTATGAAAGCGATTTTGTTTCGGAACCCAAATTAAACTGCTCTGAATTTGAATCGTCTTTTAAAAGTTGAAAGATCCTTCATACAAGGGTATGAATTTCGAATTTGAAGGAAAAATTTATAGATGACAACAACGTAAAATAGGAAATCACTTGGACTTTCACCGTGATTCCGTATTGGTATAATCAGATTCGAATATTGGGGGAGTAATACATCACTGAAACTAAAAAAAAACTAAGACGAGTGTGTCGGTGAAGTCTCTAGTGACTTCCTATTTTAAGACAACTATAGTCTTAATACTCATTCTCTAAAATATACAAAAAAAACCAGATCAACAATAAGTTATCCTTGAAAATTTGCGTTTACTAATCGCGCTAATTTCTTTTATCTCTACGATAATATATTCGCTTTTGTTTATTCAAAAGAAAAACTGTGCTAATTGGGTCATTAAGATAAAGTATTACATATTATAATAATAATTAAACATGCATTACCGAATTTTAAGTAAGTAGACGTATTGGCAATGACCTCTAGACACACTAAATAAAAAATAAAAAATACAATCCCCACACGACACTTAAGAGTTACATAAAACCTCGAGTGACCACAACGTGGTCAAATTGACAGGTATCATTGAAAGCGTTTTAAAAATTAAAATTAAAAGCAAGGTTTAGGTGTAACAACAGACTGATTTTACCTAACTTGGACGTTAGATAAACAGAATAAGGTCACATGTGAGAAATATTCTACTTCACTGATACAAAATTAAAGGTTTGAAAAATTAAATAAAAAATTACTTAGGAAAAAAATGAAGTTATTCCAGAAAGATTTTCATCGATAATAAAGATAAAATAAATCTTCTTAATATTGTGCATGTTTCTCTATGGACTCCAAAACCGCTGAACCGATTTTGATGAAACTTTCAGACAATCTTCAAATTAGTCCAGCGGGTAATCCTGTGAAGTTTGGTAGTGATAGGACGCAGGCGAAGCCGGGAGCGGGTCGCTAGTACCAATAAAGTATAAAAAATGCACGCGACGTTTTTTGAAAATCCCACAGCATTTTTCTTATCAGTGTGCCAAATTTCATCCAAATCCGTTAACCGTTTCTGAGATGCGTGCATGCGTGCACAAACGCACGAACAGACAAAATTCTAAAAACTATTTTTTAGAAGCCTCACCCAACCTTTCGTTTTTTATAGCACCCTGTTGAAGAGATTTCCTTACTCTTAAAATCTTAAGATCTCTTTTCCATAAAGAACTACAAAAAAAATTTCTACATCCTTACCATATCATTTACCTACCATAAATCATCATCATCACTACATAGTATAAAACAAAATCGCTTCCCGCTGTCTGTCTGTCCCTGTATGTCTATCTATGTATGCTTAGATCTTTAAAACTACCCGACGGATTTTGATGCGGTTTTTTTAATAGATAGAGCGATTCAAGAGGAAGGTTCTAGTATATAATTTTCAACGCGGGCGAAGTCGCGGCTATCTACTAAAAATAAAGATACAACCCCTGAAAATTTTATAACAGCAAAGACGTCAGGCGTTATATTGCTTTACACATTTAGTCAGGCGCTACCATTGATCTGAACTATAGATGCGGCGTAGCAAGCAGAAAGCCCCGAAATCTTTGGTAGTATTAAAATCCTACTCGCACTAGCGAGCGACAGTGCGAATTCGTCCACTTCTCTCTCTTTCTCTCTCGTGTGGACAATCTCGAGTGGACGAATTGTACTACTACCATTATTTACGGGCTACGCCGTGTCTATACTCCCAAATATACTTATAAAGTCTTTGGGCGCTACACATCCCTTACTTTTAAAGCGTGCGAAATCGCAGGCATCAGCTAGTCTTATATAAGACAGAATCCCACTTACAGTTCTTTGTTTTGTCTTTGCAAGCCATGGTACCATCAAGTGGACCCTCAAAGAATAATTTAAAAAGTTATAAACAAACCTTTTTCAGAAACTGCCGATGAATGCATTGGTAACAATTTAAAATACGGTTAAAATTTGAAGCTGCTATCTACAATACAAGGTAACCAGATTTTGAAAAATAAGGAATTTTTTTGGAAGTGAAAGAAATTATTTTTAGTATTTCTTTTTACTAGTTATTTTTACCCAAAATAATTATTTTCTTGCCTTTTTTTTTTTAAAATACACTCGGGCCTAGTTCCTGCCGAAACTATGTATAAGTATGTAAAAGTTAGATTATATAACTACGTATATTGTTAACATAGTCACCAGTTGTTAATTCTTCTTAAGTTCTTTTATTACCATAATCTTTATTGTGTCTGCCGTTACACAAATATTCCTTGAGATTTGATGTAAGTAAGTATCATGTAATTAGCGCAAGATACACGTAATATTAACTTTTAAAGAATCCTAAATCATGTTTGAAGGCGTTAAAGATTATACAAACTTTAAGTATACAATTGTAAAAAAAATAATTACGAACCATATCATCCGCCATAATGAAAACTATATTAGGCTGCCGGTGAAAATTCGCTGACGCCGAAGTCAAAGCGATCATTGCCCACCAACAGTTTTGCCTGAAAATTTATCTTTTTTAAATACAATATTAAAATTCCATGTGATATAGCATACGCTTATATTTAATACTAGAATATTTTAATACATTTTCCTCAATTTAATTTCATTTTTTTTTACCGTTTTTCGATGGGAAAAGTTGTGTTTTTCGATGGGTAAAGAGGTACCAAATTCATTCCTTATATTACCTACTCCTGTCCCTTATATCATTTATTCACACTCGATTCCCGGTGTTGCTTCTGATTGTGAGTGACGGTAACCACATCACCTACCATCAAGTAAACCCTCAGCTTGCCTTCAAATTTAATATAAAAAAATTAAAAAGTTTTTAATTTGAAAAGATGACGAAGGCTTACATTCTGAAATTTTATAATTTGGAGCCTTCTTTTTTAACTTAATATTTTTTTATTATTATTCCTGTTGCATATTAAATAGAAATTATAATTTCACACAGACAGACGTGAACATGTTAGGAATAAACAAAAAAATTATAATTGTAATAAGTACATATTAAAATAAATAAATATAAATAAATAAAGAATGACATATTTAAGATAATTTCATATAGAAGAATAGAAATAAAAAGAAATTGTAAAATCTTGTATTACTTGTAATTTTTAAAATTTGCATTTAAACCTTTCAGACAAACTTTCATAATATATTTCATGAGAAATTGTGTATTCAAATTCATTGCCTTGCTTATAACTTAAAATTTAAAATATCTACTTACCAAATAACGTTCATATTTGATTATTGTGGAAACCTTTAAATTTCAAAATAAAATAATTTAAAAAAAAATAATTCACTAAAAAATTTGTATTATAAATATGTAACTAAGTTGGTATATTATTCACAGGATAAACTTGACAGAGAACCGTTCTAGACGAGTGTTCAATTCGTACAAAACCATGAACGCGGTCAGGTTCAACAATATTACAACCATTTTTGAGAATGTAAACAATGCTTCGCTTCAAAAGAAATCTAATTGAATAAATACAAAAGAACATAAAAGTGAGCAACATTTAGATAGATATGTAAAAATTTATTAAATAACTAGGTGGCGCCCGCGACTTCGTCCGCGTTAAAAAGAAAAAAGTATCCTATCCTGTATCCTCTACGTCTAAATGTTTATATGCCAAGTTTCATGAAAATCAGTTAATTCGTTTAAAAGTTATGGAGGAACATACATACATACAGAAAAATATTCTAAAAATCGTGAATTTAGTTTCAGTATCATGTATAGAGCCTATAAACACGATTCTTTAAAAACAAAGAAACATACTCCATGACCAACCCTTACAGATTTATTATTAGTACTAGCTGGCGCCCGCGACTTCGTCCGCGTTGAAAAGGAAAAAAGTATCCTATCCTGTGTCCCGTACGTCTAAATGTTTATCTACCAAGTTTCATGAAAATCAGTTAATTCGTTTAAAAGTTATGGAGGAACATACATACATACAGAAAAATATTCTAAAAATCGTCAATTTAGTTTCAGTGTCATGTATAGAGCCTATAAACACGATTCTCTAAAAACAAAGAAACTTACTCCATGACCAACCCTTACAGATTTATTATTAGTATTGATGATTTAAATCGTCTTCTCTTCAAAAATTTAAAATATATTTAAGTATTTTCAGTAGCCATAATATGTCACGGCATGTCGAGAAGGCCACTGTGAAATAACAGCAAGTGTGCTATTGTTTTTCTGTGAACGAGTAAGGGGATGCTAGAGCCCATTTCCCTGTTCCTTCCGACCCTAAATTCGGCAACGTACTGCAACGCCTGTGGTGCTTGTTTTAATAGGCAACGGTAATACCTACCATTAAGTTTTTATCATTACATCATCATCACTTACCATCATTTATCTGAACAATTAAAAAATATTAAAACAATGTATATTTTTGTCATTAGTGTAACTACAGATATTTTAGAAAAAAAAATTATCGCTATTTGCAATAAACCTAATAATTCTATTATCTAGATACCGAATCACTACATCCTTTCATACATATTATTATTATAAAACAAAGTCCTCCGCCGCGTCTGTCTGTCTGTCTGTTCGCGATAAACTCAAAAACTACTGCACCGATTTACATACTGTTTTCACCAATGGATAGAATGGTTCTCGAGGAAGGTTTTGGTATATAATTTACAAAATTACGCGGGCGAAGTCGCGGGCAGCAGCTAGTTATTTTTATAAACAAAGAATACTCCATTTATTTACTTTCTTTTTTATTCACAATTCTTACATAAATTTAAAATATTGGGCATATATTTCCTTAAGGACCACTTCTGGAAAATTAAATTATTATTTCTCCAAAACTTGAGCTGCATATATCAGAGATGTATAAAATCTCTTATAAAACTAAAAGTAACTTATAAAACAGTACAACTTATTCAGCGCCATCTATTGTCGTTTACCACGGGCAATACCTGGTTTCGCTCCCATCCGTTGTTTGGTTATCCCTTAACAAAATCCTAGTGCTTACTAAGGGGTTATACATACAGTTGGTGTGTTTGTCATAAAAAAAAATGTATCTTTAAGCTCCCTGAAATATATTTTTAAATTCTATATTTTTATCAAATATATTTAATTCTCACATTATGATAATATATTGAAAATGTTGTGGACAAATTTATAGACTCTTAAAATGAAATACATGCATGTTTTTAATTTATTAATTTATTAAAAGTGGTCTGAACAAATAAATGCGTCATTTAGGCTGAGGCAATATTGTAAATAAAACCCGAAACACGTGTAGTGTCTAAAACATAAAAGAAGTGTAAAATGATATTTGTGATTGGTAATATTTTATTGCAAATACAATATAAATTCGCTTATAAGCAGAATAAAATATGTTAAGTTATTCATGGCGGACACCTGTTATTATATCAACAAGTGTTTCTTTTTTTTTGTTTAAATATGCCCACCAACAAGTTCCAACTAGCATTGGGAATAAATTTCCAAAACTAATAAAATTAATTCTTAAAAACAATATGTTCAAATATTGAATTATACGCTATTGTAACGCTACTAACAATTGAAAAATAGGTACAACTATTTGCTTGATTTGATTCAATATTTTAACTTTTATAAGTAGAGAAATAGATTTAAGAAGATCTGATTTATAATAAAGAGCGGTAGACAGGCTGACTTGATATGAGGTTACCGAGCCTGTAAGAATATAGGGTAAGATAGGTAATGCTTGTATGGAGAAATAGGTTCTTAGATCTCTTATTCAAACACCAAAACATAGATGCAGTTTAGGACTTCTCTAAAGAAAAATGCCAGTCTTCTGCGAAACGACAGTTTTTTTTTTTTTAAATAACCTGAAACTTTTCTGAAATATCGTTCTTTCTATTATTGAGAACCGCGTCGAAATGCATTGAGCGGTTTAGAAGACAAAAATACAGGCGGACCTCGACTAGAGAACAAAATATCTATATTTATATTTGTTGTATAAATTAGATATATTATGAGCATTAAAGATTGTGTAAAACAGTTCAATGTAATAAAAAATAACAGTTGAACATGTAACCTCATCTTAAGTAACATAAGCGATAATTGTAGCATAGCCATGACTTAATGTCTATTGAAACGATTGCGTGATGAAAGCGTCACGTGCCAGCTCTGTTTTGGTGTTTCTCTGTAAAATCGCAAGCGAACGTAACAATTGAATGTGTTCAAATAGCTACAGCTATTGCGAAGTGTCAAGTATTACTTCATCGCTTAGGCTCACTGCAAAATCTTCTATTTACGGGCCAAGCGTTCGAAACCTTCTGAAATTGTGTCATATACTATACAGGCTATTGTCAGCTGACTATATAAGATTACCATACCTAATGGAGTCCTGGACGTGCCCAGATTTGCTTAGGATATGTTTATACTTATTAATAGCTGGTAATGTAGCTGGTATTTAAAGTACAGACACTGCTTTTTTACGATTTTATTAAATAAATAATTTTCACTACTCTAGCATAGATAGGTAAGCAAACTTTGAAAGAATGAAAAGTAGTTGATTCCTTGATAATCTTATCACTTCGAAAATATGAATTGTTTCATACAAAGCGTGTTACGACAAGGAGTTCTCAAATCGAACGCAGTGGGGTATCTGCTGTAAAATTTGTATGAACCTTCAAAAAAAGTTCCAAAGAAGGCAATCACATGGTTTATTTTTATTAGTATTAAGTAATGACAAATGTATAATATAGGAATTTACTATTCAGGATACATAAACAAACCCAAAAATCTTGAGCATAGATTCTACATCCAATTTTATATATATCCTTTCGCTGTGTTTTAGGAATAAAAATAGCTTTCTTACTTTCTTATAGCAAACAATCTATAATTCGCTGCTTAAAAACTAAAGGGCCATAAAACAAAAAAAAAAACAAAAATGTTTTTATTGCAAAAATACAATCACAATCCTTAATATTGTATGTTGCAAAAAGACTTATGGTTGTTTTATTCCATATTTAGTATATTTTGATCATTTTTTATATATTCAAAAGTAAGTTAGTTATATGCTTATATCTCTTCTAGTATTCAGTTTATTATAAAAGTACTTAGAACATTTAATGCTACTTAAAAATACGCTCCTAACGATGTATATGCATATATTTGATATATATCTAATAAGAAAAAAATAGTCAAAAAATAATTTAATTTTTTTCGATTAGCTCTCCTGTAAAAAGTGTAATTTTGATTTGTGACCCTTTAGTTTTTAAGCAGCGATATTAAGGTCGACAGATAAACTGATTGTCCACTTTATGATAGGTTGCTACTGTCGCGCCTATACCACAAGCAACAGCACAGGTGCTAAGAGTAATGACCTACCATTAAGTGGACCGCCAGCTTGTCTGTCAAGAGATAAGATAAAAATAAAATAAAAATATATAATTAAAAAATACTTCCACGTATTATGCTATAGAACGTTTACGTATTGATGTGTACATTTGAACAAACGAAGCAGCCGTATAAAAGGGGAAGGCGGGTAATAAGAAAAAAAAATAGACAAAAATAATTTAATTTATTTCGATTAGCTCTCCTGTAAAAAGTGTAATTTTGATTTGTGGCCCTATAGTTTTTAAGCAGCGATATATATGACAATACTCAAAGGTATATAGTAAGTAGGTACCCATTATTTTATCCAAAATTCGTTATAAAATGAAACATAACAATAAGATAGACCAAATAATAATAAATCAAAAACGTGTAAGGTCAAGCACGCACTACACCTATACAATCACGCAGCCATTGGATCTAACCTTGACATTACTCTTATCGATGCCGAAAATTGTGAAATTGGAGTAATAAAGTTCTTGACACTCAATTGAAATGTAAAAGTATTAACACGATTGAAAGTGGTTTGAAGTTAGTTTTAAGATATTTATTTTTATAATTAAAAAAGATTGAGTGTCCACTTGATGATAGGCCTAGTATCAGTATTCCGATTACTCAGTCCGATAATCTGACTAATGAGACTTTTTCATCTCAGTAGTCCCATGTTTCCACACCTGAAAGGAAATAGGTGCGGTAGTTAATGTACCTGCAAGAATTTGTTTAAAGCAGACTTAAAGTCCACGTTGTGTGGCAAAGCGGAAATATTATAAAGTCTGCCCATTCGGACCGTATAATCCGGAACTCCGAATTTATAGCGTGTGGTAAAAACTCGGGGTATTCATCGGAACAACTCATCAAAACACTCACGGGTAATCCGATAGAACACACAAAGTGAGAGTGAAGCTTTAATGTTCTGATAATAAGAGGTTCCAAACACTGTTGAGTAAATCGGCAACGCAATGTTATGCTCTCTGATATTTATCTAATAAGGGTGTCCTAAAGCCACAAATTGAGCTTTTTTTCGGTTATTACTGTTGAGAAATTGAATTTTAATACTGCCTGATTTTAAATACATTAGATTTTAAATAGCTAAAAGAGAGAAATTGATTTTAATGACAGTGAAAGTTTTGAAGTCAGTTGTTTTTAAGATATTGAGATGTTTATAAAGTAATTTGTATTGAATATGTTTATATGGAGTTTACATAGCTATATAAAATAATGAAAGAATTAAATTATAGATATAGATTTTTTTTCTTATTTAATCATCTTATGGGTCCTATGAAGAAGTTGGAAGTAAAGCACAAAAGATTTGCACAAGAATTACCGCCTATATTACTTATTTAGTAGGTATTTAATTTAATTTTTGAAAGTAGACATAAATTTTATTTTGGTGTTTACCAAACTGTGACCAACACCGTGACGGATGTCATAATTAGAACAATGAAGAATCTCGACTACTGAGAATCAAAAATGCGAAAATAAGATTAAATCAATAGTTTGTAAAACTATATTATGAGTTCGTTTTCGAATATTGAGGCCCAGATTTTGAAATGAGAATTCCACGTATTCGGTAAATCTTGGGTAAATCAAAAAACAATTACCTACATAGGTAAATAGTTATTCGGGTAAACAGTAGCTAAGCATTATGTATGCACTATGCAGTGTATGCTATGACACAGGAATTCGTACCTATAGGAAGAAATGTTTGCATGCGTTCCTTGGACCCAGCAATCTTACCCCCAATACCCCCCTGAGGCAAATGCTATAGTAAGGGATTGAATGTCTTTTTGTATTAATAACCGTAAAAATAATAAACATTTTATCATATTCATTAAATGAAATAGTTTATTGTGCTCTGTTTTTCAATAAACAGAGAAAGTTAAAGCTCTAGTTTTAACTAGAGAAAAATAAATAGAGCGCAGCTTACAGAGTGTGAAGTGAAGTCTAACAAATCTAACAACATTTAAAGATATTGTGATCTCTTCAACTCAACAGTAAAACAATTCTGGGTTTCTCCCAAGTTTACCCTTTATTGTATAATAAAATAATGTGATCTCCTTGTTGTTCTGTGGGCATGATGAGGACTTGACTGTGACAATTTATGACATTGACATTTGACAATTTTGACATGACAAAATATATTTAATTTAAATAGCGATAGCATCACATCAATACAATAGTCTGATAAATAAATAATTAAATAGTAGTTTGTTTTGATTATTTTTCTCTCCATTCTTTACATTTTATTATTACAATATTTTTAAATAAAAAAAATCATAATTTAATATAAAACTTTTTGTAATAGCCTATATATTTAAAAATAAAACTTGACATATTATAATCGATTTAATAAGGACGTTTACGGCGAAAATCAATACAGTTCCAGCGTGTTATTGACCATTAGTGAGCAGCGGTATTGTTTTAAAATGGCCACTGTATTGGAAGCACTTATTACAGCTTCAGAAAGGGCAGCTTGTATTGCGAGATCCTGTTGTGATAACACAGGTGAAAAATCCTTGCTCGTCGCTGAAAAATGTGAGGGAGAAGCCAATACACGGTTTGAAAGAGATTTCAAGACTATTGCCGATGTTTTAGCACAAGAATCTGCTAAAGCAGAAATATCTAAACTTTGTCCCGAACTCTCTGAACATGTAAGAGGTGAAGAATGTGCTGAAATTAATGGTGTTTGCATAAAAATCCAAGAAGATTCAGTAAAGACAGCAGAATTGCTCTCTGTACTTGTACCGGAAGAAACTGCAACTAAAATGGCGAAGGCAACACATGACAAAATTAATCTTTCTCTATGTGATCAACTGCCAATTGACTTACCACAGATGGACTTATCTGATTTAGGAATATGGATTGATCCTATAGGTATGTAACAAACATTTCTCTTGTGATGATTGTGAGCTTAGATGGTAATTGCTGTAAATTGTATTTTTTAGATTAAGGTCCACAGACAGACTGACGGTCCCCTTGACAATAAGTATAAAATTAGAAATGTCACATACTGCAAATATGTATATTCATCAAATTCTGAATGACACAAACCAAAAAAGTGTCAAGAGAAAAACTCAAACAATATTTGTTATGCCAATCTTGCATCACCAAATGCAAGATGCAACATTTAATTTACTAGTTTTTTTTAATAGGTACATAATTATATTTTTATAGATGCCACTGCAGAATTCATAGCAGGTATTCGAGGCGAGGCAAATGCTGGTCAAGGATTACCTTGTGTGACAGTGCTTATTGGCGCTTACTTAATATCTACAGGCGAGCCAGTGCTGGGTGTCATCAATCAACCATTCTTCAATAAGTATGTTAATTGTTTTTATATACTTTGCACCTATTGTCATAAGTGTGAAAGATGTAGAATCTTCACTCAACAAGGCATGTTGCTATGAAACTGTCAATTAAAAAATAACTTCTTCTTAAAATTTCTAGTAATACTTGTAAATTCTTGTGAGATTTTCTTACGAGATTGGGATAGGATTATTTTTATGTTAAGGATGTCAGACAGGCTACTGTCACCTATAACACAAACAACACAACAGCCCACTATAGTAGTAGTAGTAGGTGCTGCAGACTATAGTAGGATTAAGTATAAGGGATAATCAAATGAAACAGAATATTATTTGTAAATATTTCAGTGGAGAAGGTCGAATTGTCTGGGGCGTATGTAATGGCGATGTGCGCAAATGGAGTGAAAACAAAGACCAACCAGACGATTGCACTAATGTTGTGTTGATGAGTGCAGCCGAGAGTGAAAGCATTAAGTCCAAATTTGACTCTAAATGGAAACTACAATCTCTGCCAGGCGCCGGCCACAAGCTTTTGAAAGTTGCTCTAGGTAAACTATTCTTTTCTGTTACATTAATCTATAACTATTTCAATTGACAATCAAAACTGTTAAGTTGCTCTAAATGAATTTTTGTATAATTGAGAAAAAAAAAAGTTCTACCCCCTTTTACAGGTTGGAATTAAAAATTTCTTTCATGTAACAATCAATGTTACATTTTTATTTTGACTCAAATTTGTAAATTTGTTTGTAAATTTTAGGAGGTATTGGCACATTATTAAAATTTCCAGGAGAAGCAGCAGCTTACATCGTGTCAAAGGGTACAACATTCCGTTGGGATACTTGCGCTCCGCACGCAATCCTCAGAGCTAAAGGGGGCCAAGTACTCAACTTCAATACAAAGTCACCAATCACATACAATGACCCTTATGATGTTGACGTGCAACGCCATTGCAATTCTCAGGGCATCATTGCTTACAGCGATCACACTGTTTATGAACAAATTAGGGAATTTCTTGATTAACAATTTCATAGTCAAATATTTCTTTTTAAATGTTGTTGTGCCTTGTTATTGCTGTTAATGTATTGTTAGACATTCCTTATAAGTATTATTGTTACATTGTACATGTGGAAATGATCTCTTTATTCTATTACACTTATAATTATATACACTAATCTTCCTCGTTTATTGCTCTTTCTTTTGTGATAACCATATCAAAATACGTTGGGTGATTTAAAAGGAGTTAGCGGAGAAACAGACAGACATGTATAGCGACTATATTTTACAATATGTATACATAACTTATTTTTCATAATGTAAGCAAATTGCAGTTCAGTGTATGGTTAAGAGTATTCCTGTTATATTTAAAGTCTTCCCCTGTTATATACATATAATAGAATTAAATATTTATAACTTATTTATTGTTTATTATTAATTATAAGTCATTAATGATCTCATAAAAAAGTCTTCTAGGCGAGTCAAGTAATAGATAAGTAACATTGTAGATGTGATATTTTGAAGGAGAATAAAAAAATATCAATGTGTATCAAACGTTGTTTTATTCATCAGAACTGCTTGAATCTGAGCTGGATCGCTTGCTTTTCTTCTTTTTCTTCTTGCTTTTCTTTTCTTTACTGTGTTTCTTTTTTCGCTTCACTCCATTCTCCTAAGAAATATATATAAATAAATCAATATTGGTTCTTTGATAGTTTAGAAAAATAACATTAATATACTTTTTATTAAATTACTATATCTATACTATAACAAAGAAATATTATTTATATAAAATACTTGTTATAATGAAAATTCAAGAACAAAATTATGATCTTGAAGGTCAGGAATCAACACAAGCCTTTAAATTAAATTTCTAGGCCTCCTAAATTTAAAAAAAAAAGGGACTAATAAGTGAATGTGGGTCTACTACTATTATACCACCCACATAATATGATCATAGTAATTTACCTGTTTGATGGGCTGAGCTTCAGGTACCTTCGGAGCACATCCTTCATTTCTGATCGTTGCTGTGACCTCATCAATCTTACTCATGTCTGCATTCGGTGCACGGTATTGCTCACAATGATCTACACGTATTGTACGATTCAAAATCTAAAAAAATAAATATTCATCATTAGAAGCCACGCGAGAGTAAAAATTATAATACTGCCACGCACGGAATTGACATTGGATACTTGATAAATCAATTTCAAATTGAAAACATTTTAGTCATGCAAATAGTCAACTAAGACTCAGTTGTCAAATAAGACAACAATAATGTTATTTACCCTTCAATGTCTTTTCCATAAAATAAGCATGAGACAATTACTTTTATTCCATTTAAATTATCAACTGCTAAAATAGTTGATCTTTGGTCTTCGTAACATATGAAAGCATATCCTTTCGATTTCCCTGTAGCTTTGTCACGAACTAAATTGATGTTCACTATTTCCCCATACCTAAAACATATAAACAAAAGTTCTTACATTGATTACATAAATTATGAAAAGAAATAAAGTTTTGTGAAAATGGGCACAAAGCTTATTATCTTATAAAAATCGCCAAGCTAAACACTCCCATTGCATGGTCCCCAAAGTAAGCATTATGGCACTCATTTGGGCAGCCCGTCTGGTGGCAGTAAACACCCCACCGTGAAATAACAGCATATTTTCGGTGAGTGAGTAAAGGATGCCAGAGCCCATTACCCCATCCCCTCCTTATCCCTTATCCTTAACCCTTCTATGGTTGGCAACACCTATGGCGTCGCTTCTGTTATATGCGACGGTAGCCACCTACCATCAAGTGGACCGTCAGCCTGTCTGTCGACCTTAATATAAAATAAAAGACAAATATTAAAAGAGTAACTTATTTTAAAAAATATAGAATGATAATGCAAAAATTTATCATTCTATAAACATTTACATTAACATTTAAAGAAAATAAGGTTTTTACAGTATCCACATACAAGTATAGCAAATAACAGGTTTCTGGGGTTAAATCAGTACTAATAATAAATCTGATAGTTTATGTATGTATGTTTCTTGATAACTCGTTAAAAGAATGAACTGATTTTCATGAAACTTGGTAAACATTTAGACGTACGGGACACATGATAGGCTACTTTTTTTCTTTTTCAACACGGACGACGTTGCAGGCACCAGCTAGTATTTTATAAAATTACGCGAACGAAGTCGCGTGTAACAGCTAGTATAGCAATAAAAATCAGCTAAGTAAACAGAAAAATTATAACTTACTGTGAGAACACACAAATGACGTCACCCTCTGTAAGATCATAGGGTAAGCCACCAACAAATATCCAAGCGCTGTCTTTGTATTGATCGTGCCAAGAACTCTTTGAATTTCCACTCAATTCCCGCTCACTAAGCTTAAGAACATTTTTCACATTTCTGAAAATTAGAAAATAGATGGTCAAGCCCCACTATTTATTATGATAAACCCCCATTTAAAATTCAGTGGTAAATATAACATTTACTATGGGATAGTTCAATAATATAACCGGTTGTCTTTCTTGCTATACTCATGCTGAAAGCTGTTTTTTTTTATATAAAGCTGTTTTTTTTATATAAATAAGTCTTACATTTAGGTTAAACATTGTAGCTACAAAGATTTGTTTGGCAATAGGCAAGTTGTTTGTTTAACCAAAGCACTGAACTAAAGAGTATTTGGTTTAACAAAATTTGCATCAGAACTTAAGTGTTCTTCGGATCTCAGCGACCGGCAAACGCGAACCACTGCTTCGTATGAATTAATCTTACAGAAGACCACCGTGAAACAGCAGCATCTATTTCGGTGAGTAAAGGATGCCAGAGCCCGTTTCCCTGTCACCTCTCAATCCCTTATCCTCAATCCTACTCCTACTATGGCTATGAGTGGTCGGCGACGGTAGCTACACATTATCAAGTGGACCGTCAGCCTTAACATAATTGTAAAACATTTTTTTTATGATGATAACTATTATAGCACTTACGTCATAGGATTCATTTTTACTATATTCTACTTCACTCACTCATCAAACATAAGCATAAGCATCATAATATCATAAGAATTTATTATAAAATAACAGTTTTATTTATGTCAATATAAAATAAATAAAGTGTAAACTCAGTGTGTGTGTACTGTGTGTAGCACAATGTGGAAACTGGAATGGATATAGTTGTCACTTGTCAGTAAGTTGACATGTTGACATTGACAGAAGTTTCCCCTGATACACAGAACACTATATACTCACAAGTTTTTTATATATAATGGAATATTTATTTATTTTTACTATTTTTCAAATATTTAAGCTCTCACTACACTAGCAGGTGCGGGCATTATAAACTCATACTAAAGCCAAAGTTCTTTGATTCTAGAGGCTCTGGTATGAGTATAATGCCTGCGCACCACTAGCGAGAGCGTAATATACTTGTATGGAAATTGTCAATTAATGGTTACTTTAACATCACTCACGATATCTGTTAACAATTTTTCAAAACACTCTGCCACAGAGGGAATCAAAAATCGACGCTGATACGTGAAAATCTTTGACATGCAAAATATAATCCAGCAAACCTTGTCCTGCCCGAATTCGAAAAAAAATTGTAACCTAATTGAAGCTCCACTATTGTGAATATTGAACTATGTAAAAAGTTTCGCACAAGTCGACAGTTTCAATAAAGGGCAGAATACTCCTGTAGATCACTCGCGACACTGACTTGTCCTTATTTTCATAACCGTACGTAAAATTTAAAGTTTGATTTAAGCGGTTAGCATAATATCCCTGAAATAAATGTAGTAGACATATCAACATTGAGTCAATAAAACCAAAATTGTAGGAATTTTCATTTACTGTAATCGATTAACTTAAATACCATTATCACAAACACCTTGGCACGACAAACACTTTTTTGAATGCAGAGTACACAATTTTAACTTACACTTAAAATTAAATACAATTCAATATAAATATTTTAAAAAATAAGATTTATTGTCTATAAAGTAACGGATCGTCAAATAAAAGTCTAGTATCAAATTGATTTTAGATTTCAGAAGGGCATTCGTGCCTAAATGCACTTTTAAATGCTGACAAATTTCATCACACTTATTCTTCCAATAGAGAATTTAACAATTTTAATTTTTAAGTATTGCAAAACTTTGTACTTTACAAGTAGTACAATAAGAAAATATATTTTTAATTTTTTTCCTAATTAAATACCTATTGGCACTTTTATTGAGCAAAGTTGTATTTTAGCTCATTGATCAATTACTTTTCAAATTTTTGTAATTGTATAATTTATGATGTATTTACAATTTAATTAAACGATTCTAACTAAATCTAATTTTAGATTAGTGTTTATAGATAAAACTCGTAATATTTTATTAATATCGAATGCAATAAAATATTGAATAGAATTCATATGAGGTAAAACAATTTACAAAATATATTATAATAAAATCAAGAAAATAAAACAAAATGTAATTGAACTTGAGTGGAATGTAACGAGTGCATCCCATCTTGTTTTACATTTAATTACATTATATACTTATTTACTACTTATTAGAGCGGCCTTTACTTTATTTAAAAGTGCAATAAACAAATCTCCTACAGGTGAGATCTACGAGTATGGACCGGCGCAAATTGGAGGATAATATTTTATACCTTAAGTGCACTTGATATAATTATGCTACCGTAGAATAATATAAGCAAATAGGAATTCTATTTAAATCACTTAAAGTTCAAGATACTATGACAAGGCCGTGCCATCCTCCACTTTGCGTTGGCTCTACGGGGAAAACCGTATTGCTATTTTTATTCTAAAACCTTGTGTTTTTCACATACAGTTTTTACCAGAGCAGTGCCGCCCTAATATAATAAGACCCGCGCAAAAATGCTTTATAGGTAAGTTAACTGAAGCCGCCGTGAACAAAACAACACATTAACGCAATGCGCTTGTGTAGTGTCTGTGAATAGGCGCATGCCAATGACGTCACACTGCATATGGTTAATGAAAACACTGCTTGTCTCTTTCCCGCGCGAATTCACTTATGAGTATGAGTGTGACAGAGACTATACTGCTCAATTTCAATTTCAGACTATGGTGATCAATTTCATGCGAGCAATACCAGCATGAAATTGATCACTTCCTAGAAAGAGAAAGAGATCGTGCGGCCAAATATACTCTTTCCTGTAAGTCGTGACGCGGACGTAGACCAATTAAAATTCTAGAAAAAGGAAACCACTGGCCCCACGATCGCTTCGTCTCTGTCACACTTTTCTCGCCATCAAATGCATTTGTGCGAGTACTGTAAAGACGCCAGCTTTGTTTAACTGACCTAAAACCGAATTCATTATCCTTAAATGTATAATAAAATTTTAAAAACAATCACTTCCTAAGTCTACTTTTAAAAAAATTGTCACAAGAAAGAACACACTACGGTAAGTTTGAAGACGTTCTCACTTATTTATAGCCGTGGAAATATTAAATACACGTCTTTTTTTGTATCTTACTTGACATGACAAAACTAACTATAGTACACAAAAAAAAAAAAAAAAACACTAAAACGAGCACAGTAAGGCTTCATATTAACTTAATTCGAAGCAAATATTAAAACACAAAATTCATAAAAAGTTCCACTTAAAATATAAAAATCGATGATATGTTACATTTGAAAATAAACTTTAAAAAATACAAAACACAAGTTATAAATTGATATTTTGTACATATTATTATCTACGTATAGATACTCGCCTAAATATAATTTTGAATGCAATCAGCGTTAGGCGGACAATTAGCTAGATTGCTATATCAAAAATAAAAAGCATTATTTTTTCTTTAGTTTTTATAAGTTAAAAAGAATAAAATGAAATTTGTGACTAATAAAGGATTAATTAAATTATATGCACAGATAAAATTGCGATCAATCGGTACACGAAATAATTAAAGCTAACAACCTAATGGGACTATCACAAATGTCAAATTCTCATAAGAATAGTTACACATTTTTATATATTAAAACGAAGCGTATAAAAAATAAAGAGATCACTTAAAAATACTCCAATAAATACAAAACCTTTTTTATTTTTGTTTAATCTTTTCTGCTTTTCTATTTTCCAAAAATGTTTGATGTGTTTGCTAAAAGTACTATGTAAATATTTATTCAAATAATAATACATATTATTGAGATAAATAACTAAGTTTTTAGGTGCAGTGTATAAATTGTTGTGATTAAAAAATACTTTTTCAAAATTCAGTTACTAGACAAAAGTGTCATTTTGAAAAGCAATAAAATTGAAGGCTTGAAAGTTGCACTTTGGACACTGAAGAAACAACTAAATTATTTATCACACTAGTATGAAAAATTTCACAGATAAGTGACCTTTTTACACACACACACTAAATGAGTATGTTGTGTTCATATCATACGAACTGAATATTCAATAAACGATTTTCGTTTATTATTCTGATATGATCGTTTACCGCACATTTTATCTCTTTACATTTTATAAATTGAATAAAATAAAGTACATAAATCTATTTCAAGTACATTCTTACAAAATAATAAATGATTTATATATTAAAATTCAAAACATCAACAATAGTATTGTGATTACATGATTGTTTCGATGATTTAAAAAAAAATCAAATTCAAATAAAATATCAATTCGTTAACTTTTTTCAATAGAGCATATACATGAAAGGGAAATAGTTCATTTGATGAGCAGTTGAAAGTCTTACACTAATCACATTTATCTGCATTACACAAGTACGTTAAGGCCAGTGTTAGAGGCGGCGCTGATTGACTGTACGGCACGGTAGACAAGGCAAAGGATTTTTCCCCAAACATATTATTTTTAATCTTATTGCAAAGAAATGTGAGTGCTAAAATCTTTGCATTAAGGTTGAAAATAATATGTTTAGGGAAATATCTTTAGCTATGCCGTGCCGTGCCATAACGACAGTCATCGCCGGCTCTTGGAGGTCTAAGGAATTATTATCGCCTTTTTAGAATAACGTAACAAAAAAAAATCTAGCGAATAAATGTTACAGTTAGTTGCCTAGAGCTGCTTCGAATTAATGTAGTATACAGCGTGGTTCAAAGTACTAGTGTAATAAAGACATGTGACGTCACCGTATTAATATAACTGGGCTCATTTTGATTGGTCGACAACTCAGTCGATATACACCATGTAGGGCGCGGGAACGGACTTAACTCGGTGCAATCACAAACAGTTCAGTTGTTTGAATCACAACTGTTAAAATCGCTGTACATTTCTACACGTCATCAATTGTTTGATCTATGGTAGGTAGGTACGTATACTTACAATTCTTTCAAAGCAAATTCTAAAATGATCAGAACTTTCGTATGCAGGGACTATCGACCAAGGAAAATAATTAACCCTTAGCTCTAGTTGTAAAGTCCTTATCAAACAACTATCGTCCTCTGAAGTTAGTCCACACAAGTACAGTTAAAGGAGCGATACCTGTTCTTAGCTACAGCGACGCAACTTCAGAAGTCGATAATTTTTTGATACGGACTATATTATTTACCATGACCTAGATCACTGTGATATTCTAAATCACTCTTCATGTTCGGTGGACGTGCACTCTTCGGCGTCAGGCGCGTTAGTGGGGGCGACGGCGCGGGTAGTGGGCATGGGCGAGTTGACCACCTTTGGTGCGGGCACGGGCGAGTTGGCTACTTTTGGAGCGAGCACGGGCGAGTTGGCCACCTTGGACAAGATGGGCACGTGCAGTGATGTCTCGTCGCGTGTGGGCGGAGTGGGGGGGTCAGCCGGGGGGACGTCCACGTTGTTGTGCTTGGGCAGAGGGGGGATGGGAGGTGCGGCCGAGGTGACGGCGGCTGAAGGCGAGTGCGCCATTCGCTGGTAGTGCGCCTTCCACTTGTTTGACGGTGGCGTGTAGTTCAAGTGATCGTATTCCATTTCTAAAAAGAAAAACAACATACAGTGTCTCCAGATGTTCAATATTTGAAAACTCTTTTCAAAATCTTAAAATGATCCATTTCACATTTATAACATTATATAATATACTGTATATATAACTCTGGCAATCAATGCCCTTGTGTGAAGTCCACTCGATCTGAACATTTACGAAACATTTGAGATTCTGACCCCGTGTCAATGAGGTGAAATATTAATGTTATTAAATATATTTTTAACTTACCATAGCCTTCCTTGTGTTTGATTTCATCATACACGTGATCAAGCTTGTTATCATCATCGATCATGTGATACAAGTTTGGATTATTTGCATCTGCATCCTTGTTCTTCAACGATGACAACGGATCGTATGCTAAAAATGGATTGCACATTAGACGTATTCAAGCAGATGTTACAATAAGCTGGTTATTACATAAAAATCAAACAAAACAAGGGAGCTAAAGTAGGTATCTTTTAAGAGCAATTTGATATTTAAGAAAATTTTGTAGAAAAAGAATATATCAAATTGTGAAATTGTTTATGTGCAAAAGGAATTAATCTATCTTCACTTTGTTCGTGCATCACCTTGTGGGCACTCGTGTAATATTGTTTGTTTTATAGCGACGATAGCCACCTACTAACAAGTAGTTAACCCGAGTTTCACGCGGTTTCTTTCCTGTGACTACAAAATTAGTAAAAACTAATTTATAATTAACAAGCTGTTGCATGCGACTTCGTCCGCGCATCCTTATAAAACATGACCTATGTTACTCTCTGATAATGTAGCTTTCTATAGGTGAAAGAATTTTTAAAAGCACTTCAGTAGTTTTTGATTTTATTCATTACAAACAAAAATACAAATCTCCCTTTATACTATTAGTATAGAATACTGACTGTCTGATGAGCAAGCAGAATGCGTGGAGTGGGCCATGCGCGATCTGTCTACGTTGTTGAGTTTGGAGCCGAGGTGGTTGTGCACGGTGCGGTTGTTGAGCAGAGTGGCAGAGTCGTCGTTGCGGCCAATGGATGGCTGGTACGAGTACACCGGATTGTCGAAGTGTTGTTGCTCTGTGCAAGATATTAAATATCACAATTAACTACCGAAACAATTAAATTTGTTCGTTTAATAAAGGCCTATTCACACATATCAGTGAAGTCAAAGTTCCGGCAAAGCGTCCGCATAGATCCATATTAGTGATACAATGATGCGACAGTGCTTCAATTCACTTACATCAGAACTCACTCAGTTCTCTACGGATCTTCAGTCAAAACGTGTGCGACGTACTCAAGTAATTGTGCTATTGCTATGGCTTTGTTCTATAATACGGAACTAGCAATGTTTTAGACATAGAAGACGACAAATTTATTGAAGATTCGAACCAGAAAATCGAAATAATTGGCATAATACAATCAACTCATCTATTTTATGCAAACAAAATTCATTTGCTGGTATAAAGTAGTTATCAAAACAACTTTGTATTGTTTTATTTTTATTACATTTTTTTACTCTTTTTTCTCTGTCCCCTTCATTTAAAAAGCAAACTCACCTGGCTGCGAATTAGGATCGGCTGTGAAGTGCACGTGAGCGATCTCTCTCTTCAAGTAGTTGACTCGCTTGCGATAGTAGAGCAGCACCAGAATGAAGGCGGCCGTGCACAGGAGCGCCATTATCACGATGACGGCGGTGACGCCCGCATTGGAAGTGGTGGGCTCAAGGCGCGTGGCGTCGGCCGCGTACGTGTCGCAGTGCTCGCCAATAAAGCCTGATCGACACACGCAGCCGCGCACGTGCTCGCACACCCACTCGCCCCGCGTCGGGCAGTTGCACGCCTCCATGCAGTGATCGCCGTAGTAACCCTCCGGGCAGACTATACGCAAAAAACGGAGTGTTATAAGATTGACTTGTGTGTCTCTGTATCTGTCTGTGGAATCGTAGCTCCCAAACGGATGGACCGATTTTTGGACTGATTGATTTTGATCGACATAGTTCTTAGCCATAATTTATGAAGATCTGTCCAGGAGTTTGAATATCATGAGCCTTAATTCTTAGTTCACGAAGGGATATCACTAACTTCCACAGGTACAATTGATGTGAAATTTGTTATACTGTTACTTATACTCTCACTGTTATACTCTACCCAGAGAGTACGAACTTTTCATGCTAGACCCACAGACCATTGAATCGAAAAATGGCGTTTTGGAGTTATAACAGGAACCAGAAGGATAGAATATAATAAAAGGAGCATAGATAAAAAGAAGACAGAAACATACAGTGTGTGCAGTAGGTGCCGATGTATCCGGGCGGACAGCGGCAGTAGCCGTCGCTGGGCCGACAGGCGGCTGCGCGCGCGCAACGACAGGGCTGCGAGCAGCCGGCGCCCCACCACCCCGCGCGGCACGCCTCCGAGCATCGCGGGCCCTGCCACCCTGGCGCGCATTGGCACTCGCCTGCAAACGGTTTTATCATTGCTTAGTTAAGTTAGACAGGGATGCGTTTTGTCCCCTCATAACGATGTATAGGCATAGCATTAGAAAGTTGTCATGGCTATGTAACATGGAACTATTGTTTCGACTTGCGAAAGACAAAGAAGGAATTTAAGAAATTGGTTGCCAACCTTCAGTGTGTAAAGAAGAGGCACAAAAAGAATAGTTATTGCTGAGCTATGATAAAACTGTTGACAATTGTGATGAGACTAACCAGTGATGTGGTGGCAGTCGGCCCCGTTCTTGCAGTTGCACTTGGAGGCGCAGCCAAGCCCGTAGGCGCCGAGCGGACACGGGTACTCGCACGTCGCTCCGGTGAACCCGCTCGGGCATGTGTACTGACCAGTGACGGGGTCGCATGTCACATTTCCTGCACAAAATACAATTTTCAAGCCACTGAAATAAACAGTTTGCAAATTAGATACTATATAGATAGACTCGACATAATTATGACAGTTCCTCAGTAACGCTGCATCCTTCCAACTTGAACCGCAGCCTAAAGCCGCGTACCAATGTGCCTATGCGTAGCATATGCAAGCGTTGCTAGCGTGTGTAGGATCCATATGACGAGTGATAAGGATTTGCTCTCTACCTTTGAGTACGGGCGCTGGCGGCGCGCACGTCTGCGCGCAGGAGGCGCCGTAAGTGCCGGGCTCGCAGGGGCGCTCGCACCGCTCGCCACGCCATCCGGCCGCGCACAGGCACCGTCCGCTGCCCGCGTCGCACGACGCGTTGTTCACGCACCCGCACACTGACGAACAGTCTTCCCCGTATTTGCCTTCCGCGCATTGGCTCTCGCAGCGAACGCCTGCCGAATTCATTTCACTCACGGTTACCACACATATTTTAGTCTTTTAAACACTTAAGATTTATTTTTCATAGGTATATATTTCTAAAATTTTGACCTCTCCACGAGGATTTTCATTTGCATAGCTTTTCATTTCAACAATGATGTTACAAGTGTATAACATTCATTACAAAGTCTATTATTTTTGTTATTTTATTTTGTTGTGAAAATTAAATAATATTTTAACAGTGGCACTCTATTTCTTTTTCTAGAGCAGATATCGCTTCCATCTTATTATGTCCAGCTTATATTATACACTTTATGAACTTTATTATCATTTAAAGCTTACACAGTTCAATAAATTGGTACAATAACACTAACTAAAGTTTACTGTTAAGACATGAAACTTAATTAATGTTGTTTCATTGTGTCAGATAACAAGCGTGTTACTACAGATAGTAACACGGGTAACGAATCAGTAAAAAGACAAGAAATTCATCACATTAAACAGTACGAACAAGTTCTAAATGAGTTACTCACTGAGTCCACTCTCTTTGATATGCCTATTGTACAAATCCTATCTCTAAAACAGGTCAGTGACTCTGGCGACGTCATATTTGTTTATTTTTGATTAATCAAATAAAATTTCACTATACAATCTTATTTTATTTGTACAGTACAGTGTAAAGGGAAATATGGCGGTGAATACATGAAAAAGCATAAACATTGCAAAAGCAGGAAAGAGAACAAAAAACCATTTGTATATTTAAAGTAAACTCCAATAAATAACAGTTATAGTTAAATGCAGCATTGAAAATTCATGCTAAACAAAACAAACGTAAAAGAGAAATAATACCATTCGGTTATTTCTCTTCCGAATTTTCTTGTAATAATATGGTGTTAGCATGACGCTAATATGTAGTTAGATCCATGAGTGACGTTTTGATCTTTGTTCGAACGTATTGTAATTTGTTTTGTAAATATTGTAATATTGCATTTAATAATTAATGAAAATTAAATATTATAATATTATAAATATTCATTTATTTTATCAAAAAAATAATTTGTTCTAAACCAGTTACTACTTGTCAGTAAAACTGGTAATCACAATCTGCTAATTACCAGTTTTCCGTTTATTTACGGGTACGGTGTCTATGTTCGTCTAATTTGACGTATTAAAATGATATTCACTAGAAATTATTGAGAATAGGTTAACAAAAAATTGTTTCTGTAATAAAAACACAACAGTATAAAGTAGCACATAACCGAAGTTTCATTTCAATTTTTTTTTAATAGTATTGATTAGTATGACAGAAAATTAAAGATGCACCACAAAACTAGGTATAAAAAAAGAGTGGCATGAGAAAATTAGTATAGGCAGTTCGCACATGCCCTAAATGTACAAAAGTGCAGCATACATCTAGTTATAATACTAACTAAAAGTAGAAAGACCTTATATACAATTATGAATACAATTGGGATTTGGAATAGAAAATTTTATAACCTAACCTAACTTCACTTATTATGTATTTTATGATGACATTAGTCATTTCAAAATATGTGATTATAATCACAATTTCGTGATTTTATTTCACAAAAGAAAATGGTTTTTGTTTTGTTAGTAAATTTGGTAACATTAAATTAGAAGTCTAACATGAATTACTTAAAAGTGAACGAAAACACAATAGAACTATTTTTTTTTCTTGCTACATAATTCTAAATCTGCCAATAAGTAATGTAAAATAATGTCAATTTATTAATTTGATATTAATATATATTTTAAATAGCAATTAAATTTATTCTGTACATTCAGAGCAAGTATCGACATTCCCTTTGTTTTAGAAATGTATATTTTTAATTAACAATACTTATATGCACAATATTATTATGATACCCTACTTATATGCACAAGATTAATTAGCGATTTCTACAGCTACACCAGATGTAATTTCAAAAAACCAATAACTATCTTATCACTTCAGTACATACCAACTCTCCTAGAGAGACCTGAAGCAAAAGTAGCTTAATGATAATGACAATGAATAACATGATAATGAATAACATGTAATTTGAAATGTGAATACGGAAATACAACATAATTATTATTATAATCAAAATAAACTTTAAGGAAATAGATAAATAATGTCTCTTGAAATGATCTGTGAAATTATAAGTGTCACAAAGGAATAATATTTTAGTGGGTAAATTATGATATATTGTAACAGTTTGATAAGAAAACAGACACTGCCACTCTACTGTTATCGCTAGTATAAAAAATTAAACGAATAGGTTACCTCTCCAAGTAGGTTTGCAGGTGCACTGGCCTGTGACGTGATGGCAGCCGTCGGCGTTTGCGGAGCATTTGCAGGCGTGAGCACAGCCCTGCCCGAAGAAGCCGGGAGGGCAGCTCGACGCGCATCGCGCGCCTGTGTATCCCGCCGGGCAGATGCACTCGCCTGAACACAACATACACACACCGTCACCTCATATTTTATGTAAAAACGCGACTTAATGCTAGGGTCACCTACTCTCCCAAAATTGCAGGATGCTCTCGGAAAATGCCAATAAATATTAAATTAAGTTTGCCCTGGTGGTCAAGTTGGCAGTAGGTGACTACCGTAGCTGAAACACAACACGTACTGTTATTTCAAGGTCTTATGTAACGGTTTGGTTACTACATCCAGGCGGGCTGGCCAGTTGATGACTGCAGAATTCAGTGTTTTTTTTTAGATTGGAAAATCTGCGAATTAGATTCCCAGAATTCCCACCGACCATGAGGATAATGGTGGTGTGAGATCAATACTCAACCGATCATCATTAAATTTTGCATTCACGTTGTCAAGGTTACAGAAAAGGACATAGGATACCTTTCATCCAGATACTGATTCCGAGGGATTATCTAAAAATATAATGCCTGGCAATGGATATTTTCCTCTGTACAATTTTTTTTTTATAAGTATAAACGTATTAACACGGATAAAAAGGGCCGTGGACGAAGTCGCGGGCACCAGCTAGTACTAAATATGTGAACATTGCACAATGAAGATGCGGTTATACAGTGTTGTAAATATGAAAGTAATTCTCACCTGTGACAGGGTTGCATGGCGCGTTGTTGTCGCAATTACATGGATGTCGACAGTAAAGACCGAAGTTCTTGCCGTCACAAGGCCGATCACACTTCAAACCGTCAAACCTAGAAAATAAAACACAAAACAATGAACAGTTCATTGTACTCTAATTTAAATATTTGCGTAAATATAAATAAATTCTTACCCAGGTTTGCATTCGCAGTGGCCGTCTTCGTGCGAGCATGTAGCGTTGTTGCGACAATCGCATGTGTCTGTGCAGTTGTCGCCGTACAGTGGAAACGGGCACTGCTCTTCGCATCGCAATCCACGGTACCCGGGAGCACATAAACACGAACCTGAAAGAAAAGAACGATAGCAAAAAAATTCGTAGAAATTTACCACGTTTACAAGGCAAAATATAAAATATGTATATCTTCTTTTATTCGGCATTTTTGTTGCCCCGTATGTAACAACATTTATTTTATACAGCTATTTGGTGCAACTTTATTTAAAAAGATTAAAATTAAAGTAAAAATATAACTATCCAAATAAAATACAGTGTAGTGGTCATACAAGGGATAGTGTAGCTATCACAAAGCTTACACTGAACTTTTTCTGCACTATAATTACCTATATTAAAGTAAGTAATAAAACAATGTTTAAAAGTCATTAAAAATTTTAAGATTCAAATCTAATGTTAAGTGCAATTTGCAGAATTTATTGGCGATGAATTTCGTGTTGCTCGCACGGTCATCATCAGATTGCATGAATAGATAAAACAATGTTGCAATTACCGTTGACGGGTGAACATAGTCCCCCATTCTCGCAGCGACAGGTGTAGTGGCAGCCCTTGCCGTACGTGAGCAGAGGACACTGGCGGGCGCAAGTCTCACCTGCCCAGCCTGCGGCGCACTCGCATGCGCCAGTGTATGGGTCGCATCTAAAACACACATTAATATTCATAACATTTTTTTTTTATATTTTAAATATTTTCGTAATATGAGATTTGATCAGTAAATCTTGTTTTTGTACAATTTGTATTTGTAAACTTTGTTTTTTGCAAGGGTTGTATTTGTTAAACGTTTTCTTTATTTTATTTTTTTATATTAAAAGATGGCAGGTAGGTTCACTTGATAATAGATTCTTTGATCCTTGTTTGATCTTGATCGAGCGGTGAAATTTAATTTTGAATGTAGGTGCAACAGCATCAATCTGTATCCCCGATATTGTTATAATCAGTTTTCTGAATTATCTCCCACATGGAAACAATTTTAAAGACGTATTCACGTCAAAAAGTATACAAGAATGAAATAAATAGAAAAATTACAAGTCCGTGGTGGTGGGATCGCAGGCGCAGTCATGCTGGCAGCGGGGCCCCCACTTGCGCTCCGGGCAAGCGCGAGTCTCGCAGCGCTCGCCCGTCCAGCCAGGCGCGCAAGTGCACTCGCCCGTTTGAGCGGAGCACTGCCCGCCGTGCGCGCACGAGCATCGTCCCAGGCACCCCAATCCCCAGCTGCCCAGCGGACAGCTCTCTAGACACTGGAACGACAATACACATTCCTAATACTTGATACCCTACTTAATTATATACATACTAGCACTCATTATGAAATAAATTTAATTTTTGTAAGGACTGAACCGGCGATTGACCGGTGCGGGTGGGACGACCCGGTCACCTTTAGCATGAGAAGCGGGCTACGGGCTCCACAGACTCTGCGTGCGTTTCTCAGGCTCAACACCTCTGCCTATATTGAATCTTTCTTGCCTTTGGTAATAAAATTTGTTTATTTCCAATTCTTTTACAATAAATTTGTTACAATTTTAGAATGTTTTTACTTTATTCCTAAAACTATACTAATATAATTAAGAGGGGGTGGATTTTGTATGTTTGCATATATGTGGATGAGCCATATTTAATGTGAGGAGGTGGGCTTTAGTTCATCACTATAATTAATATAAATAGATTATAATAGAAACTGAGAATTATAATGGTATTAGCTGTTCACATGTATCAAGTATCAAGTATTGATCTATCATACACGAAAGTTACCCAGCAATGTTTTCCTTTCATAGTTAGAGCTACACTTGCTCATTATGTCCAATCCACAGATTAAATCTGAAAAATGTTTAGTACAGTGTCAGAGGGCAACCAACAACGTTTATGACTTACCTTATCACCAATAAATCCCGGCTCGCACTGACATTGGCCTGTGACGTGATGGCAGCCGGCCCCATTTGCACACTCGCATGTATTAGCACATCCGGCCCCCCAAGTTCCAGCTGGACACCTAAAAACCAATTAAAACAAGGTTTAATTAAAAATTATGAACTAAATCCGCTACATCTGCTGTATGTTGCTGAGGAGTTGGGTGTCCCGCAGACTAGTTCATGCTGCAGCATCAGGTCAAGGTTACCATACCATGGAAATACCATTGAAACAACAGTACACCAAATTTAAAATCAAATTTAAGGTAGTGAGATTCATTCATAAACTAGGAAATGAGCTATCATCTGTTAGCTCATTTCCTAATATCTTCAAACTCCTTAACATATCTTCATAAATTATAGCTAAGACCTATTTCGCCATAGACACACAGGTCAAACTTATAACACCCCTGTTTATAATATTAGACTGAGCTCTACAATCGAAGAAAACTAAGGCTCTCTATTATTGGCTTAATTAATGCTTGAGTTTCATTTCAATAATTGTGTTGCACCTGATTTAGCAAATTTATGTGTAACACACGTGATGTACAATAACTTTTGCGCACGTATTTTTTAATTTGTACTGTTCAAAGTGTAAACAGAAACAAAGAAAACTCGCGTCTCAATGACTCATGCCGAACATAATGCATTAATTAAACATCATTAAAACATTGGAAGGTATATTTATGTTTTTACAATAAAAATAGTTCACCTGTTAGCACACACTTCTCCAGTCCAACCGGGGGTACATTCACATTGCTTGGTTAATACATTGCAAATCGCGTTGTTCTGACAGCGACAGCGCTGCAGACACTCTTCCTCCGGATTCGGACATCGCTCCTCACATCTGTGACGTAAGAAAAATCGACATTCCGATTAAAATCTCTCAATCGATACGCGACTGATGTGTTAATGATACAAGTATTTAGTCACGAAAATATAGTCAACACTTTGAATTTTAAAGAAGGGTTAATATTATTGGGGTTGGTCATGTAATCTTGGAATGATTAGTTGTAATCCCAATTCATCAATGCCGTCATTTGATCAAATCCAGCAGTGGTATTAATAAAGACTTAATATTACGGCAGTGGTAGCAAAATTATCACTTTCACTAGTGAAGCACACTCTTTTTCATTGATCAAAAAGGTAAACAAATAATTCACGATATAGAACTAAACAAACAATACGAACAAATTCTAAATGAGTTAATCACTGAGTCAACTCTCTTTGATAATGCCTAATGTACAAATTCCATCTTTAAAACAGTCCAGTGACCACTATATTTGTATACGTTTTTGATCAATAGAAAAAGAATAGATCATACATTTTTTGGTACTGCATGTATATAAAAATCCTCAGGGTAAGTTAATCTAGAATAACAATGTTTTTATAGCCTTCTTATTTAATGGTAGATTTTGTGATGCGAAATAAGTTGCTCAGCCCAGTGAACAGTTTTTAAGAGAGAGTGTCAAGTATAACTGTTTTTGATCATTTGCATTAAGACTCACAGTGGCCCAGTAAATCCCGGAAGACAGTCGCAAGCACCGCTGGCAGAATGGCACGTAGCGTTGTTCTTGCATTGGCACGTTTCCTGGCATCTATGTCCGAAGGTTTCGCGTGCGCATGCTCTCTCGCACGCATCTCCTCGCCAACCGGGCGTACAAGCGCACTCGCCCGACAGAGGCTCGCATGCACCACCGTGGAGGCAACGGCATTCGTTTTGGCAATTTCTACCCCATTTACCGTCAGGGCAGGCTGTAAAATAGGAAATATTCCACAATTCTAACACTTATAATAGATATGTGTCGGCAAGGCCCACTAGAGAGCACCTCGCAGAAGACCGTCGTTCGTGACATCAGTTGCATAACAGTGTACTGTTTCGTGACTGTAATTATAGAACGAAAATTCTATTTTTTTTTTATTTTTTTTTTTATTTTAGTGTTGACTAGTATAATGCCATAAGTTGTTCACTCTAATGATCGCGACCAATTAAAGGGGCTATTCAAGTATTAAGTAAGCACCAAAAGTAGTTGGGGGATGGGGGGGGGGGGCTTGGCTTAGCTTATTTTTTATAACATGGGCGGGGGATATTTGATAGATGGTATGCTAACCCTAATAGCATCTATGGTCGAAAACTCACGAGGGGAAATACCGCTTATTTAAAGCGCCAAACAATGGTTGTCTCATGGCCTTATTTTTTGAATAATTGTGTGGGTGAAAAATATCGCTGAAAAATGCTATCAAATAGAAGAGCGATACCGGAAATCGAACATACACATACCACATAAAACCCACGCTTTCGTACATTTTTATAAAATAAAAAAGAAGCAAACTACTAGCTAGGACACTAGGTTAAAGAACAGTTTGTTTAATGTTACGACGACGTAGTAGATTGAAATATCTTTTGATTGAAGTACCAAAATCAAATAGAAAAATAGAAAAGAAACGAAATTACTGACAACAAAATGACTATGCACTCTAAAAAGCGTACCTATACCTAGCTTTCAATTTGTTTGCAATGTTCGCGTTCTAGGTTAAGGTCAAGTTACTTTTTTTAATAAATGTAAGTATATTAATTATAATAGAAACATAAACGCACAACTATTTACCGAAAGTACAAAAAGTGATTATTAGTACCTATTGAAAACATTTATTTACAAATTATGTCATTAGACAAAACTCATAGATACGGTTGCGGATGCCTTAATCGATGCGGAAGTTCCGCATTTGCGGATATCCGCTACAACCCTGAGTCAAAGTATTTACCTATGTAAATTATATGGGCGTTACAAATCGAACCACAAAGAAGATTTTTATTAAATTTAAAATTATTGTCAACTGGAACACAATTGACGGTTGACATCATGTTGACATGCCTACTTATTGGCTGCGATTTACACTGTGTTTCCTGTCGTGAAATGCATGACTAAACCGAATCTTAGAAACAATACAACGGACTACCAACAAACATAATGTGACAAACCTACACTGCTGAAGGCAAACACATATGAGTAAATAGGTTACATCCTATTTATAGCAACGTACCTATATACCCACAGTGTTTCTACTGACATACAACTAAGTGTAGTTTGACGCGTTTAATTAATCACTAAACGATTTTACTATACTGTATGTGATGTACTAAAAGATCACAAGTTAAATATTCTAATTTATTGTCCGGTTAATAATCACGCAAATATGAGAAGCAGCCTAACCAATTTTGATTACTTTTTTTTTCAATTTCAATGAATAAAAATTAATAATGTATTCTTTATTTTTTTATTATTTTAAATTAGTTAGGCAGTCTGACGTTTCACTTGATATTAGGCGGCTATCATCGCCTATTAACTCGCGCAGTAACCACAGTTGCTACAAGATAAGGGATAGGGAAACGGGTTCTGGCATCCCTTAATTACTCATCGAAACACTTCTGTAAGGCGGTGCCGTTTGATGACTATTATTATAGTACAGCCTAGTGACGGAGCGACATAGTTTACGCACAAAAGTTCCAAGACTAATATTGTGTAGAACGTCCTCGGAAAGCAACCAAGAACAGACACAGCAAATTGGTTTTATAAAAACCAAGAAAGAAATGGTAGAGTGAAGAAAGAGTCTTTATGTGGAATGAAATAAAACAGTGCTCAATGACTCAATGGAATCAATGGCAAACTAAATTAAAGAGCCACTTACATATATCACAGGCTGGTCCCCCGTATCCGTGTGCGCAAGCGCATGTATTCGGCGCTACACACTTGCCGTGAACGCATTTATCGGTGCACACCGGCACGCACTGCTTCCCTTCCGAATCGGGAGCGTATCCCGTACAACACTCCTCGACCGGCCTCTGTTTCACCAGCGTTTGAGTTTTGAACACTTGTCTGAATTTCAACTTGTATTTTGTACATCTGAATGGCACGTGGAAACACCACACATACTCCTTCTCCTGGTACGGTTGCTGTTCAGAAACTCTTATTGTTGTCGTGTATCTGAAATTAATGTTAGGTACTTATTAATCGTAATGGAAATAGTACGCATACTTTAGTCGTTACACATTTAAAAATTATTCCAATGACCTGATGAGGGCCTCAATAACAATATTGTAATGTTATTCCACGGCTTTACTGGCTGTGCCGCCTTCATCGTTCGCCCTTAAAATAAAATTGATATAAATAAATATATAGCGAAATAATAATTAACTGCCAAGTTTGAAATAATAATTAGATTCAATTTCTAAGATTAGATATATTGTTGTGCTGCCCACATTCATTTCTTCACATTCACTCGCTTTTGCCAGCGACTTCGACCACATTTAAGTTGTGAAATCACAAATTTAGATGGAAAATCAAGGTGACCTATGTTCACCTTGATTTTCCATTCTACATTTTTGAAATTGGATTAGCAGTTTCGATCCTACGTCCACCTATTCAACTGAACCTCTTTGTAACTGTACCATAGATAGATAGATACTTAATATAAAAGTTATATTCTAAATAAAATGTTGCCCACCTACGTGATTAAAAAAAAATATATGATGTAGGTCAGGCAAATGTGTAAACAACATTGTATTAATGTATGATAAACAAACTTAGAAAAAAAAATACTGCACATTTAAAATTAAATTTGCAAGTAGAGAAATGACTAATAATAAAGTATAACATCGGTGCCTCAGCAACGACAACAAAGACCTAAAAACCTACTTGCAATAAAAGAAAGTGATTCTACAAATATTAACAGTGCGAACTTAAGTGGGTCAACTTTTCATTCGCATGATTGGTTAACGCGTGTGAACCGATTTATATTTTTTTATATCCCACTAATATCAATGAGCGGAGTTGGACCAATTGAATTATTGTTTGTGCTTTCAATGTATTGCGGAGAGGAGACAAAGGGTGCATCAACGTCAATAGCATGCGGGAAGTTCAGAAGTTAACTGACCCGATGAATAACGGATCCACACAATCGCCCTTCCATTGAGAAAGTGAATACATAAACAATTGACACTCACAAACACATAATACAATAACGATAACGCAATCAAAATTATCTATGGCAGAGAGAAGCTATTTTTCAATCAAACAATGCATTGATGACTACAATTCAGTTGAGAAAACAAAGATAAAACATATGAATGAAGTCACTAAATTTTTCTTTAGTGTACCTAACTAGTTTTAGACGAATTTTATTTAATTTTTTTTTATTTTGAATATAATGTATTTATCTTAACACGGTCAACTTTAAAGTCAACAGACAATAATTAAATTTGAATTCTATTGCATCAATAGTTAAAAAATTACAAATAGAAAATGAAAATGAAGAAATTGTAAGTTTAAAATATTTCAACATACACTTAACATGTCCAGTGATGTGTCATTTATTTATTGTCAAAGATAAGTCTTCTTCAAAAGTAAACAGATTGATAAGCATTAATTGCCCTTGAATAAACACAGACTGAGACAGCGACTGAGATGCGGTTTTGTTTTTAGTAAATGAACACTCAAATTGTTAAATTACTTGTAGAAAGGGCGACTGGAACTAAAAGTGTATATCTATAAAGAAAAAAATCTAAAACTAATTTGCTATATGCACCTGTCTGTGCTTTTTTAAAATTACTAGCTGGTGTACGATAATGTACGAAATTAAATAAAAGAATTATAACGCCTGACAAAATATAAGATTTTTTTGTCAGGCGTTAGATTTTTATTTTTATGATCCCTTGGGCACAGAACTTCTTTTTCTTTTCTGTATTATAATACTCAAAGTGTGTATGCAAAATTTCATGACGATAGTTGTGTTTGAAATGTTAAGGCTTGAAAATGTAACAGACAGACAGTTACTTTCACATTTTATATATTTTGTAGCAGAGAAGACAATATTTTGTAATCTAGTCTACGAAACAATTAAGAGTGTTTACTAGGCCTTGATTACTTCGGGCTGGCTATTCATTACTTAAATAATGAATTCTCTTTAGATAGTTGTAGGTACCCCTTAGAAGTCTGGGCTGGTGGTTAGTTACGAATAAATTCCGAATTTGCTTTACAATTTAATGTTAAAGCTTACTACTTTCAACGAACACCATAGACTACATAGAATACCATCAGTTCTCATACCCATATCTGATACGAAAGAGTAATAAAGTTTATTTTGTTTGTTTCGATATTAACTGTGTGGGGCACCAAACAAACAGCGCCGTTGGCGGATGTACAGTCGGGTACTAAATACAAGACAAATAAAACGAAGTGCAAAGAAAATACATTAGTACAAGTGCTGAAGGCGTTCCCATAGTTATTAGAACAAAAATACAATAGGCTCTGAGTAAACTATAGTTAGTAAAGTTGGAGTAAATGGGATTCACACTCGGCTGACGTCAAGGTCAGACTGGCGGATGTTCTTCGAGATTTTTTTTTCGGTTTCATGTGTGAATTAAAAATAATTTAAAATTGCTCAAACAGTAAAATATTTCATATGAAGTTTAAAAGCATTTCTAATACAGTTTGAATGCTTTTAGATCTTGGTATGGTATCTCTCTATGAGGACCCACAGAAAAAGATAATAAATACATAATATTAGAAACAAAGTTTGCGATCAAAGGTTAAACGTTTTAGTTCCATTTCGATCTATTACATAATATGTGTGATATTACTGTCTAGAGTCGTTTGTATTGAACCACAATGCAGCGCAGCTGTTATCTGGCAAAAGATTGCGAGACTAAAGAAAAAATACTTGATAATTCGTCACCTTAATTAATTGTGATGTCCAACACATTTAATTTAAGTAGGTCCGTTTAAGCAGCGTAAATGTGTATTAATGAAATATGTGGTTAAACAGATAGTTACAACAATTATTATGAATAAAACATTCGTTGAGTTGAGTCATCGACGCGTTCGCACGTCAATAACATAATGAAAATTTTAAAAAAGCAGTAGGATAAACAATACGCATATATATGACTAATATGCTGGGAGACTGGGGAAAATATTAATATTTTTAACAATATTGACTAACGGAGTTATCGATACAAATGCGTAAATCAGAGTGTACTGTGTCTTAAAAATTGCGAAAATAAAAAAACTACATAGTTATATGTAAAAACATAAAATTCTGAAAACGTTTTACTATAAAACACGGCTGAACCTAAAAAGTACATAACCAACTTGCCAAGACGATCGCGATGTTTACATTTTAATGGGAATATTTTTTCTGGATGATATTCGTAAAGATAAAACATGTTTACCTACTTAATGAATCAATTACCTACGTATGCCAAATCAATCAATCAATAGTTAAGCAGAAGGTCATCATGCGATTAAAATGTGTCTTATTGTACAGTATTGTCTTTGTTTAAGCAAAAACCTAATGAAAAATTAACACGCTTACTGTATGCGTTTCCTGTAACATTTCTGTAACAATGACATTTATTTAATACAGTTTGAACTCGAAGTAAACGAACGTGTGTATTATACACTCATCAGTGTTAGTAAATAAGTAAGTACATAGGTACTTTTAGTGATATTTTATTATTTCGGTATCTATATACGGGAAATTCCCATATTTAGAAAGGACTTTTAAGACGGCACAGTATTGGCACGTCCTATTATAGTTACAGAAAAACGTTTTTATTTTAATAGTTATACTAAGTATATCTAACTTTTAGACATATTATTTTTACCTGCAATTTCAAAGATCTCGAAAAAAAATTACAGTCCTCAATGAAATGAGAAATTTTCACAAAAACTTTTTATGAATTTAAAGTAACTATAGCATTACACCGCTGCTTCTCCCGAGTGATAAAGTAATGTCTAAGATGTGTAAATCTAACAGACATAAATTAGGTACTTTCGAATTTACATTATTAATAATACCTATAATTATGACATTAATTTAGCACGGATTTTAGTGGGACTTCCCCCTATTTAATAAAAAGTTACTAGAATTAAAATTATCATTAAACTATACCTAGATAAAACCTATCCATTGATAAGAAATACATCGAGGAACAAATATTTTAATAACTTTGGAAATGATATCAATAGTCCTAATGCATATTCGGCAATATATCAATTTTTCGGTGATTATTCCCTTCATCCATGTTCGAAACTGAAATTAGTTAACCAGTTGCAATAGAAGATTAGGTATTATGACAATAATAATTAGGTAAAAATAAAGTTTTTGTACAATAATAAATAAACTAAACAAAATTAAATATGGTTTTTTTTTTCCACAGTGGAAATGAATGGTGGAATTTCAACTAGGGAGCGAAGACTGTCACTTAGTAAAACTTAAATAGTCTATTACATTAATTGTTTATATTGAATTTTTTTATTTTTTTATTAGAGTAGATGGGTTTGCTCTTGGCCGACATTCAGCTGTGAAGCGAAGATGAGGCCTAAGATAGCGCGAGCTCACCTAGATGCCTATTCACTCGAATTTTGAAAGGATTTGGGTTATATTATGTTTAAATTATATGATCCAGGATGAAGTTCAAATTATATTCAGAACATAATTGAGATCTAAGCGCTTGTCAGCGGAGTTATTGCCACACTTTCTATACTTTGACATTACGAGATTCTGATAAGAATGACCATGACCTTATCTCTTTGTATAATTTTCCCTTGTCACTTTTTTATTGTATTTTCTAACTTAAAACGTTGACAAGAAGTAGTCATATCATCACAATACATAGTGTGTTGAGATGCTTGTTTTAACGCTGTCTCAAGGGTCTCGGGTTCGATACCCGGCAAGGCCAACTTTGGAAATGAAGTTTTCATAGCTGGCTCCTGAGTAGTAACATGCGAAATATTGAAAATAAATTATTTTTACTTACGGCTCCTGTCTGGTGCAGACGTTGGGACCCTCCAGCAACGCAAGCGCTGCGACCACGAGCGATAAAAACGTACCGATGCTCGCCCACAACATATCGAATTTTTCAAGCAACTCTACACCTTAACTCCATAACAAGTCTATTGTTTTATCGTGATTATGTCACTTCACTACATGAATCTATACAAACATTCAGACTTGCGTTCACTTTTATAGATTATTGCGAATTTCTTCGTTGCAGTCTAAATACCTGAAAAAAAAATTATTGTCAATTACGTCAAATTATACTTTTATTCAATCAAATCGAATCAAACATGTCGAGTGGTTGAGTTTAATAGTTAGATATACGGAAGTATGGAACAAAGATGAAACATTAAAGATTAGAGAAATATTAGCATGTTTGCTTTATTTCGGTGCGTAGTTCCGAAGTTAAATGAAAATTTTAGTATTAACAAATCTATACTTATAAAATTGTTTGTCCTGACTATCAATCAACGCACAGACAAAACTACTAAGTCTAGAACACAGAAAATTTGGAAATATGTTTATTTTATAATGTAAGCATTCGCTAAAAAAAACTGCGTGGAAACCTGTGGGCGGGTCGCTAGTACTATTATAAGTTCATAACATAAAACTACAAGAAACAATATTATATTATGTCTAATCTAATTAATTACAGTTATTCAGAGTGAATTTTTAATTAATTCTGGCGTAAAATTTATTACATTGTTTATGTATTAATTCTATTATTTCTTAAATTATAGTAGGGGACATCCCACAGGGACATTTTCACATAAAAAGGTAAAAAGGGTATTTAAGTCATAACCTACTTACTACTAAATGAACTTTATCACTTGCTAATTTTTATATTTGAATAAATATGACATATAGTATCAGTATTGGCGTATAGTTATCAATTTTAATCACTTCAAATTAGTTAATTATTACTATTAAAAACTAAGTAAGTAAATAGTCAAAAACTTACACTAATAACAGCTGCAGATGTTTTAAACGCAAGCCATATCTCACTCAAGATCACAGAAATATTTTTAATAATAGTCATACTACTTAGTATCACATCACCCAGGAAGAAATAACACGGTTATACGACGCTTACCGGTTGCCCGCCCGCGCTTTACTGCGAATTTTGAGCCTTGCTTGCCTGATTCTAATATAAGAATTTGCTTATAAATTATTCTTATAATGCTTATGCTTATAATTCGATGGCTAAAAATCTCATGTAGGTTTATGTTTACTAAAATTTTTCTAAGTAAAGGATTTGCATAATATAGGTATGTATGTATGTAGGAACTATAGGTATTACTAACTGAACTGACAAAAAGAATGTACATATCTTTATAAATAAAAATAAATTACTAAATGTGTTGCTAAGCGCAAAACTCGAGAACGGCTGGACCGATTTTAATTCTGTTTTAACTCATGGATAGAGGGATAATCAGGGAAAGTTTTTACGTAAAAAAATGCACCCCGGCCGAAGGCGGGGGCGGGTCGCTAGTCCTAATTAATATTATACGTGCGAAAATGACTTTGTTGTTTTTTTGTTACGTTTTCACGCCTTAGCTATTCAACTGATAGTTATGAAATTTGGCGTACATGTTTTCAAGAATACAGAAAAGGACATAGGGTACCTTCAATGCAGAAAAAGGTAGGTATAGGTCGCGCGGCGGATTAAGACTTCTCGGCAAATGTAGAGGAGGCATGCGCAGAATGCTATTTTTAGGTCTTTGAGGGGAAAGAGGAGCGTGACCCTCACCTCCCTCACTTCTCGTGCGTTCGCGCGTCTCGTGTCTCTTGGGTACTGCTACGTACAGATTGTTTTTTCGTATTAGTAATACGTCATATTTTATGATTAAATTTTTAGTAAGTAGAAAGTGCTAATAGTCAATCATCAATACTAATAATAAATCTATAAGTGTAGGTATTGTATGTATGTATGTTCCTCCATAACTCTTCAATGGATTAACTGATTTTCATGAAACTTAGTAGATAAACATTTAGAGGCACAGGACACAGGATAGGCTACTTTTTACTTTTTCAACGCGGACGAAGTCGCGGGCGCCAACCACAAAAGTGCCAACATTAGCACTTTTGTGCGCAATTGTACACATGCGCCGATTGCCCCCACTAATATCGCTTTCAAACCTTAATATAATGCGCGGAGAATACCGTCCCCGAGAGGGAACTTTCCCGTTGAATTTCAACCAGTTAGACAAAAGTAAAAACAAATACTTTGAGTTATGTGAAGTTTTATTAATTTTGTACTTAATTTAATTATAAATTCCACTTTGATACCTAATTATTATTCGTATTAGCACTAATAATAGAAGCAGTTATTTCCAATAGGCATTATATTTACAATGTTATAATTAAGAAAACCAATGGAATGAATCATTAATAATTAAATTGCATTTATTCAAGGAAAAAAATAAGTAAACTAACTATTGCGACTGGCTATTTCAAAATGAACAACAATTCCTTGGGCCGTCTGCCAAAAATGTGAAACAAATTAAACTACGAGTAAGAATGTCAACAAATAATAATATAAAATTCAGTGCTTGAGTGAGACAAGATAGGACTAATGAATTTAAATAGAAAAATTCAGTCAGATGAAGTTGTGTTTAGTAACGTGTTTATAAGTAGTCAGATGAAGTTGTGTTTAGTAACGTGTTTATAAGTAGTCAGATGAAGTTGAAGTTAGTGGGGTAACATTCGATTCCCGACAGGGTCAACTTTGAAAATGAACTTTTCAAAGTTGGCTGCAGTCTGGATTTCAAAGTAGTTAGTGGCAGGGCGACATTGCGTTTCGCAGTCATGTGCGGGTCTCCCTTACAGAAGACCGTTCTAAACATAGAAAAAGTGTAGTTATTACTTAACGAGAATTTAAGTTACATAGTGAACGATAAGAGTTTGATAACGAATAAATAACGCATAAAAAAAATGAAAGTACTTAATACATATAAATTTTTAAGGAATATAGCTAAATTATACTCATTCGAGTGGGGTAGTATTTTTTTATTATAAACTAGCTGGTGTCCGCGACTTCGTCCGCGTTGAAAAAGAAAAAAGTAGCATATCCTGTGTCCTGTACATATAAATTTTTATGTAAGTACCAAGTTTCATGACAATCAATTGATTCGTTTAAGAGTTATGGAGGAATATACATACATACAGAAAAAATTTCTAAAAATCGTCAATTTAGTTTCAGTATGTATAGAGCCTATAAACACGATATATCTGAAAACAAAGTAACTTACTCCATGATAAACCCTTACAGATTTATTATTAGTATTGATTGATATTGATATCCCCTGAGGTTATATAAAGTATTTATCATGATATATAATTTCTGTTTTGTTGTTTTTGTATTATGTTTATGTCTTTGTGTTGCATGAATATAATTATTTCTTTGGATACAAAATAATAATTCTAATATAGTTAGTTAAATATATTTAAAACGCAAACTGTAATATCATCATACAACAGTGTTAATTTAGCATAGTTTGCAATGCAATGATCGTGATTATTGTCAAAACAATACAGTCAGCGTTCATGAAAACTATAAACAACAGGCCATTATAAGCGTTAAAACAGGTCATTATTTAAGTATGTGTGGGCAGACAAGTGTTTCGCGCATATGGGTACGCAGCTGTAGAAGATATTCAAGCGCAAATCTATGTGCACAAAAAAAAACCTAAAAATATTATAACATTGAACCTATTTACTAACGTTATTTGAAACAGAATAATACTTAGCACATGCCTCCATTAACAAATCACACTACATAATATTATTGTATTATTTTATTATTTGAGTAACTTTATATGTAACTAAATTTCTTATGTCCGTGTGTATATGTGACTGACCTACTAAATGGCTGGACCGATTTTGATGATTTCTTTATGTGTTTGAATGACCCTTGAGATTCACATTTGGATGGCGCTGTAATGGGGACCATAGATAAAGAGAGATGGACTAAGCAAAGTCCGCATGAAATTGAAAAACGAGAGAAAGTGATCATGTGTCTATCTCTTTCCTGTAGGTATATTAACTTTAAGGAACAATCACAATTCTAGAAAGAGACTACTACTGGTCACACAATCACTTTGTCTCTTTCACACTTTCTGCTCGTATTTACCTTATCTCTATGTCTATGGGTTGAACTCACCACCAAATGCATTTGTGCAAGTACTGTGAAGCGCCAGCTTTACTTGCTATAATATAGCCATAGCATCCTTTTAATATGTACACAATGTATATTTTTATTTTTTATTTTTACTATTAAACATTTTATAACCATGTCGAATGGAAGTTAAATATTAAAAAAAAATCTATATCTAGTTAATATCAGTTTGGAAAGCTATAGCATCCTTTTCACACTCACTCCGCGGACTTTGCACTGGTCTGACGTATTTACTGTTTCTTATTGTATTTTGCTATTTACCCTTAAATTACAAATTTAATAGTGTGATGCAAGTGTTGTGTATCCGAACTACACTTCCAAGACGAGATTAGTAAGACATGAATTTTTAAATACCTACTTTTATTACATTGTTCCTAAGTTAACAGAACAATATAGAAAAGTCAATTCGATCTCACTTTATAAAACTGCGGCCACGCCCCTAATTGACGTTGCGCTCATACTTTTTCGCCGGCTGCCTACAGGAATAACAAAGTAGAAGACAAAATAAAATAATAATAATTAAGATGTCCGTTAAGCGTTCTCCTACTACGTCAAGGAAATTCTTGAGGACTTCTCCTCCGAAACAATACGGATCTGATTCGGTCCTCAACATATTGACATCTGATGACCCGCGGGATAGTTTTTCCAATGTTACGATTCGTTCAAAACCAAAGTTCACTGAGGTACCCATACCGTCGGAGTCATGTTGGTCAGAAATTAAATCAATGTTTTCTGAACTTAAGGCGCAACAGGAGCAAAAGTTTATATCTTTAAGTGATTCTATATCTTTAATTTTGAATCAATATCAGGATATTCAAAAATCAATTGAATTTATGTCAAACCAATATGAAGATCTATCACTCAAGTTTAATGATCTGCAACGAGAAAATATTGAATATAAGAATCATATTATAACACTGGAAAATAAGCTGGAATTACTTGAGAGATCGTCCCGCAAGTCGTCTATTGAAATACGCAATATCCCAAAACAGAATAGCGAAACCAAGGAAGTAATCTTAAGTATTGTTAATGACATTGGCTCCGTCCTTTCACTGGAAGATCCTATAAAAAATCTAGAAATAAACGACATATATCGTTCTAAATCTGAGTCAATAGTAATTGATTTTACTACTACACACAGGAAGGAATCTTTTATTAATTCGTTCAAGAAATTTAACAAAATCAAACGTGAAAATAGAAGTCCTCAACTGAATACGCAGCATATAAATCTACCTGGTCACCCAAGGCCTATATTTGTTTCGGAGTCTTTAACATACAAAGCAAGAAGACTTTTCTATCTTGCCAGGGAAAAGGTAAAAACTAAACAACTCTGTGCGGCTTGGACGTCGTTTGGAAAAATTTATGTTAAAAAGGAGGATGGAAAACCGCCGATGAGTATTGACAATGAGGATGAACTATGCAAAATATCACCATGACTGGATGTACCTATTGTCTTCTTATTTGTGTACTTGTTTTATATAGGGTTCAAGTTTCTGTTTCAAAAATTCTTTGATTACCTGTTTTTCTATTTATTTTCTAACAAATGTCTAAGTCAAAATTTCCTATTTGTTAATTTACTTATTTACTCGTATATTTTTGTCTACTTTTTTGTGTACCCACCTTCTGGTAATGTTATAAAAAAATTCTATTTCTTTTGTATATATACCCCAGATTGCACAGGGTTTATGAATAGCAATAATCTACCCGCACTTTCATTTGTAAATTTACCTATTTACTTGTTTGTCTATTTTCTTGTGTACCGACTTTTTACTAATTTCATGAAAATGCTCTGTTTCTACTGTACAAACACGCCAGATTGCACAGTGTTTTTGAATATCAATAACCAACGCGCACTTTTATTTTTAATTTTATTATTACAAATTTTTACATTAGTATCATTATATTACAATCAACTCCATAGTCTTATATTTACCGGTTATTTTATCCCTAACATAAATCGTATCTCAGCGCATATTCGTGCCATGCTAACCTTTTTACAAATACACTACAATTACTCACAGCTCATACTATCTTGCTCACTAAATGCCCATTTATGCGTCACATTTCTTCTTTATAGGAGAAAACTATTTACTCTGCGCCTCTTGAAATTAACATTTAAAATTCGATTGCAAAGATAATTTCATTGAAGGCTTGCAAGCAGGCCTTGACTCAATAATTGTTGCTAAATCGCTTACTTGTGACGTTGATGATGTCCAAGAGCATTTACCTAATGATATTAGTCAATTCAAAGTACTATGCCAAAATATTAGGAGCATAAATTGTAATATGTGCAATTTTATGACTCTTCTTACAAGGTTAAAAACAGATTATGACATATTGATTTTATCTGAGTGTTGGCTCTCGTCTTCTGTATGCCCACCTAACTTAGATAACTATAGTTATTTTGCTACTACTACACATAAGACTCAAAATGAAGGAGTAGTGATCTATTACAATAATAAACTAAGTGTTACGTGTGAGGAACCTGATATTTTTGATGCCAATTGCCTTTGCTTGAAACTTGGCTTAGACACGTGTGTCATAGGTATTTACCGCCCTCCTAGTCAGATCAACACAAGCAAATTTGTCTCCTCTCTCAATCTGTTTTTGACTAAATTAAATAACTATAAAAATGTAATAATTGCTGGAGACATAAATATTGACATCTCTCAGAACTCCTCTGATAGACGTTCTCCTGAATATCTTAATATGCTAGCAAGTCACTGCATCCTCCCGGGGCATAACATACCGACTCATGGTCGAACTTGTTTGGACCATATTATGATAAGAACTAAATTACAGGCCACTTGTCTAGTTATTGAGACTTCAATTACCGATCATGAGACGACTGTTGTCAGCCTAAATATAAACAAAAAAATAAACTATACAACCAAACCGGGAATGCGTATTGACTATCAGGGCCTTGACTCAACGTTCCAGAAGATTGACTTTCAGCCTGTCTTAAATTGTTGTGACGTTAATAAAGCAACGGATCTACTTGTTGGTTGCATTAGTACAGCTATCAAGGAGAATTCAAGAATAGCCAAAACTTGTAATAGACACAGGACTGCCAAACCCTGGATCACCCCCGGTCTGTTACGGTGTATGAGAAACAGGGATAAGCTTTACAAAAAGTATAAAAGGGACCCAGAGAATGAAATTGCAAAAGTTACTTATAAGCGATACAGGAATTTCTGTAAGTCCCTACTAATAAAACAAAAAAGAGAATACGACAAACAGGAGCTATTAACTGCTAATAATAATGGAAGAAAACTATGGGATGCAATTAAAAACGTTACTGGTTCTACCAAGGTTTCTGGTGATCTTGCTTGCCTTATCTCCCCAGACAGTCCCCAACACAGTGTCAATGAAATTAATGATTACTTTGCTGGTGTAGGTAAGAGACTGGCCGAACAAATTCTAAACTCTGAACAGTCTGGTGATAACACCAATCATTATTGTTCATCAGAATCCCCATCTGTTTCATTAGTTTTTCTCCCAACGGATAATTCAGAAATTGAACACCTAATTCTAGGACTAAGGGAGAATTGTGCGATAGGATTGGATGGAATCTCTAGCAAAGTGATTAAGAGGTACACTCTTCAGCTTGCACCCCCTATTACTCACATATGTAATCTTTCAATTTCTAGTGGAATATTCCCTCGGGCATTTAAGTCGGCTGTTATTAAACCAATATATAAAAGCGGTAACAGAAACAGCGTAATTAACTATAGACCCATATCCATCCTCACCACCTTATCCAAGATTTTGGAACGTCTCATGAACAAACGTTTAATAGGTTACTTGGAATCTAATAATCTTCTTTCACCGGCACAGTATGGTTTCCGCTCCCGCAGGTCAACAGACGATGCTGTTCATGAACTAGCGAACACTGTTATAAATAATCTAGATAAAAGACGGAAATGTTTGGCCATTTTTCTTGATTTAGCAAAGGCTTTTGATACGGTTTCTGTCCCTCTTCTGGTTTCTAAGTTAGAGAGAATTGGAATAAGAGGCCTTCCGCTGGAACTGTTTGGGGACTATCTAACCAACAGAACCCAACGAGTAGGGGTTGATCAGTGGATTAGTGGTGAACTTTCTGTCACGTACGGGGTGCCCCAAGGCAGTGTTCTCGGTCCCACATTGTTCCTCATCTATGTTAACGACTTGTGCAAACTTCAGATCCCTGATGGGAGGGTCTTCACTTTTGCCGATGATACAGCTCTTGTTTTCTCGGGGGATGACTGGGAGGATACGTTCCACAACGCCCAGCGTGGGTTCTCAGACGTATGTAAATGGCTAAGAAATAATATCCTGACGCTGAATATCTCTAAAACAAAATATATTACTTTTGCTCCCAAAACCAATCTCCTACCACCAATATCTTTCGCTATAACAGCCCATACCCAATCATGTCTTGACCTATCCATCCCCACATGTTCCTGTCCTGTACTCCAAAGAACTGAGTCTATCAAATACCTAGGAGTTTATATTGATCAAAATCTTAGTTTTAAGCAGCATGTCGATATTCTTACGGCACGATTACGTAAAATGATTTATATATTCAAGATACTGAGACATATTACTGATCGCCACATAATCAAAATGGTTTACCTTGCCTTATGCCAACCGCTGATCAGTTATTGTATTGGTACGTGGGGTGGTGCTGCTAAAACTCACTTGATCGAATTGGAGAGAGCGCAGCGTGCCATCTTAAAAGTTGAAGCCGGCCTGCCCTTTCTCTTTCCCACGGTTGGGTTGTACAAGGAATGGGAAGTACTAACTGTTAGACAGTCTTTTATACTTCATACTGTTCTCAAGCAACATTCTCAATTACCATACAGTCCGGATCTGGAGAGGGATAAGCGTAGAAAGCGGCTTATTTGCCCCTCCAAACAATTCAACCTGAGAATCTCTTATAGATTTTACTGTTTTCTTGGCGGATATCTTTACAATAAGATAAATTCTATCATACCAATCTATCCTCTTCCTCTCCCAAAATGTAAGGCGGCAGTCACCGAATGGCTTAAGAGCTTAGATTATGAAGAAACAGAAAAATTTATTTGTCCACTCTTTAATGTCCTTTAGTAACTATTTGATATTTATATTGTATTGTATTTATTTATTTGTGATAATTGTATTTATTTACTTATTTATTTTGTGTCTTTTTTTCTTTTTTTTACTTGCTATTTGTGGGTATTTAAGCTTTGTGCAATCTGCGGAGTGGGACCTGGTGACCTGTAACACAGGTATTTTTCAATACCTACCACGGGCACCAGGCTCTCATACAATTACGACCATTGCCTGTGTATTGTCTGTATATTGTGGTTTTGTGATTGTGTGGAGCTAATAAATGCATTATGCATTATTAATGTCTATTTTTATTTTTACTAGTATTTACGTTTTGGAACCATGTGGAATGGAAGGGAAATATTTAAAAAAAATCTATATCTAATATCAGTTTGGCAATAAGTAGAATGAATTTAGGCATGTTTAAATTTATTTATCTACAAAAAAAGGGGTAACCTACAACTTGAGTTTGAATTTGAGTTCCATACGCCATTTTACCATTAAGTATTATAATTTGGAACATAATATTTACTTAACCATAGTTATTATTATAATAACTGTATTGTATTTTGCTTAGATAGACACAGCATATTAACTTATCTACATATTAGCACAGCTTAACTGTACCTAATGTATATTAGTAATTAGTGACATACCAAGAACTGATCCTTGTTTGTTTATAAATCTAAATATTTATACAGAAAAATGGCTACACTACCTTGCCTCTTCTAAGAATTAATGTGAAATTATACACCACTTGATTATGATAAGAATGAATTGCAGTAACTTAAATTCACCTTAAGTAGTTTTTTTAAATAAACAATCCTCTTACAAACTATTGCATCTGTGCTGTATTGTTTCCTGTACAAATAAGGAATGTCTGAGTCATTTCCCCTTTCTAATAGGTATTATCCCTTACATTTTATCCTATCTCCTTCCTAAACAATTTTGTTACGCATGCAACAGCTCTGAGGAAAGATTTTAAAGACGAAAGTGTGGTGTCCACCTTAGAGGTGTTTTGGGAGGGTCAGGACAGGGTTTTTGTCTAAGAGAAATAATCGAGACAAAATATTTGTTTTAATTAATTATTCATTGATTAAAAATCCAAAACTCTAACTACATACTAAAGTTGTATCAATAATTATCAAGGGATTTTCTCAAAGCAATGAAAAAACTCAATACTCATTTTGTATGAACCTAAATTAGCTAGAACAGGATATTAGTCACTATTTAAAAGAATTCTGCTTACCATACGTGTCAAGAAATGAACACATGCAATACATAATCATAACACATGTTAAGCTCATATTTAAAGTACTTATATGGTTCCTAGAAATAAATATTTATATTCACATCAAACTAAGGGGTCATCCATAAATTACATCAAACGGTAAGGGTGAAGGACAGTCATCAAAGTGTGACATTGTGTGACAAGGGGTGTGGGGGGTGTTGCAACAGAGCTCTCATGAGATCAGTAGTTAGTAAATTTGTGGTAGGCATTTTTATTAGCCTTCTGTTAAGCTGAGCTGCGGTAATCGGGTTGGCTTTAGAATCCATGGCCAAACTTTTAGAGTATTTATATGCTTAATCAGTTAAGAATGGATGTTAGTTTTGTAGAAATATAGTTTTTATGGTGAGAAAATTTATTCAAAATTAATTTTTTCACAATTAATTTTAAAACATAACCTGATTTTGTTTACAATACAAATAAATATGTACATACCAGTAGTGTGTTTGGAAGCGTGATTATTTAGCAATAGATGTTAGTTTTATAAAAATATAGTTTTTATGGTGAGGAAATTCATTCACAATTAATTTTATAAACATTTTAAAACGAATTCTGAAATTGTTTATTAATATTTACTATATTAGACATAGAGTAATAAATAGTGTTTATTTATTTAATATTAGTACTCTGTTGTAGTAGAACGTTGTGCGGTTGTGCGCTTATTACAAAATGTGTTACAAGACTATTTGCACTGGAAACAAATAGGTTAGGTTAGGTTCAGGAATGTTATGAAAATGCGAGCGGAGCGAGCTCACCCGATTACAAAATGTGTTACAATACTTTGCATTGCAGAAAATAGGTTAGATTGGGTACTGGAATACTGGTTGTAGCAGAACAATTGTGCTAAACCAATTTTAGGTTATGTTTTAAAATGTTTATAAAATTAATTGTGAATGAATTTTCTCGCCATTAAAACTATATTTCTACAAAATTAACATCCATTCCTAACTGATGAAGCCTATAAATACTCCAAAAGTTTGGCCATGGATTCTAAAATTTACCCTGGTAATCTGATAAAATACTCTTCTTTGAAAAGTTTTAAACTACAGGTTTTTAACTGTGGCAGAGTCCATCTGGTCTCTATAATCTGACAAAGTCCATAATACAACAGAACAATACAAGGCAGAGAATACATTTTAGATCAGTGTGTATGAAGATTAGTTCAGAAGAGTTCAAATTCAAATAATTATTATCACAAGATTTTACAATTTGAACGAAACCTCGGTCCCCACACTAGGCATGCCTGTATCGTTGGGTCCTGTACTATGAATTACAATTCGAAATAAGGAACTTAACTAAGCAACAGTGTCTGAATCGTGCTATGCCTTTTATGTCCTTTATGCCAGTGTGCATGTGTGTGATATAATATATTTTATGTAATTTAGTGTTTGATACTTAGTAGTTTTTCGATGGAGTCGTAGGAGAGCTCTGCTAACCAAGACCTAAGTTTCAATGACAAATCGAATATATAGTGTACCCATGTATATTGTAGATCTCGTTTCACATGTTTTCATTAGCGTCACCAGCTTATATATAAAGGCTAATTCTACATCCGGACAGAGTAACCCTATTTTGCAGGGATTAAATGAGCTGTAGTCAATAGCAGATATGTACTAATTGTTTCACAACATAACTCATCATAAGTATTTTAAGCACATTTTCACTAACTAGATATCTAGCAAAGAAAGGTTTAAACTATAAATAAACCTAATAAATAAGGGGCTAAGAACAATTTGATCACTAGTTTATAACTGGTTGTAATGTAGGATGTAGGTACAGTAATAATTCGATCTAAAGGAATAACTTTACTAATCTACATTATTTTAAGATTTTATTGTATAAAGGATTTATTAATTAGAAAAGGGTATTTTTATAAGTACTTACAAGTTCTTTACTGGTACAACGCAGCAGAATTGATTCACTATTTACTTAAGAAGTGGAACCGAGAATTTTCAAAGTTGAATCATCTACCTTTCTCACAAACCACCAGAACAAAAGAGTACGTTATTCACGAACAAAAATTAAGTTTTTATTTTTTTGAGTCAGTAAACGTGGAAACACACCGTCAAATAAATATATACTCCAAATTGTAGTTAAAAACAATTACTGAACTGTAAATATGAAATAAATAATCACAGCAAAGCGAGTAGCAAGCAGCCAGCCAACAAATAAACTTGAAATAAACCATAGAGTAAATACATACGGAATAAACATTGAACTTTGATTGAAGCAGTGTTTCCTGACAAATTTAGGGTTGCCGTATTCTAATTCTAAAACTGCCGGATTTTTAGGGAGAACTAAGAAAAATGCCGTATTGTACAAAATGTTTATTTGGAAGGTTAAATAATAAAAAAAATGCAAGTGATGTATGCATGTAATATTCGTGTACTACTTTTATACTTACTTATTTTATTCTTCACCATATAGGTTTTGAATACTTTCTAGTACTTCTGATTCTGTCGCCCCGAATAAATGTGAAGAACCTACCAGAATGAGGAACAAAAGATTTTAGACATTAAGATATCAGAGATAAGGTTGCATTTGGTTCAACCAATTTGGTTCTGTTAACGTTTGTATTCGTGGCGCTGTGGCGCTTTTACTTTATCTATGGTGTACAAGTTGGTGCGTTCCATTATACGAAATATATTTTTTTTACTTTAGTCAGTTACCGTATTTTGGAATACGGTAATCAAAGAGCTGCCGTATACCGTATTTATGATGCCTAATATGCCGTAACAACGCTGGATTGTAGTGAACAATGAATGAAATGAACACCAACAACACACAGCCACACACAACACACAGCCACACACACACACACAAGTCGCACACAACAGTTATTTTTATGTTTATTAGAATATCGCCATTTTGGCGCTGTAGGCTATGGAATGTAAGTACATGGAACTAAAACTAGTGATGTCCGCGTGATAGTAGGGACCACCTCCATAGCCTACAGCGCCAAAATGGCGATTTTCAAATAGACATAAAAAAAATTTGACAGCAGCCCATCCAGAGGTATATTAGAGATCAGTGATTGGTTGTGTAGTTGTCATAGAATAATAACTAAAGGTATAAACCAAGGAGAATCGAGTAAGGAGGACAATCTCTGAGTATTAAAAGTGTCCGTCAAAACCGATAAATTGGTGGCGCTGGTGAGGCTAGTGTTCAACCAAAATTCAACTCGGCGCATTTCACTCCGTCAACTACTGCTACTTTCATTCCATACTCTCAAACTCACACTAGCGCCATCTATATTTATCGGATTTTGTTGCCACTTAGGAGGACAATCTCTGAGAAAAGTGTCCGTCGAAAGACGATAATTTAGTGGCGCTGGTGAGGCTAGTGTTCAACCAAAATTCAACTCGGCGCACTTCACTCCAACTACTTCCATACTCTCAAACTCTCTCTGTGCACACCAGCGCCATCTCTATTTACCGCTTTTTGTTGCCACTTTTTCAGTTTAACACCCATGTAAGATGGCGCTCCTTAGCAGGCCATAAAATTCCAAAAAAAAGAAAATAAATCTTAATTTGTTTGACATTTCATAATCCATAAATTTTATATAGTTTACCTTATTTTTAACTAAAGTTATAATACTACAAATAAATAATTTTAAAATAGTTTGAGAATAATGATTTTCCGAGGACAGTTGATAAATGCCTTTAAAAACTTGGAACGTAATTTGTTTCACGTGTTTGGTTTTCCACCTCGAGGTTATTCATTTTATTCTATTTCTAAAATGTGTTTATATTTTGAAATTTGTTTATTTACTTTTCAATAAATGGAATATTCTTTGTTACAGAATTCGCTCTAGCAAACTTGTATGAAAATAAAGCCACGAAAAAGTTTACAGTAAGTGATATCATTGGTGATGGCTTTTTATTAGCTGTACCTAAATTTAGAAGAACCATTGAAAGGCGTATGAAAAGAAAATTTGGTAATCCTGATTATGTTTGGAAAATGATTGTACCAAAAACTAACATTGTAACATGCCAGGAATGTGGGCATCATCATGAGAGGCAATGTTTGTGCGGTAGGTAATTTAAATTTTACACTTTGACTATATATCTTAATAATCAGCTGAGGTAAATGGTAACTTATGTAACAAATGGATTTATGAGATTTCTGGTAGATCATTTTGCAATAACATACTACTATAAATATTAGTTAAAGTTTTGAGAATGTTACTATTTCACAGAATTTGATCAAACTGTAACAATTCTAAGTTAATAAGTTATTAACACATAGGCTGTAATTTTAGTGATAAGATAAATACACAGGCAAATGTAGTAATTAAAAATAAAAAAGGAAATAAAGTAAGTAAGAATTTGTTATGCTAACTGTATGAACAAAGTTTGCTTTGAATAAAAAAAAAACATCATTTAATCAATGTAAATATGGATATTATAATCATCAGCCTGTTTCTCTCCACTGCTGGCTGTAGGCCTCTTAAGACTTACCAACACACATGGTCTTCAATTCTACACCTCCAGCTGCTTCATGCAAAGGCTTTCCTGCATTTGTCCACTTGGTCGCAGGTCATCACTGTACTTTTCAATTTGTGGCCTCCATTCTAGAAATTTTCTACCTCATCTGTCTGCAACAGATGTGACTAGCCAATTGTCACTTTAACCTGCTAATTCTCTTGGCTACATGGATAGCTTTGGTTCTTTGGCGAATTTCAGAACTTATCCATCAATAGGCAATATCTATACTGGCAAGGTGCATTGATCTTGGTCTTTAGACATTGTGGCAGTGGTGACCAGAACAGATGACATAGCTTCCCGAATCCAGCTGGATTCTTTTGTCAACCTCTTTGTTAAAGTTGTTTCTGCCTAAATGGATTGTTTGAACATGAACATGACTTTTGTATATCTTTTATATCCAAGAGTAATTATTGTGTTATGACATGACTCTTTATAAAATAATATTTAAATGAAATAAAAAAACGTCATTTAAACTTCAACACATCAAAAATTTGTCTTTTCAGGTCACTGCTATAAGAAAGTAGAGTTAGAAACGAAAGCAATTCAAGATAAAATTGAAGAACAACTAAAAAACAAGCCCATTGAGGATGATGTTATAGTGCTCTATAATGGAGAAAATTTACCAGACCAGGTGACTTATTTTTTTTGACAATCATAGGTATAGTAATATAAGTTTGTTATTACAATGGACTATTTTTGTTGTGGCAGAACTAATTTGCATTTTACCATTATAATCTCAGTAACCCATAAGGCAGCAGTAATTTCCCTCACACGTAAGATCACTGAAAGAACAGCATTTATACCTACTGTTTTTTTTTATATACTGGCGTAATGGACACCAGACCATGCCCTTATTTCTCCCCACTTATTCCATTGTCCTAACAGGGAAAGCAATGTGCTCAACCAACCAATCCTTATTAATATTATAAATGTGAATGTGAGTTTGTTTGTTTGTTACGCTTTCACGTAAAAACTACTAAACCGATCACCATGAAATTTTACATACACATTGTCTGGGCCATCAGAAAGGACATATGGTACCTATCATCGTTCAAGGCGGACGAAGTCGCGGGCACCAGCTAGTCTTTATATAAAAAACAGTTTCTTGGGTGAGCTAATTTATCACGAGCCTTCTGAAGCTTATAACCAGAAAAGTCAATGTAAACAAATTTTAAAAAAAACAGTAAAAGTGAAAACTATGGAACATTACTGCTAGACAGCTAGTTTCCCATACTAAAAGTGCCCATCCTGCCTAAAGGAGTTTTAACTTAAAAAAAACGACTGCACTAACTTTTAACTAAATTATTGTAATAGCACTTCCAAATTACTTTTATTATATAATAATAAGTACATCTTGAAAATTATGATTGCAGTAGGATTTTTTTTTTTTTTCAAAATAAAATAAATGTTTATAATAATACTTCTAAATAGCATAAATTAGTTGGTATTTGTTTGGAGCCTCTGCTATTTTAAGTTTACTGGATACTTTTAATATACATCTTTAATACACTGTGTAAAACACTAAAGAGTGGCCGTGATCAAATCTAACATAGCCACCTGATTATGAATGCTGATCCATCTTAATATATTTCTTTTCAAATGTTTTAAAACCATATTGTTTGTTTTTTCAGCCAAAAGAGTTTTGGAAAGGTAAAAGGATTATAGAAATGGAAAAGGAAAGACCTCAGTGGTTCAGTAAAAATCTTCTCCAAAAATCTACCCAAGAACCTTCAGACTCCAAGGACGTCAAACCAATTGAATTAGCTTAAATCTACCATGGACAAAAGTATAATGTGAACCTATCATATGAATGTTATATTTAGTAGATGAAAGCCTTGTCTCTTTAGTTATTACAAAATAAATAGATTAGAAAATTATGCATTGTGTTTTTACTTGTAAATAATATACACTTAATAATTTATTACTTAAACAATGCTGTGGGTTTTTTTAAAAATAATTAGGGATGCAACGAATACAAATACTATTATTCGTTGTCGCCAAATATTTTTTTTTTACGAATACTTATATTCCCCTAATAATTACGACTACTTGCATAGATGTAGTAAGTTCATTTCATGGAATTTTTGAGTGTAACGGAATGCAACACATTAAGGCTTTGTTTTTTTCATTCATTCAACTTCCTTCATTTATTGCGTCCACCATCTACCATTGACTGACGTCGCCTGGTGGCAAAAACGCATCACCGTTGAGATTCGAATCAGTGCAAAGAATCGACTCAGTGAATCGCTTCATTTCGATCAGTGAATCGGTGGATCTCAGGTCAATAATTGTGTCACTGGACAGTGATTCTCTATCACACATCGACGAATTCTTTGCTTGCGCGAAAAAATAAAATGCCTTATAATTAGATACTTTTATAATATTTACACTTTACACTTTCTTTAACTCTACTTTACAATACAACCTTACAACACTAAACTAGTTACTAACTTAGTTAATAAACTAACATATAATAATATATACGAGTATAATAAATAAATAAATAAAACAAAATGAACGTCCTTTTATATAACTGACCGTGCTGGGTGGGGGTCCGAACTTCGGGCTCAATAGGGCGCCACTCGGAATGTTCTTTGTGGTCACGGTGGTGTGTCTAATTCTGTTTTCTTTCAATCTTCACTGTGTCATCGTACGAACAAAGCGGGGTCGGCAAATATTTACAAGGAACCGTTAAATCTTCGCCTTCAACTATTGTTCCCAGGAAGCAAATCAACAGATGTTTTATTACCTACTTATTATATTAAATTCGTCATGCTCAGGTGTGGCTCAACGGTTGTCTTAAATTGTTACATTCGGATATCGGACGCTCTCAGCTATCTGGAGATCGAGATGCAAATGATTCACTGATCCACTGATTCGAATCAGACGATCACTTTAAAGAAGCGTTTCACTGAGTCGACTCAGTAAAGAGCGACACATGCCTACTTTCAACAGCGTGCAAGCAAAGTACAAACAGGAGACAGGAACCGACGACTGACGCCGAATTTTGATCAGGAATTTTTACTTAATTAAATATTTTAAAATTATATAAATAAAAAAGGAAAATAAAATAGAAAGTACAACTAACAATTAAAATTTATGTCAGAATGTAGGTAGTTTAACAAAAGTGAAAAAAACATGTTTATGTTTTTGAATAATCTTTTACCTACAAATCTTACAACTTTTAAATGAAAATAATAATTATAAAATATAAGTTAGCTGTGAGACGAATCGTGTATAAGAATATAATTATAAATAATTTTCTATCCTTACATTTTTTAAAGGCAAAGTATTATACTTTATTGTATAAATTCATCTTTAAATAACATTATTGAATGAACTTGAAATATTGCTGAAATTGTCAATAGAATCTGGTTCGGGGTCACCTGTAAAATGATTTTCAACATGTGCTTGAAATTCTTTAAACTCTACACTTTTATTGAATGTTTCACCACACATTGGGCAAATCTTATCGACAGCTTCCGCAGAAACCTTATCAGCACTGTCTGGAAAACTCTTTTTGAACACTGTTGTATTTACCTCATTTAAATTGTCATTGTAATTGCTAGATTCCACAGGAGTTGCCCAATTGGCAAGACTGTCACTGGTTTCTATTTCTTTATGTTCAGAAGATATTACTTTACCATTGTTTGCAATACACGAAGGACACTTATGACCATCTGCAAAGAACAATACATATTTAATTTTCAATTAGTAAGGTAATATCTACTTACCTATCTCTTGGTTATTTTGAATGCTTAATCATATTGAGGTTAGCAGCATTGAATATGTTAATTAGCAACAGTAGCAACCTGTCAGCCTGTCTGCTGACCCATAACTACATAAAAGAGGGTTTGCTCTGTTCCATTTAAAATTATAGATTGTTAAGCTGTCTTTTTGTAATTCATATGTACAATATCATATGTCAATTAGAGGTAATGATTAATTATTTAGTGTGTATCTTATCTATCTATAATGGTGAAGAAAGGCATCTTGACGAAAACTGAATGTCCCAATAAAGAAAATATAATGCCAATTTTCAAGGTAACTAGATATCTGCTCAAGTTGAAAGGCTTAGGCTTATGTCCATCAGTGGGAAGCAATATAATATTTTTTATTTATTAAATATTTATTTATCATTGGCTTTAAAATTAGTTTAAATCACTAATTTGATTTAGGATATTGTTTAGAAAATAATACAATGAGCAAGTATTTTACTATATCATCAGAAAAAGTTATAGCATAATATAAACTTATATGAAATATGGTTATGAGTTTTTAAGAGATGTGCAAAATTTATGACTGTGCAATGTGTAAACCCAAAATGGAAACATAATAATAGAATTTAAGGAATTAGTAAACTAAGAAAAAAATAAAAATATATTTCAAACAATCACCTTTCAATACAGCCTCAACCCTAGAGATAACAAATTTTAAATCCTTTTCCTGTTGTGCCAATTCATTTTTCAGTTTACTGAGCTTTTCTGTCTGATTTTGAATTTCCTTCAATGAGTCTGTAGCTGGATCTTCAATGTATGTAAACCCAATAGAGTCTAGATTTAAAATGTCATCATTTGTTTCCTGCAATTGTGTCATTTGTTCATATTGTTCGACAAGTTGTGATTTTTCTTGGATGTAACTGTTTATTAACTTTAGTGATATTTCTTCTAAACTTGACTCTGAATATTTCTCCTGATAGTTTGCACTTGTTTTTGGAGTACTATGAATATATGTGTTTGTTCTTATTAAAGGTTTAAATTCTTTATTTGTTTTATCAGGCCCTTTTAGGGTTGAAACTTTATTCCACAAATTCTTGTTTTCACATGAAACCATGAACACATGGTGTATTAGTTGGGACTTTTCTTTCTTGAGTTCAGCGATTTTTTGCTGCAATGCAAATTTTTCGTCTTCTTGCAAAGGAATGTAAGGCGTATCCTCTGTTGCTTTTGTAATATCTAGTTTCAATCGCATATTGTCGGCCTCTAATGAGTTGATTCTCTTTTGTAGAAGTAAACATCGATCTCTCATTGCATGTAGAGCTAATTCGTGAACGCTAATATTATTTTGATCTGCTTTCAAAGTAGTTTGGAATGTAGAATCATTATTGAAACTTACTATTGACGATGAATCCATTATTTTATTAGAAAAGAATAATAACTTAAATATATTGATATACACTGTTAACTTATAATAATTATATATAGCTTATTTTATTTCATTGGCATGAACAAGAAAAAAAAATGTAGTTCCATTTAACTGTTAATGTATGTATATTATTATTTTCTTAATTTTCTAGATTAATTTTTTAATTTTGTTGTACAATACAAATTAAAATCAGATCCAATTCCAATTTTATTGTAAAATCACATCACAGAAAGAATAAAATAATAAATAAAACTTTAAAAAACTATACTGCTGTGCTGACTATTGGCTGCTACTGTCACAATGTCACATGACTGTTAGTGTTAAATGACATTGACAATGACACAAGTAGAAATCTGTGGAAGATATTCATAAATCAAAATAATTCCTATAATGATAAAATGCATACTCAAGTTTGCAAAAAGAAAGAAAAAAAATTAGTTGGTTAATAAGGTAATAATAAGTTAGTTGGTACATATTTACTTATGGCAACGAAGAAGGATTATTACTGGGTTGGGTTTTGAATTAAGTGTGGTAGTTTTTTAAGGTGTTTTTAGGCTAAATTAGTTAGGAATTGTCATAGTTTTATAAAAATATAGTTTTTATGTCTAGGAAATCAATTTACAATTAAGTTTATAATTATTTTAAAACATAACCTAATATTTCTTTACAATACAAATAAGTATTTATATACCACGTTTGTTTGAACTATCAGCATCACTTAAAAACATCACTACAACACACGTTTTCATTACAACACTTTAAATTTTTACTGTTTAGAAGTTAATTTTATAAAATTAGTATTTGTTCACTTAATATTAGTATTCTCTGCGTTTATTACAAAATGTGTTACAAGACTTATTTGTACAGAAAACAAATAGGGTAGGTTAGGTTCTGGAATGTTATGAAAATAAATGCGAGCGGAGCGCAGCGGAGCGAGCTCACCCGTTTACAAAATATGTTACAAGACTTTGCAATGCAGAAAATAGGTTAGATTGGGTACTGGAATACTGGTTGTAGTAGAACAATTGTGCGCTTATTACAAAATGTGTTACTCTGTGGTTAGTATGTCGTAATGTTTTATTTTTATATTTTAAAATAATTATAAAATTGTAAATTTATTTCCTAGATATGAAAACTATATTTTTATAAAACTATGACAATTCCTAACTAATTTAGCCTAAAAACACCTTAAAAATCTACCACACTTAATTCAAAACCTTTCCCTAATATTTTATTTATTTGAAAAGGTAACATCGCCAAACAAATATGGCGATTGACAATCAGCTGAGTGGGGAGAAAAAGGCAAAGAATTGTGTGTTATGTAGTTCATGTCTTCGAGCGTATCGTTGCAGTTGTAGCTATGGCGTGTTTAAGCCCGAGTAGGCTCTGTGCTCGTGTTCAAGAAAAGTTAATGTGTCAATTCGGACATAAAGTTCGGAGACAAACTGTATTTGTGAAACTAAAACCTCCCGGACCATCCCCCGTACGGATATTCGGAAGAACATGTCAGGTTAGATATCTTGTATTAACCTATTGTTTATTAATTAAAACAATAACCAATAGGAATCTCGTTAAGTTCCAAATTTGCAAAATTTACAAAACCTTTTAAATAATTATAAGCTCAAAAGTATTATCGTTCATATTTATGTTTTTACATAACACTGACAAGTTAACCTATATTGTCAGCTGATTTATCAAATGGCACTATACCTATCTACCTATAGTGTAATATGAGGAAATTTGAGCATAATATATTTTATAACAATTTGATACAATTCTCCATGAAAGTAATGTTTGTATGGGGTCATTCATTAAACACGATAAAAGTGAAATCTCTCCGAGTCGACGAATAGTAGACAGTAGGTCGTTTCTGTTCTCGGCAGGTTTGTTGGGTTTGTCCAATGATTTTCACTGTATTCAACACTTTTACTTTCAGCAAACAAAGCGATTATTTGTTTCGGAGTGCGGTAACAAATATCTGTAGTATTTATGAGCGGAAAATGTCGAAATTTTACCGATTTTCTAAATTTTAGGTAGGTTTCTGCTTTAAGTGTAGATAGCTATAATTCCGACTAAGTTTTTTAATATATATTTTTGTAAATTATGACTACATAAATTTATAAAAATATTATTTGCGGTGTCTTAATAGATTCTGTCGCGACTTCGATAATGTTGTTGTCAGCCGCACTTTTCGTGCCGCGTCGTGCTTTCTCGCGCATCGTGCGAGCACCGAGCATGCAATACTATGTCCAATCTCGGCAACCTGCACAAAACTTTCTAAGCATTACAATTATTTTTCACATTAATATTTCATTTGCTCCTTTATTAAGTAGCTATTGAATTTAAAATTGAAGTTAAATTTCTTCGCCACACTATCTATTGAAGATAAACGGAAGAAGTGATCGAGTTCAATACCTATATACCGACTCCTAAATAAATATCTTATCTAAATTGTAAAATATACAAACCCAAGTTTCTTGTAAAAATAATGTCGAATTGTGAAATTTTACAATTTATTCTTCTGCTTGTGGTGGTCATCTCCATAGAGAGTTGAGTATGTGATGGCCCGCTGTTAGTGAAAGTTGTGTGATGATTCGTCGAATTTTTAATAGCGCGAAATCTGGGTAAGTCACCTGCTAAAGGAGTGCTAGCCTTTCTTATTTTTATTCTAGTTAATTTGGCGAGCATTGACCCCGTTTGTCGCGGAGCATCAAAAACCACTAACTATCATTAAATTACATGAAAATCATCTGTATAATACTTTACTGAAATTTTTTGGTAATAAACGTACATTGGATACCACCTTAGTATATCTATATAAAAAACTAAGTGACCCGGTTTCGGCCAGGGTGCAATTTTAACATACAAAAATCTTCCCCGATTATCCCACTTTTTATATCTGCAAACTGAATTAAAATCGGTCTACCCATTCACGAGTTTTTGAAGCGTAAGTTAGGTACACAAACCAATTTAACATTTTTATATTAGCTTCCGCATGTTTGTGTCTACAAAACAAGAAAACTAGACGATGACTGACCTGAAATTTTTACACAACATTGTGTTTTTAGTTTTTAGATACTTTTATTTCGAAGTTCCTACGAAAAAAAAACGAGCCATAGTGAAACGTGGTCTTGTTCAGTTAGTAATAAAATAAATAAAAAGGTCAAGGCTAAAAACACACTATTTTATGGCACTCAAAGTAAGCACTAACTATTAGCTATTAGGCTTGTGTTATGGGATAACCAGAGCCAGGAATCGAATTCGGGACTGCCTGAGACAGAGTAATTTGATAGGTAATTATGATATACTTACCTTACAAATCATTAACTTCAAAGAAATCCCTATAAAACAGCATAAGACATTTACTTATAAATGAAAAAAAAAAAAACGGGGCGTTGATGAGTCGTGGACACGGCCGTGTGTTTTACGTCAATAACTACGTGTACATTACGAGTAATTTTTTTCTTTGAGTGTATCATATATACGGAGAAATTCTTTGATCCTTTAGCTATAGAGTGTATAAATTTTGGATTTTTTGATCAGTTTTCTGAATTGCCTCCCACTATGAAAGTGTTAACGTCAAAAAATCTAGCACTATAATACGACTAATTACAATCGTCTTAGTCTATATTTAGGTGGAAGTCAAATTGCTCGAATACACATCACACGCAACGACCGGCGTACTGGTAACTATATGAAGCTCAGTAGAAATGCGGAACACACGACCGTTTGTTCAGTCGACATCAATTGTATAAGAGTTTGCGAAAATACACACATAGAATATGTTATTTTCAACATACGTTTAACGTACGTTAAATTACGTGATAACAATGCAAAAAGGGCATGGAAAGCTAAATGAATTTATTATAAATGCAATCCACTTTCCTTCATTAAAAAAAGTTTGATTCGTGATCAGTTGTCTAGTCGATTAGGGCGTCCTGTACAAGCGAGTGAAGTCAGTGATAAGTATTTGGGAGAATGTTTTGTCTCAACTTATTATATTGCGAATAACCGAAGACAGAATGCAACGCAAGACATTCGCGGCAATTATTGGACTCGAGAAGAGAAAGAAAAAATAACCTATAGATGGTAGCTCTAGCTATTGACAACCTAATTTTAAATGTACATTATTGCTAGGATGTTTTCATAGAAAAATAAAAAATACTCAAAGTACAAAAAACATTTAGATTTAAAGTTAGATTTGAAATTAGATTATATTGTACTAAATTTAGTTTAAAAACTTTTTTATTTATTTAATATTTAAATACCTTTTAAATATTATTATAACTTTTAGTCAACCGAAAGGTGAGCGGTTAACAAAACTAACCTTTAGGCTGTAGTTAAGTTATTCATTTTTACGTTGGTTAAAAAAAAGTTGCGACATAGTTATCGAAGACCGCGACCAAAACCTTGTCCTGATGTACATAACATAGCATACTACGTTATATTGAAAGTAACTTATATTTGCATAGTAAAATCACTTAAATCTAAATTCAAAACACCAAAAATTTTTGCGTCGGGCATTAAAAAAAGTGTCGTCAGTCACACTGCTAATGAGATTATAGTTACTCGTACTTCACCATTAACGCTAAAGTAATACCTACACTCTTTAATAACTGTCTCTTTACTCATAATGAAATACATTTTTTTGCCACACGCCGTAATTTATAAACCAACGCACACGTTAATGGTTAATGGTTAATAAATTACTTTGTACTTGATAATTGTGTAACTAATGCACAGCTCTCAAAGGTTTTGTTTTAGTACACACACGTACAAACGTCTTGACTGGTGTTAAATATTTTATGCAGAAATGTACATGTCATGTGTACAACAATAGTCGAAATAGGGTTTGTAAATAAATAATTGTTAATGACATCAGCCACTAGTTAGTCTTAAATTGTAAACAGGCTTAGCAGCTTACAACACTCTTTGATTTTGTTTTTACTGTTTCGACATAATCCTTTTACTACGTTAATTGACTAAGTTTACTCGTACACGTTCATTATTAGACTCAGCGCCTGTTTCTCAAACGTCAAGTAGGCCAAAATGACATTTAAAGTCACCGGTAACCGGGAATAATTTAGCTGATATACCTTTGTTTGTACGGTAAACGTCCCAAACATTAAATCAAAAATAATAATAAAAATTAGGCTATCGAATGATGCAGTAAACTGAGTGCATAATTCAATATAACAGAAAATGATTTCTAAAAGTAACTAATCAACACTTTACATGTAGTTTGTGAAAGAGTCCCTCAGTAAGTTAAGAATGTAATTATTTTTAAAATTTTAATCTTATATAGTTTTTTGTCCGTCGTTAGTTTGCGGAATGCAAACTTATATGAAACATTGAAGAAATGTTATAGTTATTTCTTTCAATGAAAGTAATTTTTTTTATTTATTAGTTTTATTCAAAACTTCATATTTACTTAACAATTAAAAAAATGGCGAATGGTACTACTTATAAGCCCAATTATCTAAGAAAAATATGCAGCTTACAACTACTTAAAATTAGTAAGCTGCTTATTTTAAAATTTCTTCAAACCTTGTAGTTATTTGACTTGAACAAACACAATGAAAAAGATAATACCTATCTCACATCGTGCCAAAGGAGTAATACTGTAATAACAACCCTGTGAACAAAATTTTAGTCGGTCCTTTACATCGCCTTAACAGAAATTTCAGTTTACAACTTAGATTGGCGGCTCTTTTACAGTTTGCCAATTTAATTAGCACACAGCTGGATAAATATTGTCAATGTAATTGGTATAGCGGATGAGTTGCGCTGTCCAGTGTCCTTGCCGCTATACGTATCCAGGTCCGGTACGAATTGTGAAACATTACGCGGCATGCTAACGAACAATAAACAAACATAAAATACAAACAACGGTAATTTAATTATCATTGTTCAAATTCAACTTTGCACTTTGTTTGCATTCTTTTAATTTATATCCTTTTTAACGCCCGACGCAAAAAGGGGTGTTTATAAGGTTCGTGTGATGTGACAGGGATATAAGAGAGGGACATTGGGTACTTTTCATCCAGAAAAAAGTACTGCTCCCGATGGATTATGTAAAAATAAAAAGATATGAACAATAAGAGTTAATAAATTGTTTGAACACCTAAGTATAACGGGTGCGGACGAAGTTGCGAGCAATAGCTAGTGTGGGATAAATTTGAACGATGCGTAGGTATTTTTAAAACTTGTGAATTAATAGGATTTATATGCAATAAACAAAATGTCTTTTGGGTTTTGAGAGCGTGACGAACTAATATTTAGCAATGCATTTAATAGCATTGCTATGCTCACTCGTGATGGAGCCATTGTAACTACGGCTGAATAAACTGTTCAGTGTAACACAGAAATTGTTGCGGAGGAAAATTAAATTGCGATGTATCCGTGAAATCGGACCGCCAATGCCAATATATGTACCTAAATACATACTTTTCATTGCTTCCACATGATTCAATCTTTCTGTTAATAAAATAAAAAATCATATGTTCTGGAGCAATAATAATTTATCTGTTACTACGTTATTGTTCATTATTGTACGCGATTTCGTACTCGTTGAATAATAAAAAATATATGACTGACTGAATTACTGAACGGATAATCATGTGGTTTTCACTAATGGCAAGAGCGTTAAACGAGGAAGGCTTTTTATATGTAATTTGCAGAATTAAATTGCACCTGTGCGAAACCGCGAGCAGCGGGTTCCTAGTTTTTGTATATTTTTGATGATCTCTCGGGAACAGAACCTATTCCTGGGTGAATGGGAAAGGTTACCCTATGTCCTTTCCTGTAAATCGGTTGAGTAGTTAAGACCAGAAGAGTTGCTTTCACATTTGTAATATTGTATTAATCATACTTATAATAAAGGTATTGCATATCTGTTCTATTTTTAAATTACCAAAAAAAAAACCAATAAAATAACCAGCACACATACGACTGCAGGCGTTGATTTTTTTTTTACAAATCCACATGCACACAAGTCCCTGCATCTATTAGATAGAGTTGCATTAAATTGGTAGGTACTTGACGGGTTTTTCGAGGTCATCCTTTCATTAAACCAAGTAGGTTTTAGTGTCGAGTCTTATTTTAATCGGCACGTCTAGGCTTTAATTTGTACACGTTTTCTGTCGTTGTTCTAAACAAAAACATTACTGTTTTATGGCACTAATTTGATTTTTGTGCAATGTCTTAAAGAAAAATGCTACTTTTCTCTCTCATATTGTTCGTAAAATTTTCCATATTTCTCTCATCACCTTTAGTTGTAATTAGAATACAGTAGTAATTGCAATTCATGTTACTTACTTCAACAAGGAATAATCACTTTTATCAAGGCTTGTAATTTACACGACAATTGTACTTATTTTTTTTTTATAATATATAAACTCGGACATTTTAAAATCTGTAAACAAGTAAACGGAAAGTTGTTATCGTTTCCAAAATTTAATAAATAAAATAAAATACATGTATAAGAACGAAAATGAATCCATTTACAAGAATTCAGCTGTTTTTCTTGTATATAAATATTATAATTTATTTGCAAGAAAAACAGCTATAATTAAATTTTCTGCGAAAAAGTTCAAAATTGCATAAGAAATGCGCTTATTGAAATAATGCTGTTTCATCTAGTCCAAAATTTAGGAAGTAGATTAAGCTTATAGATTAAGCTGGAGGGCATTATTTGTTTTTTTTTTGTGCTGATCATAAAATTTTTATTTTAGAATTGATTCTTTATTTGTTCAATAATACCTGGTGCCCGCGATTTTGTCTACGTTGATAAACGCTAAAACATATTACCCAAATGATGCCCAAATGATATGATACCTGACATATTAATCGCTGTGACGATTTTTCAGGACAAAAATTATCTTAATATGTTAAGTTAATCCAATTAATAAACTGTGTTCCAAATTTCATCCAAATCCGTTCACTAATTTTTTTACGTGAAAGAGTAACAATACCTACATACATCCATTCATCCTCGCAAACTTTGGCATTTATAATATTACTTAGTAGGATATTCGTCTAAATTTTCTTCTATAACTTTACTAAACTAAATTTAGTCATGAACGAAGGAAACGTAATTTGTGAGATTGTGTAACGTAAATTGTACACGCTTTATACAATTTACATATGGCTACGTGTCATGCAAAGTTGTTATAAAACATTAATCAATGTATTTGGTATTGGCGTGGGTGCATGATCTTACTTATAATGAAACTCGTATTTCCACAAAACAAAATAAATCGAAATGATTACTATCAACATAATTATTTTATATATACGAGCTGATCAGAAATACCTACATTATTAAAATATGTCATTGTATGAGGATTATTTTAGGTTGGTACATGAATGTTTAAATTATTATGTTAATTTTTGCGACACTGTAGGGTTGGATAATATTGTAGGGGCCCGAACCCGAAGTCGTGTCACAAAGTTTCTGCGACCCGCCCATCTGCGGCCGCACTAGAAAGTCGTTGGGTTTTAGCCGGTCGGAGTCCGGCATAACCACGCAACGACCCCTATACCTACTGCCAATCTATGAGGATTTCCCAAAGTAAAAGAAAGGGTTGCATAGGAGCAGCGCACGCTCATACATTAATTATTATTTTAAGTCTTAAAAGCGGTCTTTGTGTGTAGTTATTGTGATTACTACTTAATTCGACGTGTGCATTTCCTTCTGACTTAAAACGAGTTGTGTCGCGATGCTTACGTCACGTGTCCTCGTAATTATATGAACTTTCTATGTTTGGTTTATATTAGGTGCGTAGTTCTTGCAACCTGTCTTACCTTAACTTGTAACCCTACTACAAAGTTTGATGTATAGATGTTCAATATATATATATATGCGAATACGTAATATTTGATTTTAAAGTTCCACTAAGTTCAATAAATGTGTTTATAGTTATATATTTGACAAAACAAATATCTATTTTATTCGTTCAAAAGTCGTAATTAAGAGGAATATTGCTTTTTTTTCTTTAGGTCGTACAGTTCATAAAAGGGAATAAAATTTAATTAAAAAAAAACCTTCGGTTTATATTCGCTACGAGATCAGCAAGTCGTAGCTCATATGCGTAGCATTGTAATAATGTCACAGATTTCGTAGCATTGTTCGTAGCACTTTATAAAAATAAAAAAAAATCAAACGGATCATCGTACCTACCGTTTATTCGTGAAGTGCCAACTTATAAATAACCATTGACACTTCCGCTATTAATCTTTTAAATATGCATTTTGAAAGTAGTTAGTTTATATACAATCATAAAAAAGATACATGCAAATGTATTAGGAAGTCGTTTCTGCAAGGTTAGTTGACCGAATGTATCAATATATGGATTATTTAAATGATAATTGTTGCCAAAATAATAAAAATACCCTTTTGTTCGTCATCCGCTATTTATTTATTTAAAGAACGATAGGTATCAACTTAATGTAACTATAAATTGTTTTCGTTTTGTTTTCTGTTTAGTAAATGCCCGAAGGTTACGTTTCATTTAGTGAATGTTCTACAAGTTTTTGTGCTCTCCCACAGAGAAAGTAAACACTTTAAGAATTTATTTTGAATATATTATTAGTAAAACCTATGGTGGCTGATCGAGTTCCTATGTGTACTACGGGTACCCAGCAGAACTTTTCAGGTACGCCACGGGTACTAATATTTCAATTCGACTGAATTTCTTGAATAGTCATCGAAATTTTAGATGTATTTTCATTAAAATTGTCATTTTGGTGGTTAAAAACCAAAGAATAATTTCATCAGTATCTTTTATTAGAATACTGTATGAAAAAAACTTATGAATTTTTTTCTAACTACGCTCTATTACTCAAATAAAGTTGGGATACAAAGGTAGTTGGAATACAACTCCAAAAGATACTAAAAATTCGTATACACGACACTAATTACAAACTTAATAATGTTATCAACAACAGTAGGTTAAGTAAGACTTAACTTACACTATATAAGCTGCAGGCAGCTTGACGTGACTTTGAATCATCACTCAACAAAATCGGAAGTAAAACTTATATGCTTATTTGAGGCCGTATGTTTGTGGCGCCTACTTGATATAATTAGATCAGGTGGGAGTATTGCCAGTTATGACTTAGGTATTTTAAGTGATAAATTCTCGTATTATTATGAAATGTCGAATAAATTAGATTAAACTAGACTTTAGATTTTAATGAAATAATATGCATAGAAAAGATAATCGCATGTTACTAATAACAATATTTGGTTAACTATAATTATTTTATTTTATTTATAAATAATAAACTTGATTCGTATATTTAAGAAATGGCAGATGAAAATGGTTTTTGTGCTAAAAAAATTATTACTTCACATTAACGACTACCTTTTGCTAACGAAAGGACGAAGTCGCGGGCAAAAGCTAGTGTCTCTATAAAATAGAATACGTAATAATAAGAAAGGTTTTAAAATCAATTAAAACCAAACTTTTATATTACATTAGGTTTTTCGAAGGAATGAAATAATGATTTTATCTTCTATTTAGTTTAACCTATTAATGTAGTGGAATGTACGACTATGTTGATTTCGATCTCGACTTTGACTTTTCAAAGCAGTCTTTAATAACAGATATTTATGTTACTCCCAACGGTGCAACGTCCTTCATTCATACCCGTTCATAACCTCCGGGGCGGCGCCCGTCAAAGACCTACATACCTACAGCTAGTGTTAGAGGATGTAATTACTTTAATCATTATACGGAGATTATGTTACACTCGGTGGTTTTACACAAATATCTTCACTGTATTCACATGGAGTCTTAAAGCTAAATGCATACCAATCGCGCTTACATTTATGTATGTACCTATATAAGGTCATAACTTATAAAATGACAATTGTTATATGGTTCAGTAAGTATGCATTAATTAATGTTAGTCTATAAACAGGTAAATTGTCCGGTGCTTCTATTATGTAGAAGATTACTTCATAGAATATTACCTGTTTATAGGAAAACAGTTATTTAATATAATGCATACTGTGTAACTGAGCATTATAAACATACATAAAAATGTATGGGATGAACACAAGGTGTAGAAAATCACGTGCTATTAGTTAAGGCAGCTGAATCATACCAATTCGACCTTATCTCATGCAATCTATTATTTTGTTTGATGTTGAATTCATAACACGTTCCTCTGTATACGTTTTGTTTTTGTGTCATATGTATTTAGAGACGTTTAGCTAGAAGACACAAAAGTGACATTGAATATATGCGGAAATATTATGTTTCTATTAATTTTATTATACTTAATATGTATAAAAAAAATTGTTTTCCGGTATTAGACAGAATCTTCGTGCGATAAACGCAAAATTCTAAGAATATATTTATATTTCAGTTCTCCTTAACCTATTGCGGTCAGGAAACTGGCCTCGCATGCGTAGAGGCAATTTTACTCGAGATAATTATACGGAGAACAATGATATTGACCCTTATCAACCTACATACATAATATTAGGATTGTTGAATATTTACTTATCATATCAGCATTGATGTGGACTATTTTATTTATTTACTAGCTGGCGCCCGCGACTTCGTCCGCGTTGAAAAAGAAAAAGTAGCCTATCCTGTGTCCTGTACGTTTAAATGTTTATCTACAAAGTTTCATGAAAATCGGTTATTTCTTTTAAGAGTTATAGAGGAACATACATACATACAATACCTACACTTACAGATTTATTATTAGTATTGATTGATTTACATTTTAACTGCTACATATACAAGGAGTCTTCCCGGTTACCAACCAGTAAAGCCGGATTATAGAAATAGGTACACACTAAAATAATTACTTATAATGAAAAATTACGTATTGCCTTCAAGGTATCCACTATATAAAATAATTACTTATAATGAAAAATTAAGTAGTGCCTTCAAGCGTGAAAATCTAGCCGCTCGAAGAACTCGGAGTCGTATGAAGAGTGCGCAAGCGCAGGTGGTGCGTTGAAGTCTTTTGTTAGCGAGCGCAAGATCGTGACGTATGAGGCGATCTCACACGACCTTTGCTCTGCTTACATAGTATTATTTGATTTAGTTTGCAAATATTAACACCGATATGTCGAAATTCGTTGTTGTGTAACAATAAAATCTTTATTTAAGTTATTTATTTGTGGTAGTTATTATTTGTTATTAGAAAAATATTTGTACTTGAGAATTTGTGTTTTACCTACTTCTGATGAAAAATGTAATAATTATTGATTTAAATTCTTGGAGCTATCTGATAATAGAAAAAGATAGTTTAATCTTAGTTTTAATCGTTTACCATGACCCATATTATAAAAATATAATTAAAAACTATAATTACTTACATAATTATAAAAAGGACAATTAGCAGACGATTAATCTAATTTTTAAAATTTTTGAAATGTCTTATGTCTAGTCTCATCTGCAGACCGCAAGCCACTTTTGATCGTCACCTAAAAAGCCACCTGATAAACCAATACCGACGGTATATTAATGTAGTTTTATAATTCAAAATAGAATCATATCGAATAATAAGTATTGAACGTTTAAAATAGAATCATAATAATTCTAAAATTATTTAGTGAAAGGAGTTGAAACGTAAAATGTTCTAAAATGTCTCTAAAAATCCAATGCGTCTGTTTTTCCTTTTATTTTTCTTTAATATTCAGCTCTAGAGATACGTATACAGAGACGTTTGTTACAAAAGACTTTGGAATCACATTTAATAGCAGTGTTTGCATTTACGCAGACCACGTAGATGCCATTACTCATAGTAATAAGACGTGTCAATTGCAGTTCAATTCTATTTAAGAAGCGATGCGCAAGAGTGTTCCACACACTCACTTTCTATCGTGTTTTAATTGTTATGTGCGACCGACGCAGTCGCATGCAATTTTACGTGCGGCAATGTTGTAGGTACCACAACATTAACATTGTTTGCTTATTTTTTTTTCTTCTATATTTGATGCATTTGCGAGTTCCTACTGCAACGCTTTGCTGCATTTTTACGTGGATTTCATGTTAGCAATTTGTTTTCCTTACGAACACATCACCTGCTGTAGTAGATAATAAAGTATCCAATTTAATGTGACTCGAGGTAATGCATCTGGAATACATTTCGCTGGTGTAATTTTTTTTTTTAAATATAGTATATTACTTTTTACTCTCAACTTTTCTCTTGACTGGTTTTTTATTTCTCACACCTAATCATTAAAATTAATTACAACTTATTCACCAAGAACCAAGAGGCGCCTGAAACAAGTACATGTCCATAAATTGACATCGTAATCGGTCTAGTCGCTTGATGGATCGTTTGTTGTAGGAAGTATAATGTTTGTGAAGTTAGTTTTTGCTTAGAGTGCAGACAATTTGTGAAACGTAAATACGAGTAAAAGAAATACATTATTGCATAAAAATAATTTCAGCAATGATTACGTATACAGAGACACGAGACTTTGGTAATGTGTAATATGTTAGCTAGCGTTTATTGCTTACCACCTACCATAGAAATGGTCGAGTAAGTTACGCATTGCGTCGCAGAGTTAACGCGTTAACTTAACAGTTGATAGAAAACTCTCATTCAAATATAACAGAAAAGATATTTCTTGAAAACTCAATTTGCCCAATTTACTCTGTTTTTTTATTCGCCTAAATCGACTTTAACGAAATTAGGTGCAGATATAAATTGAACTCCGGAAAATACATAATAGTCACTGTCCGCTTTTGTATGTTTCTCCGTTAACTTGAAGGCAACGAATTTTGATACGGTTTCCATTAATGAAAGGCGTATATAATTAATGTATTATGAGAGTAATATATGTGTTATATCAAAAATATAAAAATTTATCAGCACCTATTTAAAGGTTTTTATGAGTTTAAGTAACAAACATACTAAACAACTTCGCAAACTTGCACGTTTATAACATTAGTAGGTATGTACAAACAGTTTAGTTTGTTAGTATACAAGTCCCATCTCTAATGCGTTGTACCCGCAATTTTTATTACGTAGTTTAGATGATGAGTTAAATCCATATTGTGTAATGAAACATAACATTCAGGTTTATTATTGCGTTATTCTTGTGAGCACAATAGTAGCGAAGAAAATTTACCTTACATTTTTAAAATATTTTGATCTACTTTTAGTTTTGACTGTGTATGAAATCGTATTAACATAATTATACAAATCCTTTATAATTATTATACATTTTCGGTGCTTTATGCGTTTTCATTTCTTTGACTATATATGTTTTGAAACACGGTTAGATGCTGGCCAAGAACAAACCCATTATCCTTCCTTACATTTTATAAAACAGTCCTCCGCCGCGTCTGTGTCTGTTCGCGATAAACTCAAAAACTACTGCACCGATTTTCGTGCTGTTTTCACCAATGGATAGAGTGGTTCTCGAGGAAGGTTTTAGTATATAATTTACAAAGTTACGCGGGCGAAGTCGCGGGCAGCAGCTAATAAATTATATAATTTAGTGTTAAGATGTTTAAGAAGTTTTCTAAAAGAAATAAACCAAACTCACGCGGTTACGAACATCCTTGCTCGTATACGAAACCGACACTACTCACGTATTGTATTGGTTCATCGGTTGTTTGATAGTAGGAGTAAGTTGGAGGTACCTATGGCTTACTTTACGTAAACGCAGTTTTATTGTTGCCTATTGATTTAACGTTGTTTCATTCATTTTAATGTTATAAAATTGCACAACTGTTTCCTTAAACGAATTACCTACATTATTTAGTGGCGAATTTATTTCGTTTTAATCACAACACAATTCAATATTGTATGTTTAATTTAAAAGGTTTCGTGGCTGTTTAAAATTCATCATAGTTCCTTCGGGGGGTAAAAGTAATACGTAGGCCGTAATAGGAACTGTTTAAAATTGTTAATATACTATTTTTAGTGTCGAACTAAAACGCCGCATGAATAAACAACGGCTGACATTATGTGAAATCGAATGGAAGTAATTAATTATTCTGCGCACTCGAACGTCACGACACATTAAGGATGTGGCCAAAAGGTCGTGATGCTCTCGATTTTATAGAATAATCTTATATTTTTAACCATTTCTTTATAGTCAGTCACAGTTTGCCCGCGGCCGGCGGATTTGTAGGAATTCTTATAGATTTCTTTGAGTACATAGTTCTCTTTCGTCAATAAATGATTCTGCCTTACATAGGAGTATTATACACTAGCTGATGTCCGCGACTTCTTTCCAGAAAAAAAATGCATCTCTGCCAAGCCGCGAGCGAGTCACTAGCGATTTTATAATTCTTTAGGACTCAGGCGGACTGCTCAATTTTTGCCTGCGAAACGCAGTGTGCCCTGCAACTGAAATGTTGTCCAAAAAGGAATTTAGGACCTTTTCATACATTAAAGCCTTTGAATTAAATGAATAAGTATAACGGTTTTAATAACAGGTCGCAACAAGTAAAGAGTTTTTTATTGTACCCCTTACAATGTTGCAACCAATGTTGCTACTCAACTTTTGCAGGAACGGATGTGTTTTTGCTTAAATTACATCACACATATTCAACTCAAATTCTTCGAAATTCATTCCACATCATGTTCTATAGAGTCGCTTTCTTAACTTTGGCTGTTGCGTGATAATGAGAGTGAAATTGAACACAGGAAAATTCTGACTGAAAACACTTTGTGTACTATTCGCGAATGCGTTCACTACAATGGTACGTGGTGCAAGCGCGTATACTCGTAGTGCGTCGTAGTCGTGGTCGGTCGAATCGCGTCGGTTTTGCAACGCACGGCCCGTCCGGGCCCATCGGGTGCGGACTGCACTCGCCTGCAGTTGCATAAACTGTTGCGAAACCCGTATCGCGGTCACTGCCGCCGCCTGTGCAGCTAAGGGCACCCACCGTACCGCCACACCCTTCGCCACTTCGCCAAATATACCGAAATGCCTACCAACTAGCTAACTATACATGGTTTCCAATTTCCGATAGTAGCACTTCAAACATGCCTGTCGACGCTTATATGGTTAGTTGAGAATTCGTTACATCTAATTTTTTTTCTGTACTTCACCTAAATGCCTCGCGAATACTTTTTAAGGTACACTAATGTTACGCTGTTTATTAGATAACGTTGAATTTCTCATTAATGTAATACTGTATACTATTTTACTATTTTAGCTTCTTATACTATTTTAGATTTTTTTAAATTTAAACATTATATTTAAATTTAAACATATAAAGTTAATATTGAAATTTAAAATTGTTAGCACTTCCTCAATTATGCCATAGAAATCGCCACTGGTGTCGAATGTTGAACTATGAGGAAGAACGCGACAATGTAACCACAAAAAAAAATCTCTTTTCAGATCATTATGCAACAAACGTTGTATACAGTTGTCAATCAAAAGCTTATAGTATCAGGCAAATAACCATAAATAACTAATATTATTATTATTTTTACATAATTTTTGTTATTTTCCTTAGATCGTAAAATATTGAATAGAATTGTTTTAACTATAAATTATAGTAAAATATTTTAATTACACATGCTTAACGGAGTAGCTTACCACCTATATGGCCTGACCTCCATGTGGTTTGCGTATCTTCATGCGGTTTGTATGAGTGAATAATAAATAATTTAACACTAATAATTATGTTTAAAGAATGATCCACTGTTTGCTTGCTTCTTACGTAAATAGACTTAAAAATAATTATAGATAAATCTGCACAACTCAAATAAAATCACGCAATAATGCAAATAAAGGCAATAATAATAAACTTTAACACAGGAGTGTTAAAGTAACATCGCTTAAATTTAATTTTTTCATTTGTAATATTTTTCTATAGTTTAAATACGAGTATTTCAAAGTCTTTGGTTTGTGTACTTTTGGCAGTATCAGTAATTTTGGCGCGAAGTTATACGGTGCTGCATACCTACACTTTCAGACATGATTTAAAACTTTCTCGATTTTCACTCATTATTTTAACTACACAGGATTTACTTGTTTTATTTGCTTTATTTACTTGAACCGAATAAAACAGTTCTTAACCGTATATTGAGCGATAAATCCCATGTAGTTAGTTAAAATAATGACACCACTTGGCAATTAACTATTAAGTTTAAGCGCCTCTTTCACCAACGTCAAGTAGGCCAAACTGTCATTTAAAGTCACCGGTAACCGAGGATAATGGAGCTGATATACATTTGTTTGTACGGTAAACGTCCCAAACATTAAATAGAAAATAATAAAAAATCGAATGATGCAGTAAACCGAGTGCATAATTCAATAAAACAGAAAATTATTTTTAAAAGTAACTAATCAACACATTACTTGACGTTGGTGAAAGAGGCGCTAAATCTTGGAGGAGTAGACGAGAGAGAACTATTATAAAATAAATTTTATTGAACGAGTTTTTATTTTTTATTTTTTATGTTAAGGTCGACAGACAGGCTGACGGTCCACTTGAGAGTTGGTGGCTACTGTCGCCTATAACACAAGCAACGCCATAAGTGCTACAAGTGCGTTGCCGACCATAGAAGGATCAAGGATAAGGGATAAAGGAAGGGAAGGGGTAATGGGCTCTGGCATCCCTTACACACTCACCGAAACACAACAGCACATATATGCTGTCATTTCACAGTGGTATTCTGTAAGGTGGTGGTTACTACCGCCAGACGGACTGCCCAAATGACTGCGAAACGCAGTGTGCCCTACCACTACTTTCAGTGTGGTTCAGAGTACTTGAGTTTTGTTCAGTATGGTGATTTATTTAAATGACGACCCGCTGTGTCTAGTCTAAATCATACATTAGGTACCTATATAGACGATGAGTCTATTTTTACTCTCATATCTAATTAATTATAGGCTTGCCATTTACAAATTTTATTTGTTTATACTTGTATGCGGGGTAGGGCCATTTGTCTGTTGTTATTTTTCATACAAAGACATAATAAAACAAAATAATGAAATTTATTGCTTCGCGTATTCGATTTAAACCGCTTATTAGTATTGTGTTATATTATTCCAGCAAGGGATGGGCAGAGTTTCAGATGTCTTCGATATTACTTCGAAACCTGGCAGCTCTGTGATAATTATTTTACCTTCACTGTAATAGATCGAGTCTTTAATGGTGGCAAAGTACATGGTGACAACTTTTAGTCGAGAGCTCTCGCTGTGTCTCCTTGGACATGTCTCTTAGGAGACATCTTATATTTACATAAAAACTTGATTAGGCTTTCTTATCACTACATATTATAAAACAAAGTCCTCCGCCGCGTCTGTCTGTCTGTCTGTTCGCGATAAACTCATAACTACTGTACCGATTTTCATGCTATTTTCACCAATGGATAGAGTGGTTCTCGAGGAAGGTTTTAATATATAATTTACAAAGTTACGCGGGCGAAGTCGCGGGCAGCAGCTAGTTATATATAAACCTTCCGTGAAAAATATCTGATCCGCATCAAAAGCCGTCGCGTACAGACAGACGCGGAATGCTACTTCAAAATTACACCATGTGAAGAAGATGTTAATAAATTGTTGGGTTTTGTTGCAGAGAGTGACGACGTGCGGCCCCACGTGCGGATCAGCCGGCGCGGGCGCTGCTGTACCCGCCGGAGTAGTTCGCCGTCTCGCCTCAAGCCTACAGAGCACAAGCACCGGATCGCTCCCAGACTACGGCACACAGATCGTCGACCCATATCGCTTACTAGAAGATGACCTCAACGGCATATATGAAGATATAAGAGCGGTGAGCACCACCACTGTTTCATTCATAAACTAGCCTTGATTAGTTCTTAAGTATTATTAAGTCAACAAAAATCTCACTCGTTTAAAGGTCACGTTAGTTAGATTCTAAAATATTTTTTGATTTATAGTGTGATCTCACTCTCTTCGAGGTCGTTTCTAAGGGTCGAGGCCAGTCGAAAATTTATTTGCTAATTATATTATTTATTTATCTACCTGTGGTGCCCGCGACTTCGTCCGCGTTGAAAACATTTTAACCTGAATACCTCTAAAACACCTGAATTATGCCTGATATCTACGAGTATATCGCTGTGAGGATTGTTAAAGACAGTGGCGCCGTAATTTTTATATTTTTAGACAATTCTTCGGGAACCTAACATTTTTCCAGGGTAAAAAGAATCCTATAATGTTATTTCAATTAGTAAACTACTTAAATGTGTGCAAATAGCCGTTTTTGCGTTATTGAGGAACAAACTTACAAACATACAAAATCACATTTATTTAATATTACTAGGATAAATCAAGCTTTTCGTTGCATAAAAATTGCATTTTGTATTTCCTTTCAGACTCAAAGAACCTAGTCAATACCTACTTAGACAACTTTTCAAGTACTTTTATGACATTTTGACTAAGTACTACTTAGGTTTTGTTTTTGCTCAGTCTACTTTGGATATTACTGCAATATTTATTAACAACTTTTACAACAGTTTAATGGATGAACGTTATTATGGCTATAATTCAAATCATTTTAGGTTATAAAAAAACCCGTTTTTATTAGATAATCTAAACAATAAACAGTGCTGAAACCCATAATGTTTTCTAGGTTTAGTGCTTTTTTTATTTGTAGAACCTTGAAACTCTTTAATGACAGTTAATGACAGTGAACAACAACGCGGAATTGAAACTTGGTTTTTATATCGCAGTGATGCATTATTTTTTTTGCAGTTAATTATTTCCTTTAAAACTTCTTTTGTACACATTTCGAACTTTGCTGGTGTTGATATTAACATTATCCTTGTCTATATATATATATGCAATCTTATTTATTCTTTAATATGATGCACAGCTATTATGACATTTATTACAAAGTATTGTCACAAAACACTCAATATATCTAATGAAAATACTCAAAGTTGCAATCTGATATACTCAAGGCCAAATTACACTAAAGCAAAAAAATAATGTTAGGAACCAAAATATTTGACTTTGTTTTCTAACAATAAATATTAAGTACGTATTTCTGGATTTATATTTAAAACTTAAAATTTACGAATAATATAAAGAAGTAAAGTTTGTATGTTTGTTTGAAAGAGGTAATCTTCGAAACTACTCATCCGATTATAAAAAAATCTCACCTATAGTTTGAATAGACACCCAGGATGGACATAGGCTATGTATTCCACGCGGGCGAAGCCGCGGATCTATCTCAAAATCTCTAGCTATCTCAAAATAAAGATTGACTTTTGCAAAAATATAATGTCAAGTATCAAGTGTCAGGCGTTATATTGCTTTACATATTTTGTCAGGTGTTATATCTTTTATTTTTCAACGCGGACGAAATTATAATAGCAATTTGTGTTGATTAATTATTCATAAGTAAACATTTTTAAAACTTTAGGCCCTGTCCGCACTGCGATATTTCACCGCGCGGTTTTTATTCTCGCGAATTATATTCCGTGTTTTCGAATTATATTTTTATCGCCAGTGCGGATACTCGTATAAGATTCAATGTGTTACAGAATTGCGAGAAAAAAACCGCGCGGTGAAATATCGCAGTGCGGACAGGACCTAACTGTTCAAATTGCTCTACCTACCTACTTATTATTATAAAAGATATTATTTGTTTGAAATTAAATAATACCAATTTCCAGTAGACAAGTAACCGTATAGGTATCTTGTCGTCTCTGCCATATAAGAGTTAAGAGCCGGCCTTGACTTGACAGTTTGAATTGACTATTATTTGAATTACTCGTTGGAATTACTATATAATTGGGCGTTTGGATTATTAAAATACTATTACATAATGTTGAGATAAAATATAATATTAAAATAAAACGAGAGGGGTACAATTAAAATAAAATGCAGTTTGTTATTTGCCATTCTAAATCGATAATGATTGTGTTTAAAGTATAGCGTCAAGTCGGTTTGTTTATGAAAAATGAGAATAAAATGTGAGTGTATCGGCCGCTCGGTGTCCATTGATCGGCAAGTGTGTCAAAGTCACGACGTGTTAGCACGCGGGCGGCCGTTGGTTGTGCAATTCGCGCATCGCCGATAATTGCCACTTTACTGTATACTACGTCTATAACGTGACTTTATGGCATGAGTTGCATAGTACGCTACTGTCGTACGTAACATGTATTTGGAGTAATAGGTCAGTTATTAAATATAAGATCTTTGCGTCCACGATGGCCTTGAACTTGTTTCGCCTTAAGTTTCGACACACGACTGAGTGTAAACAAACGTGTCGCTAAAGATGGGATATAGTATGGCTACTCTCCCGCATGAGCGGTGCGAGCTCCACCGCATCATGACTTGAGACTTGTTCGCCTACTTTCCGTTTGGAAAACTCGTACAAAACTAGGCCCCTTGCGTGAATGCTGTGCCGCTGGTTTCTAAAACGATCGTTTCCCACTTATAATATCACATACTTAATTATGTTCTGGATGTTCTGTGTAAACAGCACCGTACCGTTACTCGATTGTGATTAGTAGGCCGATTGAAGTATCCTAATCCTACTAATATTATAGATGCGAAATGCGAGTATGGATGTTCCTCAATCCAATCACGCAAAAACGGCTCAACTGATTTTTAAGAAATTTGGCACACAGATTTGGTAGATTAATTTATTATTTGCCTATTAAATTTATTATCTTAATTTTATGGGATACTTTTTATTGTGAACAAAGTTCCTGTAGAATTTTCAAAAAACGAACTACAGCACGTACCAATTCGCGGGCACAGCTGGTAATTAATAAGTTAAATTGTATTAAAACCTCATTTAGATTCTTATTTAGGTTATTTATAATGAAAAAAACATCTTGCACAAAAAGTGCAAGGGTTTTACATTTTATAATTTCTTTTAAGTATATTTTAACAAACCTCTCAATATGTTGTATAAATTAATTTACTATAAAGCTATTAAATATTTTAAAATTGGTTTCATGTAGAACATATTTAAAAATGTCAAAGGTTAGGTTACGGTTTGCGAATTTGATTGATTAATTTTATAGCAACTTTTGACAGTACATTAATGGTTAGTTTTTTTTTTGTAATACTTAAATATGTAAGTTTTGAGTATATTTTCATATTTTTTTCATGATATTATGTAATATGACTGATTACCACATTGAGTATATTTTTCAATAAACTATGTTAACTAATGTCATTGACAATATCGTTCTAATGGACGGTTATTTGATCAATCGAGGTACTGTTCTCTTCAAACAGGATCTACCTATACAGTTTCATCTGTCATAATATGTATGTGTTACATAGATCGTATAAACCCTTCCACTTGACAGTTATAGCTCTAACGACAAACAGTTTTTGTCTTTCGCCTCGTCACTTCTCTATGCCAATGTGAACGGATAATGATTTTTGTCATCGAAATTTAATGAAATGAAATTTGAAAGTATTTTGAGATTAAGAAGTAAAAATATGCAAATAATGCAAGAATTACATTTTCACTTAATAATTATTGTAACACTAGGTTAACGCAGAGCCAAAAAATCGTATTTGAACTTATTTTTATAGAGGAAAAAAAAAGGAAGTGGAAGTAAATTTTCAATCATAAAGAATATAAGAAAGAAAGAAAGTAAAAACCGTAAAAACGAATTATAAATAAAATAATTCGCTGAACAATTACCAATTACAAACGTATTGGACGGTTTAATTTTTCGTTGTAAACGGCGATATTACCATAAATTACGTGTCAGCATTCAATCAGTGTGTTGAAGGGGTATAATCAAGTGGTTTTATTAAAATAACATGCCATTTGAGTGGATGGATAGTACAGCACGTAACAATGTTGAGCGACCGCGTATGAAGATTACGCGGCGCATACCCCGAGTCCGCTGACTGGCAAGCCCGATGCGACCTCGGGTTTCGCAACACCTCTCTGACGGATGCCGCAGGCTTATCTCGTTTGATATTGTTCTCATGGTCATTGCTTATTATTAGGATTTCTTTTATATGAATAATTAATAACAATGAGAATTTGGATAGAGAAAAAAAATATATTTAAATCTTTTTTTAAGTTTTTATCACTGTTTTCAAAAAGACTATTAGGTAAAAACCTAAAAAAAAAATATTTCAATACTTACCATCCAATTTACGTTCTAAAGCAATAAACAGACGAAGACAACCCATAATTTTTGATACTTCGGGCATTCTGAAGAGCCATTTATGCAACTAGCTCTATCGAAATCTCTTATTGAAATTTAGCAATTTTATCTCATCTTAGCTCATTTTAAAGTAACGTATATTATATTTTTTGTTATCGAAGGTTAGAAACCTAATTATATTAAAATATTTTTTTATTCTAAAACAAAAAACCCAATTTTCGTGGACTTTTTAACTTTATTTTGATGTGTCAAACAAGCAAATAAATTAATACTTAGAGTGATTACTTAGGTATACTTACATTAGTTTAAGAACTTAGTTATTATAGGGTTAAATAAAATTATTTTTTGCTTTTCAGTTTTTTCGGCGGTTTAATTTTTTGTTAAATTTTTTTATAATACCTGTCCACTCTCTGACGTTACGTAGCCAAGATAACCTTCTTCTCTAACTTTACGTTAAATGAGTAACAAATATTATGACTCAATCGGTTCGCCTCTTCCTTCCATCTGTTGGACTTGGACCATTACAAAATTTTACATTTAAATTGTTAATTTGCAAAGATTATCACCGATGTCAATAAAAATTAAAACTTTAACGTACGTCGGTAATTAGGAAACGATGACTTTGAATAAATTTTTAGATATGAATACTAAAATTGCGTGACACAACAGATTATCTTTGATTTATGGCTATTTAATTGTCTTGCTTTTATTGTAATATGCATGTAAACAAATAAGTGATTTAAATCTTTTCAAATGGTTTAACACAATAAGATGTTTGTGGAACAATAGTAATGTCTTAAGTTATTTTTTTCGCAATATTTATGTCGAGATACGTATTGTTTAGCAGAAAGAGGAGATTTGCGTAAAGGTTGCCTGTCAGCTTGCAACATCAAATCACTGAAAACTGCACGACTGAATCATTTGTACACACACAAATACTTATGATTTTTTTTCTTTTTTGGTTTATTCACAATCATGGCTCTTTATTAAATTTTTAAAATAATAATTCTCAGCATATAACCGTTGCTTTTAATAAACAACCTAACCCTCAAACCTCACTATTGATAAACAATATTAAGGATTACAATAATATTTTACTAACTTTTCAATAAGTAATTGCATTGCTTCGAATATACAGTCTTAATGAGCTATAAATACTGTTAAATACTTTTTGAATAAAGTACCTTATTATCCATACTGGTTTACACTACTATCAAATGTTATTTGATTCTTAATTAAATTATTCTAGCGTAGCACTGAGATTTCCGTAGACCGTGCTACGAATAATGCGTAGTATTCTTATTCCATTCTGTGTCTGAATGGTAAAATTATGGGCATTTATTTTTTCCAACAAAAGTAATACACTTATTACATATTTGAGATTGTTGATAAAATTATTAGGATATTTTGAGTACTATCTATATGGTATTATCTATGGTAGAAATATAACGTTATACCTAATATTAACTCTTCTTATAAAATTAGAGTAACAGAAAATGAATTATCAGCCGTTAATAATGTATTTTCTCTTTGTTGCTAGTCACATACCTGCTTCATATATCGCTGCTTAAAAACTAAAGGGCCACAAATCAAAATTACACTTTTTACAGGAGAGCTAATCGAAAAAAATTAAATTATTTTTGTCTATTTTTTTTCTTATTAGATATACACTCCTCACAAAAATTAAAGAAGCAAAAAAAAAAAATCAAATTTTTAGGTTATTTTCAACAGGCTGTAACTTGAAGACGAATTGTCGTACAGTAAATTTTAAAAAAGCAAGTCGGTGTGAAGAGATTATGTAAATTTTTAGCCATGCAAATTTATCATCCAAGGAGTTTCAACTCTAATATTGTTCTTCTGCCCTACAGGAGTTGGAGCGGAACACAAACCAAGCGGAACTAAACACCATAGCGACATACTACTTCGACGGACAGGGCAAAGCACTCAGACCGATGGTTGCGATACTTATGTCGAGAGCGGTCAACTACCATGTATATGGTGAAAACAGGTATGTTTACAATATTTGTTTTTAATTTTACTCAAAAATTTCAACTTTCGTGGTAAAGATGTGTACAAAATTTTAATTAATAGTTTTCGCTTAGTACGTGAATATTTTGGTTTCGATATCATAAATAACCGTGATTGATGAGAATTACAATGAACGCTGAGAATCATTTTTGTCGAATTTTTTTTCTATCACCGTTTACGATTTATTTGACTGAATTTTCAGAATTTTGTGCATTTAGGGTCAGTACATTATACTGAACCTATTTTAAAAAATGAAGCCTTGTAATTTAGTGCAGAAAAAAAATCTCTATTGCCAGTATTATTTATTTCAACATTTTTTTAAAGTCTGTTATGTGAAATTAATCGATTAGATTGATACCGAAATAATTTTCGATTCTAGATTACTATACTATATCGTTAGTTTGTGAAATGGTATCACGACACCGTTGTAACATATTCCGTAGCCAGGTCAAATTGTGACGCAATATTTCAAACTTTTAACAAATAGAGGTTATTCTAGATTTAATATTTCGATAATTTTACACCATTCGAAAAGTATTCATTATCCGTTTGAAAACACTCATTGTGTTTGTTGCTCAATGACGGCTCAATGGTTAAGGCCAACAATTTCCAATTGCATATATCATCGTGCAGCACTCTTAATAGTTCAATGTCTCGCCGAGTCCCCGAATCTACAGTAGAATGATACTTGACATTGGCGCGACCTCATCGACGACGCCCAAATATTTTACAAGCTTAGTACAATCACAGTTTTGGATACTTAGGCTCAATTCACACCGGAATGGCAGCCAAGCGGTGTGAATTGAGTCAGTGTGAAATAATTTTAAACTTTATCTATATATTTAAAAGACTAGTACTGCTTGAAGAGTTTTTTCCTTTTTTGTCCTTGTACCTTTCTTTCTTCTTCTTCTTCTTCAGATAGTGTTATAATGTCCAATTCCATCATTTTCACTTTAATCCACGAGTTTCCTTGCCGTATGTAGAAACTAGACTGGTCAAGAGGAGACAAGCAGGCGGCGACGCATGCTGCCGCGCTTCGCTCTACCGGCCGCTGCGTTGCGTAGTTGCTAGGCGCTGCCATCGGTGTGAATAGAGCCTTATATTCACGAATACCGATTCAACAACTAATTATATTTAAAAATGTAAAGGTTAAATTATACTACATAATATCAATGACGATCTTGATTAGAGAGGTAAAGTTTATTAATTAATAACCATGATGGATCACGATACTAAATCAAGATTATTTTCTAACATTAGTCGAAGTGTATTGATTCTGTGTATTTAGAGGCCAACTATAATTTTTTTTTTCAAGATGTACACCAACAGCACAAACAAAAACTTATAATAGGTATAGGTAATACAAGGCAATTTTAAGGTATACACAGATAAATTACAAAATAGAAATTGTGACGAATGACAACATATGCATATAACAATTAATATAACATAAACTTAACTTAAATAAAATAAAATAATGAGAAAAAGATAACAAAATGAAAAGAAAAGAAAAACACTCAGTTAAATAGTATAGCTGTCAATTTACGCTTAATATCCGTCGATTTATAATTAAATATATCAATAACAGCATCGGCACCCAACTCGCTGAACAACATGTTGAGGTTTCTAATAGCCCGCCAAAGAAAGCTATTCTGCCGATATTTAGAACAAGCAAATGAGATTGAAATGGATGAAATTTTCATCTACATCCTTTTTTCTCTCTATATGATTTGATAATGTTAAATTAAAATAAGTGTGTCAAAAAATAAATAACCTCTTCATTCAATAAAATTTGACATCTTTATCTTTTTTATTTTATTGAAATGTCAAGATGGTTCACAAAATGAGACAACTATAACTGCGAATCACATCGCAACGCAACACAACAGTTTTTTATTAGATAGATTTAATTTTGTATGCAAAAATAAATGACTGAAATTGATCATTTTAACAAACTTTTATGAAGTAATCAATCTTTAATATAGTAGAAATTTTAAACAATTAAAGTAAAAAAAAAAACTGAAACCATTTCATAATTTATCCTAGGAAAATCTTTCAGATTTAGGACTAGTTCCAGATTTAGACTAGACTAAAACCCTGGTACAGAGCACGGAAATCCAGTCACATTGCTGTAGTAGCAAAGTCTATACACGTAGCCACTGTGTAGCATTAATTATTGATTTTATCAGTTAAATAAATTTTGTAAAATGTATCCTTCAGACATGTTTTTATCTCAGCCGACAATAAATTCTTTGTTCATAAGTACTTTATGCGTTTGCTTCCTTAATAGTTGAAGCAAACCTGCTGAGAATAATTTATATATATGCGCTAAGATCTATTAATAGTTTTTTAGATATATATCGCTCGCTTATTTTTTTTTTTTAAACAATAATTCAAATACAGTAACTTCAACTATTTCAGTTTTAAAACCTAAAGATTATCATGCCAAAAAATGTTGCCTATAGTACTTACTTATATCGTCGCATTCCTCATATTTTTTACAAAATTAAAATAAATCTCCAAGACTAAACACCAATTTATTGCATGCCCCCAAAGTAAGCACTTATAGGCTTGTGTTATGGAATAATTGGGATAAACATATTTGAATATTTCGTTTTCAAACTTGGCACTGCCGAGAATCTAACCCGGGACCTCTGAATCAGAGCGCTCAAAAACTTAATCGCTTGACCAAAGGGCTCGTCTTTGAAATAAATTGAAACCGTATAATGTTACTGATGTGCTACCTAACTTTTATGGAACCGATATATTTTTTTTACCAATACATTTTATTGAACAAAACTTAATACTTTATGTGGTCAAAATGTAAAGGTAAAGAGAATAAAAGTTTTTGAATGTTTATAGGTAGTTGTTCACTAAGCCGCCTTGACTAAACCATTAAGACATTGAATGGCGGACTTAAAGATCGTGAGAAATACTTTGTCTAACTTTAACCTCAAGTGTTAAAACTTATTATTTTTTTCTCGTCACCTTGAATGCATTTATCATCTTCGGGTGGCTGCGTTTTTGTTTTCACATTGAGTCTAATGCGAATATTAAATGCGAATATAATGAGGTTGAAGTTGCACTAGCGATTGTACGACTGTTGTTGATTAATTATTTATTCATTTTTAAGTAACGAACAAATTCATTGCAAAATAAATTAAAGGTAATAATAATCCCCGGGTTTGATTCCCAGCAGGATCAACTTTGCAAATTAACTTTTCAAAGTTGGCTCTGGTCTGGATGGGAAAGTAGTGGCAGGGCATAATGCGTTTCGCAGTCATTTGGGCATTTTCACGGTGATCACCCGGTATTTCACGATGGTCTCCCATACAAAAGACCACCGTGAAATAACAGTGTGCTACTGTGTTTCGATGAGCGAGTAAGGCATGCCAGAGCCTCCAAATCCCTATCCTATGGTCTTTGATGGTCTGGTCGCAAACGCACTTACAGGTACATGTGGCGTTGCTTGTGCAGGTACCTGTGCGACGGTAGCCACCTATCAAGTGGACCGTCAGCCAGTCTATCGACCTTAACATAATAAAAAAAGATACGAAATTCTCTTGGTTCTCGATGTCCCTCGACAGGGTGTTCTATGAATATAAAAAAGAGAATAATGTTTCTGCCTATTGAACAGTGCACTACTGCCACCGCAGCGGCAGGTGGCGATGATCAGTGAGATGATACACTCGGCGTCGCTGATACACGATGACGTCATCGACCAGAGTGACTTCCGTCGCGGGAAGCCCTCAGTCAACGTGCTCTGGAATCATAAGAAGGTAATGATCATCTTAATCAAATCATTCTATTACGCAACTACTTATATATAACCACATTATTTACTCGTAAAACTTCAACAGAAGCACCGATAGAATTCACATGTCATGTTAATATCAGTGATTAGAAACATTTGTGTGCGTGTTTTATTACCTACTGCTAATAAGCGAGTTAAACAATACATGCATTGAACCATAATTTACTTTTTAACCCCCGACGCCAGACGCAAATACGGAGTTTTATAAGTTTATGTATGTGTTATGTTGTGTTTATGTGTCTGTGGAATCGTAGCTTCCAAACGAAAGAACCGATTTTGATCCGTTTTTTTTTTTGGAACGGTGACGTGATCGGGGTGGTTCTTATTCTTAGGTATAATTTATGATGATGTGTTCAGGCGTTTGAAGACTTTCAGCCGTCAGACCATTTCCTAGTTGACATTTGGGCTGACTTCCACAGGTTCGATCGATGTCTAAATTTGGTATACTGTTACTTCGGCGGTATTTCCATGACATGGTAACCTTGACCTGATGCTGCAGCATCTAATTGTCTTCGCGATAGCCATTTCCTCGGCAACTTACTGTTTGGGCTCAATAGAAAGTAGGGGGTTAGTTTATAATTTTTATTGTACTCGTAGCTTGTTATTAACTCTTATAACTGTTTATTTTCTGGTAATACATACAATAAATAAACTTTTTTTAAAGATTCCGATTTTATTTTGTTTGTGCGAAAAAATGTATGAAACCCTGTCCTACAATATAATAGTTTAAGTCAGTATAATAACAAATAGGTACTTTTTACATTAAAACCATTTATTTGCGTCGGACGTGTTTTATAAATAAAAGGATTTTCCTTGAATATTTGTCTCGTACCGGGATCTTCCCAAGAGTATCAATTCTCACTGCATAGACCTTGCGCATTTTAAGCCGATATTACTGTACGTATATCGAATACCTTACGAAGGAACGTGCCATAAGATACACAAGTGAATACACTTGTGATTTATATCTGCATTGTCTGGTACTGTAAAGAAAGAAAATATTTATCCACATCATGCATTAAACTAAAATCGATTATATTGAAATCAATATAAGAGATGTATTCAATAAACCGAGTAAGTCAAAATTATAAGACTCCAATTTTTTATATCACAGTGACTTTTATAAATTATTTTTTAATTAAGAATACGGGTCGATTATAATTTTAAGAAAAGCGATTATTATGTGAACAGGAATAAAACTAGTAAATGGCTAACTTCGACTTTAACTATATTTGTTCCATTGTTATATTTGTCTAAATATCTACGATACGAGTATAATGTGTCATCCCTTATTTGCATATAACATTGCATTAAGTAAATTTACAGATTGCCCAGTTTACGACTGCGGAACAATAGCATTACACGGACACATACTTAAAAACGGACAGGAGGTTAAGTAATGTTTAGATAACACTATTACCAAATGTAATAATGTTATTATAAAAATGACATTGACATTTGATAAAAAATATAATCAAGGCTCAACCTACGTCAGTTTTCAATACGACAGGAACAGCAAGTAGAGTTTTTAACTACCAACAGTTTTCATTTGGTGGAGGCGATGCCAAATGAAATATTGGGTACTAGCTGGTGCCCGCGACTTCGTCCGCGTTGTTAAATAAAAGATATAACAACAAAATATATTAAGCAATAAAACACCTGGCATACATTGACGCCTTTGCCCAAGTGTTGGATCTTTATTTTTAAAAATCTTTGGCTTGAAATTCTATTCTATTGGTAAAAGATTTTATTTAAATTGGATGAGTAGTTTCGAAGATTACCTCCTTCAAACAACCATACAAACTTTACTTCTTTATAACATTAGTATATAGACTAGTTGTCTCCCGCGGTTACAACCGCCCGCGCCATTTAATTTAATCGTCGTCGGCTTAGGTACTAGTCAACCTAACATACCTATAAAAAACAAAATCCCTGCAACAGTTAGTAAAAGCTTACAACCAAGCAAACGTTAAAAAATTTAGACAAACACGTCAAACGAGGACGTTTAGGGCCCATGGCACCACCGGCTTGAACCACATAGATACACATCTTAATATGTTAATTTATTAGGAATGTGTATTGTTTCATAATGAATGATCTGACCTATCCGGATGATGTCATGGAAATTTCACTACGAACAAACGGGTTAAATATTTTTAAAATTTATATCCGTATATATCTATAAAACACACAGCCACCGAAGAAATATATTTAATCCGCTAAAACTCGACTGACCACTGTCAATCTTGTACGAGTTATCATAGTGGTCCGCTCAAGTTTACACCTGTTATCACTCTATGAAGGAGTAATTCCCAAGATTCCAATACAAACTAGTTTAACCAAATCTCATAATATATGTATGGTTTTGTCTGTCTTTTTTAATAGACTAGTTTTTTATTTCCCAGTTTTTAACTTAACGTTTCTAAGAGTTCAAGTTACCTCTCCTTGCTAAAACTTATTAAAATCTGATAGTGGCATAAAAATATATTATTTGTACAAACAGATTTAGTGTATATGTGATTAGATAGGTAAATGAAGCTTGATGAGGAAACTTAAAACTTTTAACTTCGTAAGCAACTTTAAAATAACAAAGTTATTATTGTTATCTAAATTAGTAATACATACTCGTACAATCGCGCTATTAAGTGACCTTCAAACTAAAAACAGATCTTGTTATTCTATTATTAAGAAAATGCAAATCTGTGTATGTCTACGGTTAAATTTAATCAAGCTACCGAAATTGTAAACGCAAGCGTGTGTCTGTGGCAGACAAGCTTTAGAAACAATTTGTAATATTGATTACATGGAAGAAGCTATTATATCGTCTACATAGACCAGGAATTTCCAAACGCGTCGGGAATATTAAAACAATCGGGAAATAAAAAAAGCAAACGTAATAATGGTTCCATAGATGACCGAGTTGTAAGTCGCAATACAACCGTGTCATAATTAGAAGTTTGACAAAATAAAATATAATTTAATGTGATAAGGTTATATCTTGTTAAATTTAAAAAGCGACATGGGACGTTGTCTTATTTGCAGAGCAGAAATACTCTTTATTATGTGTGTGGTGTAGTAACGATAACGGATTGAATGGAAAGTGTGAATTAAGTGTTAAGGAGCGGTTGGTCAAGTGATGTTGCTAAGGAGGTACCGATAGGTTTTTTCGCACAATGGCGACACGTGCTGTGCGAATAAATATTAATCGAAAACGAATCGTCGGGTTTTTACATGATAATTTTATGGTTTAATTTGATAACAAGTATTGAGTAGATTTTTTATAGGTACATTATTAGGTTGTATTCATGTGGTATTCAATAATTAAATTCTATAATTATTTAACCCCTAATAATTCCACAATGTTACGTAAATCAATTTGTCTTTCATAAATCGATAAAATATATAATTTGAGTATTTTAATTTAGTATTTAACAACGAATAAAAGAAAAATATTAATGATTTTTTAAGGCTATGGGTTTGGGTAAAGAAAGAGACCATTGCCATTGCGTATAGTCTTTTGAGATAAAAAAAAAGTGTATTATTTCAAAAGGCTTGTTGGTCGTAAGACTTATTTAAAATTAAACAGGAATTTTGATGTAACTATGTCTATGGGGATGCCTTGCTTAGTCTACATATTGCATTGTATAGTGAAATTTTTAGACCGTAACATGGGAATATGGTTTCTATTGTTATGGTTGTATAAAGCACCGCCGTAAGATATCTAGGTTAAGATCACGCCATTCAAGACGTCCGCTCATTCATTGACGCTATTCAGAGTTTGCACTCACTATACCTACAATTAAAAAGCAGGCTTTTCGACATTGGAATAGAGTCTATACATCACTTTCTCATTTAGATTTAAAAATTAGACTGTAGCATTCTTGATTATAAAGTTTCTAACACCAAATTTCTTTATTAATAAAATGTTTTCAAAATTCGCCAATTGTATTAATTTCAACAAATAATTTATTCAATAATTCAATTATGAGGTGTATTGCTATTGATAAATGATTTAACTCATTCACGCACTCTTTGCCCATTTATTAAACAAATATTTAACTTCGTCGAAGTTATTGGCTTTGTTAAATTTCATGCCGTGAAAAGCCAATTTTGTAATGACCCACTTGTAAACAGCACACTTTTACTTATCGAGCAGAGATTATACTTGTTCGTATGAAAGATTTTATTGAAAAGTTCTCAAGTTACTTAAGGTTATTGTTCCAATTTGAAATAAAAAGAAATGGTACACAACAAATCTGTGGGAAGTAGTCCGCGTTGTCATCGCCCCGGTGAGTTTTGTCGAGCGATGTAATTGAATAAGTTTGTCTCACACTTTTTTCTTTCTCATTCGTGTTGTTTTGAAACGAGCGAGCAAGAAGATGCGGACGTCTGTGTTTTTATGCCATCGTAATCGGAGTGCAGAGGCCGGAGGCGACGGTCCGGCTTTCGGACGCGCCTAAAATACCTGCCGCCTCCGAAAGCCGGACGATCCTTCGGTGAAAGTGCCTTGCGGCCTTACACCTTCACAACATTCTGATACCGCTTCGGCACGAAATTTATGTTTAAAATTATTCACCCAACGAGCCTCGAAACGACCGGTTGTTGGTCATTCGTTAGTTTGATGCCCAATAATCTGTAATAAGCGCTGCTGGCCCCTTGGCGGTTGCCGCCAAATTAATTCATGATTATCATTAACACATTTTATGGTTTTGTAACCATTCGAAACAAGGTCGTGTACGCAAGCTTTCCCTAATTCGTCGAGTGAGCAATGTTCTCTTTAGATTGAATAAGTTTCAATTTACAAAATCCACTTCACTTCTATTTGGTGACCGTCGATTGCACTGTTTGTGAAATGGATTTGAGGTTTAATTGCGACTGAACATAGATCTAGGGTGAAATTATTGTGTTTTTTGTACGAGATGTCAAGACTTGGAACCCTTGAAGAACGCTTGAGACACGATCGTTGTGTAATGTTTAAAGTAATACGTTTGTTAAAGCTATTATGGCTATTAGTTTTTCAAGGCAATTTTCGTAAGCATTGTGACAACATTACAAGTATGGAATTTTAATATTTATAACGATTTATTTATAATTAAATCAAAATGGACGCGTAAGAGAATATCGTTGAATAAACATTATGAGTTAAATATGTATGTGGATGATGTAAATCATGAAACTATGCGATTTGAATATGAAATCGTACAGAACAAAGAGAATGCAAAATTTTAGGCGCGCACTATTCGAACTACTCTGTTTTATGTTTTTATATTAAAATACACTTGTAGGCGCGAAGCGTTGTAGACGTCCTTCAAGAATAAAATCATCGGTTATGCGTTACGTTTACGTCTTCCTATAAATGTGTCCTATCCTATAAATGTCCTAATAAATCCTATTCCTATTCCAACACGGATTTCCTATTCTGGAATACTAAAAGTCGGTCTTATTTACTTGAATGTTTTGATTGGTTTACAAAATGAGAATTACGATTGAGGTTTTGTTAGTTAACATAAAATTGTGCAGTCAACACTGTGCGTATTGTTACAATTTTTAACAACCACATAAGTAATACATATATAGCCTATGTCCATCTACAATGACGTATTTTTCAAATAATGAAAGAATTTTTAAAATTAGCATTTTCGCTTACTCATTTTACAGAATAGATATTATGATTTTTTTAATCACTAAAGAGATTCTTCAGTTGGTCTTTAACATAATATAAATTGTAAATATGTGCTCTTTTTTAAAGCAATTTTTTGTTTTTGTTATGCAGTCGTATCAGTTTGTGTAAGACAATTAGGTACAGCAATTGCGTCTTGCAATAGTTTATTTTAGTGGAAATTCCAATTGTATTAAGCGAAGATAGTTAAAAAAACTAGTTATTTTTTACGATCTTGCTAAATTTAAATGCAAAATGCGATGCTCAGTTAACTGGCTTTTCGCAATACAGCAGACCTTGAACTTTTGACTGGAAAGCATAAATGATACAGGAAAAGAGAATAAATTCTTTAATTGAGGAACTCAAGAATGTGAAAAGATATTACAAAGAGCGCTATTATTAAATTCATATTGAAGAGGTGATGCATTAAATATCATTATCAGAGGTTGACGTCCACTCCTGACGTATTTACGGCCTCGTCATTGTTGAGGAGAAAAGATTAAAGAATAAATAAAAATGAATCGCTAAATCTCTTGCTAAGCGCAAAATTCGAGAACGGTTGGACTAATGCGGCTAATTTTTTTTCAAATATTCGTTCAAATCACAATAAAATTCTTATGAAAACAAAAACTGAAAAAAAAAATCCTGGAAAATTGCATACGTGCGAAATCGGGGGTGTGTCGGTAAAAAATAAAAAAATAAAAAAACATTAAAGTAAAAAATGTATTAAAATTTAAAAATTTAAATGAACTATTTGATTTTGAAGTCTGATTTAAATGATAATTTATAATTCGTTGGTTATAATAGACACCGTATTTTTGAATTGCGTGGGCGTTTAAAATTCGCGTATTGTGTTAGTTCGATTCGCCTTGACCGTAGGCTGCTTTGTCCACCGAACCTCTTTCCGTCGTCTTCGGGATGTGTGCACAGACTATTTGCGGATGTTGTCTCGGTTCACGCGAGCCTAAATTCAAAATTACTGTTTGATTTACATCATACAAATTTGCTAACGTTAAAACTGCCCATATTCAACCTAATTATATACACGTATACGCTAAAGTGTTTGTATGCCGAGAAGACGACGGGACGTGTATGTTTGTTTTCACGCGTTTCTGTTCTTGTATGTATTTGTCGTTATATAACTCGATTCTAATGAATTAGTTTTGGTCGTTATTTTTTTTTTTTGGTTTCGTCTAATTGTTTTGAAAGGAAACGCTTGTTTGCCGTTTATATTGACTGTAGTAAAATATGAATTGTATCCATATTGACATCCTCATAAGGTATTAAAATTGCTATGTTATTAGTTTAATGTATTTAAGTTACGATTAATTTATACAAATAAAATGTAAAATACCTTCAACCTTCGAAGGTTCTCAAATAATTATTTAAAATTTTAAACCAACCCATAATACCTGCGGATAATGTTGTATATTTTATCATCCCTCAGCTTTCCCTGCCTCACTACGACTGTTCTTGTAAAAAATGGCATTTATTCTCTACTAGTGACCCGCTCCCGACTTCGTCCAGGGTGCATTTTTTTAACGTAAAAACCTTCCCTGATTATCCCTCTATCCATCCATGAAGACAGAATTAAAATCGGTCCAGCCGTTTTCGAGTTTTGCGCTTAGCAACACATTACGGATTCATTTTTATTTATATAGATTACAGGGTATAAGATACGATGCAGTTTACTTAAAAGTCTTCGCGTCACAAACGATCAAAATTTTTTTAATTTGTTTTTATTATTTTATTTACACATAGAAATTTGTAATTAACCTGTCGTTTGTGAATAAAAATATTTAGGAAGCAGTAACGGTCATTAACTCATTGTACAGTACGAGTAAACTCTGTTAATTGCGTAGAAATTTGTTGGTAATGAAGTAGGTAGTTAAATGGACATTGTGAAATATTTTTGTAATTAAATTTTTTAACACATTTTTTTTTAAATAAAATTTTCTAAAGACCCATAATATTTTTAAATACCAACTTTGTGTTTCCCTTTATGTATATTTTTGCCATGAATCATACCTAGTATTATTATAATTACACTAGCTGCTGCCCGCGACTTCGCCCGTGTAACTTTGTAAATTATATACTAAAATCTTCATCGAGAACCACTCTATCCATTTGTAAAAACAGCATGAAAATCGGTGCAGTATTTTTTTAATTTATCGCCAACAGACAAACAAACGCGACGGAGAACTTTGTTTTATAATACGAGTATGTAGTGATTCTGAGACCATACAGCGTATAAATGAATGTACTAAGTGTTATGGCTTGTTTGGTCTTAAAATGAGCAAAGAGGTTTGTATAGATCGGTATAACATGAAGCAATACAACCATCTCTACAAGGCATAGTGTACACCGGAACATAGCAACTTTACAATGTACTGTTTAGGCATCTCGTTCGGACGAAATTGTTGCGGTTTGTCGTATCGTACAAGCGGAGTTACGAGTTTTTATCTTGAATACGTTCCAATGAAAGTGGGCATGTCGTTTTCGCAGTTATCAAACAGAATAAACGAACAAAATGAATGTTATCTTTCGCAATGGTATCTTACTAAAGGATACACATTGTATTGAATTTAAAATTCGGCATTTTATGTAGACATAAACGTCAGGAAAATAAAATAATTATTAATTTTTGTTTTAAAGTAGCTACAAAAGTAAGTGTTTACATAAATTGTTAATTGGACTTAATGTCAAAATATTTCTGCAAAACTTTTACTGTATGCAGTTTAAATGTTTCAAACCCAAGTACAACCTTAATCTTCTATATTATGTAACTTCTAAACCTATAATTTCTAAATCGTAAGTCCTGACTGGCTATCAACGCAAGTCAAAACTACCTAAGTCTAGAAGGCTGAAATAGGTTTTTTTTTATAACGTAAGCAGCATCCGTTAAGAAAGGGTTTTTAATAAATTTCAACTCCGTGCGAAGCCAGGCGGGGTTCGCTAGTATATATAGGAGATATTGTAATAAGTTAGCAGGATAGTCCAGTGAGCCGATCGCTTTGATCACTTGTTTTAACAGGCGCTGCTGAATATTTTATTTATGTATCTTAGACAAATACTAATTAGAATTCTTGATATGTTCAGTTAATATTTAATAAGCTAAAGTTAAGAGAAAAATTATGTCAAAAGTCAAAATGATCCGTAATATATGAGATTAGCGCGAATAAAGTTTGCTATGGCAATGTTGCATTAATGACAATTGGCCCTAAAATTTATTAATCATCAATATCAATACTAATAATAAATCTGTAAGGGTTGGTGATGGAGTAAGTTACTTTGTTTTCAGAGATATCGTGTTTATAGGCTCTATACATGATACTGAAACTAAATTGACCATTTTTAGAATTTTTTTCTGTATGTATGTATGTATGTATGTATATGTTCCTCCATAACTCTTAAACGAATTAACTGATTTTCATGTAATACATGTTCATGTTCATGTAATAATGTGTAATACAATAATTATAGAATAGTAATCGTGACGTCAGTTTTGGAGAATTAATGTGTACGTGACATGAAGCAATCCTTCCAGTCAATGAACTCGTTTTCCTTAGGTATAAAGTGAATGTTTTAAATATTCACGTTCGACAAGAGAACTGTATTGTAAGCTGTCAGCATATAATAGACTGGCAGGCCGCTGAGACGTCAGCAGCGATTTACTGATTCCTATCGTCTCTGTGACCATTGTTCGAAATAAGTCGCGCCATACTTATTGTCCACCTGCCAGAGTGAAGCGCGGTGATGTAGTTTCAATGAGCTCCTTACTGAGCGAATGCTTTTGGAATTTTTATTGTGCATTACTAGCTTTTGCCTGCGACTTCGTCCGCGCCCTTTTTTATTCAATCTTTAATGCTGATAATTTTTTGTCAATCGTTGATTATTATTTTATTTTTAAATGATTCCTCGGGAACAGTAGGTACATTTTTTTGTATACAAGTTACCCTATGTCCTTTTCTGAATATTCCACACCGTGTATGCTAAATCTCATGATGATCGTAAGGCTCAATAACGATTGAGTATAGTTAGTTACGGCATGAAAGCATAACAAACAAACTCACTTTAGAATTTTATAATATTATAGTTAGGTACTGTGAGAAATGTAATAAACTTTTTGGTTTAAATTCAATATAAAAGTAAAAAAGATCACTTGTTAAGCAATATCCTCGCTTAAGTTGCTATATTACAAGGATTTTTTTTGAAATTATAAGTAGTTTTGTCTTAATATTTTCACAAGTTTCTTTCTTTTGCACAAGGTTCGTTATTACTTTTGTAAGTCGGAGAGAGAGTTGTAAATAGACAGTTATTTCAAAAACTGGAAATCGTTAAAAAGCCCGGTCATTATGAGAAATTTTACTAAAAAAAAACCTAAAACAGTAGTGCAGACCGAACAACACAAAATTTTAAGTATTTGATTAAAATTACTATATAGTCATTTGGAAAACATTTAAATTTTAAGAACAATAGATACTAAGTTGAATGGATTAATCCTTCTAATAACGCGTCACTACAATATCTAGAGCACAAATCTAGACTCACAAAGTGGTCCCCAATCTGACGCAACAGTGTCACACTCGGAACGGACTATCCGATTGTGCCCTTTTTAATTTCGACGGATATCCGTATACATTCGAAATTAGCAAATTACATAACTCCATCATCGAATATACGACGGTTACTTAACAAACCTCTTTATAGGTGTATTGCGTTGACAAACCACTAGCTTTAATAGCTGTGTAATTATTTCATACGTTACATTACAATTGGGTTAATGACATTAGCAACAGTGACCTGTCACTGTCTAGTCTGTGTGAAACGTTTAAAATTGATTTCGTCTTTTGCACAGAGATGAATAAGCGTAAAGAATGCGCTAGCTACCGTACGATAATTTCAATGATTGAACTGAATATTCGAGTGTTCATTCCCGCGAAATTAGCTTGACCCTGCGAAGTTTCATTCATTAACTAGTATAACTTGACCCGGTTTCAAAGTCACCTCAGGATTAGAACAACGCCAATCCCGAGGGTTGTTGTAGTGTTTAGTAATTCCACATTCATTCCTATGCGCGTTTAAATCGCATGCGGCAGTTGTACATAGGGTAGAGATCATTTTGAAGATTTTACCACATCGTAAAAAAATCAAGCTTGAAAAATTTTGGTTTCAATGTAACGCTTTATGAAATATGTTTCTTCTCAATTCCGCAAATCGCCACGGGACACAGCTCATTCTTATAAACTCATCCCATCATTTTCTTGCATTAAAAAAATGTGTGTTCAGTATCAGGTTTCAATCTCAAGGATGTTTATGTGTGAACGTTCGTGTAGAGTGATAGCTTTCACCTTTGTGTCGGGCGAGGGGAGGCGGGGGGTACTAGAACACTGCTGGTCAAGTTCTGTCTAACTATATACCAAATCAGACAGGTCACTGAACCAATCGCACCTGAATATCATCTTGCTTTACGTCATTTGGTGACATGCTGTCTCGTAATTAATTTATGCGCAAATGAATTCTTATCTAATTCACTTCCGTTATTAAATGAACTTTCAAATTTTCAAATGTTCTTCGCTGTAATGAAGCCATAATGAATTGCAGTAGTGGTCGGTCAACGTCTCTCAACTTCGGTGTAGCAATTATTTGCGCAGCGTAATTGTTTAATGTAATGACCGGTTGTTCTTTTGGTTCGGGTTGACTTTTGTTTTAAGTTTACTTCAGTTGTGACGAAACGCCCAGATAATTAAGACACGAAGGCCGCATGATAATTTTATTTATTGCAAAAAATATGCCGATATTGTATATTATGAGAAAACTTAATAAATCGTACTTTTGTCGTGTACTAGTGATCAGCTCCCGGCTTCGCACAGGTTCAATTTTTTTCTGCAAATGATTTATAAAAAAACTCCATCGTTTAGCGCTCTTTCTATTAGTGAAAACCGCATTAAAATCCATTGCATAGTTTAAAAGATCTAAGCGTATATACAGACGCCGGGAAGCGACTTTGTTTTATACTATGTCAAGATTATAAGAATAAGATGTAAAGATTATTAAAAAAGTATACTGCACAAGAAAAAATAATGAAATTAAAAATATTTATCTTAGTTTATATATATCTATTCTTTATCTCTACATATTAAATTGAAGTCGCTGTTCGCGTCTGTCTATTTCTCTGCTAACTTCTTCTAAACTACACAACATATTTTGATACAGTTTTCGCTAATATAGAGCGATCAACTAGTGGAAGTTTGTGTATATAAATTGCAGAAAAAATTGCATCCGTGTGACGCCGGGGGCGGGCCGCTAATTTATACCTAATATTATAAAGTCACGGACGTATTTCAATGTCATTATTTAATGGTACTTAATGTCATAGTTTCTAGTGAGGGTACGCTCCGTACGGTTTAAGTTCTAAGCAAACATGCAAGGGCTTGTAAAGGTGGCCACCAACTTTAGAACCAGCATATTATATTTATGGTTAAATATAAAAAAAAAAGTTTGTTATACTGACAAACATGTTTATCATGGTTAGAGTAGTATGACTCTGAATGAAGGGTCATACCACTCTTATATTTATTTATATATTTCAAAAAAAAATTTTTGTTTATTTATTAAAGAGCTCAGACAAAAGTCACGGACCACACCACGATTTGCTCAGACGACATCCACGAAAATACAACCTTGTGTTTTAACGCCTTCTTAAAGGTCTGAACTTAGCATATCTGGCTGGCTTATCTTTCTTGTTTTTGATCTGGTCAGATTTACACACAATTATCTTTATAATACGGAAATAACTATCCTTTGTTTGATATAGCATGTTCGGTAGCATGCATTATGGTTTCCTAAAATAATTTATCAACCTCTCTTCTGCCTCAAATGGGCTGTAATTAAAATTCATCATCACTTCGCTTGACATCCTTAATAAACTTGTTACCAACTAAGGAGTTTAACTGCTATACACTTAACCATTTATACTTTACTAAAATTAAATTACTAGCCTTTTGGCATGAAAATTTACTGCTTTGAGTATAGTATAATATTGACAAAATAAACAATTATGAACTCGTATTTATGAATATTATTTATGCACGACAATCATCGAAATACTACAATGGAATTTGCGTCACAAATGCCAAAGCGGCACATAAAAAGAACGCCTTTGACAGAATCATGGCGGACTCTTGCCTTCACACGTCAATGGTAAAAGGTAGTAACGATCAACTTCTACTATTTCATTTTAAACTCTAATGGGTTGACGTAAAGTCACATTTTCTTTAAATTACGTACTTATTATTATGTTTGTTTTGTTTTAAATGACAGTTCATGCTCTACGCATATGTCACTTTTAAATGTTCCATAAAATTCGTAGTGTTTTGTATGGCACGCGTGTTCCATGTTGTAGTAGTTTGATGACGACAATATTATACGATAATTCTCAGAATTGAGTACTAGTTTCATACGGGCTAAGTTTATAGAGAAATCTCCATCTGTCTATGAACAAAAAAATTATATAGATGATACTTATTTGCGTTTGCGTAGGGGAGTCCAGTGGGAGTGTAAAACAAGAATCTCGACCATTGTTAAGGTGAGCTACGCCAGTTATCGTGATATTAAGGGGAAACATATCCGCTTATTATAACTTCGTTATTTTTGACCGTACGACAAAAATGATAAGGACTAATATTGTTCGTTATGCAATTCTCTACAAATATTTGTTGCACATTTTTACGTACAATCAATATTTTTTGAAATAAAGTTGTTCGTAATTAAATTTTCAATAATTTTTATCTCTACGACTTTGTTCGTAGAACCAATATTTAAGGATCTACGCCCATGGCGACGAATCGAATATCGTCGCCGATTTGTTTTACCCCTTTTTTCATTTATCTCGACAAATATTGATTGTACGTAAAAATGTGTAAGAAATATTTTATAGAGAATTGCATAAAGAACAATATTAGTCCGTATAATTTTTGTCGTACGGTCAAAAATAACGAAGTTATAAGCGAATATTTGTTACGCCTTAATATCACGATAACTGGCGTAGCTCACCGATATTCTTGTTTTACACTCCCACTGGACCCCCCTAAAGGTGGGTGAAAAGAATTCGCTACCTAGACTTAATGTAAGCTTAAATGCCAACCCGCCTGGGCCACATGCCTTCTTTGACGTGGGAGGTATGTACTTGTAATCTCGGTAGGTACTGTCGCCAACAATAGCAGTAAGAAAGAATATAATACATATAATACAATAATATGAGCTTTCTATACTTGTACATCGACATAATATATTAAACGACGGTTTTTTTGGGAATTTCATTCAAATTGTATTTTTTTTTCGTATAAAATATGGAGCATGATTACGCATATACAGAAAGTAAATATTTTGCAATGATGATAATTAGGTCAAGGCTATTTAACCACATCACGTTTAGACTATTCTGTGTTGATGACTTAAGGTGATACAAGTCAGCTTTCCTCCATACAAACGTACAATGATTATTACTAAGCTGTTTTATGTTTAATTTACAAAAGTAAGCATGATACCGATTTCTCTTGTCGTTAACTAGGTTCCTTGTTATACAAACTTAAATTTTTTTTATTAATTTAAGATATGATCCTTGGAAAATCCACATTTTAACATAAGTTTTAATGCACCTTTGAGGGTGAATAGGTCACTCTAGTGTACAGAAACTCCAAAATACTTTGCCCACAAACATTGATTAGTTATTTAAAAGTTGAAATAACTTTACACGAAGATATATGCAGTAGTTTTGTCAAAAAGAGTATATGCCCAAGGGTTATGATGTTTATGTTTATGATTTTATTTTTGGTGAATCATTGTGCATCTCACTCGACTGCTCTTTCCGCGCATTGTGCTGTGTGAGACACCATGAATTTTAGCTACACGCTCCGATGAGTTCGAGCCGCGACTTGTGTCATCTTAAATCATTAAGCAACGAGGGCGTTCCGTATAATAACATAATATGACTTCAACTCGAAGTATTATAGAAATTTCGTTAAAGTCTAAATCGCCCGTTCTTTATAATTAGTTTGTTTATATAGGCACTAAAACACACACGATACATACATTACACCCAAATCCTTTATTCTTTCATGATTACTATGCATAATTTGGGGCTCCTCTAGTACAAGCAATATACTTAGTGCGAAGGCCACAGAATAATTTGCCGTATGTATAAATCTATCTTCTATGTGTATTTCTAATATTAATATTAGTAATCCTACTAATATTAGAGATGCGAAAGTTGGTGAGGGATGTATGGATCTTTGTTATTCACTCTTTCACCCAAAACGGCTTAACAGATTTGGATGATATTTGGCAAACAGATAGTTAATTACCTGGATTAACATATAGGACAGTTTTTATCTTAGAAAGAATGGTAGGTTCCCAGGGATCGTCTAAAATATAAAAAAAATGAGCGTCACTGTCGTCGCAGCGATAGATATACTAGATCTTTTCTTTTAATTTTTCAACGCGGACGAAGTCGCAGGCACCACCTAGTCTAAATAAGTAAATAGTAGTAAATATTTTGCCAGTGTGCTTATTTCATAGGTAATATAACTATACTGCTAAGAAGTGAGCACCGTAAAAATAAAACATAATTCACATTCAAGTTCAAGGGATCAATATTTGGACTTACACACAAAATTAAATACAAATTCTAGAAGAAACATCACAAGTCTTTTTACTCCCGTTGATATCTATCGTATCAAAACTCTCAATCAAATAGCTGTGTGATTTTGTTACAGCTATTGATTACAGTTTGCCTTACATCTGACCGGTTTTTTTCTACTTTACTTAATCTATTAGCAAATTAATGCGAAACTATTACTTTCTATTAGTTGTTCGTCATTGTACAACCAGGCGCGCCGCCGGCCGTCGAAAGCAAAATTCGTTCAACACTTTCTTTGGGTGACCCAACGCGTGTATAGTGTCAAGTAAAAACTGGTCTGTATAACTGTACTGTTGTGCGGGCGGAGAGGGGATGTAGGTCGGATGCACGATCGTTGCCTCATTTGTTACTCCGTCCGTATCGGTCTACAAAGATTTGACGACAATGTATGTAAACAATAGCGTGTCAGCGATCACAGTTTTGCTCATAGGAAACACATAACTTGCAACAGGTGCAACGTCTGTCAACGGGCGAAACTACTTACAGCTCACATACTTAGTTGGGCTTTTGCCTTCGGAACGAGTTGTAGTTTTTTTTTTTACGAGGCACGAAATTTTCAAAAGATACCGGTGTGTGGACAAACAGCAGTCTGGATTGCTTGTATCAATACACGGTTATCTGGGGTATACTATACTAAAACATCCCTCTGCTGTTTTTGGGTCCTTCTCCTGTTAGTTGTAGTTCTACCGTCGACCGCGGATATCCCGTCTATTCGGATATGAGCCGAAACGTTTGCCCCACATTTTCTAGTAAAGTTTTAATGAAATTTAAACAAAAGCGTGCTTAAATGATTAAATGTTGGTCACAAAAATGCCAACAGGTTTAACGTTACAACAAAATTTCTTAAATCTGTAGATTGTGTTTGTGTCAAGGTCACTACGTCGTCTTCATCTCTAATGCCGCCTCGGCGCACCTACTGCCTTTGAGGTTACGCATTGTGATTGAGCATTAATATTTCTTTTTGTTACGTGCACACGTCCGGTTGACCTTAAAGAAGCGTTTATAGGATGCAATGGAATTCCTATAAGTCAAATAGTAATAATGTAGTATAAAACCGGATTTTCTCAGTACATATGCCACTTGGATCTAGCTGGATGTGTGTTGAAACGATGACCCACTCGTTCGGCCACTAATCGCCACTAGATACCAGTACGTTTCGCAACCACACTGGATCGACCACTCACTCGACACGAAATAGGTTCTATCAAACGTAATTTGAGCATGTATTTGATTGAATATTTCAATATTTCATTAATAACTGCCAAATTATTTTGTTTTATGAAATACTAGCTGGCGCCCGCGACTTCGTCCTCGTTGAAAAAGAAAAAAAGTAGCCTATCCTGTGCCCTGTACGTCTAAATGTTTATCTACCAAGTTTCATGAAAATCAATTAATTCGTTTAAGAGTTATAGAGGAACATACATACATACAATACCTACACTTACAGATTTATTTTTAGTATTGAAAACAGTTTTTTATTTTATTTGTATACGGGAAAGCTTTAGATATCTGTTAATAGCCTATCCACTCTGTTCTTAAGTCCCCGAATTGTATATGTTCTTAAAGAGTCCTAAATTGTAGGTATATTGTAAGGACCAGTAACTTGGGACCCAAGTTGTATATCGAAAGAGTACAAGGGAACAAACACTGAAGGAGGGAGAAAATCTTAGTCCCTCGCTGTGCGCATAAGAAAAGAAACTCTTGTCTTATCAAAAGTACCCTTGATCTGGGTGTACTAAGTTACCCTTCAGTAGGTACCTATGTTATGTATAATCCATAGAAAAATTGTAATGTTTACTTCGGTATCGGCATTATATTGTGAGTCACATTTAATATGAAAATGATATAATCATTTTCATATTTATAAATTATAAAATAACTCCTTATTATAAATTAACTCCTTATTAATTTAAAATGTCAGCCAGACTTAAGTGCCTCCGTGCCGCTGCAAGTTACCAAATCTGGGACACTAAAAAAAAGTTGGCATCCGAGGAATTTAATTTTTTGATTTCTTTCGAAAAAAAAAATCTAGTTCTCCAAATGCAACTGTCGTTTTGTTTTTAATGCTTCAATTTTAAGACCCCGAGAGACTAGTATTCAAGTTGTAAAGAACCTAACGAATTTATTAGTGCTTCGAACGATATCGCGTGGAGAGGGGAAGGAGGGAGTCAAGGCCGGCCGCGTGACATAAATCCCGCCACATTCACCTAGTGGCAGCAGTCGCCGCCACCTGCCCACCGCCACTGTCAAGGCTGCCTTGCGAAATCCCCACACCACTGGACATTCAATATCGAATGATGGCCCGAAACCAGTCTCGCGGACTTTAACATACCACTTGTGTAAAATAATTTCGAAACCTCACAACAGGTACCGATCGTGACCTTCGATTGTTTCTTTGTCTCTTAACCCACCTCCGCATAAGTTATGATTAAAAAAACCACATTCGTTTTCGACTACCGGGATGTTTTATCCTCTTTTTTTTTTTAAATTATTTACACCCAACGATGAGGTTCATTTTAAATGTCGCCGAACAAGAGAGTATAGTGATTCAAGGAACGCGCTAACTTTCATTACATTGTATGGGTGTAAATGAATTACGGAATAGAAACTACAACGCATTTAGAATTATGTTCGCGTGAAATCGTAGAGGCTTTTCTGGTAAATTATTCATGCGGATGACGTTGGGCAGCTTTCGACATGTTTTAGTAAAAGCCTTTCACTCTTATCACGGGAGGTAGTTCTCAATTTAACCGGCCGTATGAGTGATATCGTAATTTTTTGTGTGTTTTACATGTCATATAATAATATGAAACTTTCCTCCACGAGGAGAAATTTTGCTTAACCTTCACTGGCCGTACTCGTCGACGTTTTAAGTGATCCGCATTTTTCCTTCGTGACACATAGTTTTATGTGATACTCGTAAATGGGCATTCGATAAATACTCGTACGTAGGTAACTACCGCAGTGTTTGCATACAATTCACGAAGCTTCGTGAATCGTAATTGAACACAAGCCGTATTGCCCTGAATAAATGCAATTAGTCGCTGAACCGGAAAAGAAGCGAACATCGATAGTTATTAGTTGGTTTTCCTTTAACTGTAAATGATTGCAATGAACAAGTACCCGTATAGTGTAAACCGTATAGTGTACGTCGCTGTGATTTCAGCGCCCGCCTGCAATATAAGTAGAGTTGTATATTAATTATATGTATTGAGTATCGATTTTTTTGACATATACTTAAGTGCTTGAATCGATGATTGTAAATGGCTACAATATTTGACAAATATTGTATTTCTATCGACAAAACAAGAAAACATCGAAACTATATTTAGTTCGTTTTAAATATTGAGTGTCGAAATTCAAGTTCTTCGAAAACACATACGGTCGTTTCGGTGTAGCGTCTATATTTGACCATAAAACAGCTATAATAAAATATCAAATTAGTCACTGAAGATGATTAGACAGTTTGTCGAATTGGCGATTTAGAGAAAATTCTTAAATAATTTTCCAATAAGATTCTCAGGACTTCTATCTTCTAAGGATGGTGTTTTATATAAATAAAATAAAACTCATTCACTTAAAAAATTTAAAACCAAGCACATATAGACAAAACTGGCGATGACAGGGCTGGGCATTACCAGAGAATTTAGTATAGCAATCTAGAGAGGTAATGCAGCCCAGCATTTTTGGCTATCTTGCCACATTGATCCAAAATAATTTATAAATGGTAAATTTAATTTTATTGTATATTTTTAATTTATAAGGTTAGTTTTTAAGTGTTTAATTTTTATAGTGATTTAATTATTTATATTTAAAAAAACAAAAATAGAAGATATCGGCTTCTTCAACATAATTTATTTTCTTGAAATTGACAAATTGTGAGTTAAGATAAGAGACTGTTTGATCGAAAATCCGCGTTCAACGATAGTTTGTGCAACACTACATTGGCGTGCTTCCCGAGTGCACGCGCGTAACGGATGCGTTTTTAGCCCGGATAGTCAGACGACGGCAGAAAGTGTGCTAATGCGTGCGCGGTTTGCGCAACCAACCAACCGAGTAAGACACGCGCCACAACCACCTGCTCCCGTCACCGATCCCGTTACATATACATTACACATTTTAATAAGCATCAATTACATACGGGTATAACAAACTCATTGAGAATGATATCTCTTGCATTTCACGTAGAAAGTAGCAGGTGCCTCAAATTCTATTGACCATTAGTATCTACCTATTTGGTACACTTAGACCTTTGGTTAATATTTAAAAAAAAATCTACTCCACTCTGATGTTCTGCATTCATTTTAGATGTTGAATGAAAAATGAAGCAAAAAAGAAAGGTAATTTAGCAGCAGACTTTTTGTAGAGTGTTAAATATATTGGCATTTGTGTGTATTTTGCAGAATTGTTGAATGCTTATTTTTAATCTTTATCATTACGCTCTTTTTAAACCCCCGACGTAAAAACGGGGTTTCTGTATGTTTGTATGTTTATGGCATCGTAGCTCCCAAACGGATTGACCGATTTTGATCCCTTTTTTTTGTTTGAAAGCTGACGTGATCGAGATGGTTCTTAGTTATAGTTTATCAAGATTATGTTTAGTTCAGGCGTTTGAAGATCATCAGTCCGTTTCTTAGTCGACGAAGGGTAACAGTGATATGAAATTTGGTATACTGTTACTTCGGTGGTATTTCCATTACATGGTAACCTTGATCTGATGCTGACCTTGACATCCAACTCCTCAGCAACTCACAGCGGATATATTAGCGTGTTTGGGCTCATTAGAAAGTCTGGGGTCTGTTAATAATTTTAATTGTTTTACAACATCGGAATTTATTTAAAAATAATTAATTTGTAGTACGCAACGTATTTTTTTTTATTAAATAAAAATGAATTAAATCGATGTACATCGTTAACAGGAAACGGCTGCAATTCAAAATAAAGTGAAATCTGTCTAAATTATAATAAGTGTGATTGACATAGTAATGCGTTCAAGTTAATTGTGTGATTCGCTTTCATAATAGCAGCTATAATGAGCTAGTTAGCGGTTAATGGGGAATAATGAACTAACACGTATACTCGTACCTACGCGGCCATCGTTTTTATGATGAAACTGGTTTTCATTTAATTAACTTATTGGATATGAAGGAAATCTCTTTTAAAATATTTTCGATGACATATCATCTGTGTAATTAACTGTACGAATGTCACAAGTATACGTGTGATAGTTGACTTAGGAGGCTAGTATTGACTGAGAGTCGGTACGCGGGTACGGGGCAATCGGAAACTAGCAGCGAAACGTCCACAGCCGGTACGGCCGCGGACACCCGGCATTAGTATGCGGCCGCATCACGACTTTCTCGACATTCTTGATGGCAGCCGGAGAAATGAGAGCCAACGATTCACATTACAAATGTATTATACTTGATTATACTATATCTTGTTTAAATACAACTAAATATTCAGAGCGGTCGGCGACTGGCTATAGAAAGTTTTTTTCACGTAACAATGATTTCAAAAATTCACTATTGCGAACTAAATAATAGCCCCGATATAAAGTTGTATACCCGAAATTTTGCAATGCAAAAATTGCAGCGCGACGGCACATATTGCTCTGTTATCTGAGATCTAAATTCGTTACATAAAAACCTCGAAAGATTGACAGTCACACGTCACATTGCAAGCGACTGTATTCATTTTAGTTTAGTTCCAGTTCTTTTATTATGACTTTTATTATGTCTGTAAAAAAAACTATAATAAATGTAATATATACAGAGAACCATTTTAAAATAAAATAAGTGTTTGCGGAGCTTGACTCGGGTTTTTTTCTTACTTACTTTTTTATAATATTATGTTAGGTGTAGTAGGAGCAGTAGCAGTAGGTGCATTCCCAGGTTAATAAAGCAATAGCAAATTCAAAATCGACTTTTGCATTTTGCAGTTATTTTGCCACTGACGAACAACTAATTTTCATATCTTTGGTCTGTATCAAACTGTTCTCTCAAATTGTATCGTAGACTAATTCGATATTACAAAATCAAAAGAGAAAAAAAAGTATATATATACCTAGTTATAGATGATTTTTGATTACAGTACAACGTTTTAAAAATAGATCTTTTACGTGTTTAAAAATATGTATTTCATAGAATAGAAAATAATAATAATGAATTTCAAAATAGGTAATATAATAATGAGACACTTGAGAAGAATCACACAAATCTTGAGAAGAAACGCTCACATTGACACCAGTGACATTCTTGTTCACAGTAATTGTTGATCGTTAGCTATATTATAACAATATGATATATTTGTTTTCAGGTAGCGATGGCCGGCGACTTCATCCTCGCCGTGGCGTCGATGATGATAGCTCGTTTGCGTAGCGACGAAGTCACACTTGTGCTTAGCCAGGTAAGCTGTTTAATATTAATTGTTGAAACTTATTTTAATGTATCTAAGTAGCAATAAGAAATAATCTAAGTAACAACTTCGATTATTTATTTACAAGCAATGTCTTATGTTAATTCCAATATGTAAAATTTAATAATATAATATATAATGAAATTCCAATATAAAAAATACAAAATTTTTCTACACACGAAAGGTTTTTACTTTTATACTTTTAAGAGCCATAAAGGTGTCGTAGGATAATCGAAAATTATACATTTTGCCTACAACGATGGGCTTTCCCAACTTTTATGTTAACTGCTTTTAAAGTAATCCGCATTCCTATGACATTAATAAAATTAATTCAGCAAAGTTCAAGGTGTTTACCATTTTGAATCAGGTGTTAGCATCTTTATATATAATTTTACTTGAAAGGTTAATGTAGATATTTTTATTTTTAGATATTCTAACTTACAGCAATTGTTGTAGTAATTTGTTTAATCTATTAGTACTTTTGCTAGGTCAGTAAGTCTTAAATGATTTTAAAGTTACTATTGTATATCATCGTAGTAGGATTTAATCCTAGATCCTAGATTTAATCCTTAGGATGAGGGAATAAAAAGGGGCAATTCAGAGTTAGGGAAAATGGTACCGAAACAAAAAAGCACACATGCTGTTATTTCACTATCGTCTTCTGTAAATTGCTCTCTAACGGTCTTTGGTCTGTAGTTAACCACCCCAGACCAGAGATAATTTTTAATGATTCATTTCCTAAGTTGGCCCTGTCGGGAATCAAACTCGGAACCACCGAGTCAGAGCGCTAAGGCAAGCACTTTACCCACTTGACCAATGGGCTGTTGCAACTCAATGCACTATGTAAACATAATATGGTTTGTTTGAAATTTTTTATTGTTTACAATTGCAGGTTGTAACAGATTTAGTGCAGGGAGAGTTTATGCAACTGGGTAGCAAGGAGACTGAAAACGAACGTTTCGCACATTACCTCACCAAGACATACAGAAAGACAGCCTCCCTCATCGCCAACTCCGTTAAAGCGGTAAGATTCCTGTATTGTTGCTTTTCAATAGGTTTGTTAAAAAAATAAGTAAAAAATATTTTTTATTATCAGTGTAAAGTGACAAAGTTCCTGACATGATATTAGTGTGTCATCAAATATTAAGTGTCCTGAAGGTTTATGTTATTGCGTCACAGACTTGCAGTATTTATTTGCCTTTTATTTTTTGCTAATGTTTAATTCGAAATTTTTTATAAAACACACAAATTCGCTCATGCTTATATAATTACTAAAGAAACCATAACAAAATATGTAGAAAGTATTTTCTTTACTACGCGTTACGATATCTTTTACAATATAAAAAAAATTGAAGCAAATTTTTTGAAGTCTCAAACTAAAACATTCAGTAGGTAGTCTAAATGTGAGTCTTAAATTATGTTTTTCACACACTGGCCACCAGCAACTTGTTATTGTTATTGTAAAGGTAAAATATCAATGAAAATTAGAACTAAACTGTTAAGTGACAAAATCCACTTATGCTAATCCTGTAAGTAAAGTTATCGCTATGTTTAGACTTGACTAGAAACTTTTAAATTTATGAATTTACAGTATACAGCATTCCTCATCTTCATTATATAACATACTAGCTGGTGCCCGCGACTTCGCCCGCGTAACTTTGTAAATTATATACTAAAACCTTCCTCGAGAACCACTTAATCTATTGGTGAAAATAGCATGAAAATCGGTGCAGTAGTTTTTGAGTTTATCGCGAAGAGACAGACAGACGCGTCAGATAATAATTTATTGTCAGATAATAATTTCCAGTGATATAGAATTGAAAACGGACGTCTATTGTTATGGCAGGGAGCCCAAGAGGGATTTGGATTTTCTCGAGCGCGTCAGATATTGCCAATGTATATTCCCCACGTGTCTCCGATAACGGGATATGTATTAATCTAACGATTTGGTTGGTGGGGTTGGTGGGGGTTGGGGTAAAATTTTAAATAGAACTCGAGCGCGTCAGATTTTCAGATGGGGTGTTAACTGTACCTAAACTAAGCTGCCATTTAAAATTCAGACGATTCGGATGTAACGCAAGCTCGTGGCAGCTTTTTGTAAATGCAAAAAAGATTTTTGACGATAGCCATTTTGTAATACTCGAGCGCGTCAGATTTTCATACAGACGGTTCAGCCTGAATTCCTGATCGTGGTGATTCTTAATCTGACGATTATATGGAGGATTTTTTAAAATACATCGCCTACAAAATTTTAAACGCCTTTAGACGCTCACCTCGCCGCTGAAATGAAAAACTTCATATAACATTTTTTTCTTCTTACCATTCAATCTTCAAAGTCTAATAGGTCCCCACGACGCTCGAGTGATGATTTCATGATGATCGATTGAGTAGTCAGATTCATTCAGAATAGCATTCAGATTTGAAAGGTAGAAACAGCGCCATCCATTGTCCGTAACTTCAAACAACGCGTGCCGTGGTGCAATTGGTAATAATAAAAGATAATTGGTGCAGGTGGCGCTACTGAGCGGCGCTGATGAGAAGACGTGCGAGCTGGCGTTCCAGTACGGGCGCAACGTGGGGCTGTCCTTCCAACTGGTAGACGACCTTCTGGACTTCGTGTCTTCGGCCCAAGCGATGGGAAAGCCCACCGCCGCTGACCTCAAGCTGGGACTCGCCACTGCGCCCGTTCTCTTCGCCTGTGAAAAGGTATTTTTTTGTTTTCTTGCCTTATTTGTAAACAATCTTTTCATGTCTCAAACGTTATAAAATGTTCAAAATTCAAGATTTCTAAGTGATGGTATGATGGCTGTGATTGAAGTGGGTGTTTGTGGTTGCAGTACCCGGAACTGAACCCGATGATAATGAGGCGGTTCCAAGAGGCGGGCGACGTGGAGAAAGCGTTCGAGCTGGTGCACAAGTCGCGCGGACTGGAGCAGACGCGGTTCCTGGCGCGGAAGCACGGCGCAGAGGCCGCGCGTCTCGCCTCCGAGTTGGCCGACTCGCCTTACCAGAAGGCGCTCGTCGTCACCACCGACCTCGTGCTCAACAGGATCAAGTAGCATCCCACCCCCCACCATCGCACTATACCAAATTTAGCTCACCGTCATGGCGGCCCCGACCGGACATCTCTCCTATCAACTTCACCGTTCAGGAATACTCCGTCTCTCAGAACACACACTTAGGGAGTAACTACATTAATTCATCTCAATTCACCTGTTGTCCATACAAAACTGTTTTTTTATAGGGACAAAAGCTCAATTGAGCTGAATAAAATGCAGTTACTCCCTAAATGTAGGTGTTTTTTTTTTTTTTTTTTTTTCTTAATAGGCAATTTGAGGTCCGGCGCAAATTGAAGGACAGCACAGCAAAGTGTACCTCATTTTGTACCTTAAATGAATTTGAATTAGGTATATTAAAAGGCATTAAAGGTGCAAAATACCATGAAAAAATTGAAATACTTTGTTGTGTCGTCGTCCAATTTGCTCTGCTAAATATTTTGCTAAAGGGGCCAAACATAATGAATTATTCCCCGGATCGGTAGCTATGAGAAATCCATTTAGGAAATTAGTGTCCAGGGCCGCTCGTAGTGTCCAGTGTTGATAGTGCAGTGACGTTTCATGAAAGGCATCCATATTTCTATGATGAGTGTTTGTGTTCACTCTGCGGTGGCGATCTCGATCGGTTTCTTTTTCGACACTTCAAAGTAGTTTTTGGATTTATATAATCTAACGTTTATATGTATCCCCAAGAGTACTTTGAGACATAGTGCACGTTAATGTTATTCAATTTAAACAAATAGTTAACATATAAGACGAAATAAATTGAATTTTACTTCGCCATTAATAAATCGTAAAGGCAAATTTATGCGGTTTTTACGCTTTTATGATTTATTGGAAACATAATAAACGATATTAGAGAAATGCGAGAGATAACAGAATTTTGGATACCTTTCCAGTAAAGGTGATAAGATGACGGATATAAAATAGGATTAATTTAAATTTACTTGCATGTTTGCGCGCGCGCATGTTTGTATGAATGGAATGTGTTCACGTGTATGTGTGTGAGTGTGTCACAAAATAGTGACAAGATATTATCGACAAGATATTTTTAGGCAGGGTTCGATATTAATTAATAAAAGCTTCCCCTTGTAAATTAACGAATGAGCCTCGTGAATTGCATGACCATATTAAGTTTTACTATAATAACTCTGCGCAAACAAACTTAATGATTTAGAAGTCTTCCAAAATTGTACATCTAAGTTGATTAAGGCTCAAGAGTTTGGCTCATTCGAAAAATTATAATATTCATTTTAATAAAACAAGTACGCTTCGAACCCTGATTTTACATATAAACGAATTAAATATTGTGCCCTAATAAATTATTTGTTATATTTTTTTTCTTTTACGCTGATACGTCTCTGGAGGTCTAAACATTTGAAATATATCTTTACAATTTGGATCACTAATTATATACATAATTATATGTACTTATTTATATAACACATATGAAATATGTAGTCTAAATATTATTATGTTATAATCAGTCAGACTGATTGTTTGCGTCCATTATGGCGTACTGATGCAATTTATGTGTATATATTCATGTAATATTTATAGGAATATTGTCTAAATATGTATTCATCCCCCACTTGTGTGACCTGATTTACTTTTAAGCTAATATTTCTATGAAAGTATCCTCAATTTTTTTGGCGTGTGTGACATTTTGTTACCAATTGCACATATTTGTACAATAAAAAAAAATATATTCACAAATATATTGTATTGTTATCGAATTTCAAATATTGCTACGGCTTGTTCCCACCCGCTCCACGATTTCTTTCCCAGCAGCTCCGAGAGTAAAATTCAATATTAATTAATTCAATAATACTAAATTGTTCCTATGAGCTCCAAAAACATATAAAAATTTAAAGACTTAAAAAAAACCTCATTTGATCCCATGCACTCTCAAAGTTTTTTTTTTAATAAACACGTTTTTGCATCATATGACATTTTTGTTTGAAGCCGGTGAGAACTAAATTTTATACAAATAAGAAATGCTTGGAGCTATTGGATACGAAATCGGTATTATTTCTTTTTCGCGGAGTTCTTGGGAATAAGCCGTTGAGAATTATATTATAATTGACATAATTATGTTGTACATAGTGTCGAGTATGTTATCGTAATCATTATTTTCCTCATACAATTTTCAACCTTAACTCTTTAGGCATAGCGTAGAATGTACCTGTTCATATGTCAATATTTGTACTAATCGGATTAAAACTATTACATTGAATTTTACTGTACTTAATTAAGTTCCCTTGTGGTGCATTAAATGTTAGTGCACTACGTTAAATTGTAACTTTTGAAATCTAGTTCTTTGTATGACTTTTTATTCTGTTTTTCAGCAATCAGCGTCATAAGTTGTTATATAGATTTGATATAAGAGTTTCAAAATAAGCTTTGATAAGAGACATTTTCTTAATTTTTATTTTTAAAATTAATTATTGATTTCAATGTATAGCTTTAACATTGACTATGATTGAAATATTATGATGAAATCGGGTTAAAATTTTTCAAGAATTAAACTTTTATAAAATTTAGATACCTTTGACTTCAAGAAGTTTCATCAAGTACTATATTCTATTTATATACAATATACATGTATATGGTAGCAATTGGTACTGCTTAAAAATTTTCTGTCAATATTTTATAGTTTTGAATTTTACTGAACTCTTATTACTTAGTATACATTGAGGCATTATACCATTACAATAAACATGTATATTTGTATAATGCCGCAATGTGCCTCTGATCATCGATACCTTTAACGTTATAAACATTTGTAAATACTGAAAGTCATTGGATAAGTTACCCGTGTTTTGTTTATCTTCAAAACCAATTACCTCAATTTCTTTAGTGTACTCGTTGCATACTGGAGCTAGAGGTGTGTTCTGCTTAGTATTAAATTTAAGGCACCAGCAAGGCCGTACAATATCATTGGCGTAAGGCTGCGATTACGTAACTAGCGGAGCGGGGCGGGCGATAGCGATAAACACAAATGTATGGAACTTAAGCTTGGAGCGGAGTGGCAGAGCGGAGCGATCTCTCAAATCTCTCAAATTCGGAACGTCAATCAGCCGATGTTACGATCGAATGTTCTTTTTTTGTATATCATATGCAGAATACTAAATCATGATATGCAAAATCTATTACATTTGATCAATCAAAGTCGGTTTAATTTTGATCGATGAATGATTATAGAGACCGAATTGCCTGAATATTTGACCTTCAGATTTTAGAGTAGACCCCCAGTATATATTGGTCGCTCGCGACCGCTTAATATAAAAACGAAATTTCTGGCCCGCTCCGCTCGTTTCATAACCTCAGCCTTATCGTTGGAGCCAATAAAAGCTTCCAGTTTTGTATCTAGCTAATTAGTAATACGTATGTAAATAAAGCGATGGACTTTTTTTATAATTCGGTGTTACTGGAAGACATTTGTTTTTTATAATTCTATATTTTTAACCGAGGTAATAATAGACTAGAGAAATGCACCGTGAGCGCAGTATTTTTAACTTACCCTTGAAATTCTGTTATAACAAAATTTAGTCACTTAATAAGTTAATTTAGTTCAAGGCCGATGCAGTGACTGATGTAAACGACGATACCGACACGATATATAAACGGTAAATATAGTCTATAATTTAGTAGAGAATGTATGTTTATTATATTTTTCGGTCGGTCAGTGTGTCGGCCCCCTTAGTGCTTTAGCGGTAGTGTGGATAGAACTGTCGGAATCGAACAGGGGCCCTAGACAAAGTGCATTCGATTCGCATTCGTTTCGATTCGCTACGGAGCGAATGCAACTTGTCTAGGGCCCCTGTTGCGTTAACTAAGGCCAGCCGCACGTGACGCGATTTTGTCCCGACTTACATGATGACTTTTCGGTACATAAAAAGTATCTTAAGTAATAAAGTACTCTTTGGTACTTCATTACTTTATTACAGCGCCTCTAGAGGATGTTTTAGGAACTAAAAATTAACTGATTAACTGGTAAATTAGATTTACCATCCCAAGGAACGGGACAGTTCATCCGGGAAACCGTTAAAGCACTCGTAGTCGAACAGGGAGGTGTAATTTTTTTTTTTGTACATTAAAAATGTTAAGCAATGGGAGTCAATGAATTTTATTTATACATAGACGTGTATGTAGCTCATATTGTTTGTAAATATTATTATTATTCTGTAAAATGGTAAAATCATGAATAATTTTTAATATAAACATTAGTTACATAATATTGTTTCATTTCGTAGTGGAAGTTGTGTTAGACGCCGCACACGTGACCTATTTTCATGTGATAATTTGTGTGAATGCAAGACGAGTCGAGTCGCGTTTGCGGCAATCGATCGAACCGCGCCCGGCACCGCCAAGCGCCAGGACGAAGCGAATGCCAAATGAAAAATGACATGCTTACGAGTATTATTTGCCTCTTAGTAACAAGTAAAGGCTTTAAAATGAGCACACTGCGCTTATTGTTAGACATTGAAGCGTTTGAATTAAAAAAAAAACTTTAAAAAGTATATGCTAAGGTATTATTTCTATATATGGTAGGTTGATTTCAATGATAAAAATCTCTCTTTCTGTTCCTCTTCCGTCCTGAACGAAAAAATAAAATATTTTTATAGATTTCCCGATAAAAATCTACGTTTTAGAAATACGGAGTGGTAAGAGATCACTTTGTGAGACGCTTTTACATGTTCTCTAAAGTTCGTGAAAGGTTTACAGGAGTATTGAGTTCTATTATATAATAATAGCTTTTTTATTATAATATAATTATACATGGCTTACGTAATACGACTAGAGCTTCGAAACACAGTGTGCTGCATTACGGGCGCCTGATGATTTATTATATGTACTACTTTTAAAGAGAAGATTTTGCATATTAATTTTTAACAGGCACCTTTTTAATAATAAAAAGTTCTTTACTATCTGTGGCCGCGACTTCGTAGGCGCTATGGTTATTTTTTTTAAAATCCCACAGGATACTAAAGTTTTTCTAGGATATAAAGTATCCTATATAAGTTCAGGTAATAAACTATCTGTTGCGTGAGTAACAAATATCCAAACATACAAACTCACATTTAGGACATTAATTACAATGGAACTTAAAATTCTTACCTACAGGCTTTTTTGTACAATAATACAGAATTGCAGATGTCTCGCATGCACTGCACTGCATGCAGTAAGTAAGTAAAAGTATATGAGGAACAATCTGACAAGAAGCCCCAGGGGCTTTTTTCAACTATAAACTTGTAAGCTTAGGAAGCCGTCATTCCCATCACCAGTTAAATAATCATTACATTAAGGGCCTCTTTCACCAACTGTCAAATAGGCTATCTGTCATTTAAAGTCACCGGTAACCGGGAATAATGGAGCTGATATACCTTTGTTTGTACAGCAAAAGACCCAAACAATAAAAAGAAAATAATAAAAAAAATAGCCTATCGAATGATGCAGTAAACCGAGTGCATAATTCAATAAAACTGAAAATGATTTCTAAAAGTAACTAATCAACACGTTACTTGTAGTTGGTGAAATAGGACCTAATACATCAAATAACACCTAAACATTCGACATTATTTTTATTTCACTACGTAGTGTTTATTGAATTTATATATGTACAACAAATTATTTTGTATGGTATGACTTCAATATGGTTTGGAAGCATATAATAGAAACGTAACGTATATACAATTATTATACAATACAAATTATTATTAGTAGGTAATTTATACGACTCCTTTTTAACAATTAAAGAAATTGTTAAAACCAAATTAAAAATGTTATAATCATAGGTATATTATATACTTATCTAGCTAGAAACACGAAAAAATCTGACGGCGTAGGTACTTACTTAAAATATATCGTTAGAAAAACATTAGAACGACCTACTTGTTGGTTATTTATTAGTTCTTTCATTTGGCTTTAGAAAAGGCTTTAACAAAATACGTTTACCTATATATTAACGAATAAGCATGATTTGCAATATCGTATGGCTTGTAAAAAATATTCAGAACAATTCGAGTCTTGTTCCAAACTTAACGTTCCTTCAAAAATGCTCCTGAGCTCTTTTTGATTCAAACTTTAGTCTTCTAACTTAACTTCTGTTAAAAATCTGTTATATCTGGACTATTGGTGAGTTACGTGGAATATTGTTGCTATTGAAACTACAGGGACTCTTTGTATGATTTTGTAGTTATCTAGAAAATTATGTAATATATTAACACTTCCTTTCATGATTTGGACGAAACGTAGGATTACTACTAGGTTTCTCGTTTATAATTAGTATATTTTAAATGAAATATTTGGTTTTTATTTCAATTTCCGACATTAAATTATAGCGTTAACCATAAAGTGGTAGTCAAGTCAGAGATACCTAATCCATATTCGCCTAATTGCATAAATTTATGCATAATTTTAATGATTTTTTTGAGCGAGTCCACCCCTCACTTTTTGGTTCTTCAGAATCCCTTTATGACATCTATGCTACGACGAAGACAACAGTCTTCGTCGTAGCGTGTAAAACAATGGAAACAGAAGTTGTGATTGCGTGCGATTTCAGTCGGAGGTACATTTTCAGATGTTTCACAGTTGTAAGCGAAAAGCTGCCGGGTAACGTTCAAGCCCGAATTATAAATATTACCTCACTTATTTAATATGTTATCAAATATTCGAATGTTTTTATTATTTTTAAAAATGTGCCGTGTTACCGTGATTATTTGTTTTTTAATATAAAATTTCGAAATTATCAAAAGTTACACTTAATGTTTGCTTTACAATCGAGATTTTTGCGTAGGTGAGTTAATTGTCGGAACTGTTTAGGATTCAAATCAGTTATTTTTCTTAAAGATTATTCATATAAAAATCTAGAACAACAAGCCGATTCATTAGTTTCTAAAAGTTCAATATAGTGTAAAAATAAGTTTTTGATTAGAAAATGCCGAGTTATTATCATCGTATATTTATCATAGTTAGTTACAATGCAACTGTGACGTACGAGTAATTAATGATATTCATTAATCTTTTTGATTGTAAGCGTTGGAGAATTAATGATATTAAGCAGTGAAAGCCCAGTTGGTTCTTGTGCGGTTTGAAGCTTCTAGCTTTAAACCCAACTGATACAGTAGATTCGGGTTACTTAGCTCTAGGGGGTAACTTTGGCTCAAAACAAGAAACGTTTCAAAATTCTGCTTCTTTGCAGATGATGGTAAACAAAAATTTCACTTTAGAGATGTTAGATGGTCTTAATGGCGCTTGTTTTTTGTTGGTTGCACGAGTATTTTCTTGGTTCAAACTGTTTTTGTTTTGAGCCAAAGTTACCCCCTAGAGCTAAAGTAACCCAGATCTACGGTACTAAACTTCTGAGTTTTTTAGTAAATTCGTAGTGTTAGTGTAATAAATGAAAGAATGTTGCGTACAGGAGGCTAAGTGCCCCCTCATCAGGCTCAGCTCGAAGACGTGCTCGCGAACGAGCGAGGGCAAAACAGACTAGAGCCGAAGGAGAGCGCATAGCGAGGGAGCGCCGGGAACAACGAATCAGAGAGAAATTGGAGCACCAGAGACAGGTTTCAATGCCTATATATTTCATATTTATAGCCTAATATTTTCTTATATTTTTTAATACCGATAATAAAATAAAAAATCATAAATGCGTGTTAGATCATTAGCGAAATAAGGTCGTCAGTTTCGTCCACCAAACACTTTTATTTCTTAATTCACATTTTTTAGATACGCGTTTGACGAAATTAATTCTTGATAAAGCCACTAAAAATATATGCTATAGCTTATTGGATTCGAAATGATGTCTAGAAGATTGTTAGCGTTCTTATTTTTGCATTTTTTTTTTCATTTGCATTTGAATTGGCCTATATAAATCTGACTACTAATCCGAGAAATTAGTTTTATTAGTAAGGTTATAACAAAGATTATTTCTTTTAAAAAAAAGCATTTAAATGCAGGCCCGGGAAGAGCTGGCTTCATACGAACCATGGGGTCGGGCCGGAGGTGGCGCACCAAATGCACAGGGAATAAAATTCTCCAATCTTCGTGCTACTGGAATATACCCCGAAGACGAACTAAAGGTAATAAAACAAATCAACACTTAATGTAATTTGTGTAGTTTCATAAATACTTTTAAAGGTCGGCAGCAGGCTGACGGTCCACTTGATAGTGTGGCTACTGTCGCCATAACACATAAATAACGCCACAGGTACACCACCAAACACAACAGCACAACAGCAAACGTGCATATCTTGCAAAGATATATTATTTCGATGGCTGTTATTCATTCTGTAAGGAGCTTGTTACTCCCCCCAGACAGGCTGAATATCGATAATAATGTTTTATTAAAATTCCAGTAGAAAAATAATTTCTTAAAACAAGCTTAAATTTACTTGTAATGATGACAAACGTCTTTATAAGTAGCTTATGAAAGCTAAACTTACAATAGTCTTAATAAAAGTATACATTTAAAAAAAAATTATAATATAAGAACATTGGCGACTGAGAACTATCAGGAAAAATTACTAAGTATAAAAATGTCTATTTATGCCGAGATATAAAAATGTCAAGATGTAAAAAGTCTAGCCAGAAAGTATATCCACATTATCGTTGCGATCTGTTAAATAATTGCGAATGTGGAAAGTACAAATTTTTCCACTGCCTTATTAAAAGGTTCTTTTGAAGGTTACCCCATCAATAAGTTACATATTTTTGGTAAATACGTCCCATGCTAAAAACCAGTGCAGTCGATATTGAATTTTATTATTGAAACGACCTTTACAAGCCATGTTAAATGGCTCGCAATCAATTTTCATCGAAGAAACATTTTTCCATTTAAAACGAATTGATGGATTTCGGTAGGCAGCATGTCGTGACCTACAATCGTTTTATCAAAATTGCATGTCTCGTACAGCCTTTGATTGACATCAGCTCTACTTTCTTACAAATACTTGCTTCCATGTAAAACTTAACTTTATGGTTATTTACCTAATTTGGATTTATCCCGAAATTTTACCCACAAAATTAGAATAAGCATCAAGTCTATAATTTAAGAAATCTTCTTATAAACGTTATTATTTATTTTTTTGTCATTTCTATAGTTTTTATTTCTTCGTCATTGGATGACCCCTCTGGTTAATGTAGCCTTTAATGAATAATCTGCCTGTCCATGCACATCACATCACAAAAATAGGAAAAGAACCTTGTCAGTTGGAATAGTTTTTGACTCAATTTATTACACTTTATATAGTAACAATTTCATGACATTCCTTTTACAATTGAAAGGTTTTAAGGTCTGTTACTAAACTGTTTATAAGAAATAACATGGAGTTTAAACCGCCGATAATTAATAGGTTTAAACGATTATGGTTAAATCTATATTTGGTAAAGGTCCATCGGTGTTGCCTCAAGTTGTGTAACACGCTTATTAATGAAAGACCACACCGAGTTATGACGCAAGGAAGATGAGTAAAAACTTCGCGAACAACCGGTCTCGTGTGCAAAGAAATTTATTGACATAAACGTGCGTTTTATTTACACTTTCATCGACCAATATTTAAGTTTCTTGTCGTATAATCAGTAGTGATTGTTAACGATGGATGGACGTAATCGAAACTGTGCGAAAAGAAATTTTGACATATCTTAATATATAAAAGGCGGTGTGTGTGTGTTCCGCTGAACCGATTTTGATGAAACTTTCAGACAATCTTTAGATTCGTCCAGCGGGTAATCCTGTGAAGTTTGGTAGCTATAAGACGCGCTATATAACGTCGCTAGTTTTAAATATTTTAATTAAGTTTTATGTTGAATCTTTTAAATTGTAAAGAACATTACGATATCAGTCTTAAAAGTTCACAAATGTTATATCTCCTCTCAAAATTTATGATTATCTGTTTAAGAAAGGTGATTTTAAAATGATACTTGAGAATTTATTTTTTGCGAAAATTAATTATTTATTAAAAGTTTGAGCATAATTTCCAGGGTACATGCCAATATGAAAGTTGTCGACGTTATCACTCACCGCGTCGACGTAGACGCACCCCGATGCGATTACGTGAAGATCCTCAAATTTGTTATTCCGAAAAATTGCGTCAAACCGTCGATAATGATATACGATATAAGCAAACACATGACCAGCAACAATCGTATAAACAAGATTTAGGTAAGTATTGATTTTATTGCAATGCGTTCAACTTTACAAAGATAACCTAAATGTACTCACATTATTTTGTAGATGAGATGGTGGACAAAAGAAAAAAAGCTGTAAATGAAGAAGTAAAAAAGAATATAGAATACGAGCGCAAAATGGTAAATACATATTAAAACAAAACTATATTGTTCAGTTTGATATTTTTGGTTGTTTTGCATGATTTCAGCAAAATTCAGATGCACCTTGGGGTAAGCCGGGACCTGGTGGAACCGCATGGAGAAATCCCCGAGATATCGGATTAAATTTCTCTAAATCCATGGTATTAATATTGAGGACATTTCGTAGTTGCTTGTACTTTTTATTATAACAAACAATGCTCACATTTACAGGGATGGACGGACAATGAGATTTTTAATAAAATTAAAGGTGATCACAAACGCCACAAGAGATCTTCGCTAACTTTGCCTAAAGTAAAGAAAGATGATGACTCGAAGGAAAATAATCCGACAGAGAATGAACTCGAAGAGAAACCGTCAAGCGTTGAAAAATTGCCAGATATCAAAGACAGTAACAGTGCTAACAGCAACAACGGTAAGCAAGATGAAAATAAAAGAAAAGACGAAAACCGTGAAGCGAAAGAACAAACTGTCAATGCGCCTCGAAAAGTAAGGAGAAGTTCCAAGAAAAATAAATTTATCAAGAGATTGTCGAATGGAGACAAAGTGAGGCGAATCGTGTTAGACGACACTGTCAATGGTGTGTTTGATGGTGAGGTTTCTAACAATTCAACAGAACAAAAGCCAACACCCGAGGCGACTGTACTAAGATTGACAGGTGGTATAGAGCTAGTTCCTCTTCTTGCAAGACGAAGACGTGTCGGCGCTCGTACACTGCACTCTAGCGATGTCACACGACCTCCGGATCAATCTTGCGAGTGAGTAAAGCCAATTACTGACCAGATGAAAGGTTAACCAATCAGCTATTATTGATTTTCGCTAAAGTACTATAAAAGAATTGACACGCCCACCATATAAGTCCCATTGTAGTGTCGCAAGTTTTTTTTCATCTTACATAATAAACTTCTCCTTGGTATGTTGCGAATAATGTGGTATTTGTTGCTATATATCAATTCATAAGCCATCAATTTTTAAAGGTTATAGATTTTGACCCTCGCATAAGAAAACCATTAAATATGCAGATGTCATGTAGGAATGTTTCGGTAACAATTTTTCTTTGCAAACAATTGGTTCATTTATGGCGAAGGCTTTGCCTTTGTCTATATTAATTGTTTCGATATAGTTTTAAAAGGTTACAATGTTATTACAGCACCATAAAACGAACAAAGAACCATAAAAATGAGTATGCGAAGTATTTTTTTACAAATTAAAAACCGATTAATTAAAATTTTAAAATACATCACTTATTTAGAGGTCAAAGAGACAACATTCACTGAATTTTAAGATAATAATAATAATTTGTTGCGTGGACCAATATGTTTATGTAAATTGTTTTTTATGACAAGCATATTGCTTAAATTGCAAATGAAACGCAATATTACGATATTTAAGAAATACACAGATTTTTTAAACAAGTTAAGCAATGTACCTTGTCAAATATGAACTCTTCAATAACAAGCTATAGGAGTTTAAATATAGACTAACCCCCACTTTCTATGGAGTACAAACACGTTATATCTACTGTAAGTTGCTGAGGAGTTGGACGTTCCGCAGACTACTTGTTGCTGCATCATCAGAACAAGGTTACTATGTCATGGATTTTACATCAATCGGATCTGTGGAATTCCCTTCGTCAACTAGGGAGTGGGATGATGTTCCTCAAACGCCTGAAACTATAGCTAGGAACCATTTCGATCACGTCACAGCTTTCAATAATAAAAACCGGATTTAAATCAGACTATCTGTTTGGGACCTACGATGTCATGAACAGACACACAAGATATAAATACACACTACGTCAAGTATATAACACTCCGTTTTTGCGCCAGGTATTGGGGGTTAAAAATTGGTTGAAATAATAAAAATTAATACCTTGTAAAACTACATGTCTATTGATTTTTTTGTAAGATGAGCTACTTACAACTTACTTATTATATCTCATTTTTCTTTTTGAAATATCAAAAAAGAACAATGAATAATACCACGCAATTCTTTTTAAACTCTAAACCTTTAATCTTTAGTATCCAACATATAATAACCAATCTTGATAATAACTACGGTCGGTCATTACAATGAATCTGATAAGATTTCGTTACTGGTAATTTAAGTCTCGACACGGCTGAACCAAACTACCTTTGAAGTGTAATAATTGAAATATAATAAGTCATCGTCTTTGTAAAGTTCTCTTAGCTTACCTATATCACAATTCATTTTTTCACAGATGGCGGGAAATTCTCAACTTGAATTATTTGAGTGAATTGAAAAATCAAATGCGTGTAAAGTATGAACGGAAAGAGGTGAGCAATGTAATGAAGAGCTTTATGAAAATTATATTTTTTTAACAAGAGTTGTATGGACAGAGTCGATACCACTCCGGTTCGAATCCTGATCGGGCCATTACCATTTGTCAATTTCATGGGTGATTCAATTTAAACGTAATGACCACCTTTGCTAATGGTAAAGGAAAAACCTACTCATTTACTAGTAATCGAATATCTGTGCCTAGCCTACTAATAATAAAAATGAGAAAATTAGCGAGGATGGATGGATGTTTGATCCTAATAGAATTTTGTTAAAATTTTACCGAAATATAGTTTTTACATTTTTTTACCAGAATTTCGGAAAAAAATACCCAACGATCCTGAGAAAAATCTCGGAAAAAAACTCATGATGCCTTTGTTTTTGTCACCTTTAAAATTAAATATATCGGAATTATATTCCTTACAATTACATTGTTTATTATCAGATAAACACATCACATGCTATAGGTATATGATATACAAGCTGGTGCCCGCGACTTCGTCCGCGTTCTCTATAGAGCGCCTTCCTCGATAAATGGACTATCCAACACAAAAATATTTTTTCAATTCGAACCAGTACTTAGTTCCTGAGATTAGCGCGTACAACCAAACATACAAACAAACTCTTCAGCTTTTTGGTATAGATATGAGAGTGTTCATATGATATATACTTATAAGCGGACGAAGTCGCTGGCAAAATCTATCATCATCAATCAATACTCGTATCCCCAGATATTACGAAAATGTAAGAACAATGCGTTCTGGCAAGTTTCCCCTCAGGCTCATTATCCAATATTTCTATTATTTCACTTCACAGTATTGGCACAAAGATGTGCTTTGGAGCCAATAGCTTTTCCCATCTGCCTATATAAATTATACCTTATATGTTATTTTTATGTAGACTTGAATCTAAGATAAAGTTATTAAAAACTTTCTCCTTTATAATATTAGAAGAATTTAACTTTTGATTTGAGGGCCAAAAGGTTTATAGGTTCACTTTTAGTGGTGAAATCATATTAAATCCTTTTTTGTATTATCAGGAGAGCCGTCGTGATTCGGCGGAGAGTGTTCGTCAACATCATGAGACGTGGGCATCTCTATGGGGTCGGCCAGGTCACGGCGCACCTTTGCGGGGTCGATACGCCAGAAGCAATCTCGCGCAACTCCTATATGTAATACCACCAACTAATGCAGACTAAATGTAGCCAACCATTTGTAACAATAATTTTCTTTACACTAAAGGTAAAGATTTAGAGTTCAAATTGTTCATATTTGTTAAATAATTCTAAAGAGCTGTTTAGTTATTTTTATTCATTTACTTCATGGTACGCAATATATGCTGTGTGCCTATTTCAAGTAGTTCAATTTTAAGTTTCATTAGTTCAATAACACATATTTAATTAAAAGACAAGATTTTTGTGGCTATAATCTACTATTTACTACATGCTTAATTTTTGATTACTTTTTTTAAATTGTAATACTCAATTCAGCATTAAAATCTGTGAGTAAACAATAAATCACCCCTATTTTCCCACTCTTAGGGTAGGATTTTTTTCCAAATTTATATGGGACCAACTTCGACGTTAAAGAAAGAATTATCAAAATCGGACTACTCTGTAAAAAGTTATGCGTGGTCATACACTACAATCAGTGAGTGAACAATCAATTATCCCCTGTTTTCTTACCCTTAGGGTTGGAATGTTTTTCCAAATTTATATGGACCACCTTGGGGTTACGCCTTTTCAAATAAAAAAAGAATTATCAAAATCGGACCACTCTGTAAAAAGTTATGCGTGATCATACATGGAAAAAAAAATATATATACGCGTCGAATTAAGAACCTCCTCCGTTTTTTTTTGACACTTGTAATAAATTGGGAGAAATTGCATGGACCTGTAATAAGTATAGCTTAGAAATGAATAGATATAAAATGAAGGCCTTCTCTGCCTTAGTCTGTTTCTATCATCGTAATAATAATATATCTTTGCAAGCATTAGGCTAACTTTTTCTAAATCGCCCTACCGATTTTAATACGGTTTTTACTTATGAAAAAGGCGATAAACGAGGGAGGTTTGTGTAAACTTATTTCATGTGGATATATAAATTGTATCCGTGTTGGGTCGCTAATTTGGTATAAAATTGTGCCAACACCATAATACAACATAAATTTTAGAATTTTGTAATTATGTAAAGAATAGTGTTATTAGTTTGCAAATAGGAACAAGATCTAATGACATGAAACATTAAAAGTTAATTGTGTAATACTTAATGTAGGTCAAAATGCACAATAGTCTAATTGAGGTAGATAATTACTGTACTGTCAGCTAAAAATTTTATTTATGTTTTTAAATTTCATTTAATTAGAACTTTCAATTTACATTAATCATAACTTTTTGATTATTACTATAATAATTTAATTTATTATTTGTTGCTTTTTGTAGGTTAGTTATTTATTAACTGTTTCATTAGTTAAATTTTAATTGAAAATTTTAATTTATATTTTATTTATTTACGAGAACTAGATCAAAGTAACACTTTAAATAATTTATTTTTACGCACAACACTTAATATAAAGCTGACTTTACCCAAAATCGTGAAGTTCATAATTTTAACACAAACCGCAAACTGCGAATAAATTGAATACATGACTAAATTTTCTTAATTTTATTTGTTTCAAGCAGAATATGACCCAGAATTAGTTGGCAATTTTCATAGTTCATACACATATACCTCAAACTATATTATTTTTATCCCCGACGCAAAAAAGGGGTATTATTTATAAGTTTGACGCGTGTGTGTGCAATATCTGTAGAATCGTAGCTCCCGAACTTGTTTTTAATATTTCAAAAATTGTAGCGATCCATAATCTGACAATCTATATAGTGTCACTAGAAATAGAAAGTTCATTTGAATAAACTTTTGATTTATGAATAAGTACTTTGTTCACTTAAATAATATATTTATATATGTAAAAAGTTTAAGTAGGGTCATAAACTACGCCTATAAACTGTACATTGCTTTCTAAATAAAATAATTCATATTAAACATTGTTTGGAAGTTTTATTAAAAAAAAAAACATAAAGCGTTTTACTTTGATAATTCTATCCATTGTACTGACAGGGCATGCAAAGATTTAAAGACACAAGCATTAAAGTAACAGCACTAGTGCTATTGTGTTCAATTGTATAACCTAGTATATCTTTTCGACAGACAGGCTAACGGTCCATTTGATGGTAGGCTACCAAATAATAGTCTAAGATCCCACTGCTTGATCCTGCAGGTATCTGTTTTTTTGATGAAATTAATTTTAAATAAATCTTGAGAATGTATGCAATGGATTAAGGATAGGTTGCCTTGTAAAAATTAGCCGCAATTACCTGTAATTACTTTTAATATCATTAATTCCCATCAATTACTGACCAACCGTAGTCTTCTGGATTGAAGGTGATACAATTTGGCTCAGTTGCATTTTGCCACATGCAATTTATGAAAATAGTTAAACATTTTTTGCTTTAATGATTTCCAATAAGGTGGAATTAATTTCGAATCAAATCCGACTGAGAGTTGGCAACCATTTTTATTTCAATTCGTTACATCATTCTCTTTAAAATGACATGAAATTGACTAAAGAAACATATTGCTGCAAGTTATATTAGTGAATTAATGACATTAAAATTAATTACAGGTAATTGCGGCTAATTTTTACAAGGCAACCTATCCTTAATCCATTGTATACATTCTCAAGATTTATTTAAAATTAATTTCATCAAAAAAACAGATACCTGCAGGATTAAGCAGTGGGATCCTGTACTATAAACACAAGCAGATATTTTGCAGATGCGTTGCCGACCCAATGTTAAGGATAACATAAAAAAAGACTAATGCTGTAGTGCTGTTCCATTTATTCTTGAATAGCTAAATATTAATTTATTATATCCGTGACTTAAAATCAATAATTTCACTGAACTCGTTTGAGCAATTTCGAAAAAACGCAAGAACATTCTTGAGTAATAAGATAATAAGTATATTACTTTTCTTCGACCGTAACTATGTGCCGACAGACGTATCTCATGGTAGGGGAGCCAACGATGCTAAATGTGGAGTCACTCAAGCGTCGTGGGAACCTATTGGACTTTGAAGATTGGATGGTAAGACGAAAAAAAGGTTATATGAAGTTTTTCATTCCAGCGGTGGGGTGAGCGTCTATAGGCGTTCAAAATTTTGTAGGCGCTGTATTTTAAAAAATCCTCCATATAATCCTCAGATTAAGAATCAGCACGATCAGGAATTCAGGCTGAACCATCTGTATGAAAATCTGACGCGCTTCATCTGACGTATGAAAAAAGCTGACACGAGCTTACGTTACATCCGAATAGTCTAAATTTTAAATGGGAGCTTAGTTTACGTACACTTAACATCCCCTCTGAAAATCTGACGCGCTCGAGTTGTATTTAAAATTTTACCCCACCAACCAAACCGGCAGATTAATACATATCCGTTATCGGAGACACGTGGGGAATATACATTGGCAATATCTGACGCGCTCGAGTAAATCAAAAAAGCCCCTCTTGGGCTCCCCTACCACCAATCACTATTTATTAGGAGCGCACGGTGTGGGGCGTGATAGAAAGAGATGAACCAAAGCTTGACGAAAACGGGTTAGATGCACCGTTGAGTCCGTTGAGTGCAATTATTGCGTAACGCGAACGTATCTCATCCGGTGGGCCATCGGAATGCATTGTGCAACCGTACATCTAAACACAACCCAGTTCAAGGACAAACTCTTTTTCTATCTATACTAATATTATAGAGGAAAGATTTGTTTGTTTGCATTGAATAGGATCCGAAACTACTGGACGGATTTGAAAAATTCTTTCACTGTTGGGAAGCTATATTATCAGCGAGTAACATAGGGTATATATTTTATAAAGTAACGCGGACGAAGTCGCGTGCAACGGCTAGTATTTTATAAGCATAAAAGGTAATAAAACTGTAAAACCAGCGTATGCCTATGCTAAGAAATCTTTACACAGAAAATAAGGTGTAAGGTATGTAATTATTTTAATCCATATGATAATCATAATATATTTAAATATTTTAATATGAATTTAAATGTTGGTTCATAAAAACGCCTTCTTTAAAAAAGAATATTATTAAAACAAAGGTACAATAATGTTTTAGATAAATAGGTTAGATACGGCTAAATTAACGCGTTACTCAACTGTTACCGTTGATCCACAAAACAATGCGAAAATTCTTAAACTTGTCAAAACACCACAAAGCCGTTGCGAATTTTATTATTGTCGTATTCTAATTTAACAATCGCTTTACTTGACATTAGCTTGAGTTTACATGCGTTATGAAACATTTCCTACATGACTGTTCCATCCTTATACGTAAAGTTTGTTTAGACCTACTGGTCGCCTTTATATATGAAATTAGGCGATATTATGTAACAAGTGCAAACACGATGTATACAACAGTAGGCAAAGACAGCCTGCTTATTTTATAACTAACGAGTACTAATAATTTTGTAGTTACATATTCTTTACATGTATCTGAAGATTTTTATCTCGTTCGTCGAAAATAACTTTACCTCTTTATAATATTAGTATAGATACATGTACTTTTTCTTCCAACTGATTTAACAAATGTTTGATTTTGAACCAATATAATACGTAGTTTGATCAAAATATAACCACTTTTTGGGATAGTGAGTCTGTTGATTTTTTTAATAAAGATTGGTTTGCTGAGGTGAGGCGTGAGGTGTGAGACATGAGGCCTATAATGGAGCGAGCTCACCCAGAAGATGCCTGTTCTTTCGAACTTTGAAAAGATTTAGGTATATATCATTTCGGAAACACAGACGCCGGCAGGGAGCTCCAAACCTTGGCAGTGCGCGTTATAAACGATCTTTTAAAGCGATTGGTCCGAAAAAGAGGGATTTCGACAAAATGAGGATGATAACCACTCTTACTTATGTCGTGTCGTTTGATGTTACATACAATAATTATGTATATTTAATTATTGTATGTAACATCAACATGAATAAATAACCAATATCATATCAAAGAGATTTTTGTTACTTATTTTTATAAAAAAAAACCAGCGAAAAGTATTAAATATAATTTTTTTTTGAGTGTTTTCATGACTTAACAATTCATTGTTAAAGTCAATTAACAAGTGTCAATTCATTATCTCCCGAATAAAAGAACTTAAAGAAAGCAATAAATTATAATTCTCAGGCAATTTGCATAAAACTATCGCTTTCTAAAGAATAAAATTTCGATTGTCTCACTCAATACGCGAAGCGTGCCTTTTATTAATTTAATTATTACCCTACCTTTGAGAAATTAATTTGTTAATCTTTAATTTTAATCAATTAAAATATTTCACTTGTTGTTGTTGTTGTTAGAGGTGTGAAATATATTGGTTAAACAAATAAATAAATAAACAAAACTAAAAAAATGTTTGGTTGTCCATTTACAGCATCGGCGTCCACTTACGGTTACGTTCCAGTACAGTTCCAGTTTTTTGAAATTTACGTGTTTTGAAATCATATCTACTAGAGTGTACTTGGAAAAGTACACCCTTGTAAGGTCTCTTTTAAGATTTCAATCTAGTCGTAAAACTAATGAGCAATTTATTTTTTATTTTTATTTAATCTTTGAAAACAGTAAGTAGGTGCCTACGTCGGTCATTACTACTTATTTATGAACGCGTTATTAAGAGCATACTTGTAAATTCGTATATGGTTAAGTAACAGGCAGGCAATTAAAACGATCGCCATAGAACGTGGCGATTACGGACGCGCGGTGCGTGGGCAACAGGTGACTGTGAAATTTTTAAAACAAACAAAGATGTGTATGTAAATGACGAAGGAGAAAGCACAGCGGTCATGACGAAATGACGATTAAACAGTATAAAAGTGACGAACTGTCTGGAGGTGCAGCATTGCTTTATTACAAACTAGTTTTCAAAATTTTCGACTCGACTCCATTAAAAGAAAGAGAAATATCTCTATATAGAGATTCTTGCTTAACTACATATATAAAATTGGACGCCGACGCTGATTTTTTGTTCATATCAATAGTAATAATAGTTATATAATATCACAAAATAGTTTTATGTATATAAAAAAAGTTCTATGAAAATATCTTTGTCCTCTATGAACTCCAAAACGGCTCAACCGATTTTTATTCGATTTTCACTTATGGAAAGGCCAATAAACAATGAAAGTTTGTGTATACTGTATATAATTTGCAAAAAAAAATGCACCCATGAGAAGCCGAGAGCGAATTATTAGAATAATATATAAATCAAAGTCTGAAGTCAATATGTTATGAAACCAAACTGAACTGAAGTTATTCTTCATATGTTTACATTGTTATTCTTTACATTTCATTTGTTGAAGAAGCGTAAAAATTGTTTAAAATTTACAATTAGTTCTTATTGTAGGTATGTGTTACGAAAGGGAAACACAGTGGGGTATCTGACCTATACGCGAATTGTGATAGCTAAGTCATTATTCACACCTTAATTGAATATTTCTTAATTTACTGTCCTTGAACCTAATTTAAGACCCAATGTCTACCAACGCGGTACCCTTCCATCGGATATATGCGAAAGCCTTAATAAGAGCTGTATTTTAAACACTCCTATTTCTATTATTATAAACAAATCTATCCCAGGTACGGCCACTCTGTGGATCAATGAAGTTTAGGAGTGTGATCCTGATACGAATGACTCAATTCAGAATTTTGAAATGACAATTCTTATTATGAAAAGTTGCTTCAAAATATTAGTAGATAATAAAAAAAAATTACCCTTTTATTCTTTACGACCCCATAAACCATACAGACGTTCATATTAAAGCTTTTTAAGTTAAGTTACGTGTTACTTTATGACTGAGCAAAAGCTAAGCCCAGCGACGATTCCTATCGCCGTTAGTTAACTATGTATTAAGCCTTTCTCACAGCAAGCGACCAAAAAACAATACAGATATTTATTGAAAATATATTAATTTATCTAACACGGTACGTTTGTGATATCATTATAATATAATAGTAAAATGAGAATAAGAATGAATTGATAATAACATTATTGGAATTCACATCAGACCAGGACCGAATGTATAAATTGTATTGTTGTGTCTTCTGTTGGTGTACTTTAATAAATAAATAAATAATTGACTTTTGTATGCGTTTTTAGAATAGCGCTTAACTTTTTTGTTTACATTCAAAATGAAAAACATACGAGTATTTGTTATACGGGACATAAAATCTAATAACATATTTTTTGATCTTGGTAATAAAATAAGTAGGTATACATGTAGATACAAATATTAAGGGAGAGCCACTGCTCGTTTACAATTTTATTATGTGTATGATGATATAAAATATATAATATCTAAACCTAATATTGTTATTGGGTTTTGCTCCCAATATTGGAAAAGAATCCCAGCAATATCCCAAACAGATAATTTTGGGTTCCGTGTAGCTTCGCCCCACATTTTAGTGAGGCATAGTTATATTGTTACTTATGCAAAATGTTTCTGAATCGATTTTAGTATCTGTGCGATACCAAGTTGTAGTACGCGACGCGGCCTTAAGGTTACGGAAAAGAAAGTCCATACATTTCTGGTAAGAGCGCGGTCGGACCGGTCGCCGCCATGACCTCATGCACAATGCCGCATCCCACTCTTATGTAGGAAACCTTAACCACTTCTAAATACGTTTGTGGACTGTTTTTGTATAAGCAAGACCATAAGAGATAAATATTTTCATTATTTTCCCAGAAGTGAGTAAGATGTAAATGTCCACATGACGAAAATACAAATTCACGATGGAATATTTCTCCGAAGTAATTTATTTGTATTCATCAAATAACCTATTTTAATCTAAGAAACTCTTTTAATGGTCATTTATTAAAAACCAACTAAGTGCCAATAAAAGAAAAAAAGTACTCTTACAGTGATGTTATAAAATTAGAATAATTTTTGATGAGTCCTCCCCTAATTATTCGCATACAACTTATTTATGTTTATACATAAAACGAGGTAGTTAAATTAAATAAGTTTAAATAATTAATTCTAAGAAAGACATGCTATCGAATACACTATTTTTGTAATTATCTAGAGAAAGTCAAAAAATGTGGGTAAAATTAAAGTTCGCTGAGTGAATTGTAGAAAATGTTTACACTAATTATGTTTAAAAATATTTACTCAAAATTGCATATACTGTAAGCACGCACAAGCCTAATGATATAAAAATAATATAATATGTCCACACTTCTATTACAATAAATTCTTACGAAACGCAAACATTATGGACATTTTAAACGTGCATCTTAGCAATTTTCTTTAGACATGCTCACTTAATTGAAACGACTACATGTCTCCGAGAAATCTGCTTACTCCATTATCTGGCGACAACACAACCGTAGCGAATATTATTGACAAGGTTCGCGTAACGTTACCCGTACCATGAGTCTTTTTAGAGTTCTACATAACATCTGTCAGATCGAAATAGGTTAAACGGAATTGTATTCACCGTCGTCGCCTGTTAACAGCTACAGCTATCATTTTCAACCACCATGACTTGATCCTAGTGGCTATTGTCAAAATAAAGTGACTACAGTTCTCAATAAAATTCTGCGACAAATATGATCAGACAACAAATCAGTCGCTTATTGTTACTTAAAGAAAATGATCGGTTTTTAAACCCTGACTGACGCCCGCCGCAAAAACGGGGAGTTATAAGTATGACGTGTGTGTCTTATACAATTTATGGAGTTCTGTTCAGGCGTTTGAAGACCATCAACCTATTTTCTAGTGGTCGAAAGGATTTCACTAACTTTCACAGGTTCAATTTATGTGAAATTCGGTATACTTCGGCAGTATTTCTATGGAAATACTGCATAATTATTTTGTTTCGGGCGTCGGGGGTTAAAAACTCAACAGGCAAACTGCTCGGTTTGAATTAGTATTTGTTTCATGATAGGGGACGGTAGATGTCACTAGAGTAAATACTTACAAGAATTAATTACTTCTTTATTGGCACCATATACATATTTTTATAGCGTATTACATTACACATGCATGTACATAACTTCATTTCATAATTCATAATTAGGACGCAACCAAGAAAATATATGTTATCATGTAAGTAAATATAATACCTAGTTTACCTACACGACGATCACGACCGATGTTTATGATCTTTGGTTTGTTGAATATTCACATAACCCAATTGTAAATAAAATTCTCTGTATGGAATGGCTTTTTGAGGCGGTACGAAGTTTGCCGGGTCAGCTAGTAGGTTAAGGGATCCCTTTAATACTCCATCCCTTTAATTTAGACATTTTAGTGTCTCTTGGTTGGTTCACTGCTTTTGGTAGATTTTGAAATTATTTTTACCTTTGACATGTACTTTTAAAATAATAAAAAAAACTGATATATCCGGGAGGTTTACTTATGTAATCCGATTATGCAATTCTTACTACATGTCAATGTTTGAAGGTATTCAATTCAGTCAAAGGATTTTGTATCTTTAATAAGGAGTGATTATATTTATTTAAAAGTGAGTGATAACTGTATTGTCCGCTTGATGTATGTAGGTGTTTAATAAGAGAAATAGCAATCACCTCTCAATATTACAAAGTAATTATTTTAAATTAATTGTTGAAGAGATAATTTCGGATATATTTTTCTAATTTCTTTGTGATTTTTTTTGTTCAGTAGCTAATGACTAGCTAGTGTCATCAATAAAAACTAGAGAAAGTTATATTTTTCTCCACCATGGTGAAATTTCAAATCGTAGGCGGACAATGGTACCAGGATTGTACAAATAAATGGAATTCAAGAGCCTGTCTATGATTTCGAAAGAAAGAATTTTACTTTCATATTATTTTGCGTATTACAGGAACCCAAATTGAAAAACTATATAGATTTCAAATTAAAAAATTTAGACCATTAGAAACTCAAAAAAGAATAATTCATTAAAATCTATTCATTATAATTGGATTCCGTCATTTACTGTTCGGTAATAATATCACTGGACTATAAGTAAAATTTATAAACTACATTCCATAATCTACTTTTATAAAATATACTAGCTGGCGCTGGCCCGCGACTTCGTCCGCGTTGAAAAAGAAAAAAGTAGCCTATCCTGTGTCCCGTACGTCTAAATGCTTGTCTACCAAGTTTCATACATACATACATACATACATACATACATACATACATACGTACAGAAAAAAAATTTGTAAAAGTGGTCAATTTAGTTTCAGTATCATGTATACAGCCTATAAAGACGATATCTCTGAAAACAAAGTAACTTACTCCATGCCCAACCCTTACAAATTTATTATTAGTATTGATAACTAATTTATAATTTATAAATTACTTTCGAATGTATAACTACATTACTTTTTTGAATTTTTGAAAACAACTTTATAATAAAAAACAAAGTGTATAAGATACCTGTATGTGACGTACATAAAATCACGCCTTCAACTAGTGAAATCTCATAAAAATGCGGTGCCCTTTACAGGCATGGGGCACACACTGTGCCATCAATGTCCCACGAAATTCTATTGGCAGCAATGCGTAAAACAATGCGTTGCGGTTTGATTGATGGCTCGCTAGTCATAGGTTAACACGTGTTGTAGGTGGCCAGAGACGAGAGCCACCGTTTACTGTCCATTCATATTTATTGCCATTAATTAGTCTTTGTCTTTAGGTAATAATCATGAATGCTAGACTATGTCATTTATTTTGTTAACACTGTGCTTTCTCGTGTTACCTCTAGTAAGTAGTTGGTTATTATCATGTTTTTGTTAGAATGTCAAGGCCTCACTTTTTGTTTTTAAAGATTCAAAAATAACATTTTGATCCTTTAATATCTTTAGATGCTAAACACAAGAAACTTGTCCTTCACTGTTGTTTAAAGGAATTTCTTCTTATTTTAAACTAGCTGGCGCCCGCGACTTCGCCCGCGTAACTTTGTAAATTATATACTCAAACCTTCCTCGAGAACCACTATATCCATTGGTGAAAACAGCATGAAAATTGGTGCAGTAGTTTTTGAGTTTATCGCGAACAGACAGACAGACGCGGCGGAGGACTTTGTTTTATAATATGTAGTGATTAGGTTTAGTTTCACGAAGTAAAAATAGGATTTGTACATTTCAATATATTTTATAAAAAGAAGTACTCAAAAAAATCTTCTATGAAGATAGTTCTCTAGAAGTATATCTAATCAAGATGAATATTCTGACTGTTGCTTTTCTGTGTGTTAAACGTGTCAGAAAAGTAGATCATCAAGTAGCAGTCAGTTTACCTGCTGCTTTTTTAAGATGTAAAGGTCGTCAGACAGGCTGACGGTCCACTTGATTGTTAGCTACTTTATACACAAGCAACGCCTTAAGTGCTGCAAGTGCGCTGCCGGCTACAGTAGGATTAAGGTCTCGTCGATAGCATCGATGATCGATAGCTTTTAACACAGAAAAGAGATATTACAAATCACACTAATAATGCATATGCCTTAACGTTATAAGACTAAACGATTGATTAGCTTGATTATGTAATAAAGTGTGGATAGTTACAACGAAAAAGTCACACTAGTCAATATTAACAATACCTGTCATCGAAACGAAATGTTATGTAGGTTGTGAATGTGTAAGGTGAGGTGGTCGTGTGTGTTTTACACAACCGCATTGTTTTGTGTTTTGGGCGGCGATAGTGTGTGGCGGGCGTTGGCAGGGCGTTCGACGAAGAAGCTTCTCACGCGTGCGCAGTACCCGCCGACACGACCCCACGAGTGCAAGCGCGTCTCGATAACAGTACCGGTGAAACTCTTTCATATCGTTATAACTTTAGTGCTACGACTGCGGCAAGCCTTCACAATGCGGCCAGTGAGTACCAGTGTTTTTTTTTATAAGTGACTAAACTGGCTCGTTTTTTCCCCGTTTACGTTGAAACTTTGGAAAAAAGTATATAAAAATAAAAACACTGTTCTGTTAAAATGCAAAAATGTGTAATAATTACAAGTCAATCCATCGTATAGTTTTTGAGTTTTGTGGACATAAACATACGGAAGCTAATTTTTATATAAGATTTGTAACAGTGATTATTACTACTTAACAATTACTTTAGGGGTGATGTTGATGCAGAAAATTATTCCGCTAATTTGAAATTCTTTAGATAATAAAATGCGAATTTGTTTTTATGCGGAAAATTTCGAGAGCATTTCACTAAATTCTAATTTACGCTACTTGTCTTTTTGTTTATACACTTAATTGACATTTAAACTAACCTTCATTTAAAATATAAGAAATATAGAGTCATCATCATCATCATCTCAGCCGCAGGACGTCACTGCTGGACATAGGCCTCCCCCAAAATTTTCCAATTGGACCGGTCAGAATATAGAGTAATTAAGAAGATTATTCTCAGTTCATCTCAACCTTGAAATAACTTTAATTACTCTATTAGCCAATAGAATCTGTACGCAGCAGAAAATTAGAAATCTTAGATGTACTCTCGAATTCTCGAAGTAAATTAATAGTTAGACATCTTAAAAGTTAATTTAGTTCTTAAAAATATTTACATAAAAATTAAAGAAACAAACAACAATAAAGTAAAAATTTGGCCAAAAAAGTTTCCAACGATAATTGCATATGTAGCGAAGACATGCAATGCGTGTTATATGCAAAAATTAAGGAAATTGATACATATTTAACAATACCTGTCATCGATTTAAGATAAGATAAGAAGATTTACCAAGCTTGAATGTACACTCTTTTTTTCTTTTCATTAAATTAGTTTAGTTAATAAAATAATTAATATACAAAATAAAAAATATCTATCGTATGACTCATTTCAAAATAGTTTAAATCTTTTTCCCTTTTGAAGTGGAAAATCAGATACGTAAGTTTTAGAATATTGTGTGACATTCGCGCCAAAGTTTTATCCTACATATAAAATCCAAATTTAGCATATCTAATGACGTACACATGTATTATGTAGATATATAAATACTTATGGTATAAAGATACGATAAAGATCATATTTTAATGCACTTTCCAAATGATGTAACTTGTGCATGCGTGATGATGCGATCAGCCTCGTTTACATGAATCGTCGGAAGCTACGCCTATTACCTACCAACTACCAGATACTATTTTATACGCGTCGTCTACGACAAACTGGCTTCAATTATAATCAAAATAATAATAGCAGCGTTGGTGAGAAAATAAAGTAATGTCAAAAGTTGATATAATAAATCAAATGTATTTATTTTTATTTAAAACATAATAAAAGAAAGTATTCTTCTTACTACGTCGAATTACACACTTCAGAGAATTAGTTGAACTACATACTTTTGCCCTGGACTTCGTCCTGATCTTTGCTAACTTCTTCTTTACCACCCAAACTGATTTTGATACAGTTTAATTAATTGAAGAACGATAAACGAGAAAGCTCTGAGTAAATACTTTGTAGAAATAAATTACATACGAGCGAATTCTGGAGCGAGTCGCTAGTTTCTTAATAATTTAATATTTTTATGAAACATATCACATCTTACAAATGATTTGTTTGATAAAATTATTAACTTATATTCGCGAGTCAACCGCAAAATGCAACTATTGTAAACATTTGCATATGAAATTGAGACATATTCGCAACCAGATTTCATGTAAAGTGGTCATTGCGCGTCAGTGCCACTAAAACACTTGAGTCATTTCTTATTCAAAAAGCGTATACCGAGAATCTTGTTAGCATAAGTTAGATAACTTAGAAATTGCACACAAGTTGGCTTCTACTATTATTTTATGTAACGTTATAATAAGTTCCAGAATGTAATTACTTCATATGTTGACAAATGTCGAAAAAGAAAACAAATAAAAGCTAACATAAAAGATAACGTAAATTAAACTAACACGAAAGATTTCAGCTGTTGACCAGTATGAGTAAACCACGCCAGGATTTTCCTATCCCCTCCTTTGCCAATGCACTTGAATTCCTCTTTCAAAATAACCTTCAGACTGATGTCGATTGTGTCTATGACCTGTTGTTGCTCTAGTATCATTGATTGTAGGAAATAGCCCACGTTGCATAAAGTTGACAAAATCGCTTATATATATATTCTATAGGATAGTCCGCTTGCTTTCTTAACTACACAATAAATTTTGATACAGTTACTTTGTTTAGTTTCGAAAAATCTCTCGGGATTTTATTAATTTACGAATTTTAGTTTAACGATTGAAATATGAGCATTATATTAGCGCAATCAAGAATCACAATAGACAGTTTCTATTTTGTTATAGCGTTTTGAAAAAAGATACATTTGCTATAAAATTACTTCAACGAAGAACAAAAAATAAACATTAAAATCCAATCAGACGCATTAATTTATTGTTTTAGTTACACAACCAATATCTAGCCATAGTGTTCGTGAGCTCGTCTATTAAGAAGCGCATTGACATAGCACCTAACGGGTTACGCAATGTAAAAGTGGAATCTTCACATAATGTCTCCGTGACCTCTCTCACAGATTTACTGACAAACACTGACTTGGTGTTGATTTTAATAACGATGGCAATGTAAAACTGTTTAGAGATTTTACACCACTTATCAATACTAATAATAAATCTGTAAGGGTTGGTCATGGAGTAAGTTACTTTGTTTTCAGAGATATCGTGTTTATAGGCTCTATACATGATACTGAAACTAAATTGACCATTTTTACAAATTTTTTCTGTATGTATGTAAGTATGTATGTTCCTCCATAACTCTTAAACGAATTAAATGATTTTCATGAAACTTGGTACATAAACATTTGGCCGTACAGGACACAGGATAGGCTACTTTTTTTTTCAACGCGGACGAAGTCGCGGGCGTCAGCTAGTATAGAATAAAACATTATACATAACTGGTGAGAAATGGTGAATTTTTATATTTAATAAAACATAATTAAATTTTTTTCCTTGGGCTAACTCGGTAGCGGGTCTGTATGTCTATATAACTGTCTGTCTGACTGTATATCTCTTAAGGTTTAGCCTACGTAAGGTTCTCTTTATCTAAAAACTGAATAAGGTTTTATTTGAGTGAAAAAAAAAGTGAAAAAAAAATAATTAAATTAAAAAAAAAACCATCTTACTGATGGTGAAAATTGCATTAAAGTCCGTTGCGTCGTAAACGACCTAAAGTACCTAAAGGACCGTTGCGTCCTAGGAGGAGTTAGCGGCCATACAGACAGACGCGAAAAGCGACTTCAAATTGTACCTACATACTATGTACGGATTAGGACTAGCTGGTCTAACAGTTGACTATGTTGCCAGTCGGATTAACTTGCTGCAGTTTGCTAGACTGGTTCTATTTTATGGCTACTGTTCCACTTCTTTGACTCGTAACGTGATATTATAGCCAATAACTTTCACCAATAAACGAACAATAAAACTCAAAAATAATTTCTAAAATCAGACCTGCTGTTCCTTGGATTCATAAGATCAAATATACAGTTTACACGGCGAAACCGCACCGCAGGCTACGACTAGTCATAAATGAACCTATATACCAGAATTGGTAATAGTACAAGGTATTCAGTTGCATATATGTCCATAAAGAAAAAATAAATAAGATTCACCTGTTTGCACAAAACTTAATTGTGTAATCGTGTTTCATGTTTTTAGTAGTCAATGTCTAATGTTTTGATATACCTATGTGTTATTAAATCCTTACATATAAAACAAAGTCCCTCGCCACGTCTGTCCGTCTATATGTTGACGATGATCTCCAAAACTACTAAGGGATTTTCATACGGATTTCACTAATGGAAAGAGCGTTAAAGGAGGAAGGTTTTTATATATAATTATGTAGTGTTTTTGCCCGCGACTTCGTCTGCGTCACAAACTTCACAGAAACACCCGCTGCACTAATCTGAAGTTTGTCTGAAAGTTTCATCAAAATCGGTTCAGCGGTTTCGGAGTCTATAGGAGACATACGGGTACACACATACACACATCAGCCTTTTACCTATATATAAGATTTGTAGAAAATATTGTATCCGTTGGAAGCCGGGAATGGAAACTTGATAGAAAACATTTAGACGAACAGGACACAGGATAGGCTACTTTTTTCTTTTTCAATGCGGAAACCACTGAAGCATTCAATTCTTCATCATTGCTGAAGGTCGTGCCCCCTCTAAAATGTCTTGATGGCATCGACCACCAGCTGTTTCCATTTCACCCTGCCTCATAGCTTAGATAAACATAGATTTATAGTAATTAATAGCAGTATCGCTACAGGCTACAGGGTAGATAGTTGTATTATTGCCAGACGGATATTAACTTACGAGTATTACAACTGTAAACAAGTTTGAATTCGCCTTTCCGGTCCCGTCTAGTCGTTTGTCTGCTCTTGTTTGAAAGATTCGCGTCAACACAGATACATACATAACACATTATTTATGCATGCATTCGATAAAGGAAGTCATTAATACCATTTTTATACAAGTTGACATAACACACTCGCCGTGAATGTGGAACGAACACTTCTAAAAACACAATATTACAATGTAACTGCTGGCATCGAAGCAGTTAAATGACAGTCATGTGAATGGAATATAATATTATATTAATATATTTTATTTATTTCTATAAATTAAAATATAATAAAATGTAAAATTTAAACAATTTTATTAAAACAAAAGAATGCAAAAACGAAAAAGCTATGTGGTTTAAATAATGAAAAAAATCACATTAATAAAATTTGGATTTTAATGATAATGATTTTAATGATAATACAAATAAAAAATAAAAACTTTAAAATGATTTCAAAGGTTTTGTTATTATTATTTTATCCGTAAGGTTTAGAATTATTGTTACTTAAATAAAATAATTTATAATAAATGGGATGACAATTGAGATACAATTATTGTTCACATAATAGCAGCTTCGCTTCGTTCACATCTTACCTAATATTAGTACGATATATTGCATTTCTTACATTCTTACAGCCTCAAAAGGCTACAAAACATCAATGAGATTTAAGGTAAGTCTTACTGCAAACCAGTTAATTTTAGCGATTTATATCTAAATACTAAAATTAAAATAGGTACCTATTAAAAAATAGTCCCTAGAAACAATAAAAATAAAGGTCTCCCAGAAACATTTAATTAAATATTTAAAAATTATTAATTAAGAAACGGATTTCCTTTTCTATTCGGCCAATCACAATCTACAAATAATATTATTGTAATACCACAACATACTCTACCACTGAAATTCCTCTGTAACTCATTTTCCCGCTTGTGTAATTCCAAAATAAAACTTGAGGAAATCTAACAAGCATTAGCATATAAGAATCGTTTCGGATCACTAAACTAGTAAATAACCCAAATATGCTAATACATTATTTGTCGGAAATAACTTTTTGCTATTTATTACACGCGGATATTACACATCGAGTAACCGAAGTTGGACAGTTATAAAACTATTTTGAACACTTACTTTTTAAGGTTAGCAATACATTGCTAATATAATTTTTGTTAATTAAGTCACATAAGTTATAATATGCTGTTTTAATCTATTTTTTGTTAATTTAAGGGGTGGCAGAGACTGATGGTAAACCTGATGGTTATTGGATATCGTCGCATACAAGAGAGCAAGTGTTATATTAAACGATAAGAGATAAGGATGTTGGGACCTGCCAAAAATCGACAATCGATAGCGATAGATTACTAAATATTAGTAATAATAATAAAATTGTCTTGTTTGGTGGTAGTAATTACCCTTTTACACAAGACATCAGGTGGAAAAAAAACAAAATCTTATTATGCTTAGGGCCTCTTTCACCAACTACAAGTGTTGATTAGTTACTTTTAGAAATAATTTTATGCTTTATTAAATTATGCACTCGGTTTACTGCATCCTTCGATAGGCGTTTTTTTTATTATTTTTATCTTTTTAATGTTTGGGACTTGTACCGTTCAAAAAGGTATATCAGCTTCATTATCCCCGGTGACTGATGACTTTAAATGACGGTTAGCCTACTTGACAGATGGTGAAAGAGGCCCTTAGTGTTTCGTCGTGTGAGTAACTTTTTTTTTTAATGTTAAGGTCGACAGACAGGCTGACGGTCCACTTGATGGTAGGTGGCTACCGTCGCCTATAACACAAGCAACGCCATAAGTGCTACAAGTGCGCTGTAGACCATAGGATAGGATTAAGGATAAGGGATAAGGAAGGGATGGGGGGGTAATGGGCTCTGGCAACCCTTACTCACTCACCGAAACACAACAGCACGTAAATGCTGTTATTTCACGGTGGTATTCTGTAAGGGGGTGGTTACTGCCGCCAGACGGGCTGCCCAAATGACTGCGAAACGCAGTGTGCCCTAACACTACTAAACATACTAACATAGTGCCAGTCTGGTTATTCTGTTACCACTTTGTGGACATGTTCAGTGTTGCTTAGTTAGTTAGTTTAGTGTTAGTCCTGGTTTAGTGTTGATAGTAGCCACTTAGCCAGCCACCCACTATCAAGTAGACCGACAACTTGCCTGCCGACATTGTTTTGTAAAATTTAAATTAAATTTATGCAACATTCATTATGTTTACCACATGTTTACCACTATTGACATAGTGTCATTAATTCGAAATTGGAATATACCTTGAAAATATGAAACGAAGTCGTGACTTCTAAATGTGACGATTCTTTAACAAAGAGAAGATGAGATCGAATCTATTATGAATAAATGGAATAAACTTTTTATATGGCAATAGTTGCGCCAATAACAATAATAGGTAAGCATTATTTCTTACTGCTTTACCTTCAATCTATCTACGAATTACTAACAAAGACGACCGACCGGTTGTGATAGCGATCAGTCAGTCAAGT